>JAQMRL010000018.1:6279491-7479491 GCA_035578175.1 Catonia carolina
TGTCAAATTCATGCTTAACTGTTAGGTTAAGGTCCTTGATCTGACACCCAACAAGGATTTTAAAGTATTAACTCATAGTTTCCCTTCATATCGTACATGCTGTTTGATTCCTGGTCAGCTCTGACATTTTCATCTTCATCTATCATCCTTCTCATTTTCTGCATTAGCAGTGGTAATTGCAAGGCAGTCGGATGTAAAACCAAAAGATTCATACATAAGTATAGTTGCACTTATCAAAATGTATTTGTGACGTAACGAACAAAAATAATTATATTAGTGCAAAATTTTAAGAAAATTGTTGGAGCATTATAAGATGAACTGCTTTTTCTTAAAGTAGCTAATAGAGTATACTTTACGCAGAGAAGTACCCATCATCAAAGTCGGTTCATCTAAGATCGCTTTTTTTGAACAATGTGTTAAGAATACAGTATGGTCGCGGTAATCCGAACCCCCGGTACACCGAAACCTCTAGTAATCTGAACAATCACTTATTATGTTTTTAATTAATTCTTTACCATTTAGAAAATTCTTTAAAAAGTCTATTAAATGGATTGCGAGCCACTAAAAAGAAAAACATTGATATCAGCAGGTAAACCTAATGCCGAGCGAACTTTATACTCATGGTTTTTCAAGTGAGTTTTTCTGAAAGGAAATGACCGGGAAAGATGACTTTCAAGCCAGTAATGCCGAGCTGGACAAATTCAAATGATACGGTATTAGACTGTTTACTATTACCGGTGAAAAAAATTGTAGTGATATCAACAATTTTATGGACTTTAAAACAAAATTCCAGGATGAATTAGAAAACGGGGTTTAATGGAGATGAGTCGGCATTGTACTGGACAATGTTACCGGAAAAGACCTTAGTTCATAAGGGGGAAAAGACTGCCACTGGATTCAAAGTTAAAAAAGATTGTATGACAATTTTCCCATGGAGTAATAGCACGGTCAGTCACAATGTTCTTTTTATTGTTTGTTTTACATTGTTTGTTTTAAATTGTGCTTTGTTTCAAAATGATTAGAAAAAATACGGTAACAGATTTCAAATAAGGTATCAATTATAATTTGTGTTCTCGTATTTTGTTAAATCGTTATTTTTTTATTCTAATACAGTATATCGTATTTGTAATTTGATTGCCGAATTCTAAGATTGTGGACATCGATAATCTGCAAAGGTCGGACATCTTATTTGTTCGGATTACCACGACTAAACTGTAATATTGTATCTGATGAATTAAAACCCTTCCTTTAAAAATTAACTTTTTTTTACTTTATTCCAAATTTGTGTACGTTGCAATCTGTTCAATTCAGAACAATAAGCAACCCCATGACCCAATAAGATGAGGATGATTTGTACGACGTGTAAATGAGGTGTAGTCTTGTACAGACCCAGGCTGACCATTCCTGAAATGTATGGTTAATTGAATCCCAACCATCAAAGTACACCAGTAACCACTGTCTAGTATTCAAATCCGTATAAAAGTAACAATCTTTACTAGGATTTGAACCAGGAACCTTCGTCTCTGAAAATCAGTTGTTAAACAGCTGATTTTGGCGACGACTTTACCTCTTGACCAATCCAGTGGGTTAAAATAAAAAATTAACTTGAATAGAAAGAGTTTTGAAACATATGTAAAAAAAATTATTAATATTTCACTTACTTGCCTATCTGTGACCTGTGTTTAACTACTGTAACAAATCCCCTTGAAAATTGCAACAAAACAAAAGTAACTGTAGTATTTTGATACATGTAGCCTAAGATGTCTTTGCAAAATTATAGTTGTGTATCTAATGTTTGTCTGAACTAATTGAGTTTGCATGGATAATTTGATCAATTTTATTATAGTTTGATCAAGTAAGGATAGTTTATCAAAAAAATTGTTGCTGGACCACTATTTTCTTTGATACGTACAATCAACATATAGTAATTTTTTAATCATGTTATAGTGTGTTGTGAATATTATTTGAGTCTGTTTATTTTTATTTTAGGTGCCGATTAAAAATTATTGTCCTACTATGAGTTGCCAACTTATTAGAATCTCTAAGAGCTGAACCAAGTACATGATTATTAAGTTAAGATATATTTGTATCGCAATTTTAAAGAAATTAAAAGTTATAAGTTTGTTATTGTAGTCAATTAGTCAGCCGTTGAGGATATTTGCTATTAGTCATGAGAAGTATGATTAATAGATGGATTTGGGGACTAGAGGGACCAAAGGACAGATGCAACATGGTGTCCTTTCTCCTGCGCCACATGACAGTTTACCAGCAGCAAAAGGAGCAATGGCAGTGGCAACAACCATTAACAGCTTGGAGACTGTGAGGGCTCTTCACCAAACTGTTGTATCATTACGAGCAGCCCTTGAGCAGTCTAGAGCTGAATTGAATTCATTAAGACTGCAGTATCAGTCGAAGGTTGATCCTACTGTGTATACCAGCACTATTGAAAAGCTTTCGTTAGAAAACCATATATTGCGTCAAAAAGTTATCTCTTCTAGTCATGGAAACATTAGTAGCTTGTTTAATTTAGATAATTCTTCCATACATTTAGTCAATTCATCGACTTCAATGGAGCCAGAAAAGAATGAAAATCTTAATGAAAATGAAAGTAATTTACAGAATGGTGAAGAAGAAAATGAAATTGCAGAAGGGGATACCATTGCTGTTGATGCTATCACAGCAGATGATGAAGAGTCTGAAAGAAAATTATTTGAAGAAGGTGATCAGTCATTATCAAGTGCTGATACCAGTACAACACCTAAGATAATGAAAGGTGAATCGGAAGAATCTGAGGAATTGGATGATATTGAATTAATTTTTACTACAGAAGATACTAAAGAATTGGGTGAATTTCAAGAAGATTTAGTGTCAATAGCTGAGACGGATGGATGGTCAAAAGGAACACACGAAAAGAACGAACGTTTAAAAAGAATGTGGACAATGCAGTCTGTTTTGGTTGAAACTGACATTTCAAAGTGTGGAGTTGTTGATGAAAATGATGCTGTTATAGTGGACCAAGGAAGAAGGAATACATTGCCCAATCCTGCACCATATAGACCAATTATTCATAGAGAAGCTTTAACGGGCAGTAAAAGTCAGCTGTTAGAAGGAGCTCCAGGTAGTCCACGACCTGTTGCTGTAAAATTTTCTCAGAACTCAGCCGGGAAAAGTCCTAAGACGATGAGACCAATCCTAGTTGAAAATAATTCAACTAAACAAGAATCTGAGGCCCAGACAGATATTACTGCATTGCCAGCACACTGGAGATCTGAAAGCTACTTAGCACATAAAGTGGCACACAATTTTACTACACTTCCATCGAAGTTTGCATTACCGGTACAATCTCCTCCCCCTCGTAAACATTCACTGAAGCTTTGTGAAAAGACTCAAGAAGCACGACGAGTCTTATTGTCCGATATCAATTTCACAAGTATGGTTCCTGAACTTTCTCGGAGTGCTGATCACCTTTGTAATGAAGCAATTAATGCATCAGTTTTATGTAAAAATTACCCAAGAGCATTTTCCTACATGAAGAATCCAGATAGTATTATGTCACCTGGTTATTTAAGTAGAGCTCCTTGGTCACCGTGTGATTGCTATCACCGCCAGTCTAGTTGGGAATGTTACCATAGTTCAGCCGCATCCATGCATTCACCGTCTACAATAGATCTCACGGATGGTTCTAAACGACGTCATTCTATGCGACCTTCTACATCGTCAACAGATACGTATTGGGGTTCAGTAACTTCACGACCAAACTGGTCAGTACCATCATCACCAACTCATTGTCGTAGGTCTAGAAGCATACCACTTAATAGGACAGATTCATCCTTCTCATATGGACGAAGTGATTCATGCCATCATCCAAGAAGGTCTGATTCAAGGTTCATGGGATCAAGCAGTCGAACTTGTTCAGCAGCTGCTCGAACAAAAAGCCGTGTCACTTTTCAAGGTAATTATTAATATCTTCTGAATTATTTATTTAACTGAGATAACTTATGAGTATATTTTGAGCAGTGAATCGTAATAACCTGGGCTGGTTCTGTGATTCATAGATTTGCAAATAGTGGATGTAGTATATTATTATTATTATTGGTCATTTACATGGTGTAGTGGTGAGCAAGCTAGTCTACCAAGCAGAAGGTCCCAGGTTCAATTCTCAGTAAGGGACTGGAATTTTTAACATGTCAAAATCCTTAGTTTCAAACCCCAAAGTTGTCACTAATAACCAATATGTTGATGCAACTTAAAAAAACCATATTAAAAATTATTTTTAAAAATAAATAAAATATAAGTAAAATAAAATTGCAATTTCAAAGAAACTAGTAATAAATGTGTGCCTGTCACATGAAGTTTCTTGTGTTCAATGGAATTCCACTACAGTGGCCAAAGTTTGAAAATTTGAGTCATTTTATGACCATCTCTAGGAAAAATCCTCTCTTTTTAAAAGTAACTGAATGCTATTTGTTTGTTAGATAAGGTGTTAAATAGAAACTGAAGTATTCAGTGTTTAAGGTGTATGTATACTATCATTAAAAAAAACAAAACAAGGACATATATAAATGTATTTGCATCCATTAAATTCATCATTTTTTAGTGTTAGCCCAGTCCATCTGTAAAATCCTTTGCCTATTGTATAAAAACCTATTGAGTTCTCTATTTGAATAATTTCTCTTAAAAGGATAGTTAAAATGACTGTTGTTCAGCTAAGCGAAGATGCCAAACATTTATTAATTCCTATTAAAAGTTTAGTAGTTTGAAATGCTTCAAAGTAATAAAAACAGAATGCAGAAATTCTTTGTCAAATGGATCATGGGTTTTAAGGTGCAAAAGGATGATGAACTGTGTCATAAGTCTTTCTATAATTTTTACTTTAAGAACTGATGTAGTGAAAGGTAGATAATAGCTTATTTCTAGCTGTTGCTTACTTGACCAGAGAAAGGCAGGAAAATTAATCTTTATTTTGTCATCTAAAGTTAAGTGTAAGAGTTAAAATAGCAGGAAGAAGAGGAGAGAAATTTATGATAATGATGGTACACAAAAGTGGCCATGTAAAACCCAGTAAAAGCATCAACAGAATTATGTTAAAGTACACAATTAGTGTGTGTGTTCTTGTATTAGAACAAAATTATAGTAGTACAAGCACTAAATAAGAAAACATGACCCAATTTTTTTTCATAATAGCCCTTAACTAAAATAGGAAGTTTTTACATCATAAAATTGCAGGCTTCCTTCTCAGCATGGTAAATTTAGTACTTTTCAAAGTAGTGACATGGTGAAATTATCATAGTACTCAAGTGAATTATTCGGAATGTACCTTTAAGAGAACATATTTTGTAATTGATCAAAATAGAATGACAAGTGTATATTTCTAATCACTTTTGTGTTTGGTCTTCATGTTTTTTAATTGTGTGTTTTAATAAAGTATTTTGATTATTCATTAATCCTGTTTAGTAGTTATTAATTATGTATTGTAATGTATTTAATGTTCAGATTCATCTATTCGCCGACCTGGACGTTCTCTACCAGATTTAAGGCTGACAGCTGATCTTGACAGTGGCGAAGATTCAACTGAATCTCTTATTGATGAGTCTGAAGAATTTCTTAGAAGATCAATTGATTCTATGATGACTGGTGGTGACTACTACCACTCAAGCAGTGGAGTTGGTGGTAGTGGAAGTAATTCTCGTCGTCGTACAAAACATCATCATCATCATCGTCATTTCGCTGCACGTAGACATTCCGATCCAGATCCTATTAGAGGTATGATTTTTTTTGATTTTTTAGTTCACTGAGCCTATTATATTATTTATATTATTGTCAGGCCTGGCTCATGATGTAGTGGTTAGTGCAGCTGCCTTTTATGCTAGGTATCTGGTTCAATTCCCAGTTACATCTGGCATTTTTTCATCACTCATTTTTATCTATTACCCTTGATTGTGTAAATTAGCATTTATGTGAAAAATAATTGAAAGTATATTTTATTTAAAGGAAATCAAGTATGTGAACAGATTTTTTTTAAATTTAAAATATTGGCTTAAAAATATTTTTTGAAAGGATTTATCTTTCTCTTGAGTGTTAAATTTATTCTATAATGTTTTGTGCAGTAAGAATATTTATTATTAACTTGACATTTGTTTGCTTTTATGAATAATAGTTCCTGTTGTACTGCTTGTATTTTGTCTGTTACTCTAAAATTTACTCTAAAAATTTTCTGTACTCTGAGGGTCCTGGGTTTGATCAATTCCCAGTCAGGTTTTTCATCTACCATCCTTCATTTTCTCCATTAATTATTTACAAAACAGTTGGATATTAAACCAAGAAGAAAAATCAGTACAAAATTATTTCAATTCCTTGTTCATACACAGTACATAAGAGTTGTGTCTTGATAGTTAATAATAATCTTTTGTTGTTGTTTATTGTTCGATGCGACTAATTCTCTCGCATTGCACCAGGATGTTACCGCTGATAAACCGGCCCCGGGATGACAAAAACCACTGATGGGCCCCCGTGAACGTCAACCCGGAGTAGGGATAGGAGCAAGCTCCCTCCACAAAATAAGGGTTAATACACACGCAACAAACGCATTGCAGAGACCCTTCAAAACCCCCTAGAGCAAACTATCCAACTTAGTGACCAAAGTCAGTAAACCACAGCCACTAAGAATCCGTCACCATGACCGAGCACTGGCTAGCCACGCCAATGGGCGCCTCAGTCCCCCTAGACTCATATCAACAAGGCTCCCCTCGTCACGTTTGATGAGTAACCGCCGCAGACTCTTACGAGACTGCTACCACACATCACCCCCACAATGGAGAGCCCGTTACTCCGAACTCAATCCACCCCAGAGATTGGGTAGCTGCAAAGCAGGTTCAAGAGTCCTGAACGGAGTTACCTGCTCCTCTCAGGGTAAACACCCCGTGGTCAGACGTTTACCCACAGTATAGCTACTGAAGTCACGAGATTGCCTTTTGCTTATGGATCGGCTGTGAGGAAGGGAAGTGAAAGTTTGACTGTGCTGCCAACCTAGTGAGACACTACTTTTACATTTCACGACCGCGCAGTTTCTACATATATTTTGAAAGCTGTGGTTTATTTTGAGAAAATGTTTTCTTCATAAACCTTATAAGATATAAATGTGACCTGTAATATTGCCTATAGCTTAATTACATGACTTGAAATGTTTGATTTACTGTAATTACCAGCTACCTTGTTCCATAGGAACAAAATTTTGTACGAATGAATCACCTTCTTTACTATCGCTGTCACAGGTGTCTTCAATGTCAGTCTCACTAGTATCTACTTTACCATTTCCTTTTTTTACCAGGTGTCAACAAAACTGTTGGGCAATAAATAGCTTCTTCATGTTTTTCATTTCTTTCTTTATTTTTCGAATTGTGGAAAGAGGAACATCACAGTAGGTAGCCACTCGCTCATGGCTTTTGTTAAGAGGCAGGGAAAGGCATTATTGTTTAGCTTCAACTTCACAGCATTTTATTACACTGCATATTAGATTTCATTTAGCACTGTGAATAGTCTGCCCATGTTTTTGAGAAACTAACATTTCTGTTTACGGTAATAAACAGTTATATTTGTACAGTTACCTTACCTGCAAAAGGTTCCACGATATACTGTATATGCTCTGGGTAGTATATGTAAGTTGTTGTGTTTGTTATACTGAAATTAAAGCAGCAGCGCATGCGCACTGATGCTTTCCCCCCTTTACCCCTCATATCAAACAAAGGCAAACTCGTGACTCAAGTAACTATATTACATTTTTTTTTTGTTTTTGTCTGAAACTTGCTAAGCTGTGGGGAAATAAAAACCATATTTTCATTGAGTTAGTAATGAATGTTTTAATAACTAAAGTTATATAATTAGTTTCTCTTTGTCTGTCAAGCTGGTTATCCAAATTTTTCAAGTGACGATGATTTTTTTAGACCACTTCAACCACTTGTTCATTAAAGACAACGTGGGTTTCAGTGTAGTAAAATTTCTCAACCCTGGTCAGGAATTAAACCTTGGATGTTTTGTAGTATATTGTACTAACATGATCTTTTTATTTATTCATTTTTTGTCTTTCTAGAATTTGAACCTCCAAAATCAGCCCAACCATTTCTTGCAAAAGTTCCAAGAGATTTGAAATTAGATTTTTGGGTGAAAGTTATCAGCAGCGAAGGAAGAGTAGTAGTAGGAAGAGTTCGATACATCGGACCATTGCCAAATAGATCTGATACATATGTTGGTGTACAGTTACCGCATGGAGAAGGAAATTCAGACGGAACTTTCGAAGGAAGGCGTTACTTTGACTGGTGAGTTAGAATTTGTTATTGATTGTATGCTCAAATTTCCAAAACATACATAATTTCTGAAATTTTTAACCTATTGTATCATTTATTCTGGGGTTTTTTCAGATGTGGGTATTTTTAAATAATAAAATCTTTTAAATTTATAACAAATGTTCATTGACAAATTAATTACTTAAATTATTAACAAACTATCTTTAAGACTAAATTTTGTAAAACTTAATCAAGACTTAAATGAAACTTAAAGAAATAAGGCTAAAATTAATAATTAATTAATTATGGTAAAATAATTAATTGATTCCTGCTTGCAACCCATTAACTGTTGTATGCTATTTGCCTGTCACACAGAAACTTCTTCAATACGTGACATTTGTAGCACATTCATTTCATAAAGCTGTTTAAACAAAACTAACTAACCAAAGAAAGAGGAGCTGCTCTTTATAGATTACAATCTCGGAACTTTCTCGAAATATAAAGAATGTAGTAGAATAATTTAGAGAAATAAATAAACAATAGAACTACTCTATGCTAGAAAAACATCAAGTGAGGGCGGAACCAAGAACTAATTTATGGCTGTGTCAAAACACAAAGGTTACTCACACACAAATAACAACCTGGCGTTTTCACAGTATTAAACATTGTTATAATTTTAGAAGAGTGATGTCATTTCATAAATAAATATTTAAAGTTCAACCCGCAGGTTGTAATTAATCTATGATAGAGTGGTTTTCAATAACCTTCATTCTCTCTAGTGCTAATATGTTATGTAATATTCTTTTTTATTTTTTCTTATATTACTTAAATGTTTTGGTGAATCCACCATTATCAGAATACTAACACTTTATAAAATTTAAACTAATTATAATTTGTTAATAATATTTTATTAGAAGATGTTGTTTTCGCATGGAACTGTTGTTTCATAACTTTTATCATTAAAACTTGTTCTTCCTCAAAAATTCCTTCTGTCATCTTTCTAGAGAAAAGTACACTCATTTTTTTGTACCAGTAAGCAATATGTGACAAGACATACAAAAAAAAGCGAATACTAGATAACTGTATGTAATCAAAATGAGAATCATCTTTATTTTACTATCTTCAAGATTATACACAGTATTATATTAAATCCAATATTTTGTTATGGATTAAAATTTACAGTGTTAAAATCAATTGTTTTTTTTTTAAATCGTGTGTACTTTGATATCTGTTCAATTTAAGAACAATAAGCAACCCTATGACCAAATGAGATGACCCCAACCATCAAAATACACCAGTAACCACTTTCTAGTATTCAAATCCATTCAAAATTAAATACCTGATTAGGATTTGAACACGGAACACTTGTCTCTGTGAAAATCAGCTGTTAAACAGCTGATTCGCGGCTACAACTTTACCAATAAACTAACCTGGTAGAACAAAATCAATATAGTGCAAGTATTGTGTAAATCAATATAGTGTAATCAGTATAGTAAGTAATTAATGTATAATTAGCATATAGAATCTACATCAAGTAAGAACTAAATTTTATTTATTTAAATTGCAAGTGCTACATTACAGGTTGTATATTTCCCTTGTTTTGCATTTAATCATTGATAAAAAATAATTAGTCATTTATTTATTTTAACTGCAAGCATCTCACCATTACATTTTTTGTCAGCTCATTGGTGTAGTGGTCAGCTCATTTGGCCTCTGTGCCAGAGGTTCTGGGTACGATTCTCTGGTCAGGTCTGGCATTTTTTCATCTCATTTTCATCTATTACCCTTCTTCATCTGAATTAGAAATAATGTGTGATATGGACAGACATAAAACAAAAAAATATGATTACACTTTATATTATTATTATTTTCATGTCAGGGATAACTGTAAGTAAATAAGTGTGTAGGGAAGTTTATTATGGTGTCCCTTTAATATAAATTTCAATCTACAGGTTTTTAATTAGCTCTCGAATTCATTCTGGAATTGACAATGTTCAATATTGCTGGTAATTGTAACTGAAGATTTTAAAAAAATGTAGTGTAAAAAACCCAATTAAACTCCGTGCAGTGTATTTAAAAGTTCTGATATGTGTGAATTTCAAATTCATTAGTTTATTAAGTGAGTGACTCTTGTGTTCAGTAATGAATACGATTAGTCTATTAAAAAATTAATTTTTAAACCCTGTTTATCTCATGCATTGATCAATTTAAATACTGGTTAAAGGATTTTTCTCTTTTCTGTAACAGATAACTCTTATGAAACTGTCTTGTGTTACTAAAGATCAATGGAAAAAAATTTTTATTATGAATAGTACATTTTTTATTGGTTAGGAATATTGAAGTATGGATTACATTTGTATGGTAGTGCATCATTTTAACTTATTTACAAATAGCTGTAAATTAACTCAATTTAGTTTTGTTTGAATTTTTTTATAACAATCACTGTATTAGGAGGGTTATTATACAGGGTGATTCACAAAGATATGCAGAAAATTTAGGAGCTCATTGTACATATAAAAATAATGAAAAACGTTTATATAAACATGGGTCCGGAAATGCTTCGTTTCCGAGTTACGGCTGGCGAAAGTTTCGCCCGGATTTCAGCTCACCAGGTGAAATGAGGTCTTCCTGAAATTCTGGTAAGGTAGATTAAGGGGTGAATTCAATCATTTCTTATGGTTTTTGATCTGATAAATTGAATAAAACAGGTCCCAGAACTGTAAGTTAAATAATTTTAAGAAAAGCAGTGTCAAATGCAAAAATGGAGTGAAAAACACATTTTTTCATCTTTGGACAAGAATAACTTTGTTATTTCACCAAGAAACAGTTAAAATTTTTGAATAAAACATGTAGAAAATTTAATTTTGAACAAACCGGTGTAAATAAAGTAGACAGAAAGCCAACAGATGTTTGTTTAAATGAATTTTTATTCATAACAGTACAAAGTAAAATTAACCGGAAAAACAAAGATGAAAAAATGTGTTTTTTCACTCCATTTTTTGCATTTGACACTGGTTTTCTCAAAAACTATTTAACTTACAGTTCTGGGACCTGTTTTATTCAATTTATCCGGTCAAAAACCATAAGAAACGATTGAATTCGCCCCTTAATCTACCTTATCAGAATTTCAGGAAGACCTCATTGCACCTGGTGAGCTGAAATCCGGGCGAAATCTTTCGCTAGCCGACTCTCAGTAACGAAGCATTTCCAAACCCATGTTTATATAAACTTTTTTCATTATTTTTACATGTACAATGAGCTCCCAAAGTTTCTGCATATCTTCGTGAATCACCCTGTATATCCTTATTCTGGTTTTGGCTGCCAGATAATACATATTTATTTTTCTACATTACTGTGTATAGCTGACATCCACAGTAGGCCTTTATTCTTTATTAGAAACCACCCTACTTGTTTTGCTTCATGACAAACTAAACTTAAATTGTCTAACTTCTCATGCAACCTTACATATCAAAAGCCAAGTAACGCTGTACAAATAAAACAATTGCTATTTTTGACAATGATAAAAATTACCAATGGCAGGCGAGAAATACTACCTGATAGTAACAAAATATTTGTTACAAGAAGTTAATAAAATCTTTTTATTAAAAAAAAGTGGTACAATTTTTGATTTTTGGAAGGTTTATATAAATTTCAAAAATGTTTAAAAAGGAAACCATATAGACCTGGTGTAGTTTCCATTCCTTAACATTGTGATGATGTGGAATGGGCTAGATATAAAATGAAGATATAGAGGTCAACGCTAAAAAAAAAATTATATTTACTTATATAAATTAGTGAAACTTAGATATAGATTGCATATTACATGCAGGTTTTTCATCTTAATTAAATATAATAATTCATGTTCTGTTTTCTAATCAGTGAACCAGACTGTTCTGTATTTGTACCATTCAAGAAAGTGGTCATGGCTTGGAGCACCTGAATTATATCTGAATAAAAATGTAAGTGTACTACTTTATTTAATTAATACAGTATTTATACACATAACGTCATGTTATAAATATCTTAACTTATCTTTATAAATTAAATTATAATGAAATTAAAATAAAGATTTAAATTTGTAATATATTTTTTTAAATTTCAAAGATTATTTTTATTTTCTAAATTTAAAAATGCTATATTCTATTGATACGTATAGTTTTTGGATCCATTTACACAATATTTTAAAAGTGATGTAAGTAATGATTATGAAATATTTTATTTGTATATTAAAAATGATGAGCGTTATCTTCAATACATTGTAACATTAGATCGTGACATGATATAAAAGTGTATTTTTCAATTATAATAATTATTATTATTATTATTGTAAAGATATTGTACGCTAATGAGGTATTTAAAATTGTAGGTAGGGTTATAAAAGTGTTAATCATTTGTTACATGAATAGAATAAATTTTTTATTGAGTTAAAAGTTGTTTATTATAAATCATAATTATATTTACGTTAATTTTATGAAGTTTCACTTTATTTTATAAAACCTAATTACGAGTATAATATATTTAAACAAAAATAAATGTAATTAATATTACATTTATGTTATAATAACTGAAAATAAAGACTTCTAAGATTTAGTGTATACATTGAAATCTCTCTATAGTAACTACCAATTAAATTTTAAATCTTATGATCCTGTCATAATTTATGATTAATATTATACTAGGTAATAAATATTTTCTCAGTTATGTTGGTAATTTCTGATACTGTAGATACTTTTAAAAACCAATACAGTTTACAGAAATATGTGCAATTTTATCTGGTTACTAATGCCTTTTGTTGAACATTATATGCTCGTGAAGACAAACTAATTTCACTTGACCTGCTGGTTCCAGAACTGTAAAAATTGTATTGTTTCTTCTTTATTTATTAGTCATATAAAAGGCTTGAACATTGCAAGGTAGATAAAGTTGAGATGTGAAGTGTGACAAAAAGTTAGCTTTTCGAAGAAAACTGAATTTTATTATACAAACAGACCTTGTCGTGATTGATGTAAAAGTGCCATTTTCTACACAGAAAAGTAAATACTGTTAAGGACGTGTTGTATATTGACCATAATGTGAAGCACAGTGGTATACCACTTTGCAAAACCACTGATTTTCCAAACAGCATTGTGGTTATTGATCTATTTTGTTAAAATTTCACTAAAAAGTGGAATATTGTCTTTAAATGTCTGTATCAGTATGTTTATAATTAAGGGGCAAACAAAATCACAGTAATTAAGAATTTCAACATATAACATTATATGGATAACATTATATCTTCTTCTTAAAGTTCCTTCTCCTATTGGAGGTTAGCTATCATAATTACAATTCAACCTTGGGGACTGCTGCTTTTAATAGATCTGTTGAGGAGCAATTGTACCATTCTCTTAAGTTCGTGTCAGATTTCTTTTCCTGAAGTTTTTCTTGAAATTTCCTCTGAAATTGAATCATTGAGAGAACTTCTTTGTTTTTTCACGGCCCGTGTTTCTCAACATACACCCAAAGTTCAAAGTATTGGATTTTATCAATGTCTCGTTCTTAGAATTAACATACCTTCACATCATATAAAAGAATATTGTAAGAATATAACTTTTTACAACTCAGGTTCGAATTTTAAAATTTAAATCTATGTGGGCAACTAGATTTTTAATTTTTGTAAAAACAGTCCTTACCAATTTCTACTCGTGATATGATTTCTTGTGCGTGGTTGGTATTCTCTTTGTGGTTGTATCGAATATGTAAAAGGAATTTTTAAATGTAAGTTGATGTGTAACACAGTTAATGATAATTGTGATAAAATTCTATTTTATTTTGTAAAACCTTTTTGTGTATTTTTTTTAATTTACTCCTACATGTAGAATAAATCTTTATTTTTACCAGGATTTGGCCCCAGTAATTCAGCCTCTTTGAGTCACCCAGGTATCTTTACTTCTACAGTCTGCTACGAAATCAAAAACTTTGATCTTCTTTCACTAATACACTAGTGGTAACTGTAATTTTTATTTAATTTTTGAATAAAAATTCAATATGTGATTGAATTAGACAATTTTTGTAACTTAAACTATAAAAAGTTAATGGTAAATTGTACATATTTTTAAAAATCTCAGTAGATGTTCCAATATACTTCTGTATATTGCAATCTGGAATAACACTGTAGAAAGATTTCACTGTATGTTGATTTATCAAATACGTCTGTTCTTACAATTTACTTAATGATCTTAGAGGAACTGTTTGGGTTTATTGACCATCGTTAAGACGTATTTTTTTTAGATATTCAATAGTGTTAAACATGTAGGGTGACTAATAGTATATAGCACCCTTTCAGCAATAACTTATGTATCATTCTGACTATCATTTTAAGTAGTTCGTATTTGGAATTATTGTATAGTAATAATGAAATTAGGATTAGTCATAGTAAGTTTTAGAGAATATATTCTCCATAAACTAAAAATATAATACAGTTTAAATCTTTGTTGTTTTCCATGCTTCATTTAATGAAAATATGTGACAAAACTTTGTATATTATAAAACTTGTATAAGGCTAATCAATATTGTTTCTGTTATTTATTTTACAGTTTATAAAAATTGGCTTAGTGAAGCTACTCAGATGTTTTCAGTATTGATTTAATCTTACTTTTATGTTAACTTTTGTCCTTGTTAATCATTATTTATTGTATACATCTGTGAAAATGTTGCTTATATTATTAATTTCAATTTATATAAAAAAAGTTTCATAGTATAATCAGATTATATACTGTTGAAAATTATTGTTGGAATTGGTATCTGTTAGTAAGATATTGTAAAATACTTTCCATTTTTTGTCATTCAAAGAATCATGAATTAACATTACCATCCACTAGTAAAATGAAAAATATTCCAATAGATAACATGGACCCACCGAGTTGGTCTAGAGGTAAAGTCGTCGCCAAAATCAGCTGTTTAACAAGACAAAGGTTCATGGTTCAAATCCTAGTAAAGGTAGTTACTTTTATATGGATTTGAATGCTAGACAGTGGTTACCGGTGTACTTTGATGGTTGGGGTTCAATTAACCATACTCTCTCAGGAATGGTCGGCCTGGGTCTGTACAAGACTACACCTCATTTACATGTCATACATATCATCCTCATCTTATTGGGTCATGGGGTTGCTTATTGTTCTGAATTGAACAGATTGCAACGTATACACATTAGGGATTAAAAAATAGATAACATGATTTAAATATTGTGAATCTGTCCTTTCAAGTCAATGATCTTATTGTAATGTTTATCAACATTGTCTTATTTTGTCTTATTTTTGTTGTCAAGACAGAGTAATAATAATGAAATAATATTATAATAGTTTGATTATTATTTTGTTATACCTCATAGTTGTATAACTAGTTTAGTTGTAAGTACATCTCTTTATCACCTAAATGTTTTTCATTAATTTACCAAAAATAAAAAGTGACATATATCAAATACAATAAACATTTCTCAGAATTTGTACAAGTGCCCAGAATGTTATCCGGCAAGTGAGAAATATTATTGTTCAGGAAAAGCAAGTATTTTGTAATTACTTTTAAATTATTACTTATGTAAAAACAATCATAGCAGCTGTTCTACAGCATTAGGCTATTTATTGAAAACCGAAACACTATTTATTTCTATTGAACACATCTTCATCCCTTAGAACCCTCCTCTCTTTTCTGGGTTGTCCTTACTCCCTCCATCTGGCTGGAACTCATACACAGTCTTCTGTAGCATTTTCTCCTCCATTCCCCATTCTTCGCAGATGACTGTACCAAATCAGTTGCTTTTTATCAAATTTGTCAATTAATGAAACCATTTTTTCCATCCTCTTAAAAGTATCTTCATTCCTAACTCGTGCTAGCACAGTCAACTTACAACTTCTTCTCCAGAAACTCATTTCCATAGCTGTTATTCTGCTTATAAAATTTTGTCTGTTGAATTTAAACCTCTTGAGTCATAAATGGAGGAGCTTTCAACAGAACAGTGGAGTATGCTTCACAAGATATGTGATTACTCCACGAAACAGGATGTAACATTCTGAATGGCCCTACCTCGGCTAGTTTTTCTAAAATATTGTCTGGTGTACCATCTAAAGTTAAAGGTTTAAAAAATAATACATAAATTATATAGGTATTATTTAGCCACATGCATTAAGTAAGGATTTAAAGAACTTTTTTTAGCTTCTGTTTTCATATTGGGAACTGTTTTATTTTTAACAACCACTTTATCTGTTTACTGAATTTTGGCATGATGGACATAAATTGAAGTGTTATCTTATATATTATTCGCATTTGTCTGTGAACTGATCATCATTCAAAGTTGCTTTCTCAACTGGTGTTACTTAAAAATTAAAATTGATTTTCTACCAGACGATTGATTCGGCTGGCTTTAAGGCCAGGCAGATATGTAAGTAAAATATACCCAGTTAATTACTTCCCAGTAAAATATACTTCCAGTTTATTGCTTAAGAATAATTTTTTCTTAATTTTTCATTAGACATTATGAATTTACAGAATTTAACATTTTATTTACATTGTAAAGTTACAGTGTTCATTTGTGTCTTGGTATGTCATTCAGAAAAACATATGTATTGTAGGATGTTGTTGATTGATTGACGTTTTTGCTAATGACAAAATAATTTCATCTAGTTTTGTTGATTTGATTTTTTGTCAAACATATTTTACACAAAATATTTGTATTATTACCATTAAAGTAAAAACATATGTATTTTAAAAATCTGATGCACAATGAGATAAAATTATTTTAATAAGGAAAATAAAAATGATTTTACATCCTAATGAATTTTACTTTTTATTAGGCAAATAAATTTTGAAATGTGAATGGCTGTAAAACTGAAAGCAAATAATTTTTGTTTAAGCATTCTTTAAATATTATCTTGTCGTAAAAATCTAATACATAGTTATTAAAATGGATTTCAAATTTCTGCACAAATCTTTTATTATTTTTAAGTAATATTATATATTTGTGTAAAATATAAAAATGTATGTGCTTCCTAATTTCTTTATAAATTATTTTTATTACTATTAGTTTTTACTTTATGGGCGGAATTTTTATTTTATTCTAGAAAAATTAAATATAAACAACTTAATTAGCTTTGTAATGAAATTTAAAAGAACACAACAAAAATGTGAAATTATGAACAATTTTTATTTTAGTAAATAATTTTGCATGAAATGAATATACGTAAATTGATTAAAAACTTATATGCTGTAAAAAATTTAAGTTATACATGGATAATTCAGAGGT
Organism: Catonia carolina; assembly: GCA_035578175.1. Classification (NCBI taxonomy): domain Eukaryota; kingdom Metazoa; phylum Arthropoda; class Insecta; order Hemiptera; family Achilidae; genus Catonia; species Catonia carolina. Next base: position 6,297,045 of record JAQMRL010000018.1, read on the forward strand.
AATATAAATTTGCCGGTTTGTTATTAACGTAAACTGTTTTAAATTTGATATCAAGCTTGATATTTGATATGAAAAGTGATTAAGAATTAACACTATATCATTCACTATACTTTTATTAGTTTCAAATGTTACATTATGCAAAAGAATAATTATAATAATAACACATTAACTTACTTATATATCAGTTTGTATTCCAATTACATTTGTTTGGTTAATTTATCACTAACAGACTTCTATGGCCCCCAGTATCTAACTACGTATATATGTAGTATATTCTATTTTATATAATGAATTTATATAAAATAGAATTAATTTCAAACTGCAGGATGCATTATAAAGATTTATTTTTGTACGTAGTATATGTATACATTGGCATCCCCCATTTGCCTCACAACTCCATATTATGCAACATTACTGCCCAGTTAAATCCTTCCTCCAGTTTCAAGTTTTCTGTCCACCATGTTTGTGGACAACCACCCTACCTATCTTTCCCAGCCAGGGCCTCCATTGCTGAATCTCTTTGTTCCATCGAATATTTGTCTGTCTTTCATTATTTTTCCACCCCATTACTGTTTTTGTGATGCCACTTGCTGTTTTACATATATTTATTCAGTTTTCTGACAAATATCCTGATTTCTTACTTGGTTTTTCAATTTTAGCATTAATATTTCTTTGGAGCTTTGTCTTGGTCCGGCTGTCTGTCAGGTATTTTTTAAAGGACCATGTTTATGCAGTCTATGAGGGTATGGAAAGTACACATTGATTAAAAACTGAATGTCTTGTCTAAAAGGAATTTTCTGATTCTTCAGAATATTACTGTTGAATCTTGACAATCCGACAGATGTGGAACCAGAAGGCTGTTAAATTACTAAGGGTATCATTTAAAACAGTAATGAAAGGCTTCTTGGGGATGGATTAGGTTAAAAAAGTCAATTTTAAGTCATGAATTTATCAAGTACAATTAACATCAATTTAATATACAAATTTACATGTAACTAGTAACTTAAATAACAAGTTTTCAGTATACTCACACTTTTTCTATCTATCTAATTCCGTATATCTCCCTCGGGTGTCCAGTGGAGACACCAGAAGTGGGAATACCTACTGTCTACATTCCATAATCATTAATTATAGCTGTCGGGTTACCAAATGTTTCATAACAAATGTCAGACTGTCAACATCCAACTGTACTTTGCCTGCCAAAATCACACCATGATGTTTATGTATATCTCTATTTAATTTGTTTTACTTGTTTATCCTAAACACAAGCTTAAGGTAGGTGTATTTGTAAGTATGCTGTAGTATAACAGTCATCAGCCATAATATATCTGTTTTCATTTTTGTAGGTGATAACTTTTGTTTTTTCCTTATTAATCAACCTTATATTTTCTTTTTATATTTCAATTCTGTCAGCATTAACTGCAGTTCTTCAAAGCTGTTTGCTTTGTACAACCACGTCATCTTGAGTATTTTAAATGGTCCAGCCTTTTTCACATAATTCTTCTTCTTATTATGCTTATTGACTCAAATATTGGCAATCATTCTGGCTATGATATTCATCCGCAATCTACAGATTCTTGAGCCAGGAAATCAATCTTCTACCTGGTCCATGTTTCCCCTGATCTTACTCTATAGAATGAACTGTAGAAGCTGGTACTTATTTCACATTACATGTCCCAGATATTCAAGCTTCCTTCTTTTCACTCTATTTACAACCTCCATCTCCTTCCCCATCCATTCCAGCAATTCTCCATTTATTACATGATCCACCTAAGAGATTATCAGGATTCTGCTATACAATCACTCATAATTATTATGAGATAATTGTAATAATTAGTTAAAAATAACTATTATTCCATCCTAAGGTATGTTGTTGTAGTAGTCTTGAGATTTTAATGTTCAGTAAAACTGTGAAACTAGAAAACTACATTATATTTTAAGGATCTCTTAGCACTTATCACAAAAATATTAGTGTTAAATATTCATTAGATTTTTAGTCCACTAAATTGTTACATATTTCATCAATTTTTTTCATTAAAATTACACTAAACAATGATCTTGTTTTTAAACAAAATTATTAAATATTATCCTGTTTATCTTTTGTTTAGGAGTAGTAAGTATTGGAACTGAACTACATAATTGAGATAACTGGAGAAATCATGTGCAAGTGATATTCAGACTAAATGGTATAGTAAAACCACTTGTTTAAAAGTAGTTTTTTTTTTAAAGCACACCACAAATTTTGTTGCCTTGCCTACTCGCTTATTTTTGTAATATTGTACAAGTAAAGAAAATTACACTTGATTGATTTTTACTGTTTATTTAACACTAAATTTAAAGTGATTAGTTTTTGTATCAACTACAAAATTAATTTCAAAAGAATAATTGAAATTTAATACTTATTAATTAAATTGCTTTTCCATAATTTTAACTAAGTTTTACATTTCTTCATTTTGAGTAAAATTGCACTGTTTTTATAAGTTAGAAAATTGTTATTTGCAAGCTTGTTTTTTAGCATGGAACTAATAGAAAAATGTATAAAAAAATGAAAGATACTTGAACGTAATTTACATTGTTCTTTTAATACTGATGTAATGTTTTGTATTGTCTGACAAAAAGCAATTGATGATTGATCAAATAGGTTTGTTGTTTATGAGAACAATGTATACTTGCCTGAGTACAAATCTCTTAAACAAGTATGTTGTTTCTAGTTGCTATAGCAACCCCCCTTTGTTGAATAGTTTATGACATTACTACCAAGTACAAATCTTTTCAACTACTATTTGTGTAGTGTGACTGTACAAATACTAACACAAAACTAACTTTAATTTTGATAGACTATAGTGCACAATTTTTTTTTTAGAATTGATAAATTTTAGTATTTTCAAATTTGCTGATAAAATTAATTACATTTTATATTTTGAAATATATTTTTCCAATTTAATTATAACGTAGTATATGTTTGTGTAAGAAAAGGAATTTAATATCTCCATGAAAATTAACTATTTTTTTCGTATCTTCATCAGAAACATAAACAAATTCTATTGACAATTAAAATTATCATTGAATAACTGTATTAAAACTTACGATAATTTTTTAGGTATTTTCTTCAACAAATGACTTTTCCTTGTTCTTCGCACCTATCCTCTCTTAAAATCATTACCATAATCAAATTATTATTGAAAACTGTGTTACAACTTGAAATATTTTTGATGATATTTTCTTGTATCCATGAGTTGGTATTGCCTTTCACACCCATCCTCTCACAAGATGATTACCAAACTGAATTTGAAAATTATAATTGAAAACTATGTTCAACTTGCAATATTTTTGAAGTTAAATTCTACCAATGTGTTGGTTTGTCTTTCTTACCCATCATGAATATAAAAATTATAATTGAAAACTGTTCTGCAACATGTGATATTTTTGAAGCTAGTTTCTTCTACCAACGAGGTACCCATCATCTGTCAAGAATATTACCATGATGAACATCAGATTAATATCTGAAAACTATATTACAACTTGCAATATTTACCTATCCTCTCTCAAGATGATCATTAAAATGAACATCAAAATTATAATTGAAAACTGTGTGAAAACTTGTGATAATTGTGAAAGTATTTTCTTCTGCCAACAGTTGGCATTGTCCTTCACACCTATCCTCTCTCAAGATGATTACAAAAATGAACTTACCAATGATATTTGAAAACTGTGTTGGAACTTACAATATCTTTGAAGGTATTTTCTTCTACCAACGAGTTGGCCTTGTTTTTCAAACCCTATTTTTCTTAAAATGCTTACGAAGATGAACAATGCCATTATTTCTGTCTCGATACGATTTTCTACACTGTAAAACATTTTATCAAAAAAAATTATATAATTCAGCATTTATTTAGTTATAATATGGCAGCTGAAATTGAAAATTAGCTGTGTCAGCCCAATATTGATAATTTTAATAATTTTTCTGCTTATATATCTCATTGTTCCCTCAGGATTGATAAACTATAATTCCCTCAACCAGAGAAGACTATAAAAAAAGGAATGGTCATCCTAGGAAGAGGTGGTTGATGTTATGAATGAAACCTAAGTGCCCCCATTAGAATCAAATTTACAAATTTAATTCTAATGGGGGGAGAGGATGGAGGGCACTAGCAATTAGCATAGAGGATTGTGGAGGAAGCCAACGCCCACCAAGGGCTTTAGAGCTACAAGATGATGATGAAAATGACATTGCATTAGAACAGGAATGGTGATTCACAGGCGACTCAATAAATAATCTATTTTTACTACAGACTACATCAGCTGTGAATAAATTCTGTTTCTTAACTGGTATATTGGTAGTCAGTCAATCACATGAACAGTCCTACATTCAGTGAATGTAGTATAGTGTTTGGTTAATTAGGAATAATAATAGTTATGATTTGATTTTATATGAGAGATTAGAAGGTTGATTATATGTTTCTTTATAAAACAAAATAAAAAATTTACATGTTTCGTATTTGATACTAACAATAAATCATCACAATTTTTGGAAAAATTAATGTTTTTGTTGATAAATCTGTTATATGATTACTAGTTTTAATATTCAAATAGAGTATGTAAAGCACAAAACAAAAAAGAACGAAAGAATTATGAGAGACCTTTACCTAACAGTGGCAAAATACATAAGTAGTTTATAATTCAAATAATGTACTAGTTATCAAGTCTGTTTAGGACATAAAAAAATCTGTAATAGATTATGACCACTAGTTTTACAGTGAAGCGATTCGTAGCTTTTGTTGAGATGGTTATTTTTAGGCTAAATTTCAAATTTGTCATTTTATTGTTAAATTTTTGTTATACTTGATAATAATTTCTGGCAGATTTATGCTTTCTAGTTTTTAGTTTATTGTATAACATAATGAATCCCTTTTTTGTAGTTGTAAAATACACCTGAAATTAAAGCGTGGCTTTTTAATGAGTTTAAGTTATTGGAGTGATAAAATTGCACAAATATGAAGTGAAAGAAGAATTAATTCAGTATTATGTATGATATTGATTATTATTTTAGCTTTATTAATTGCTCATTGGTGTGTTACTTATGTACTGTAAAGTCAAAATTGTGGATTAGGGTGTGTGTTATTTAATATTCCAGTTTAAAAAGTTCACCTTTACTGTCCTGAGTTTCTATTCGAAGGGCTATAAAAAGGAGTATAGGACAAATTTTATACGTTAAATGATAAGTCTTGGTGTTAAGTTAAGTTAACTATGTTAAAACATGGTACTTATAGGTTTGATTATATTGTCTGATGTAATAATAACATAAGAGTAAAATATCATGTATTTACCCCAAAGTTTTATTTATCAATTTCCCTTAAGTTTATTTACCAATGATGACGATGTTAGCTTATTGTTGTATAATAATATAGAACTTACTCTAGCAATTATTTAGAAAAGAATTTTCATTTATGGTAAAATTTTTCATCTTGTAAATGATCTTTCAATCTCTTTTGAACAAAATAGGATTAACAGAATTTTTTAATGGAAGGTATGAGTTGTTAATGTATTTCTCTTGTTTGACTAGTATCTTTATTAAAAGACTTTGTTGTTGATATTGCCAATAATAGTATGTAGTTATTATATTTCTCGTGTTATGATTACCAGTATCCAATTTTTTTTTTTTTTTAATATATTGTGTGTGTCATCACCTAGTAAAGAAAAATTGTATGGAGCTTCCACAATACAATGACTGCTTGAAGGAAAAATTTTTAAGGTTACCTTTTTACTATGTATCAATATCTAACTTTCTTTCTCTTCAGTTTGTCTTTTTTAGGTGGGTTTAATTAAATTTTTTCATTAAGTTTATTTAATGTGTTACTTACTTACTTACTTACGAAGCGCTACAGCCCTATGTGGACCTTGGCCTCCTCAACAATGCGCCTCCATTCATCCCTCTGACTTGCCCGTCTCCTCCAGTTCCTCACCCCCAAGCTCGTCAGATCCTTTTCCACACCCTGCAGCCAGCGTGTTTCCATCATTTTTTCTGGCTGCAACATTGTTCTCACATTAGTTCGATTCCGAGGCTCAATTTGAGGTTTCATAATATGCTGCTTTTTATGGTGAGGAGTTATTGGCCCCTCGCCCAACCCCCAACCTGGAGGACCAGTCCAGTTTTTGTTTCACGGTGACTATTTTATTTCGCCACTACCCCCCAACTCTGCTGGCTGCAGAGCCGGTGAGCCTCCCCCAATTCCAACGGGGACGCGCCCGATGGAGGTAACTGGCAAATCCCCACACGGGGATTTAATGTGTTAGCGTAGTTTAAAAAAAAATTAAGCAAATTTTTGATGATAAATTTAGTAAAAAAAATTTAACCTATATTCTTATGTAGACATTTTTTACTCTTACCTTTAGTTAAATACCATGAATGTATTTTCTTTTTGTTGATAAAAAAGAGACTGTTAAAGATAAAAATAAAAATATTTTGTACCATTTACCATTATTCCAATTTTATAATTTGAAACATCATTTTGCCAAACATGTAAATTGGTATACTTCAGATGTTAGTACTTCGATCAGGCAATAGTAATCTCCTTGGTGTTCACCTTAAAAACCTAATATAAAATAAGCTTGACTATTTATTTATATAATATTCTGTCAATTACTTGGTTATTAATGATAATGGTGAGTAATGTAATTGTAACAGTTGGACTAAATTCATTAAACATTTTCAGATCCTATCTCGGAATCAGATGACCATCAGCTTAGTGGTCTAGTATTTCATTGACTTGGCTGTGGAAATTATCTTTCAAACCAGTGTTTTTAAAATATTAGTAAAAGAATGTTCTTTAGATTGTGTTATCAAACTAATACGTTACTGCAGTTGAATAAACGTGCTCCTTGATTTTAACATACTCTTAAGATCCAAAAAGTTTAATGAGAACAGAATCACTAACCGCTTTTAAGAATTTTATTAATAGTTGCAAAAGATATCTTTAAAAAGATGCGATGCCAAAAGAGCAATGGAAGAGAGATGGTTCAGTGATAGAAAGAGGTGGAGAGGAGTTCTGTTGGGCCTGACCTGACTAATCTTGGAAGAGGGATAAAGAAGATGATGATGATATTAATAGTTGGAGTTTTTTATTTTATTTTAAGTTGTATCAACATCTTGGTTTTAGCAACTACTATGGGATATGGAATGGTGGAATTGAATATGTAATAATTCACAGGCCCTAGCCAAAAATCAAACCCCCTGGACCTTTTCACATTGTAGTATACTGACCTTAGGTTAATAAATAAATGCTGTAATGTACAGTAAGAGTAGAGTTCCATTTTTTTAATTTAGTAACGTTACATCAACCCTTGGTCATTCGTGACCACTGTAAGTTATGGAACATTGAGTTTTGTGTTCAAATTTCCAGATCCTAGCCAGGAATTGAAGCTGAGTCCTTCCACTTTGTAGTTTAGCGTGATAATCACTGCTCCTAAATGATTGCAAGGGACTCTTTTTCCAGTTTTCCCAAATTTTGATTTTTTTTCAATTCAAGTGGATGATGTGATTATGTAAAGCTGGTTTTTGTCTCCTGGATGTAATTAGCTCAAATAATTATTTTATTAAAGCCTCTGTTTTGTTTGTTATTCCATGAATTTAGAAGTGTTGTTTTCTGTTTTTTTTTTAAATGTTACAAAAAATTTTGCTCCATTTTTATGCGGTTAAAGTTTATTACATATTGTTTTATCCTGCCTCTAACATGAATTAGCTCATTTCTTTATTCAAGAAAAATATATACAAATTTTTCAACTCTTCCTAAAAAAACTTAGTATTAGTTGCTGGATAAACATTTGTTGTAAATTACTCTTGCATAGATAACAAGAAAAAGATTTAACATATCATCTGGCCTTATTTATCATTGTCAATCAATAAACTATTTTATTTGTGATATAGAGAATCAGAAAAGTTTTGTTCCCTTGTATTTTTATTATTATTATTATTATTAATTGTTACAATTTAATGTGTTGTATTTATGTAACTGCTGTTATATATTTATAAATCATTGATGTTTTATGAGAATGGTGGTAAAAATTGTGTCTTGTTTGTGTAACAAAAATGTTCTTGATTTACTATAATTTCTCAAGAATATTACTTTTATCATTTTTGTTATTTTTATGAGTGTGATTAAATATTATGTGTTTTGTAAGAAAACAGATTGATGTATTCATGTAAGTAATAAAGTAGAAATGAATGAATTTATTTATGTAATCTCAAAAGTATTTTTATTTTAAAAATTTATTGTGAATATGAATACAGTTCACTGAATGCCATTTAAGTTGTTTATCAATTCGTCATCTCACAGTTGCAGTAATTACACTAAGTTTTAGTTTATAAGAACTCACATGAACCTGAATCTCATGATGGTTTTTTATTTTGATATTTTACTTGGGTCAACATCTTTCTTGTCGTAACATTCTTTCATGATGTAATTTTTAATAATTTCAGAGAAGTTGTGTTGTGAAGATAACTTAAGGCTTTTGCAATAGTATTATCATAATACTATTTATAAGTGATGTACTGGTTTTCACTACCTCATAAGTTTCTAATTGCTAGTCCATTTGTACCTTTCTATAGTGCAGACTACCTCAACAAATTTTCTTTACAGTTTGCTCCTAGTTATTTCAATTAGTTTATGCTACTATAATTTGGAATTGTATATTTAATAGTTAATTTGTATTGTAATGTGACAGTGCATTCCATGTATTAATTAAATCATAACCGTACCAGATTTACCTTATCCATATATTGTTCCATCTATAATCAAATCTATAATAAAATTATTGGAAATATTGTTTCCTTAGTCTTACTAGAATACTATATCGTCTCAAATTTATTGTTGCAAAATTCTCCAGACCTTGATTTGTTTTAAATGTTTTTTGTTTTCGTTTCTTGTAAGTTAAATAATACTTTTTAATTAAAATTTAAAAATAATTATTTATGAATTGTCTACAACTTGATAAGTTTTTTTGTAAATTTGTTTTTTGTACATTTATTAGCCTCAAGAAAGAATGTAGTTTTATGTTTCAGTATTAAATATTAAAAGTTTTATTATTTTATTGTAAATGTTCATTGCTTGCTTCTCATTTTAAGTTTTTTGTATCATTTTAGGTTATTTATTCCTGTCTCATCTAGTTAAAATAATATAAACCTTTGTATATAAATTTATGTATGTAAATATATATTATATTATGATATATTAATAGTTTGTTGTATGCATGTGTGTGTTTGAATGCATTTTGCATTATTTTGCTCTAATTGTTCATTTTGTTAAATCGAAAGAACTTGGTGATTCTCAATAAACATGGTGTCTTGGCAGATTTAATTGTTAAGCGTTTGCTTGCATCAGATTGCGTTAAATATGGCATATAAGAACTGCAATACAGAGCTTCAGTATTTGTTTTAAACATCAGTATTATATTGTTGAATCTTTGTCATTCATTACTGCCAAGCAAATGACTCTGGATGGGAAGGCCATACAAAATAATTGTACATTTTGAAAAGTGTGATCTTTTTTGGTATTATTTAATGACGTCACTGTTTTGTTAATCTATACTAATATTATAAAGACAAGTCGTGTTTTTTGTGCAGGCAAATTTTCAAAACTACTGAACAGATTTTGATGAAATTTTGACACCATATTCGTATTTATATTCACAGCAACATTTTATTTTTAAATATTTGAACCCACCGAATTGGTCTAGAGGTAAAGTCATCGCCAAAATCAGCTGTTCAACAGCTGATTTTCGGAGATGAAGGTTCCTGGTTCAAATCCTAGTAAAGGTAGTTACTTTTTTACGGATATGAATGCTAGACAGTGGTTACCAGTGTACTTTGATGGTTGGGGTTCAATTAACCATACTTTCTCAGGAATGGTCGGCCTGAGTTTGGACAAGACTACACGTCATACACATCGTTCTGAATTGAACAGATTGCAACGTACACATATTAGGAATTAAAAAAAAAAAATATTTAAAATTGATAACCTCAAGAGCCCTAATGAAGATTTTCATAAATATATATGTGTGTGTGTGTGTGTACATGTGAGCATGTACTGCTGTTAAAGTAGATAAAGGGGTTTGATGTCGGTGAAAGACGTATGCGGGGGAAATTATCAAAATGTTGTTTTTGTGTGTGTGTGTGTACTATTGTTGAAGTACAGTATACATGTATAAAGACTAGTGAGAGACGTACATGGGGGAATTCATGTAAATGTTGTGTGTGTGTACCTGTACGTTGGAGTATACAGTTGGCTAGCAGCAACAAAATTTCTATTACATAAAAAGAAAATTGATAACTCAGGTTTCGCGTGCAAAGCAGCACGGGGTATGCTAGTATTAAATGTAAACAAATAATTTTTTATGTAATCACATTTTAATTTCAAATTTTACAATTCCAGTTTTGGCTTACTTTGTTATGTAATCATAGATTTTGGGTTTATTTCCAGAACTTAATTAATAGAATCTAGGACCTTTGGAAAAATAGTTAGTTGCATTACTAATTACACTACCCAGGCAGTAATTATATTTGTTTTATGTGTTCATTTAAACTTTTAGACTTTTTTGACTTTTAGATTTTTTTAAAATTGCAGTTAAAACAAGTTACTAAACATTTCTAGCAATAAAATTCCATGAGTTTTTCTTGTTTTATGTTCCACATAAATTTTCATTCAGTAATCAATCTTGTTTTTGTTACTAAACCGGAAGGCTTTTTCCCTAGAGATATTTTCCAGAATAAACGTAAAAAATTCTGTATAATATCTTTTAATTTTGGCTAGTGGTTCTCAAGAGTTCTTATTATTTGAAGGGAACTTGCAAACTGTATGGCTTAAATAAACTTCCTGCACTGAGTTTTTCATTGAAAACCATCAAGTTTCTTCAGATGTATACAAAATTATATCAACTCAAATTTCATCATTGAGCTAAAATCAAAAATTCAGTATTGACATATTTTAAATTTTTTATACAATTATTTGGTATGGTATTGTATCATTTATAATGGTACAGTATATTTTATTATTTATAAAAGATGTTTTATGATCGTTTTATATTTTTTTATTATTTATAATATATACAATTTTGTTAAATCATTTAATTGTGAGAATAAGTATATAAAGTAAGATGTAAAAATTATGATGTATAAGTGTACGTAATAAAGATAAATAAATTTGTCTCCTTTCAGCTTTATTGTGTTTTATTTATCCTAGTTATGTTCCAGTCCTCTTAAGTTTTAGTTTTTCATTACTGTAAAACTAAAACTGTAGTTATTTGTACAGTAAAGTCAGATTGTATTCTATTATTTTTAAGTGATTCTAAAATTGTTGTTCATTTAAAAGTAAGTAAATTTCATAAACAATTAATCTTACAGGATTCTACCCTAGGTGTGTGTTACTAAAAAAAATAATGGTTAATTACCCTGATGAATTTTTCTGCGTGTAACTTCTTTACCTCTTTGAAAACTAGGATTAGGTTAAATTTACGTTACTTTCTCATAGAATCTTATATTCTACACATTTTTAAAATATAAAAGACAATAGCAGCACTAAAATAAAAAGTTCTTTCATAGAACTAAAGATATTTTGATTGAGTTGATAGATCAGTTATGATAGCAATTATTGTTTTTCACTCTTTTTAAAGTGCTAGGGTAGAAAATATCTTAGAATAAAGAACACTTAAATTTAAAATTTTTTTCTGTCTATCTTTTCTGTGTTTATTCCAGTAAATTGTAATGAGTAATGGTAATGTTATAATTTTATAATATGAGTACATAATTTAGAACAACAGAAATTTGTGAATAATGTGTACTGAATCTGATTAATCAACTAATTTTATCTTTAGTTTTTATTGTTTTACTTTTAGTTTAAATGTTGTGAATAGTTAACCTTGATTTTACCCAAAGTTAAATTTCAGTTTATAAATAATTAAAACATTAAGTTTGTTGGTAAAATAATGCTGTTTAATATGAATTCCATAATATTATTGTAAACTGTTCAGCATTTGTAAAAGAGTTTTCACTGAGATCCAAGTTGATTTACGTAATTTGCTGTTGAAGTGGATCGTATGTTGATTGTGGTGTATTATGTCCACTGAATCAGAGGTTTAGTGCCCTGGATCCTGAACTGGAAAATCAGCATACCATCCAAAAGACCCATGATGACCAGTATGAGCTCCAAAGTCAACATACTGGTGATGACCATCACCACCTGCCTGCCGTTCATATCTGGCTGCATCTGCATCATTTTGGAATTTTGATTCAGTGTCACGTGGCACACGTAATGTATGAGTCGGTGATCTTGAATTAGGTAGATCTTCTACTTCAACTAAATGCACATCCTCCAATGGAATAGCTATAAAACGCGGTCTGGCTCGTGGAGCTGATTCCACGACAACAAATGCTATCAGCAACAATAAAACAGCCAGCTTATAAATAGTGTTCCAGGTTACCTAAAACAAAAATGCAAAAACAAAATCAATCATTTATTTTTAACTGAAACATAGGCACATTGGATCCTGGGAATAAACTTTAGGGAGGTTCTCAAAACATTAGAGGATCAGGACAAATGTCATATTCAGTTAGGATACACATACAATAAGAAGATAATCCTTTTAACCTCTTCACTCCTTCCAAGCACCTATCTACATGAGGTGCCCACTGTTAAGCCAAGTAACGGAGTGTATGGTGTAGTAATCCCAGCATATGAAATAAGCTAATAAAATTAGACAATGAAGAAAGTACAGTACTATAGTATACATTCTGTTAAAATGGTAATAAGCTGAAACCAACAATATCTAGCTACCCAAGATTGAGCAGAAGACAAAGGAAAATTGCTTGCTTTTCCAGATTGGGGGTTGGGCAACAAGCTAATACCCTCCAGCCAGAAAAAATGTTCGTTTTAAACACCATCTGGTTTGGATAGTACACCTACTGGATTAAAGTAAAATTTGTGTGCAACACAAAAAACATCAGTAGTTTAGGCCAAATAATGGATTGGTTAAATAAATTTATTCCCGAGAAATGTTCTTTCCCACCCTCCAGAGAAAAAAATACCTTACAAAACATATTTGTGTTTTTCAACAAATTTTATTTCATTTTGAATCAAAAGTAAAAAAATAAAACTACAAATTGCGCCCGCGCTACGCTCAAGCTTATTAATAGCCTTAGAGAGGTCGGTTAGACCATTGTAGTTATTTGACAAATTTGATAAATATAGAAACAGAAGCTAATCGTCAAATCAGAAGGACGATAGAATACAAATAAAAATATATGCTAAAATCAAAAGCCATAAGCAAAAGACAAAATACAATTTTCACGAACTTGTTAAAAATATTATTAATTTTTATTGGACCTATTATTCATATTAGGCTACAACGTAAAAAAATAAATTGATCTAAATCTGTGAAAGCGAAAAAGTGAATTGCACTTTGCTGAATTAATTTTCGATGCAGCTTAGGTTCTGGAAATGAGGTCGTTGAACCGATTAAGTGTATCCCTGAATTAATACGACGATTTTGAAATTCGTTGGTCTTATTTTTTACGGCAATGACTCAAAAGGTGTGTCAAATGACGCAGGGTCATTTTCGTTTTCTATGTCTAAAAATCTAGGGTAGAATACTCTTAATCTCCGATTGGTCAGCGAAGAGCTGACGGTTAGATTTTTCAAAACGGTATAGGCCTTATTTCATCCGAAACAAAGATTATTCCCGTAAAACTGCACCACTTAGTCTCCAAGGAGGCCACAAATTAATTAATCACGGCATCGGTGTGGTCTACTCACAAAGGTAGGTCATAAAAAACTTATTTTATTTTGTACATTAATCGGGAATGATTGAAAAAAGAACGATTGGTAATCGAAAATTTGCACGTGGAGCCGCATTTTAAAAAATTGGTTGACTAGAATCAGTCCAGTGGGAGCTGAGACCTAACTCGACAAAAAACCCGTATTTTTTAAAATATTTCGATGCTCAGATATTTTACTCATATCAAAGCATTCTGCAAAACCACTTAGTTGATTAGTGAAGCGATAGCCTAAGCAAAGAACGTGATCAACAAAGTTGTGCCACACAATGTACTTTGCTGACAAAAATATGAAGAGCAACAGTGAAAAGAAAGATACTATCACAATTATTAGACTACACTCCCATTAAAATAAAATTTTCAAAGGCATTTAAACTGTTTTTTTAATTACCTCTGTGTATCCTAATATTAATGAAAGATTAGGTAGGCCTATTGAAATTTATGACAGATTTTTTCAAAATAAAATTGTTCACTTAAAATACTGTTTTGACACAAAGCTAAAAACTGAATGGTGATAAAAATATTGCATTCTTTGGGCATCTCAGCAGGATGAGTAACAATAGATTGGTCAAACAGGTATTCGACTTTGTAAACCGGGGAAAGAAGAACTACACATGGGCCAAAGAAACTAAACTGGATCTGGAACAGATAGGATTAACACCGCGGGACACACAGGCCAGAGAGCACTATAGAGCAGTGATAAGGGAATCTGGGGCGATCGAGAGCAGGAGGATGCGCCGGGGCAATGGCGGCGAATGTTTAGAGGAGAGGAGACAGCAACAAAGCGCGAGAATGAAGGCGTAATGGGCCAAACGCAAGGGAAGCTAGCAAATACAGTAGGCCAGAGGAACAACTTGGTAACGTGATCCATAGCAGGTCAATTCGTGAACAAAAAAAATGTAAAATTTTAATTGCGTTTGTCCGTTAAGTTCTCATTGCATTTTGTATTTTGTTGAAGGTTTTTTATCATGAGATTCTACTTTCGTTGTATGAGAAGGCCTGTGTAATATTTTTATAAAGTATTTTGTTTAAATTAATCAGGTTACGTTCACCTTACGTCAAACTTGCCCACCTTTGTTGCTGAATAACATTCATATCCCCCAAGCCAGAGTGGTGCGATATCTTGGCTTATGGCTTGACAGGCGAGTAACTTGGAAGCATCATCTGCGTACAAAACATTTAGAACGTAACTACCGCTAGAAGCTACTCTTCTGCTTAATTAACCCTCGATCAAAATTGAACCTCCGTTCCAAAATTTTAATATACAAAACCCTTATGAGACCAATCTGGACTTATGGTGTCCAGCTCTTTGGAGTAGCGGCAGAGAGTAATTTAAAGTCAATCCAGGCCTTTCAATCAAAATTCTTTTAAGACTTGCATATGGTGCTCCTTTTTATGTAAGCAATAAAACCCTCCATGACGATTTCAAAATTCCGACAGTAAAGGAGCTAACCGCGTCCTTGTATAATACATTTCACGGAAGACTAGATGTCCATCCAAACCAACTAGCCCGTGATCTAACTACAAGGAACTTCCCACTTGTGCGACGTCTCAAGCGAAAATGGAGTAGAGACCTCTTGGTCTAAATAACGGATAATACCCGTAGTTGTAAACGGAGAATGTAGGCTTACCACTGAGTACCTCTTCTCCTTAAAGCGAAACTCCCCACCACCATTTAATTATCATATACGGAAATTGTGCAGCTCAATGTGCAGTACCGTAATAAAAATTAAAGACAAAAAAATTAATCGAAATCGTCTTTTAAAACAGAATTAGGCCTATTACGATGTAGGCTACTAACTTTTTGCATATAGTCTACATTTTGTTTTTAGTAACGTTTTGGCGTGCTTTAAGTACCGAAAAGAATCACTAAATTAACAGCTCGTTTTAAAATTTTAGAAAATTATCTAAGTAGTTCCATAGAATATTGAAAAAAATCGGGCGTGAAACACTCACTTGAGTTTTTCTTGCCAATGTAAATAATGAACAATATAACTTAATTTATTCATGAGTAAACAATGTAAAATGTAAAACAATACATAATTTTAATCATGAGTGAATGACGCAAAATTAAATCTACCTCTGTAGGACTTAAAAATACAGAAAATCACCAATTGACGGTAAACTAGACTCCAATATGGTTTTTTAATTGGCTATAACTTTGATTATATACGCTTTAAACCTAAATTGCATATTATGGACGCAATGTTAAAAAACATTTCTTACCGGTTTTAATGAAAAAATACAGAAAATTACTAATTGACGCTAAACTACGCTCTGCAGAAAAAATACTTGAAATAACAGTTGTAGGTTTATTCATTTTCTACAACGTTGGTTTATTTAGTTTTGTCAGAAAATGCATATTAAAGCCGCAATCTAAAAAAACAAACATATTTTTACGACGAGAAAACAGCACCTCCCTCCCCCCTCTTAATTTCAGTAGACATGCCGCTTACCCTATCTTCCCAAGAAAAAATGTAGTAAATGAGATGATTATTTTTTTTAAATCGTAGAAGCCGTTTTTGAGAAAATCGCAAAATGTGATAATTTTCACGAATGAACTATTATTACTTTCGGTAGACTGGTTTTGATGAAAATGTTCGTGTCGGGTCCTCTTATGGTACCTAAACTTTGTGGAGTAGTAGAATTATCATCCACACAAGAGATGCCAATTTGTGGAGTAGTAGAATTATCATCCACACAAGAGATCGCCGGTTTGTAACATTATAAATAAGTTATACACAAGAATTGAAATATTTGTAGTGTGATCACTTATTCCTCACACAAGAGAATGCCTATTTAAAATAAAAACTTTTCTTTAATTATTTTTATTTTATATTTTTTTATTATTTACTGTATAAAAGTAGTAAAAACGAACCAAATAATAACAATCTGTTTACATAAACATCAATCAACTAATCTCGTTTAAATTATGAATCCATTTAACGTAACATCAATTAATAAATTTGAAATAACTTTCTTTAAAATACACACATAAAATAAGAATAAAACAATCTAATTGATTATATCGTTGTAGAAAACTATTTTTAATGAATGAATGAGGGACCTGCCTATTCGCTTCGCCATCTTGTCCCTCACTAAAATAATTTGTACAAAATCTTTTCTTCTTCTTTAGTCGCCTAGCAACTAAAATAAATAACTCTTTTAAATAATTTTGTCAATGTGAATTAAATAATTCTAAAGTATTAATTTTTCAATCAGCTGGAGATGTTTATTATTTTAATAGACTCAAAAAATAAACAACTCCAGATGTCCAGTAAATTTGGTATATTACAACTTAAGTTCCAAGTTTCAACTTCATACGATATTCCGTTCTTGAGATATTTTGTTCACACACATACCAATCGGTAAAATAATTTTTTTTGGGTGTAGGAGGTCTGGAAACGGGTAGCCTATTTCCAGTGAAAACTCGATTTCAAAAGATCGATATGAAAACATTACTTTCCTTTCCGATATACTCATACAGGGCAAGAGAAAGTAAAAATAAATTTGTTTATACAATTAAATTTAAATTTTAAAAAACAAAAGATTATCTTGGCAAATCTACTTCTGTTTAGAGGAGCATTAACTGTTTTATCAAAAGTAACTACAACTGGTGGTGAAGTATGATGATTGTGTGGAATTGCGCTAAACTTTCAGTTTCTGAAGTTAGACACGAGAACCCTGATATTTGATTTGGGAGTCAAGCGAGGGCTAACTGATCCATTGTCCGTCATGGGAACAGAATAGAAAATAATTATTTAATACTTAATTTAAAATAGTATCGGCTTATTAAATCTCAAGATGTAAACGTGTAAAATCAAAGTAAGCGTCAGCGCATTTCAGTTTTAGTATTCTTTTCCAACGAGCATGACACGGTATTAGGGGCCATAATTGCAAAACCAAAAGCCTGGAATTTTTTTTATTTTAAAAAATTCGTTTTTTATTTTTAATTATTCTTCGTCATTCTTTTACCGCTACATATTTAACAAATATCAACTCTTATATTATGATAGAGTAGGGCCCAAAATGATATTTCTTTTCGGTTTCTTACAGTAGAGTAAAAAGAACTCAAATGTAAAGAAATTACAGATTGTAAGTATGTATAACGTAAAAAATGCGCATATTAGATTAATACCGTATCGATAAATCGATCGGTAGGGTACTGAACATCTAAACAAAAGGTTCTAGGTTCTGTTCCTAGCTAGGTTTTAAAAGTAGCCTAAATCAATGTTATTAATTCTGTTGATTATTATATTTAAAATTGTAGTATAATATATCATTAGTATTGTTATCTGTTATCTGTTTCCATGGATACAAACTCCAAAAACCGAAACTTAGAATTAAAATAACGTGAATGAATAAATAACGTATTCTGAATTCTTTAAACAATTACTACTATAACTATTACTACAATTACTACAGTAAAAAATTATAATACGAGATCACTTACCATTCTGCAGCTCATCATGTCATTAATTTTTATGAATTACTTGTCAATAAATGATGATTATAACTGTTTGGCCTGACACAGAACGTTAAGATTTGAATGTTCTGCTCCGTATCATTTCATTTATATATGAACCAATATTGTAGCTTATCGTCTACTTTCACTGTCAGTAACCGAACCCCACCACATTAAAAAAAATTGCTGTTCTGTACGTCCGTAAAACTATAGGCTACAGAATCTGTCTCTTTAGTCGTTAGGTTAAAAAGGCACAATGAGGTTTCACTTAATTATGGAAATTAGGACACAAGTCCAGTAATGACACCATTTCGTCCCTATTAAACGTTTCGATTTGATTATTTACCAGATTCTTCATTGTTTACCAAAAATATAATATTTGAAAGCAAAGTTTCACTAAATCATGAAGAATGATAAACGGAAGTGTAATTATACTTTGTTAAACGTTTCGTAGTTGTTCAAGAATAAGAGTATTAATGATTAAATAAAAATGTTTGTTCAAAGGTTTTTATAAATTTTTGCCTAATAGCAGTGTAAGTTATCTCCTCGTTGGGATATTCACGTAATAAGTTATTTTATGGTATAAGTAACTTTTGAGACAATGGTTCTTGGTTCAAATCCTATTAAAGGTAGTTAGTTACTTTTATACGGATTTGAATACTAGACAGTGGTTACCGGTGTACTTTGATGGTTGGGGTTCAATTAAACATACTCTCTCAGGAATGGTTGGCCTGGGTGTGTACAAGACTACCTCATTTTCACGTCATACACATCATCCTCATCTCATTGGGTCATGGGGTTGCTTGTTGTTCTGAACTAAAGCATTAAAGATTAGGGGGATATTTAACTTTTAATGAGGTTGGTCAAATTTCTCGTATAAAAAATAACGTTAAAAAAGTAGCTTGTAGGATATAGGCCTACGTATTTCAATACAATTTTATTTTCTAATAGACCTGTGTTTGTATAAAACCACTCACTCACACATCACGAAATCTCAAAAAACACTAAACTTGTTTGTAAGTTACTAGTCGCCATAGGACTGGTAATAATTTTGAAGAATTATACTTCGAAAGAAAGAATGAAATTTTTCAAAAATAGGTTATTTTAACAGTGGGATCCCCACTGTTGATCTTCTTTAAGTCCTGAAGGACATTTCAGCCCATTTTACCAACACATTCGCTCATCGTTTTAAGAAACTGTTGCAGATTTTATTAGTAAAGTAATAAAATGCAATACATAGAGGGGAAATACTAATATATATATATATATATATATATATATATATATATATATATATATATATATACACACATAATAGAATAATAAACAATACACGTGTACACAGAAGGTGGTAAATTACAAATAGGGAGGAATTCATAAATATGAAGCCACTCGCACGATAGAGCCTACAACAGAAAATCTTGAAAACGCTGCATCCACTCGAGATATTATTTTTCTTTCATTGATTACACGTTATCTTAAAATGCATATACTACCTAACACGCCCAACGTGTTTCTTTTATAATGTTGACTAGTATTCAACGCTTTATAGTAAGCCCTATTTGTAATTTAAGTTTCTTTACTGTGTTGTACAAGCTTACAAGAGAGTGCAAAATGAGAGAATTTACTTCTTAATTTAATCTACACCGCTTTCGTTTTTCTTTTCTTTGTTTTATTAGTTAGACTACCTACGTACCTATCTCAACTCTCAATTTTAGGTACCTACTAATTTCTTAGTTTACGTAATATTAATTTGATGTATGGGTATTAAACCAACTGTGAGTTAAATGGCATAATTAAAAGGACGACTTCAGACTATCTCGGGGTAAAAGGGACTACCTCTGTCACATAAATCCTACAAAGAGGTAACACATGTGAGCTCCTGAGACTTCTTATGAGAAATACTGAGGTAGGTGTAGATCTGAATAAAGGAAACCTTCATGATCAAAAATATTAGACTGGACAGTCATCACTACGCTTATTTTTCTGATGGTAGTTAACGACAAATAGCGTTTTACAAGAATTGTGGCTACTCTTCAGTGAGGTAATTGATGGGTCTTCTCTAAAAAAAATTTAGGCATACGCAATTATTTTATAAGTAATAGGTAGTATTGACAGTTCATCATGCTACTGAAGTAAATTTTCAAACGTGAAAACTATATGAGATGTTTTAAAATAATAAAACTATTTTTTAGATCTTCATTTACCTAGCGCAGTTATTACTCTTTAATGTGTAACGTATTACATGATTTATTTCATTTTGTATCTGTAGACTATTAACATTATTATTGAATGACTGGTGTAGTACGATAAGTCATGGTATAATTTCACAATAATGAAATGTTAGGACAAGTATACCCATGAGGATTACTAAAAAAATTGTATTCTTATCGTTGTTTTCGAAAAACCTTTGCGTATTTTCTGTTATTCCCCTCCCCAGCAAAATTTGTCACATTTTGTGGATGTTTCGTATGTAATCTTACAGTATTTCCAACGATAAAAATGGGGAAAATATTTTCAAAAAAATCCTACATCAAATTAAGGTATATATTTCAAAAGTTAAGTTTAAATATAGGTAGGGTAAACACATGGTTTGTTCTCTATATCGTTGCTGTATTTAATAATTAAATATAAACTCATTGAGCACGAACATAACATCATTAAATTATTAATTTAACATAATTAAATTAAATTTATTAACTCTCAATAAATAGTTTAACGTTAACTTGAAAAATATTGATATTTTTTAAATATTTTTCCCGTTTTTATCGTTAAAAATACTGTAAGATTACCTACATACGAAGTATCCACAAAGCGTGACAAATTGTGCTGGCGGGGGGGGGGGTAATAACAGAAAAGACCTAAACTTTTATTTGAAAATTCATTGATATTTGAATATGAATTCATTCACAAATTCAGATCGATTTTTGTTACACGCATTGCACGAGTAGGTACTTACTTATTTCGAAGTAATTATTTTCATTCAATTATTTCATTAATACATTCTCGAAATTGTGGGTGTATAGGTTTACCTCCTTCAGTCTGATACACCGTATAGGTTGTACTACCTACCGCCAATGAGATTGCATATCCAGTAGCCTATTGCAAGAGTCAATGTCTTTAAATGAGGAACTAGATTAGAAATGTCTATTTTAAAATATTTATATATTTAAGCCTATTGGTATTATTCACCGTACGATACAAGCAGTCTACTTCCTTATTTTTCTTGGTTTTTTATGTATACTGGTTGTTTTTATTTTAGTCAGTCGTCGTTTACTGGTACTATATAGTACAATATATATCGTGAGAAAACGAAAACCATTAGACCGTAATATTGTGGTCATTTCTTTAGCTGCCTTGTACAATAGGCGTCAGGCCTACTAACTACGTGATATGCAACTACTGTTTATTGTTAAAGCTATTGGCGACATTCATAAACATTAACACTGGAAAAGTGTATTGTCATTGACAGTAACATTTCATCCTGCATTAACAAAGTGAAAGCAGAATGAATTATTAGCTAAGAGAAGTCAGTAAAATAAAATAAAAAATAAAGAAAAACCGACATCATATTTTTTATGTAAAATTAAATAAAAATTCATATTTTGTCATTTCACGCTTCAATAAAGTAACTTCTCAAAACATTTTTTGTTTTAATTTAGGTAATATAATATTTTTATTTCTTCTGTAACAATGATTGCCATTATTATCACAACACGTTGTTTATTCCCAAAAACAAACAAATTTTTAAAGGAATTTTACAGTTGTCTTAGGCCTATAGTTATGCTTTCAACGTCTAGTAAATTTCATAGTTTCCGATAATATGATACGCTCGTGGGTACATGATTGTAGAAGATTCTACTATATTTACACGCCAGCTCTACTGTATTTAGGCAACAGCTTTAGTATACCTTCGATAGTTTAAAACTTTTCATTATTTATTACAAAGCCTACACTCGGCCCATGCAAAAACAAATGAATAACTATGAAACCCCTCACATACGCGTGTTATTAGGCCTATAATAGTTTTATAGTTTTAATCGACTACAAAAAGATGGAGCTTCTCAATTCGAAGCGTATATAGGCCTATACTTTGGATCTCTTCCGTTCCGTTGTGTTAAGAAAGTTATTGGTATGCCTGAACTTCTCGATTGAAGGCGTTTCACAAAGTGTTCTGTTAGAATAATTCTAACTTTAAAATCAATCTTCTATCTAAAATTGCTATCAATAATTATTATTGATAACGTACTGTTAAATAAATCGTAAATAGACCTATTTATTTATTATTTTGCAAAATCAACTATTGTATTTATGGGTTTATAATTTTATCGATTTCAAATGGTGTAGGCCTATCCTTTATTTATTTTACTTTGTTATTCCTTACTTAGTATTACTTCAGTTAGTATTTCCTTAGTTATATTACTTACTTATATTATTAAATGCGTGACTATTATTTACATAATGGATGATTCAATAATTGTTGACAAACAAACTAATAATGTTAATATTTTAGTTATGTTATTCGTTGTAGTTTATAATGAGCATCACTAAAAATACGTAGGCCTACTAACGGAAAAAATAATCTTTGAAAGTTAATAATATTTTCATTTCTTTTTAGGTATTAATAAATTCCTTTACATATACTATTATGTTCCCTTTAAATACATTAATAAATATTTTCGATTTATTTAAAGTACTACGTTATCAATTCCAGCCGACACTTTTTGAAACGCCTTCAATCGAGAAGTTAGGCACACCCGCAACTTTCTCGTCACAACGGAAGAGATCCTATACCTTTTTTAAGAAGGGGTTTATGCACATGCATACGGACTTACAATGTTGATGAACTACTCTGTTTGCAGCTTTTTTAACATTTTGTAAGTACTGTAGTAGGCTACAGTGTGCGCAAACCTTTTACCCGCTACACGTACAGCTATGCCCGTGTAGCAACCGGGCTGAATAACCGTTACAAACTACTAGAGGAAAAAGGAGTAGAGGTACGTTATGACTGCAGGCAGTTTCGTGCTTTCCTGAAAACATTGTCTCTGCTCCACTACCAACACATTCCGACAAAAAAGTATAACAATAACAAAAGGAAAGCATGGGTGCAACATATTCGCGCATGTGCGTGTGTGTGTGTTCTGTGAAATGCGTATTGCTTATTTTCAATTCTTGGAAATAGATAGAATGAGAGCGTGAGGAGGAGGACGAAGAGCGGTGTACGGAAGGGTACATCGAGTTGCGATAAATGTTTTTGTTCATGGCAGTACTATATAAAGGTATGACGTTGCACATTCTGGTTGTTATGAGGGCCTAGCTGTACAGTGGGTGTTAAATACATTACAGGAACAAACATAGCAGATATTGAATATTGCAGGGTAAAGATTACATTCGTAATTACTTACTTATAGGGCCTACTGTGCATGCCTATGCTACTTACCATAGGTAGGCCTACTTCTCGATTTCATAAGTAGTTACATACCCTAGGTTTTTTTAAGTTTATTTAAAGTAAAATCAACATCTCGGTTATTAGCGACTACAGTGGGTTATAACTTGTGAAAATTTCCAGACCCCAGCTGGTAATCGAACCCGGGACTTCCGCGTTGTAGGCTAGCACGCTACGGAGGCGGCTACCCTTAGTTTTTTTTTTGTAATTTTACCACACATCACATTGTATAGTGCAATGTCCTGATGTAATCCGTCAAAAGTCGTGGACCCGATTATGACGTACTAGCAATGTTATTATCTAGTTTTTTTTGGAATGGCTTTGGTGTTAGTCAATTGACTAGTATATCGCGGAAGTTTAGTTTTTGTTTATGCACAAAAAATAGCTAGTGTATTCGAATGTGTAGCCATAGGCTACGTAAAACTTAATATTATGTTCTGTAAGATAATTATTACTTTAATTCAGTAAAAATGATTAAACCACGAATCTAATTATATTAAACCAAAACCCATTTTATTCTTACAATAAATCATCAGGTTTTAAGTCAAGCAATCTGGTTTAGTTCGACATCCGTCACTCATTTCCGATCACTAACGTGCCGTATTTCTGAACGAATCGTTTAAATCTACATATTTAAGCCAACCTGATAAATTATAAGAATGGAAATATAATTCTGGAAATATATCGGCAGGTTATCGAGCCATGAGATCTGGAACATTCACAAATACGAGTGTCTATTTTTAAATGGGTTATTACCAGCGTTAGAGAAAAGTTTTTTTTTTTTAATTAGGAGCGAGTTAATTTTATATTTTTAAACTAGGATCTCTGCAGTGCTTGGCATTAAAAAAAATACCCAATTTGTCTTGAATTAACAATGTTGAAAACTACCTGAATTATTAAGACAGACATAATATATCTGTGTTGTAAATTGATTAATATTCTATCTCCAGTTATTTGTGTACTGGTCAGCAAACAGGCCTGCAGATCATAAGCTACTAAATTAAGCGAAAAGAAAAAAATAGTTGTTGAACGATTACAACAAAAATGCTCTTAATATATTTATTAGAATTTTTTTTTAATTTTATAAAATTTTCGATGTTAAACAATCCTATCTTTACTGACAAATAGGTAAGCCTAACTGTAATTTTAGTTTGTGAAACAACTTAGTTTTTCCTGAAATTCATTATTACAGATAGACTTATCACATTTTATAGACATACTACTTAGTAGTAAAGATTGTTCCCAAGTTTCAATTGTGGTAAAAAGATCAATAAAAATTGAACAGTCCCATAGGCTACATGCACTGTTAGATCTCACTATAAGATAAAAATCAATTAAAACTTTAAAATTACTTCAGTTAGATTTACTCTATGGCATGTCAATATGCAATTAAATTTAACTTGTTTATACCCTATTAACAGTAGTACTTACTTTTTCATTCAATACACTTTAAATTGAACACCAAAACAATTCTCATTAAGTAAGTAATAATGGAATTCTATTGTTCACGTGCACGATTTAAATGAAATGGAAAGGAGAAATAATGCAGTTTTTAACACTACCACCTCTGTGTTAATTGTAATGAATATGACTTATTTACATACCTTCATACTGCACAAGGTATCTCATTTACAAAAAGTTGTAATTTATTGTTTTTATAATTTTCCCTACACCACCAATTATCTCCAACATCCTCTATCCTTTGCCATATCTGCAAAGCCTCTTACTCGCATACCTCAACGATTTCAGTTAAATTATCAAACAATCTTATTTTAAGTGTACTCTTTTTTTTCTTTCCTACAAGATCTGAGCATTCAGTTTCTCTTTTGACACTAACTATTCATCAATAAAATTTTGAATAGTCTTTACATTCCATGAGATCTGATTACTTTTACTTTAGCCTCATGTTCTAATATTTTATTCTTCTCACAGTATCTCCTTCACTTTTTCATTGTATGATTTTCCTTTTAGACTTTTGCTAGTGTCCATCCATGTTTCCCTTCTCTGTAGCTAACTGCTGGCCCTATTAGATAAAGTAACAACATAATAAATATATAATATACAATGAACAGCCAAACAAAACAAAATTATACATAATACTCACCTCAGAGTATTACATGATATTCAAGATATCTTTCGTCTCTCTCGGAGACGTCATCATGAACACACCACACGAATCACACAAAACATATAAAATACATACGGTCGAAGACCATGTCAATTTGTTGCATGCAACCATTCCACGGAGGACTATTCGGCCGAATCTATCTATAATTCAGCCAAATAGTCTCGCTGGAATGGTTACAGAGGCCGGAATTTTATTAAATGGTGAACAGATTAATAATAAGCTGTGTCTTATCTAAAGGGGACATTAGCAAATTACAGGCATGTGAGATGAAATTTTTAATATCAGCCTTGCAGAAGACCAGAAGAGACAAGGTCAGAAATGAATATATAAGAAGAGATATGCAGGTGACCTTAACGATGGAAGAAAGATTACGTACTGCAAGACTCAAATGGTTTGGACATGTACAAAGGATGCCAGAGGCACGTATCCCCAGACAGTACTTGGACATGGAGGTATCTGGAAAGAGACCCGTTGGGCGTCCCAGAAGATGGACTGACCAAATAAGGGATGCTCTCCTAACAAAAGGAATGACACTACAGGATATCAGAATACAAAAGGTATATCAAGATAGAGATAGATGGAGGCATATCGTCCACTCAAATCCTACCCGGCCTGCTGGAAGGATACCCAGATGATGATGATGATGATGCCGACGATACCGTCATCTTTGCTGATACTGCTCAAGGATTACAACTTCTCATGCAGAAAGTAGCGGAAACTAGTAGAAAATATGGCTTGGAAATTAATGTAAACAAAATTTAATTGTTAGTAATTTTTAGTATTTAATTGTTTAATTGTTGGTAAAAATTATAAAGCATGTTTAGGTACTTAGGTGTGAGTTTTCTGATGTATTTCAGTTTTGTAAAAAAATAAAGTTTGAAAATATTTGTATAATAATAACTTCTAATCGAAAAATACTGTGTATTTTTGTTCAATTCACCTCAGAACTTGCAGAACTTAGCAAATTTACAGTGGCTCATATCTGGGACACTAGGTCTATAACAAAAATACAAATAATTTTTGTTGCCATTGACCGAGCGGCTCATATATGAGTCGTCAAAAAAAATTGCTTATAACAATTAATACGAGGCATTTATTATTTAGACATGCAGTTTAGGTTATCACAAAGTATAATAACTCATTTTAACAAACTCGAAGTCGTGGTCTGTGACGAAGATTACCACATTTACTCCTAGTCAGTAGACATCCCACTTTTTTTGACCGCCGGTATGTGGGAATGAACCGAGCGGCGCATATATGAGCCATTCGGTAGCGAACGTGTTAATACACAATACAATTTCTTTCAAATAAATTACTAAAAAAAAAAAATTAATAAATAATTCTCACTGCAGTTGCTAATAACCAAGACACTGAGAAACAAAAAAACCAAACAAACATTGATTTAATTAAGTACCTGCAATTTCCTAGGCCAATGATTCTGTAAAACAGAAAAACAAATAAGAAATCTCAAAAATAAGATTCCAAAGCAAAACTTGTAATAATTTAAAGCTCACTCCTGAAAGCAGTTATCATTCATAGCATGTTAAGTACGTAATATATTTGATTTCTGCCCATAACAGACAGGTGGAGTGTCAATTACATATTTACACTCAATCTGTTCATTGCAGGGCTAAAATAAATTGATCTGTTTCTTATCATATGGTCAGCCAATAAAATGACTGAATCATTTAAAAACAGAAGAGGTAGAGGTGTAAAAGACACTAATCAGAGTTATCTCCTCTGAAAGTAATGAATTTCATTAAACAGCCAGACCCTGTGGTGAAAAAAGTGAAGGTGTCATTTGCAGAGTGGAAATATGTGATTTTCAGAGGGCTTGGCATGCTGATAAGCATTCTTTTACATTCAGTGAGGAAGGCAATGGTAAACCATCTCACTCCTCGTTTTACTAAGTAAAACCTCTAGATGTTCAAACCAGATTTTTGGCTGATAACCTAAACAATATATTTGATTTAAACAGTTCACTAATTTATCATTTCAATAAGACAGTTCACAATGTAAGGCAGATAAATAAAACAAATCACTTCAATACCACAAAAATTTTTTAATACACAATACAATTTCTTTCAAATAAATTACTAAATAATTATCAAATTTTAAAATTAATACAACAGTTACTTCTGCCAATGATATTCATATATACACGACAATTTTTCCCATATAGAACTTTAACATTACAGACTTGCTGAATTTAAAATAGGTAATGTAAAAAATTTTACAAAGTTACCATAAATACTTACTACCCTTAAAGACAACATAATATGCCTTATGCATAAAATTAAGCAAAAATTTTGCCTCTGCCTTTTTTGATCAGATTCTTTAATATGTATGAATAAAAAATAAAAGATTAACCTCTTGGACAGAGTAAATGTTTTTACTTTTTTTACATTAATAAAGTAACTCCTATTGCAACTTGTACTGTTTAATTTGTATAGTAAAGGCAACACATAGATTGTAATTAAATTAAAAATGAAATTCTTAACGAACACTATAAACTTTAATAAATACATCACAATATTTTACAAACATTATTTTATATTATTCAAAAATATTTGCTTCAGTGACAATAAAAAATGCCAAATGATTATGATAGTCCCATTTTCAGATATGTGCAGTCAATGCCCAATCCTACATGCCTGAAATGCTTCATTATTTCAGCTCCAGATTGTTTTATATTAACTTCTTAATTTACATAGGACAGGAAGTTCTGTACTGTCAATTATTTAAAAGATTTAGTGTTAAGTGCATCAGTACTGATTAAGTATTTAAGTAAAATAGTTAAAGACTAATAACAAACCTTTGCTCTTACACGTGTTAGAAATAATTTTTACCGTATTATGTTATTGTTATTCTGTAAAATTAGTGTTTTATGTTGGTAGTATGCAAGGTTGTTGTGTGAGTAACGGCGAGAAAAAAAAGAGGGGGGTTGAGCCTCGTGTTTGCGAAAGGTTATGATATGTGTGTATGCGGTGTTAAGTATTTGCGATTATTAATAAATTTAGGTAATATACACACACGAGTGTTTCATTGCTTTTGATCTTCCTCATCCTTGTGAATTAACAAATTGTACGTGTTTGCGTATGCATTGTGGTGTATTAGAAAAACACCCCTTACAAATTATCAGAAGTGGGATTGTGTTGGACACGCCATTTTGTTTTTATTAAAGTTTATGTGTATAGTAATTTCTTTAATTTTGTTATATATAGTTTTACTGTTGCGTTTATAGTTTATTTTGTCTTGTACAGTTTAATTTTGCCGTGTGTAGCTTAATTGAGTTTTATTATTTTATAAATGGAGGGCCAAAACGAAAATTTGAATGACTCGGACACTGTTCCATTCGCGGGTTTTGGAATGCAACAGGACTCTGTGTTTGAAAGACTTATTTTGCAATTGAGTAATGTTGTGCAAAATCAGCAGCTGCAGTTAAATGAATTGGAGAATCAAAGAAATGCGACACTGGCTTCTACGCAGATTAACGTTATGCCAGATTGGCTGCGAAATCTTAAAGATTTTCGTGGTACAGAGTCGTCGCAGGAAGCAAAGGCGTGGCTTCGTTCCTTGAGGAGTGCTGCAACGATTCAACAGCAGACCGATGCAGTGAAGTTAGAGGCTGCACGAATGAGGTTAAGGGACGCGGTTGAAAACTGGTATTCAGAGTGCCAGGAAGAGGTCACCACATGGGCTGAATTTGAGGAAGAATTCACAGCAGCTTTCATTGGCAAGGAAAGCTTGACAGAAAAATGAACTGCTATGCATTCAAGGCTTCAGCAATGAGGTGAAGAGGTTAGCATTTATTTTTATGATAAGCTGAGGTTGTGTTCCACATTGGGAATGGACTTTGCTGAAACAAAAAGGCAAATTATTGACGGTCTTTGGTCCGGAGATCTTAGTAATTATATAATAGTTGTACTTTTTCAGAGGTGCATTTCTGTACCGAATCATTGTATTAATCATAAAATATCAAATGTAACTGCATTTAATGTTAACTACATGTTACTACATTAAATCTTGACTATATCTTACAACATTAAAGTTGCTATCAATGCTATACTTATAACAGTGCTATTATGCGGAATTTAAATAAAAGGACATTATCAATCAACTTTGTCTTGTCTAATTAATACATCGGCACATTTTTTGGTCCTCCGGGCCGGATGACCAAAAAAATGTGGCGATGTAATATAATTTTAACTAAAATTTAATTACATCGTCACATTTTTTGGTTATCCAGCCCGGAGGACCAAAAAATGTGCCGATGTATTAATTAGACAAGACAAAGTTGATTGATAATGTCCTTTTATTTAAATTCCGCATAATAGCACTGTTATAAGTATAGCATTGATAGCAACTTTAATGTTGTAAGATATAGTCAAGATTTAATGTAGTAAAATTAATGTAGTAACATGTAGTTAACATTAATGTAGTTAAATTTGATATTTTATGATTAATACAATGATTCGGTACAGAAATGCACCTCTGAAAAAGTACAACTATTATATATTGGTCTTGTGTATGTATAATGATTTTTTTAGTAAGTTTATTTTCGTTGCCTAGTAACATGTTGTTAGATTTTAAATTTAGACCGTAAATATTTATAAAATAAAATCGTAAACATTAAAAGTATGGCTAGACGTAACAGTAATCATCTCTTGGGTACCAAGCATGGTAATAAGAATGAATTATTAAGTGACATAAAGAACTATCTTGCTATGGTAAAAGCTAGGTCAGCGAGGGCAAGGGAACGTTCCCCACCTAGCGAATTAAAAGTTGTTGTACAGAACAGCAATGTAGTCTCATCTCAGGAACTACATGTAGGAACAAAATCTTCTACAGCTAGCACCTCAAGGGAAGTGCAAAAGAATGACCCAAGGTGTTATAATTGTCACAAGTTTGGTCATATTTCAGGGGATTGTCCTCAGCCGAAGAAGCCATTGAAGTGTTCTGTTTGTAAAAAAGAGGGTCATACTCCTAAAAACTCCCAGGTTAGGGCACAATTATTGGTAGCTACAGACCGGACTCATACTTCAGACGCAAATCCATTTGAGAAGAATGTTAAAGTTAACAATGTGGACATGCGAGGGATGATTGATTCTGGTGTGAGGAACTGCTTAATTAGTGCGTCTGCAGGTGTAGAGAGCGGATTAAAAATTAAACATAATTCGTCACCGCTCTATGGTGTTGGAAATGTCAGCGCACCTGCTACACATACTTTGGGTGAAGCATTTGCAACTGTTTCAGTTGATGGTGTAGAAGTACCTGATTCAAGTTTTGATATTGCCTGATAAGGCTATACCAGTGGACATTTTAGTTGGTAGAGTATGGTTGCTTGATCCTAGGGTGAATTATTACAAAAGCGGTGCGGAATTTGTTGTAGAAGAGGTTCATAACCCGGTTAATATCATCACGGTTGATCAGGGCCAAAGCACAGTAGTAGAACAAGTCTATTGTTGTTTTGTGAATGAGAATCTACCACTTGATAAAGAATTTTTTTGTTTTTTTATGAAGATATGGAAGGAAGCGAAGATGGGTCATCCTCTGACTTAAGATCAGGAAATGAAGAAACTGATATTGAGGGTGACGTGATAGATGTTGAAGAATCGAGTGTGTTGCAACAATTAGCTAAAAAACATGTACTCAATGCACAATAAAAGATAAAGGAAAAATTGGTAA
The DNA here is from genome assembly GCA_035578175.1 of Catonia carolina. Classification (NCBI taxonomy): domain Eukaryota; kingdom Metazoa; phylum Arthropoda; class Insecta; order Hemiptera; family Achilidae; genus Catonia; species Catonia carolina. Next base: position 6,328,594 of record JAQMRL010000018.1, read on the forward strand.
GAGACAAAACTGGTCGAGTTTATACCACATCACCTCATGTTTCTCGGCTGAAAAACTGGATAATTCTTGACCAAGAAGCAGATAACTCCATCCAAGATAATGATCCAGAGAGTGAAGAAGATGGCACAATTAAATCACCCTGTTACCATCAGAATGAGTTCCACCCATTACTGTGATGAACACCCCTCATCCTCAATTCAATATAAGGCAGAAACAGAAACTAGTTCAATCCCAAATACAAAGACCAGTGAGACAACGAAAAATGCCTCTAAGACTGAAAAATTTTGAGTATGAGTGAGTGTTGAGTTAATATAAATGGTCATTCGAGTGTTGTTAGTTTAAATGTTAAGTAATTTTATGTATTAGTGATATAATTGTGTTATTAATGGTGTATAAAGAAATTAAAAATATTGTCAGTGTGAAATTTTAAATGCGTTTATACTAATGTAACAAATTTCCATTTATCATGTGCTATGTATTTCTATGTATATTGTATGAATTTTGTATTTTGTGGTTTGATTGCTATGTTTAAATTATATTCATTGTTAAATAAATTTAATTGTATAATTACCTGTGGTTACTCATTAACTAATTAATCAAAAATGTATATGATGATGTTGCTTATGTATGTACGAGGGGAATCCAGAAAGTAACAGACGTTTTGGTCTGGCGCGGTAGTGGGCGGAGCTAGCGCCACCATCTTGGTGTCAGAGTGTTTCTACATTCAGTATGCAACCAGGCGTGGTAGCTAGAGCATTGTGCGTATTGTACTTTTTATACAGTGGAGTTTTAAAATGAGCGCTGCGATTGAAAATCCCGCCCGTTGTGAAGTGGAAACCATGTTATCGATTGTATCGTAACTGATGACGAGACTTGGGTAAAGCACGTCAACCGTGAAACAAAACGGCAGTCGATGGAGTGGGGTCACATGCATTCGCCCAAGAAACCGAGGAAGTGTCTGCAGACGCTACCAGCAAGAAAAATCATGGCTACTGTGTTTTGGGACACTCGTGGAGTGATTTTCGTTGATTTTCTTGAACGAGGCCAAACAATCAATTCAGAGAGGTATTGCAAAACACTCAGAAAATTAAAACACGCGATACAAAACAAGCGTCGGGGAAAACTTAGTGGGAAAGTTTTGGTTTTCCACAACAACACCTGTCCACACATGGCCAAATGTACTCAAGAGCTCTTGGAAGGTTTTGGATGGGAAGTTTTTAATCATCCGCCGTACAGCCCGGATTTGGCGCAGAGCGATTACCATCTGTTCCCAGCAATGAAGACATGGCTCACTACGCAACTCTTCGACACTGACGCTGAACTCCATGCCAATGTAAACCAGTGGTTGAACTCGCAGGCGGCAGATTACTACAAAGAGGGCATTGAAAAGCTTGTACCATGTTACGATAAATGCCTTAATTTACTTGGCGATTACGTAGAAAAATAGCCTAAGAGTTAAACTTCAAAATGTACATAATAAAAATTGGTTTTTTTACTTAGTTTATTTTTTATTTCAAAACGTCTGTTACTTTCTGGACAGCCCTCATATTATTTATTATGTATTTAGGTAGATATGCATTTCATATCTGTATATCTGTGTATAATGTAAAATATTGTGTTGTAGGTTTTGTAAGTAATCTTTCTCATTTATTTTATTGGAGCAAGAGGGTAGTCATACTGATTTTGTATTTGAGTAATGTTAAGCTGTATTTCATGTGTATTTCTAAGTTTGTCATGTATTAATCATGTGTAGTTTAGTAGTATATACCGTATTTCATCGATTCTAAGACGCACATTTTTTTAAATTTTTTCCGTTCCCAAAAATGTGGTGCGTCTTAGAATTGGTGATGAAACACGAATTCAAAAAATTCTAATATGGGTCTACCGTATATTACAATAAATATATGTAATACTTGGGAAAAATCCGGTTACTGTTCGAAAGTAAGAAATTCCGTAGCAGTTATACGTAAACAATACATTTATGTATACATATGCGTTCATTGACCTGTTTCAAACAAAGCAAGTGGGGAATTTTGTCACTTGTAGCCTAGTCGGTATTGGCCTAACGTGTCAGTTAACAAACCATTTAAAGAGTACGTAAGGCAAGAATATGAAGCTTGGTTGTTTTTTGACAATTTGCCTTTGACACCTTTTGGCAAGATAAAAAAAGCCCCTGTTCCAAAAGTTGCAGAGTGGATCTCCACTGCTTGGCGAAAAATACCAGATGTCATAGTGCAACAATCCTTCAAGAAATGCTGTATAACCAATGCGCTGGACGGTTAGGAAGACGACATTCTATGGGAAAATAATTGTTCAAAAAGTGATGCAAGTTCTGACTCTGAAGATAGTGATGTAGCCAGTGAGATTTGTGATAGTGATTAAAATACATAGTTAGGTTAGCAGCCAACATAAAACCTACCAGAAAAAATTTCACAAAATTAACTTAATATTTCATCAACTAATAAATTTTTCGTTTTATATACACATTTTCATTTATTTTTTCATTAAACTAGGACTACTATATTTTGTTTATAGTGTGATGTGAATATTGTTTGTACTGTTTTGTAAAAATTTCAAGTAAGTAAATATACCGTTACAGTTATCTAACTTAGTACTTTTATATGTATTTATTTTACTTTTCCAAAGTTGTATTTTACTTTTTTAAGTCTATTTTCTACTTTTTTCCTGTTTTGACGTAGCTAAAACTGTGGTGCGTCTTAGAATTGATGAAATACGGTATATTACATTTTTTGTAAATATTGTCAATTTTTGTGTAAATGTATTTATGAGGGTTTGCCAGTATGTGATTTTTTTATAATGTAGGTTTTTGTATCTTTTGTATTTAGTGTTCTTGTGCTTTAATGTGTTCACAAATTGTATAATTACTTTGTGTGTAACTATTGTTTAGATTATTTTATTGCTTATGTGTTACAGACTTTCTAATATTGTACGCACTTGTTTGTAGATTTTAAAAATCTAAGTTTTTGTATTCAGTATTTTTATTAGGTATTATGTATCCTGTAATTATTTCATTAGTTTATGTGTAGGCCTAACTATTGTTTAGATTTGTTTTTATTGCTTCTGTGTATAGAGTTAATTGATTGATGTAATATTGTATGCACTTGTTGCAGTAGTAATTCGAGGACAAATTAAATGTGGGATGGCCGAATGTCAGAAATAATTTTTACCGTATTATGTTATTAAATTATTATTCTGTAAATTTAATGTTTTATGTTGGTAGTATGTGGGGTTGATGTGTGAGTAATGGTGAGAAAGAAAAGAGCGGGGTTACGCCTCATGTTTGCGAAAGGTTATGATGTGTGTGAATGCCGTGTTAAGTATTTGCGATTATTAATAAATTTAGGAAATATATATACACAAGTGTTTCATTGCTTTTGATCTCCACCATCCTTGTGAATTAATAAATTGTACATGTTTGCATTATGTATTATGGTGTATTAGAAAAACACCCCTTACACACAGATACTGTGTGGCAAAGATTTGATTATTCCTTGCAGGGAGGAGCAGAATCGACCCGCTACTAGCCTTCTCAATAACATTTCATTAAAAAAAAATATTTTTATCAACACTGTAAAATGCTCTAGTCATGTAAAATCATGATACGCATCTATTTTGTCATATGATTTTTAATTATTATTATTATTATTATACGCATATTTCATTTGAACACATACTACAAACTGTGAAGACACTAATCTACAATCAATAATATTTTCAAAAGCCAATATTTAGAGGTCCTTAACTTTTGAAGGGAACATCAAAATTCCGTGATTCTTTCACTAAAAATAAGTTCACTCCTTAAACTACATTTCGTACGCTGTATGTATACAGGAATAATTTATAAGACGAAAACTTTTTCACAACAGGACTTTTTCAAGTCCAGGGGTACTTCAATCAATTTTTTTACAAAATGAATGGCAACAGTATTGAAATCACTAACAAATATACATTTTCATTTGATTTTTAAGTGTTCTCGGTATATCATAATACCGTATATAAAATTTATCAATGTCAGACTTCCAGTTCATAAGTAATCATCGTGGAAATAAAAAATCGTCCGATTTCACGGCTGTTATTTTTTTCCTTAAAATCACTACAAACTATTTAACCATTGCATTTACTGTAAAAGTTAATAGGACAAAAAAGTTGCATATCATGATTTTACATTAAGACATTAGGCGTTTAACAGTGTTATAAAAATAATCTTTTTGAAATGAAATGTTATTGAGAATGTAGCTGGCCGATTCTGCTCCTCTCTGCAAGGGACAATCAAATCTTTGCCACACAGTAGATCCAGCAGCATTGTTACTCACATAAAATAATTACCAAACTAGTACCATGATAAAAACATCATTGGTGAATCAAAACCCACTGATGTCCTTTTTCCTATTTAAACCTATGTTTCTATAATTTTTTAATTTTTAGTTCTAGAATCAATTCCTGATATAGTGTAATTTAATTTTAAATCCCCATTTACACTGAAAATATTAAAATTTTAATGGACATTATTTTTTGGCATCTCTGATGTAGGAAATTGATCAGAAAGAGTTTTTGGAAAATCATATTGAAAAACCTCAATAGCAGATTTCTTACAGGAATATGTTAAAAAGTCTTTCAAAAATAAATGATTACGGTAATATTTTCATAATTCATCAGCAACTTAGCGTAAAGTGTACGTATATTTTTATTTTTTACATGGGATGTGCAGTAGCTTTGATTCTACCAAACACACAATGCATAGAGATTTTTTACTCAAATGTTTTTGGTAGAATCAAAACATGGTCACAAGATAAGTGTATTTGCCTATCCTTGTGAGATTTCTACAACTCATTTGTTAAAATTGTAAAGAGCATTGCTCAACTGGGCTTTTTATTGCTTTGTACAGTAGGTCAACTGTTTATAAAAATGAACACTATATGTGTTTTTTTCAATTGCATTTTTGTTCTGTACTATACTTTAACTTCTTTAATTTAAAAGACTAATGTAAGCAACTACTTTCTGAAGATGTGTAAAATTAATTTGTACTGTAGTTATAGTACTAAGTAATAATTTAAAACCTAAAAAACATCAATTGAATCACACAAAACGCCAAATGCAACACAAAAATTTCCTGTAAGTTTATACTGTTTCCATTAATATTATAAGTTTAATATACATGACACTACATACAATATTTTAACTACACACAATCTACAAGGGTGAATCAAATATAAACCAGAATTATTTTTTTTAAATTTATTGGGACATATGTATTTATATTATATATCTTTTTCATATAATGAATTAATACAATAATTTCACTAACCTTTTTTTTAAACTGCGTCACCTTTATTTTAATTTTCACTTACACGTGTTTCGGTGGATCCACCATCATCAGAGTAAATAACATATAATTGAAACTAAAAACATTATTTATTAAAAATCTATAGAAGATGATACATCTTTTTATACAAGTGACTGAAGATGTATCATCTTCTATAGATTTTTAATAAATTATGTTTTTAGTTTCAATTATATGTTATTTACTCTGATGATGGTGGATCCACCGAAACACGTGTAAGTGAAAATTAAAATAAAGGTGACGCAGTTTAAAAAGAAGGTTAGTGAAATTATTGTATTAATTCATTATATGAAAAAGAAATATTTAAAACTGCAGGATGCATTATAAAGATTTATTTTTGAATGATTATATTATTTATATACATATATATTTAAATTTATTGGGAAATATAAAGACAGAATTCTACATAACTCCTAATTTTCCCAACTGATGGCTAATTTTTTTATCCCGTCATCGTAAAACAAAGATGGTTGCACCTTGAGCCAATTGTGCATGAAAGCATCAACTGCAACATAAGTCATCAAAATGTTGACCACCCAAGAGCATTTTTCAAGAGTCTAAACAGGTGGTAATTGAAGAGTGATAAGTCCGGCTATAAGGAGAGTGTTCCAGTGTAGTCCAGGACATTTCTGCAATTTTTCCCCGAGTTACAGCAGCTGTACGGGTCGAGCATTGTCTTGGAGCAGGATAACGGCTTTTATGGGAGAGCCGCGTCTTCACAGATGATATGCCCGTTTTGTCTTGTCTAACATTTTGGCAGTAGTACCTGACATGTATAGTTCCACGTTCGTAAAGAAAATCAATATGTAAGACTCCATTAAAGTTAAAAAATATGATCACTAAACATTTCCAGTCGAGAGCCGAGTTTTAGCTTTGACGTTGGCGACCTTAATTTTCTACAACTTCACGCCCTTCTAAATACTGTTCATGCCACTAAACACGTGTCTTTTCAATGGCATTATCCCCACACTGTGCCTCAAGCCTTCTCAAAATTCTGATTGTTTTACACCCTCTTTCGTAAGAAATTTAATTATAATTTTTTGTGCAACGGACGACGGTATTTTTTGCTCAGATATCATCATAGTTACTAAAGAGGTGGTAATGAGAAGTTCTCTAGCAGTGGAATGTCTCCTAAGCATCTCTACCCATAAATCTCAGAAGCCAAACCCCTCTTTCACCCCATTGTCATTACGGAAAAAAATTCCGATTTATATTTGATTCCTTCTCGTAGTATACTATAGACCTATTATTTTAGGGAACATTTTTTTTCTTTTGTTACTTCTACAGGCCCAAACATGACAAATTGGAGAGGTTTTACCTAACACCATAAAAAATTAACTACGTTTTTGTGACTGAGGAGATCAAAACCATCACTAGTTCTATAATAATTGCTAGCCATATAAACGACCACTACTGAGTCATTATTACAAAAGTATTTCAGATAGTCTCACAAGTGAAGCTCTGTACTACTAGTTAGATTTAGAATACATTTAAGAAAGTAGTCATTTACTCAGAAATGTGGAATGGTACCTTAATATGGAGACAATCTCACATTAACAATATTTTTTAGTCCTATGAAACTGTACAAATAAAGTTACAGAGAACTAAATATTTTTTCATTTACAATCCAACTTTCAATGAAACTTCAATCAAATTAAGCAATAAGTATATTTAGTATTTTTCTTTCAAAGTAGCATAAATTTTCACTCGTACAAGTGAATTCTGAATGTTTGTATATCTAAATGTATTTGATGGTATGTGACAAATAAATATTTATTTACCAAAATGATGTTGGATAGGCATTCAGGATCTGGTATAGGCACAGCTTTGTAGAATAAGTTGTATTGTTTTCATTACATTGTTGTTGTTTAATTATTTAGATAATCAAACATTAAATCAGGTTTTTAATAAATGAAGCAGCACTACTGAATAATGAGACATCATCTGCATTCCTTACAAGTCTAGGAACAAATTTAGTACACAAAAATTAAAAACCTGAGAGCTCAATTTATAAGTACATAAATATATAATAAATAACTGGTAATTTTTACTTTAACTTGCCCTGCCCTATATATTACAGGGAAGGAAAGTGTAGTTTCCACGTCGATTTTCCGAAATTGAGTTTTCACCGGATATATATGTTTTCAGGCCCCCTGAACCCAAAAAAATCATGTTTTTAGAGTTTGATGTGTGTGTGTGTGTGTGTGCGCGCGCGCACGAGTGAACAAAATAGCCCAAGGGAGTAGTGTATCAAGATGAAACTTGGAACTTAAGTTAGATACCACTAGAGGATCCAACACGAACATTTTCATCAAAATCAGTCAACTGGAAGTAGTAGTTTATTCACGCAATTTTTTACTTTTTTGTAATTTGGTTGAAAACTGCTCCTACGATTTGTTTTAAAAATCACTCATTTACTAAATTTTTTTATGCTCTACAAAATAGGGTAAGCGAAATGTCTGCTGAAATTCTTGGAGAGGTTGTGCTCTCATAGAAAATAATGGTTTTTTTTAAGATTGCAGCCTTAATATGCATTTTAGGGCAAAACTAATTAATCAAAGGAGTAGAACATTTAAAAACCAACAACTTTTACCTTAAACATTTTTTTGTACAGTTCTTAGTTTAGCAGGAATTAGTGATTTTCGGTTTTTTCCATCAATCTGTAAAAAATTAGGATTTTTTAAGATTTAAGATTTTAAGATTTAATTTAAGATTTACTAATTTCTGTATTTTTAAGTTCTACAGACGTTGATTTTTATTTTGCGTCACTCATTCATGATTAAAATTAGGTTAGGTTTCATTTTACATTGTTTACTAGTTTGAAAGTGGAACATCAGTAAATTAATATTTTCCTAGTATTACTGGAACCAAAAAACTGATCGCAATGTAGTAATTAAACATATATTATAATGTTTCCTTTTTTATATTGGCAAGAGAAAGTCATGAAAGCGTTCGCACCAGATTTTTTTTTCTAATGGTTACTAACTGCAGTCGACTGCAACAAACATTTATACAAATATTACGCCACAGTACTGTTAATTTTACTATCAGGAACTTCTACAAAACCATTTGAATCACTAACAGGAGGTACAGGTTTACTGGCTGAACGTCTTTTCCGATTGGGCTTGGTAAGTTTACCAGAATGTATTCGAACATGTGCCGCTAAATAAGATGACGTATTAAAACTTTTATTACACACATTACATACAAAGGGTCTCTCTCCACTATGTATTCGACTGTGTTTTTTGAGATCATTTGTTCGTGAAAAAGTCTTTTTACAATGGGGACAGACATAAGGGCGTTCACCAGTGTGAATTGCCATGTGCACTTTTAGTTCGTTCGGCTGATTAAATGCTCTTTCACATATGTGACACTTATAAGGTCGTTCCCCTGTATGGGTTCTCATGTGTATTTTTATATCTGATGATCTACCGTAACGTTTATCGCAAAGGGTGCACTTATAAGGCTTCTCTCCAGTATGCATCCTCATGTGTATAGTTAAGTACCCGACAGTGTAAAACTGTTTATTACATACATTACAACTGATACGTTTTTCACCTGAATGTATAAGTAAATGAATTTTTAATGCACTTTTCCTGCTGAAACCTCTATCACACTCACTACACTTGAACGGTTTGTCGCCTGTATGAGACATCATGTGCCTTCCTACATCTGAACTCGAAATAAATCCTTTATTACATATATTGCACTTGAACGGTTTATCGGCCACATGTATACGCATATGCGCCCTCAAATTTTTAGGCCCTGTGTATGTTTTACTGCACACTTCACATTTGTATGGTCGTTCTCTATATACAACAGTAGACCCTGTATACACATTTATATTTAAACCATTTTCATTTGGATCAGATTTTCCATTTTCGGTTTCATGCATATCCTGAACACTATTACCATCAACAGGATGTACTCTGGTTGTATATTTCCCCTCAGAATTTTCCTCTTCATTAACAGTCTGGAAAATAAATGGTACATAATACTAAATATGACTATGTATATGACCTGAAAATGTAAATAAATTTGTAATAGTAAATTCTAATTTAACAATATTTAAGAAACAACTTAAATACATTAGTAGCCCACTCATCAATGTTGTGCCAACTCTGCTGTTATTTGATCATAGGAGTCAGAGCGTATATAATGAAATACTAAACTGAATAAAAATAAATGTTTCTTTAATTAAATTATTTTAGTGCAATAGTCGGAAATATTGTTCATTTTTTTCTTTTTTTATCTGATTGTTTAAAATATGTAATAGTTAATGATTAAATATGGGAAAATTAAGTTATAAAGTGGGTAAAACACTAATAATAATAATTATAGCAAACAGTTGTAGATCTAGTATTAGTACTAATTTGTGATAAAAGTATTGATAGTTGTAATGGATTTATATAAGTAGAGAGTAATTTTAGAAGGGAGCTGACTTGTTTGCTAGTGCAGGATGAAGGGCAAGGGGGACTGCCGACAGTGAGATGTGATATTGTCATAGCAATGGTTGCTTTAAATCCATATAGAGACGTGTGTACTGTACATTCTGAAAATATTTACTCTTCATATGCGTCAGTTGTTACTGTGAGTTCGTTCACTGTAGTGGTGTTAATTACGCTCACGGCTCGTCAAGTTATTAATCTAGTTATTGTATTTAATCTAATATTGTTATATGCGGCCTGTTTATAAACAAACTGATATAAAATATAACATTCGGTAGTAAAATATTAAAACCTAATAATTTTTTTTTACTTTATTAGGCTATTGTATTAAACTTTTAGTATGTTAATAAAATATATGAGAATATTATTAGTTTAAAATCTAATAAAAATATTTTGGTACTAAAGTGGTTATTCAAAATGGTTTGTGACTAATATTTTTAGAAAGGCACGTACTAATGGTATTATTACTACTACTAGGTTATAGGAGGGGAGTCAGCTGTATGCATGTTTACGGTGTAGTTGTGTTTTTTATAGTGCTACTCTATTTGAAGAAAATTTCTTTATAAACTGTCAGTTAATGGTAAAAATATACCTGTTATATTGGGCAACTGTCTACAAGAGTTTTTTTTGATAAGTATTTCGTTTTTTTTTTTTTTTGGATAATAATAATAATTGTTTTTGAATATTTTGTTATAAGCTAGAGGTTAGGTTGAATCTAAAAATTTAACTATAAACAACAATGTACAATGGGCTGAAACGCCCTTCTTCTTCTTCTTCATCTTCCTCCAATGAGCAGAGTAAGCTAGCTCGCCAATCTACGATGAATAATCAAGAAGGCATTGATTCCATGTACGTAGAAGCAGATGATTTCCAGAATACACCTGATTGGCAAACTGTACCAATTTTAAAAAGCAAATCAGCTGATAAATTAGTAGATTCAAATGTTAATAATATTTCATTAAAAAATAGATTCAGCTGTTTGCCTGTTGAAGAAAATAACGTTTCTCAACAAAAAAAGATTAAAACTCCACCTATAATCCTATACGGCATAACAGATATTAACAAATTGATAGAGTTATTTGATAAATCGGTTTCTAAATCAGACTATTTAATTAAATCATTTAGTAATAAACAATTAAAAGTTATATCAAGTAATGTTGATGTTTACAAAAAATTAATAGCGGTTATTCGTGAAGTGAATTTAATCGGTCATACATTTAGTAGGAAAGAAGAACGCGCTTACCGAATAGTAATAAAAAATTTACATTACTCTATTCCAACTTCTATTATTAAAGAAGAAATTGAAAAACATGGGCACAAAGTCAGAGGTGAAATTGTTAATGCTCGCCACCGCGTAACTAAAGAACCAATTCCTATATTTTTTGTTAATCTTGAACCGCAAGAAAACAACAAAGACATTTTTAATATCAGGTATATTTCGAATTGTTGCGTTAATATCGAACCACCTAGAAAAAGTAACCACATAGTTCAATGTAAACGTTGCCAACAATACGGCCACACCAAAAACAATTGCATGCGTCCCTATCGTTGTGTAAAGTGTGCGCAGAGCCATAATACAACTGACTGCCCAAAGACAGATCGAAACACACCAGCAACATGTGCATTGTGTTTAGATAATCATCCTGCGAATTATAAAGGTTGCCGCATTTACCAGGAAATAATGAACAGGAAACGTGGAAACAAGAATACCCCTACGACTGATTCACAACCTAAGAATATCAGATCATTCAATGCAAATAATGAACACTTTCCTAAATTAAAACAAACCAGACAAAATGTTATTATTGATAACAGTCAAACTACACCATCTGTGTCACACGCAGATGTACTGCAGAACAAAAGGGAAGATTCTGACATAGTAACAAAACTCAATAAAGTATCTGAACAGATTGAATTATTGGTTAGTCAAATGAGTAATCTGATGGGATTATTGACAACCGTTGTCAATAAACTGTTTAAATGAAATTCCTACGAATTGCGGAGTGGAATGTCAACGGTCTTATTCGGAGGCGACAGGAAGTAGAAGTTTTTCTGAAGGTTAACAAAATAGATATTCTTCTCATATCTGAATCTCACCTTACAAACCCTGATTTTTTTAGACTATATGGATATACACTCTACAACGCCAATCATCCGGATGGTAACGCTCATGGAGGCAGTGCTATTCTTGTTAAAAATTCAATAAAACATCACGAGTTGCCAGCATGCACATCAGATCATCTTCAAGCGACATCGATACAATTACACGATTGGTTTGGTCCTCTGGTAATTTCATCTGTTTACTGTCCGCCGAGGCATCGGATAACGAGAAATGTGTTCCAGAATTATTTCCATCTCCTTGGAAATCGATTTATCTCAGCGGGCGATTGGAATGCTAAACATACGTATTGGGGATCTCGCCTCATTACACCTCGTGGTCGGGAACTGAAAGTGGCCATAGATTTGGGAAATAATTATAATATCTTGTCTACCGGACAACCTACATACTGGCCAACAGACCGAAATAAAATCCCTGATTTATTGGACTTTGGTATCACAAAAGGTATCAGTAGGTTTTATACAGATGTGGAAAGCAGCCTAGACAGTACATCAGACCATTCTCCAATCATAATTACAATCAGTACACATATTATTCTACGACAAAAACCTCCCACTTTATATAACAAATACACAAATTGGACTTCCTTCTCAGCTTTTATTCATGACAACATTAACCTCAACATACCTTTAAAAGTATCGGACGACATAGATGAAGCAGTTCAACACTTCACAAACATCATTCAAAAAGCAGCTTGGAGTAGTACACCGGAAGATACAGTCACAGAATACGATAATATGAATTACTCACGTGAAATTTTGGAAAAAGTAAGAGAAAAAAGAAGATTACGGCGTGTATGGCAAAATAGCAGACACCCCGCAGACAAAACCGCATTCAACCGAGCATCAAAAGAACTAAAAGATTTATTATTCACTATAAAAAATAATTCTTTTCGAACCTTTTTAGAAAATTTGTCTCCCAACGAAACAACAGATCACTCGTTATGGAAAGCCACTTCTAAAATAAAAAGACCAATTCAACATACTCCTCCACTCCGACGTGATGATGGGAACTGGGCTAGAAGTGATGAAGAGAAAGCCGATTTGTTTTGCGACTACCTAAGTGATGTATTTCAACCTCATCCTTCTGTCGGAATTGACGAAAAAGAAATTCACGAGTTTATGGAAATACCAGTGCCTATGGACTTACCGATAGAACCTTTTACTGTTGGCGAGATACAACAAGTAATCAATCACCTTCCATCAAAAAAGGCTCCGGGATTTGACTTAATTACGTCTGAAGTCATCAAACATCTTCCTGTCAGGGCATTAACTTATCTTCAAATTCTATTCAACAGTATCTTGCGAACGACACATTTTCCTTCTCAATGGAAAGTCTCGCAAATAATAATGATTCCAAAACCAGGTAAACCACCAAATGAAATGTCTTCATATAGGCCAATTAGCTTACTGCCTCTTCTTTCCAAGGTATTTGAAAAATTGTTTTTAAAGAAGCTTCAGGGGATTCTAATACAACAGAATGTTGTCCCAGACCATCAATTTGGATTCAGAAGCGGTCACTCTACTGTGGAGCAAATACATCGGGTAGTGAATATGATATCTGACACATTAGAAAGGGGAGATATCTGCTGTGCTCTTTTTCTAGACATATTAAGAGCCTTTGACAAAGTGTGGCATATTGGTCTTTTATACAAATTAAAAACAATTTTACCTTATCCGTTTTATTTTGTTCTTAAATCTTTTCTGGAAGGTAGGATATTTCAAATTAAATGCAGAGGTGCATACTCAAAATTTGGAGAAATAAACTCCGGGGTTCCTCAAGGATCTATACTTGCTCCAATATTATACGTAATATTTACCGCTGACATGCCTCTAAACCAATCAGTACTTACCGCTACGTACGCCGATGATACAGCAATTCTTTCATCTGACAATAACGCTACAGAAGCATCAAATAAAGCTCAAATATACTTAGACGAAGTGCTACTATGGTTGAACAAATGGAGACTAAAAGCCAACGCAAATAAATCCGTCCAAGTTACGTTTACTATGAGAAGAGAGGAATGCCCATCAGTACTCCTAGGTAATGATGTACTCACACAACAAGATCATGTGAAGTACCTTGGCTTGCATCTTGATCGGAGATTAACTTGGCGACATCACATAGTATGTAAACGGAACGAGCTTAATTTAAAATACATGAGGTTTAACTGGTTGTTAGGAAGAAGATCACAATTATCTGTTGAAAATAAGGTCTTGATCTACAATACAATTTTCAAGCCTGTTTGGAAGTATGGCGCTCAGCTTTGGGGTACATCCAGCAGATCCAATTTAGAAATGATACAACGCTTCCAAAATAAAGTATTAAGATCGACGAGTAACGCTGGGTGGTTTATAAGAAACTCTGAAATACATGACCATCTTCGTATCCGTACCGTAACAGAAGAGATAAGAGAGCTGAGCCTCCGGTACCAGCTAAGATTAAACAATCACCAGAACCACCTGGCATTAAATTTACTGGACAACAGTGAGGAAACGAAGCGCCTCAAAAGACATCACATCCTCGACTTAGACCAACGATTTTAATACATTCACCACTCATCCTCATCACACTTTTTAATCTAAAGTGAAATTTCAAAATTTTATTTATTTTACTTTTTATTGTTAACTTCTTTTCCATTGTTTACTTCATTTTTTTTTTGTTTACTTCTTTTACATTGTTTTTGTTAATTTTGTAACTTTACAACATTTCTTAGTTTTTATTAACTTTATTTTCTAATTTTATTTAGTTGAAGTGAGAGCAAAGGCTGTCTACTTCACTCACGTAAGTTTAGTTCTTGTAAAATGATTTGCTTAAAGCCACATTGTAAGGCTGATTGTAAATAAATAAGTTAAAAAAAAAAAAAAAAAAAAAAAAAGGTTATAGGAGGAGGGGAATCATACAAACAATCCTCTCCAACCGAATTCCTTACGCTAGCAATCAAGTGAGCTCCCATCTATAATATTGTTAGAAAAATATTTTTGTATAACACACAATAGTATATTAACTGATCATGTAGTTGGTATCAGAAGTTATGACTGCGGCCCTCCCCTGGTAGACAAGATTGTCTTTCCTTTACTGGGAAATAGTATTATTAGACTTAGATTAGAACTAATGAACACAAATATTAAGTAGTTTATGTGGAAAATAAGTAAATATATATTGTACAAATAAATAAAAATGACTATAGCATTTACTCAGTCATTAACTCTAACAAATGAATAATACCAAATTTAATAAGTTAAATAAAAACCACTTTTATTTAAATTTTCTGTTTTGTTTGTTTTTTGGAACCAGTGAAGTAAATAACCTGAAGTTCTTTTGCAATTTTGAGCATGTTCCAGTTAAAATGAAAAGCATAACTTGCACTACAAGGCAACTGAATTGTCACAACTACCATGGAGTTGTAAGAGTCGATTGTGTCCTAGATGATGGTATCACGGTTATCGTCTTTAGGTGGTGGAAGATAGACTAGGCTCTTTTTTTGTCAAGCCAAATGCAGTCACCTTTTTTTTTATAAGTAATAAATTACAGCAATTACATTATTATTCGTTACAATTTTTGATTCTTGAACAAAAACAAAGCGTATTACATGGAATCCGGCGTGTATTAGGAAGGTATATCTAAATTATTTTTTCATAGTAACTTGAAGGACTTAGAAATGTGTATTAAGCAGGAAATTGTATTACCCATGAGCGTTTTCAACGGATTTAACTGTATACATAACATTCCAGGAGGTGTAATTCGATCCCAGGCGTCAGGTCACGTGTTGTAAAAACTGGCTTTTTTTCATTTCATTAAATAAATTTTCCAATTCTTTTCTGGCTTTGCCAATTCTACACATATTTCTTGAGTATTATCCCAATCTTGATTGATCATTGTGCCAAGATAATGAGTACAACATCATCGGATTAATAAACACACTTTTTGAAGCAGTTTTTAATGGTTTCACTTTTTAATTCATTCCTCGCTTTGAATGACAAATGAATACAAGAATATAGAAATACAATCATTTTTGGTAAACCTTTCACAGTTTTCTCCACAGCTCACTTGAATGATCATCCTACTCTTTTTTTTCTATAATATTTTCAGGGTTTTTAACATTTCCTGATCGAAAGTCTTTATTTAACATTATATTTGACAGTGAAAAATCTGTTTTCTAAACTATAACTTACTTTTATGTATGAGCTATGCACTTGTCTAAAATTAACATAATTTTTTCACTGAATGACTTTTTATTTTATTCAATCAAAAATTAAAAAACCCAAAGCAAGTCGTAATCTATGCACTTTTGTTCAAACAGCAGTTCACTGATGAACACTCCACTGTATTTTTTTTTAGATAACATAACATAATTTGCAATCACTTTTTAAAAATAAACTATAAACAAATCTTTTGAATTTACAAATTACAAGTTGAGGTCTCATTACCCTGCCTACCTCTCATTATCAATATCAATTATTCATTTGTTAAAAGATAAAATTACTATATACAAAGATATTTACATTTTACATTGTGGAATACTTTTCACTACAATTTTATGTACATTTAAACTCTATCAGACAATTCAAAAACATTTTTTTTTTTTTTTTTTTTTTAACGTCCGACTGTTCTGCAATTACTGCTAATGCAGACGGTGAAGGATGAAATGATTTTTTGTAACAGTATGAAAATATGCCGTGCCTGAATGGGATTCGAACCCAAGACCGCATGATGAGAAACAAGCACGTTACCAACTACGCCAATGCGGCCGGCGTAGTTACCATTCCAAAACATGGTAACGTTTCCACTGTAATATGTTGGATTTTTTAATTTGCTTATGACTAGAAGTTCCTTTTTTATTGATTCTACTCATGCTGTAAGTAAAGACAGTTGCAAGATCTTTTTGTTTTGTTCTTCTTTTCCATGTTCTTTGTTTTAACATAATGAAATATCAGGAAGTGTTCTGAAATTCAACCATAGTTCATCACAATTATAGATATCAGGTTTGAATTTTTTTAAACCTCTGTCATGTGCTCTCCAGTCGGCTGCACTGAGTTAATCAGTTAATTATAATTTTCTAAATAGTCCATAGTTCATCACAATTATAGATATCATCAGGTTTGAATTTTTTTAAACCTCTGTCATGTAGGTTTTACTCCAGTCGGCTGCACTGAGTTAATCAGTTAATTATAATTTTCTAATTCTTTGCAAAAAGTTTTCTTCAAAACAACATTGTTCCTCAGTTTCCAATGATTAACCAACCATCTGTCAGTACAAAATCTTGATCACCTTATTTTTCAGCACATTGTTAGGCTCTGTCCACTAAAATTTCATGACTAATGAGTGTGTATTTAATAATCTTACCATAGTGAACTATTTTCATAAAGTGTGTTCAATATTTTCATTCTTACCATCACGTTTCCCTTTTCTGTTCACATTCTCATTTGGAGTGTCCATAGCCTTCTATTACTTGAGGCCTCTAATAACATAAAACAAGGATTCCTAATGTCATAGTAGCTTTTTGCTGACAATTCGGTAGTTCATCATACTTATTTAGAAACATTTATTTATTTTGTTTTATAATATAAAAATCCACTAAATACACAATAGATGAGTCTCACCTGATTAAAAAGTTATTAGGTCCTTTTGTGCACACTTTAGTAAATTTGTTATAACAAAAGGACCTATTGGCTTTTTAATCAGGTGAGATTCATTTACTGAGTATTTAATTTTTTTTAATACTACAAAATTCTACACAATACACAGGAATTTTTTTTAAACATTACTTACTTTTATCATATTTTTTTATTTCTCACAAATTCATCTAAAATTGCAGCTTAATTCCACAAAAATTTCAGAGCAGCACAGTTCAAATAAAATAAACTAATAAACAAATCACAAATGATCAAAATCGATGGTAGTCACTTAAAAAATAAATAAAAATAAATCACACATAAATTACAAATACAGCTATGTAACTCTATGCACAGTTAACAGGTGTAGCACAAGCAAAAGCAAATCAAAAATATTTAAAAACAAATACACAAAGCAAACCATAGACAATGTAATGCCCTGAAGGAGAAATAGCTGTAAGTGTAGGCGTAGATAGTATACTGGCAATACAATTCACTATAAAACTTTTGAAAAAAAAAACATATTTTATTCTCCTCCCACATTAGTTCTATTCTTCAGTAATGATTCTAAACACCTTCATTTTGTTACTACTGAATGAAAAATATAGTGTTCACCTGATTCCCAGTAGTTAATGGATCTTGCAAACTATCACATCGTAAATTTTCAACATCCTCAAATAATTCACTTTCTTCTGCATCCACAGGCTCAGTTTTTATAAGAACCTGAAACATTCATTAAAGACTAGTACACAAAAAGTTAACTTCTTGGGGTAGATAAAAAAAACCTGAAGCTTGAATCAAAAACCTCCACAAGTAAACTCCAATTGAGCTACTAAAAAGCCAGACGAGTGATAAGAGATGGGAACTAAATAGACAACTACACTTCTTTCTTAGACCGCTCTCACACCGGTGCAACTCGACCTCAACGCGATTAAAATAACTCTACCGAATAACGAGTTGCGTCGTGTATGTTCACACATAGAGGAGACTCGACCTCGATGCAACTATTCAAGCTTTTCTTCCAGAGTCCACCTGCAGTTTGCAAAATGTCAAGTGATGAAGAAGATGAAGTCGTTGCTTATTACTATCTAAGAGGAAAACAGAAAAAACCACAGCTGTTGGATATCACAGTGTGTAAGTAATAATTGTAATAGAGGAGGAGCGTATGTGTGTGCCCAGGAACTCTCTTGTGATGAATAAAAATTTAAGTCTTTTTATTATACGTCAAAAGAAAATTAATTAAAATTGCACAGACATGGATATTTTTCAACTTCAAGCACAAAGGCTACGTTGGCTGCTTCACGTACCATGATTATACGTAACTGGTCGAGCAGATGTTGGACAGAGTCGCATGCGATCGGTTTGATTGAGGTTGCGTCGAGGTCGCACTGGTGGGAGGGCGAACAAATAAATGTAAGGGTAAGACTCGTATCGGACGTCGAGTATCATCATTGGGAGAACAGCCTTACTGTACCTCTGCTACTATCGGCATAAACTCGTCATTTTGAGCTGAGCTGTCGGCACATAAACATGGCTGGTATGATTTACACCGGCAAGTGTGAGTTGCATAGTACTGTTCACTTTTTTCATCCTTGCATAGTTTATGGAACAGGGGACTACGACTTATTGTCACACTTTATGATGATGGCAGCGAGCAATTCAAACAAAAGAAGAGGAATGCTGACTTTGGAGGCCTCATTTATGATAATGCCTGCCCTCACAGTGCTGCTGTAACCAAACACTTTCTGGAAAAGTTTAAATGGGAAGTCTTTGATCACCTGGCAAACAGCCCTGACCACTCAGTGCTGAGTGAATTTTATTTCTGTTTTTTGGATGTAAAAAGTGGCTTGGGGCTAAGGCCTCCAGACCAATGAGGAGCTTCAAGATGACTTTCAGACTTTTCTTGTATCACTGGCAGCAACGTTCTTTAAAGATGGGATAGATAGCTCATCCACTGATATGACAAATGCCTGAATCTTCACAGCAAGTTTGTCAAAAAGTAATCATGTATGTAACTTCGGTAATAACTTTTTTTTGTTCTTTACTCTTTTTTATGGTTTATAAGTAGTTGAAAAAACAACCCATATAAGTATACAATAAATGTGCTATATTTCAAAAAGTTTATTAATTAAACCGATTAACTATTACAACACTTTCAACACCAGAGTTCCACTTTTCATGATCTTTTTCAAGAGGTAATTTATACAAACAATACTAGCAGAACTATTTACATTAAAAAAATATGAATACAATAACAATCTGATCAAATATAATAAAATAGTACTCCACTAGAGTAAACTACATCTCATGGTAAAATTACATCAATGGATTGGGAATTTTCATTTTTAAGTAAAATTACCGTTATTATACTCAGATAAGACATTTTTCAGCATGCCTCACATAATATAAGATAAAAGATTTAAGGGTTTGCTATTTTCAAGGGCTGCAAAGAAACAAGTGTTTTTCAGATAAGCTAACAATTTGTTAGATGCTGTACAAGCTTCATTTAGAACTATCAGATGCAAATATAGCAATTAATGTACGAATAAAATAGTACATGTCGCCTCTGTAGCATAGTGATTTACGCATTGACCTGCCATGCGGAAGTCCCGGGTTCGATTCCCGGCCAGGGTCTAGAAATTTTCACGTGTCAAATCCCACAGTTAATGTTACATATTCCACTGTAGTCACTAATGATTAAGTAATTGATGAAAATTTAAATTAATTAATTAAAATATATATACATATATATATATATATATATATAGCACATAAAAATTGATTCTCAAAGTGGGATCCGTAAATTTTACATCCAACTGTTTTTCACATTATTGTTGATATAGACAAAGAAAAAGACACATCTGCACGAATCAAACATACTGCCCCTAACATAGAAGCCAGATGTACTGTGGTCTGTAGAGCCCCAACATTTACCTATGTAGCACACCTTCACAAAAGTCTACCAAAAAATCTATGGATATAGTAACAAAATACATACAGCACTATCTTTCTAACTGCTCTATTACAGAATCTACAAAAAAAACATTGTATCATTGTAAGGCACAAACAGCCTACCTAACAATCAAAATAATGATAATTCCTTATTACCATAATTCAGGTATTTTGGTGAAAATGCAACCAACAGGTGTGAGGGTAAAACCCATTGTTAGAATTTGTTGCATTAGTGTAGTAATTAGACAATAGGTTGTAAATATATAGGTAAATATATAATATAATAGGTTGTAAACTGTCAATTATCTGGTATGGGACTGTATTTTTTAGGTGGATGTGTTGTTCTTAGTTTGTTCGGGCCCTTCATTCACTTGCCAACTTTAGCCCATCGTCGGGGTGCCTCTCCTTCCTTTTGACGCTCAGGTTGTTTGATTGGTCCTGGCGGGGCTGGAAGCTAGTCAACCAGAGGTTTCAAGGTTTCAGGAGGGGGTCCATTAATTGGTCAGTTCCATTCGAAATTCAGCTACAAGGAGGTTGTTCAAGAAGCAGAAGGTAGCAGCTACTAATAGAAGTGACCATGAGGACACCGAGAAAAAGAAATACTAATTTGGAGGTGTTTAATAATAAAATTTCATTTCATTGATCATAAGGGCCAAGTAAGCTTGTTTTTAAAGACAAATTCAAGAGATGAAACGTTGGCTATGTTAATTTTTATCAAAATAGGTTAGGATTGTTAAGAAAATAAAATTGTAAACGATTCGTTTATTAAATACTTTTGGTTAAATCAAAGAAGCATAGTTTTATTTACTGTTTTAGTTTTAATCTCATGCTTTATGGGAAGAGTTGGCACCCAACTGTACATTAATTTTATAATTAAAGCACCTGCACATTGGACAATTTATGGTGGTGCAAGTTGAGATTCTGTACGAGTGAAAATTTTGAGAACTACATACACCAATTATTAACCAACTGAAACAGTTCACTAAGTTTCTTAAAAAGACTATATGAGAAATCCAATATTAAGATAAATAAAATAATTTGAATCATAATTATTACCGTTTCTAATGGCACATCTTTAATCTCTTCATTAATATTATTTTGATTAACTGGAGCTTCCTAAAAAAAAGAAACATGAAACTTCACTATTTTCCAAATATTTCAACTATGTACATTATATGAATTACAATGAAACTTCTCCTAACGACCAACAGTAATTAAAAAAGCAATTATTTTAGAGAAGTCATGAAGAAAAAAATTTTAAATTATCGTTTATTAAATGTACAAACTGTAAACCCTACACCTAAACAATGAATTTATTTTAACAACAGGAATGAAACAAAAACTTCACACTGAGGCCAAATTTACAAGTTGTTTATTTAATACACAACTTCACAGCATACAACCTACAACTCATAAACCAGCACTACTTTTACTAATTTACTTACACCATGCAACAAAACCCATACCAGCACAACATTTAATAATATGGGAAAAATATTATAGTATCTGAGAATGTATGCTTACAAAAATTTCAGTTATGGCAAACAACCGGACATATATAAAACCTTCAGATATTTCAACAAATAGTAAACATTTTAATAACAGTGCTAATTTACTTATTACTCAACATGAACAACAAAGCCACAGCAACCGGTCATTGCAAACAGGAAAACCTCTTGTATTAACAAATTTGGTACAGTTGCAAACCTTTCAACCTGTATTTCTGTACAGATCAATCTAGCACTGCTTCTCATCTAGTAGTGATTATGGTTTAAGTTGTGTGCATCACTCACACAACGAATACCACAAACATCAACACAAAAAACCAAATGGGTTTGGTCGTGTACCGCAAACATGATTCTGGTCGTGGTTGTGGCTCCGTGAATTTTCGTCCGTGAATTTCAAGAAAATCTTTACAAGCACAGATTTTCATCTTTAGCTTAAACTAAGATTTGCAAGTTGTTAAATCTGGTTGGTGCCGTTATATACCATGGAAGGCTGGACTTTGAAGGTGGCTACTATGAACAACTTAGAAGCCTTCAAAATGTGGATATATCGCAGGATATTTAAAACACCGCAGATAGCTAGGAAATCGAATAAAGAAGTTCTAAGGCAGGTGGAAAGAGACCTATCACTGCTGACCCACATCATGTGCACGAAAATCACATATCTAGGACACATAATGCGCAATACAAAATCTCAACTCCTACAGGTGATAATAGAAATAACGGTTGAGAGTAGGAGGGGAATAAGAGGGAAGAAATTGTCGTGGCTTTATAATGTCAAGCAATGGACAGACTGAAGACTGTGGGAGACCTTATACACGGCAAGGAACAGAGAGGAGATTATGGAAGTGATCACTGACAACCACTAATGGACAAGCACTAGAGGAAAAGGAGAAGGAGAAAAAATTGCATTTTTGAGAGACTATCTTGTGTCCTTGGTTTTTTATCTTTTATGATGTATTGGATAAATGCAATATTTAAAGCAAACTTAAAAAAATCTAATAAAATATTTTTTTTAAACTTAACATTTCTGGTGTTACAAAATAGGGTGAATTTAATGTTTGCAGTGATTTGCTGAAATTTTATTACAAAAAACAGAATGATCTTTTGAAACTATAAAATGCACTTTGTCATTTTAAGAATACAAGGTCTGTTCACGAAGTTCTATTATAGCACTCCTACTGTTAATTCCACAGAGATCCACCAAGGCTCATTGTGAACAAAGAAAAATCATGAATAACCTCCATTACATAGTTTGTAAATATCTTGCTTAGTTGCAAAGAAACAGCTGTAATGAAGGTGTTTTCTACTTGTTTTTCAAAGTTAAAAATAAAGGACTTGCATGAACAGCGATGTGCCATGAAATTTTGCAAGACACTCAGAAAATCTTTCACGGAAACCCAAAAATTGCTTGTCAGGCTTATGGTGATGAATTCATGAAAAGAACAACTTGCTACAATCGGTTCAAACAGTTTAGTGAAAATCCTCCAAGACCCAAAAAAAGCTCGTCAAGTTCACTCCAATGTGAAGGTCATACTGATTGTTTTTATCAATACCTGAGAGGTTGTCCCGAAATTAAGGAGAGTGGTGATTGGTTCTTCCACCACAACAATACACCAGTCCATTCAGTGCTCAGAACTCGTGCGTATTTGGCCAGCAATTTGATTACCGTGCTTCTCCACCCACCTGATTTAGCACTCTGTTACTTCTTCTTTTTCCCCAAACTCCAAATACTCCTCAAAGGAAAAAGAATTGCCATGATTCCTGAAATTCAGAAGAACGCGACAGAGCAGCTGAAGGCCATTCCAGGATTCCTTCAAAAAGTGGAAACACCAATGGAACAAGTGTGTACGTGAGAAGTGTATACGTTGAAGAGGAGATTACTTTGAAGGGAACCAAACCTCTAAGCTGTTAAGTCAAGTATTTTTTTTATTTAACAAAAGTTCAGGAGCTTTTGAACAAACTTTATATTTTGTTGTTTGAACCGATCTCTGTAGATTGGTTTTCAAAGGTTACAAACTTACTTCAGTATGAAGCTACAAACAGCATAATAAGCTAGAGAATAATAAGCTGTATTTACAGTCTGATGTTACAGGAAACAAACAGAATTAAAATGAAACTTACCAACTAAACTTTCATGTCACAAAAACAAATTAACAATAATATTCTTACCATTTCCATGTCAGTAATTTCGTCTGTCTCTTTCTTGATTTCTTGATTTAATAACAATTCCTGAAACCCACAACAGAATATAAAAATAATTTGTGACACATTTTAACACTAAAGTTCAATTTCATGGGTAATTTTACTAAACTGGAACATTACTTACAACCATCGTATAACAGTTTTAAACCAAGACAAGATGTCCATAGAAAAGCACGTAAATTAATAGAAAGATACACATTATTGGAAGACCTATAGACATGTCTATGAGATAGGTACCAAAACAAGATATAATACTGCTACTTTGTTCATCAAGTTAATTGACTGATCTAGCTGATAGTTACAAGTAAGCAAAAAGCTAAAAATGAGGTCATAAAAACTAGGTGTTGCAAAAGGAGAATGCTAATGTTTTCAGCACCATATGATAATAAGCCTACTGCAGACAAACTACAAGACGCATTTCAGAAACATGTGGGCTACAACATGAAACAATCAACGTATGTTTTTATTGTTTTCATGTCTGACAAACAATTAATTATGAAAAAAATTGGTGTGAAAAATTTACACAACTTTCTCTAGCTAATGTAGCTAATGAACAATATAACCCATGTTTAATCATGAGTAAACAATATAAAATGAAAAGCAACCTAATTTTAATGATGAGCGAATGACGCAAAATGAAAATCGACTATGTAGAACTTAACAATACAGAACATCAGAAATTGCTTCTAAACTAGGTTCTGTAGAGAAAAATGCTTAAAATAAAAGTTATAGGGTTTTTAATTTACATCAACTTTGATTATACACCCTTTTATCATAAAATGCATACTAAGGCCACAATCTCAAAAAAAACATTTTTTTAAAAATTGATGAAAATAAATAGAAAATCACTACTTGCCACTAAACTAAGTGTTGTAACAAACAGAAATATTTAAAATAAAAGTTTTAGGTTTAAGAAAATTTTCTATGAGAACAATGAAGAAGAATCACCCCAAGAATTTCAGCAGAAATGGCACACTCTACCTTGTAGAGCATTAAAAGTGCAGTAAATGAGGCAATTTTTAAAAATATTGTAAGAGCAGTTTTTGAGAAAATTGCAAAGTGAAAAATCATATGAATAAACAATTATTTCCAGTTGACTAATTTTTATGAAAATGTTCATGTTTGGCTCCTCTTATGGTAGCTAACCATAAGCTTCAAGTTTGAACTTTGTACAATACTTCGTTCTTGAGATATTTTGAATACACACGCAGACGCAACTGCGCGCACACACAAACACACATAGACCAATTGCTAAAATTATGTTTTTTGATTCAAGAGGCCTGAAAATTTATATATTCAGTGAAAACTCGATATTGTTTCGAAAAACAACCTTTCCTTCCCTCAATATTTATATAGGGCAACAGAAAGTTAACAAATATAAATAGTGTATCTAAACTGCACGGCAATTTCTCGGAAACTGATTCTATAGCTAATAAACATGGGTCTAAAAACTATTACTTAGCGAGTTATTGCTAGCAAAAGATTTCGTCTGGATTTCAGTTCCTCACATAAATTAACACATTACGGAAACTCTGGAAACCCAAATTTAGTGATAATGTTGTAGTTTGCTATGTTTTTTTAGCGTGATTAAATTCAAAAAAACTAGTTCCAAAACTGTAATCATTGCGGTTTTTGAGAAAAATGGTAAAAACCTCAAAAAATTGAAGATTAAATAAACACTTTTCTAGGTTTGACAGCAAATAACTTAAGAAAGTTGGTGATAAACCGATAAATTTTTGGATCAGAATTTGTAGAAAATTTTATTCAGAGAAAAGAAATACAAAAATTATTGACAAAAAACAAAAAGAATACAAAATATTAATTTAATCGAATATAAAATACAACAAAATTATTCAAATTATGAACAGGTAAAATTATATGATTTATTAAGTGGAATAACAACAAATTTAATTTTATAATTAATGATAAAACAGTTTATTATTGTGTTCAGTACATTTATTATTATTAAAATACACAAATTTTGTAGCTGAATGGAAAAATTACTCAAAATTATTATTACGCAAGAAATGTTCATAAGAGTTTTTAAAATATTTTGTTCCATAAGTTGGCAACAATAACAGCTAATTATAAATTTTAACACTGTGTACAAAAATTTAATTGTTGTTAATATAACATTAACTATTGCGCTATATTGATTACTATTTTCTGTACGAACGTATTTTAAGACAAAAGTTATTAAATTATAATCTAATCAATTTATATGGGCAATACTTCTAATTTGTTTACGGGTACGGAATTGACAGATATGTTATTAATTTATGGCAAAGTACTAAACAATTAACTTTAATTTCAATGTAACCAAAATTATAATAAATAATATTTTCTTTAAAATAAGACAACTCATAGTTTTTCACTAGGTCACAAATCTCACCAAGAGATTGTTCACATTGTTTGGTTCCTGTTTCAATTTCATTTTTCTTTAATAAGAAATGAGGCTCATCAAAACTCATTAAACCTATCTGGTGATTTATGTTAAATTCCAGGCACTTACTTTGATGTGAAGGTTGTACAGTTCCAAAGCATTAACTTCCTTAAATCATGCTGAAATTGCTTGATGTTTCAGTGGCCTGCTTTAGATCGTATGCAAGAAAAGAGCTATGTGATCTTGAGAGGACTTGTACATTAAAATATATAAAAAGTTCAGTTTATTTAATAATCTTTCACTCAAAATCCTGATTGAGTTAATATTAGTAAGAAACTCTAACGCAAACGTTCTTCTAGTGTGTTCCAATTGCAGTGTTTTCAATCTTTAAGCTAGATAAATAGGAATAGCTCTCTAATAACAGTTTCTCACCATATGATTTGTTACTATGTTTAATAGTTTCTTTGAAATGTTTCCCAAAGGGATCTCTAGAGTTAACGTAGTCGAACAGCCGGTCAATCACGCGAATAAATTTAATTGTTTCTTCACAGCCCTTAAAATCAGGATGATTACTTTTCAATAAAATTCTAGCGAATCAGCAACACTGGAGCTCAATGTTTGTACTGCTAATTTAACATTAATTTTCCTGCTTTGATGAAAAGTATGATTGTAGGATAGTTTATTGGCAAACTGTAACTTTTCTTGTGTTTGAATGGAAACAAGATTTTGTAAGTTTTTCTAATCAATCTCTTTACCATTTCCAGATTCAATAATTTTTTTATCAACTTAAGTATTCCTGCATAATTTAATCATATGGCATAGAACATAATACAAATGTTATGCGGAATATTATTGATGTTAAAGTAGGGTTTTTCAGGTAAGTTACTTGAAAAGTTACTTTCTAACAGTTCTGTTAGTCTTTCAGGAGCATTCAACTTTTTTTTAGAACTGATATGACATCTTTCATATTCTTGATCTTCTTTTTTTTTCTTTTAAGATGTTGTCGAAGTATCTTGATTTTTCTATGCAGAATCCTTTTTGTTGTTGGTGATCCCAGCAGCTAAATAAATCTAACAGTATATTAGTCAAATAACACGAATAAAATAAAGAGAATTTTGTAAACTTAATTTCAAATATTACTATTATAATAATAATAATAACGTAGATGGTGTTTTCTTACAGCTTTTATTTCTTCCTTATGGCCACCAGCTGTATTTGAGCCAATTATTGAATCCTGTTTTGTCCAAAAATCATCCTGAACGGGTGGCATTTGTTGATACTCTTGCTGAAATTCCAAAAATACAATAATGTTACTACATTGGGGAATCTATATATTAATACACTAAGAGAAAACTATAATTTATAACGCCCGGAGCTGACAAGAACAAAACTTTTTACAAAATGATATGCAAAGATTATAGAGGTATACTCTTTGACAAAAGAACCTAAACAACGTTCAAACTTAAAAATTTAATGAATTACGGTCGAATTTTGACCACTGGGGGACTACTAGTAAAAATTAATTTATTTGAAAATTTTAATTGTAATACCAACCATTACAATCATTTGACTAACCATTTTCTAAAATATTTTGAGAAAAAGTACATTATTATAATTCATTAATGATACTCCAATTCACTCCGCCTTACATATCTATGAACCATCGGTGATCATCGATGTTGATAATATGAACATAACAAAATCTTAATATAATTAATTGTTTCATTTTTAGTGAAGTAAAATTGATGTAAATTAAGTACATTAAACACACAAGTAGTTAATTCTCATCGATGGTAGTAATACCAATTAATCAAATGAAAAGTGCATACCTACCAAAGAGAAAAACATTTACCTCGATTTTTTTGATTATTCGCCTACTTTCAATCTGCTTTGGCTGAAGGTGAGAAGCGAAGTCGAATATAGTCGGAACAGCGTTTGGCTTTAACATTTTTTTCAAACCTCCTACTTCAAAATCAGTTTCTCTGAAATGTTTGCTGCAAACTTTAGATTGTGCCGAGGGCGAGAATCCTTTCCTTTTCAAAGCGATAATCCATTGTTGTCTTAGATTATGATCTTGTGGGAATCTATAAAAAGTATTTTTATCTATGAGTATTTCATGTTATACTGATCGATGTAAATAAACACATAGTAGTTACTTGTAATTATTTGATGTATATAAACTACGTAGTTTATTTACATCGATGGTTACACTAAACACTTAAAAGAATTATCTTTATAAATAAGCTACTATACTAATTATTATAAAAAATTATGATATCCTACATTATTATTATGACTGAAACATCTATGTAAATAACACACATTTAGTCTAATATAATTTGGACCTTAATTAAAAAGCACAAAATCAATGTTATTTCATTTATGGCTTAAGTATAACCAATCTCGATGGCCAAGTTAATTTAGTCACCATTTTAAAAATAAAAAGTAGGTAATTAATAAATAAAATTGGAGTGTAGCACTTTACTTACTGGTGAAATGATAATCCACAGTTCTTTGTGCCTTTACTAGAACAATTAAAAGCTACGCAGTACGTAGGCATGATCTAAATTAAACAAAAAAAATAAGTAAACAATGAATAAAAAAAAATGGAGATGTAAAAACAGTCCGTTTGGTAATTAAATACAACAAAAATAGCAAAATACGTGCTTGCCGCCACTGTTTTAAAATGAACGTGTTCGATCAAAGCTGAAAGCATTATTATGATGTAGAGGGGGAAACAGCCAGACCGGATTTACCACTCAATCCATCACACAGCAAGCAATCCAGAAGTTAATATACATCGATGATTACGACTCGGGAAGAGCTGAATAACCACATCATTGAAGCTGCAGAAAATTTTAATACTAGTCCTGACACGTTCACAAAAGTTCGAAAAGCTTGGATTCGGCGAGCCAAATGCTGCGTTCCAACAGAATGGTGGCCACTTCGAACATCTGCTTTGAATGTAAAAGTATCTTATTGTAATTTGAATAATTTTGTTGTACTTTACATTCAATTAAATTAATATTTTTTAAAATTCTTTTTGTTTTTTGTTAATAATTTTTGTATTACTTTTCTCAGAATTAAATTCTATACAAATTCTGATACAAAAATGTATGGGTTTATCATCAATTTTCTTAAGTTATTTGCTGTCAAACCTAGAAAAGTGTCATTATCATCTTCAATGTTTAACTGTTTTTACCATTTTTCTCAAAAACCGCAAAGATTACAGTTTTGGGACTAGTTTTATTGAATTTTTCAGGCTTAAAAACATACGAAACCATAACATTATCGCTAAATTTGGGTTTCCAGAGTTTCAGTGATGTGTTATTTCATGAGAAGAACTGAAATTCGGACGAAATCTTTCGCTAGCCATAACTCTGAATGGTTTTCGGACCCATGTTTATTGGTAACGTTTTTCTTATTTTTAGCTATAGAATCAGTTTCTGAGAGATTGCCGCGCAGTTTAGATACACCCTGTATACACATAAACTGTAGGAAAAGACTACGAACACCAGCACAGTATTGACATCTGTTGTAAAACATTTAAAGCAGAGACAAGTTCAACTTGTCCCACGCAATTGTTGTACGACAGTGTCCTTAGAACTACAAAATGAGATATGATTCAATGTTTATAAAATATTTTGTCAACCAAACAGAAAAATATTTATGTATTTGAAATGATCAGTTCAAAGAATATACTGTCAAATATAGAAAATAAAGAATATTATGTCAAATTGCTTGAAATAAACAAAAACCCAGAAGACCCATTCTAGTAACTGAACCATCTGCTTGTAGGCCTAGTACAATTTTTAATGTTATAGTTTACTACAAATTTTTATTTTAAAATGAAATAATTTAAATAATAATGCCAGACCAAAAAATCAAAAAGCTTATGATTAAATAAAGTTTGAACTGATGAACAGTTTATCAAACACACAAAAAATTTGATACATCAAAAAGTATTCCTGGTTCAAGTCCTAGTAAAGGTAGTTACTTTTATATGGATTTGAATGCTAGGCAATGGTTACCGGTGTACTTTTAAGGTTGGGGTTCAATTAACCATACTCTCTCAGGAATGGTCGACCTGAGTCTGTACAAGACTACACCTCATTTACACGTTATACATATCATTCTCATACCATAGGGTCATTGGGTTGCTTATTGTTCTGAATTGAACAGATTACAACGTACACACATTATGAATAACAAAAAAAAAGTAACAATGTTATTCTTACCTCTTTGTCATCAATAGTCCCACAAGTGAGTTTCCTGCCACATACTTTTGATGTTCCTATAATCATACAAAAAAATAATTAGTAACTCACCAACTTATTCCAACTCAATAAAAATTATAGTAAATCAAATGAAAATTATTCTTATTTCACTAATTTTTATCAAATATTAACAGCAGACTAAAATACTGAACAGAAACAATACGACATTATAATGATTACTTTACACCCATTATCCTCTTCCACATTTACAGTCATGCATGGTTAATAATTACTGTATTTGCCAGTGTATAAGACACACTCCCATTTTCAAGAAGGATTTCATTCTTTGATTTTAAATTTTATTTTTATGAAAGAAATGAGAATTTTATTTTCTTAAGTAATGATTTTTTTTAATACAATTTGCATTGCTAAATCAATGATTTAAAAAGATCAATATTTAAAGATTGTTACACAAAAAAGTCGACCATAACTGGCAGGTGGAGTTTTAAATTATTTCCACTCGATTTGCTAGTTCCAGGGCTACAAAAAATAGTTCTGTTTCTTATCACGAGGTCAGCCAATTATATGACTTAACTACATAAGAACCTTAAGAGGTAGAGGTGTAAAAGACACTAGACACAGTAGTTATCTTCTCTGAAAAAAACGAATTTCATTATACAGCCAGACCCTGTAGTGTATGAAGTGAAGGTGTCATTTGCAGGGTGCAGAGTAGATGCTTTTCAGAGGGCCTGGCATGCTGATAAGCATAGGCTACTTTTTTACTCAGTGAGGAAGGCATAAGTAAACCACCTCACTCCTCATTTTACTTAGTAAAACCTCTATAGGTTCGAACCAGCCTTTCGGCTGTTGACGGACACAACACACACGAAAAAGATCAATATTACGTAACAGTAACTACTACTTTTTCAGCTACACCAAAATTACTCATTGGCTTAACTAAAATAGAAAATTTTTGCTTATACAGTATTACAATACGCATCAGGCTTGGTACGTAGTTAGTACGTATCTAAGATGCAGGAAGCGAACGCAATTTCCATTAGATGGCATTTTAAAAGAAATTACTAACCCGACAGTGACAAGACAATCTGTAATTTTGTATACCGTACTTGATCGTTGACTCATTGTCAACATATAAAACCATGTCCTTTGATACTAGATTATTTCTAGGAAATTCTAGGAATTTTTACAACAAAAACACTTTTTCCGGGTAAGGTTGTTCAGTTAATTAGCGTTATGATGGTAACACTGTACAGTTATTTTGATTTCTGTAATGCTATATAGTAAAGATTAAAACAGTTACAGAAAATTCTCATCTGTTGTATAAGACGCATACTGTTTTTTGACAAGTTCTTCTTCTTTGAGTGCCTATCCGCTACGGATGTGGGCGACCATCATGGCTATTTTGACTTTATCCGCTGCCAACCGGAACAATTGCATGGAGCTCCTACCAAACCAGGTTCGCAAGTTCCCAAGCCAGGATATTCTTCTCCTACCGGGCTTCCTCTTGCTATCTATCTTTCCCTGCAGGATGCGTTGTAACCGTTTGACAAGTTACTGAAGGAAAAAAGTGCATCTCATACACCGGCAAATATGGAATATGATCTTCTAATGTTGATATGGGAAATGATTTTTAAACTATCTTATCAAACATACTTGTGTACATGACTTCCAGTTCAATTGCTTACACTTCAAACATCTTTAACCTTGGAAGGATCATCATGCATAATAAACTAAGAGGCTTGCAGATACATTTTTTCAGAGATTTCAAAACGTGTTTACAGAATGAACTACACTATAGATCAGTTAAGGCATAGATTGTAATATATTAAAATTATTTCTATTACAGCAATGCTGATCTAGTCAGAAGCCTCCACATGATTTTTCAATTAATTAATCATACACAATTTAAATCTCTTTCCATAATGTGATGTATTACAAACTGCTTTGCTAAAGTAAACCACCTTGTATACCTTTAATTAGTATTCCAATTCTTTGTTTTCTATTAAAACTCTTTACACTCCTAATAAAATTACACAGATTTTCTATTCATAACACTTCATAGATCAATTTGAGGTTAACTATTGCTACCTGCATACCAAAACACTGGCTCTGCAAGCTAGCTATATAAACTTATAATAGAAGAACAATAACCAAAACAAAATGACATTTTGTGTATCATCCGTGTTAAACTAAGTATTTTTAAGACAGTTCAACAACAGCAACATTATTTGGACGTATAACTTCTGTTATTCGTCAAAATAAAGTTCAGTATGTAAATTTCTATTTACATACAGAACTATTACATTATTTATTCTATTTACATACTGATATTAAAGTACCGGTAAAGAGGCCAACAACTACTTTAGTATACCATAACAATTATTAGGTTAATAATTACATTATGAGAAAAATGAAGTAGAAGACCAGATTGATTACTTAGCTTCCTTTAATTCACGTTATTTTAAAAGCTGTCAATATCAGCAACTGAAAGTAAGTAGGCATATTTCTTTTAAACAAACGCAATCAATAAACGCTCTTTCAACTGACTTTGTTCAAAAATTCGTTAAACAAAACAATCCAACTTTCTCGATTGGTGTTGTAATCAATGACTTCCAACTCTGCGTACTCACAATACAAAACATTACATGAAACGTCTATACTATGACGGGTTTGGGAATCCAACATCAAACGTTCTGTCAGAGCGAGTATATAAACATCTGAATTCGTCGCATGTGGACGACACTCACTGTACAGCGAACAATAACGATAAATATTTCCCATCTGCCATTACCGCCATTTTATTAGCGTAATCACTCTCACTCCCTATGCGCTCCCTACCAAACATACATTTTCGCTCACTAATCTCTCAGCCTCAGTGAACTTATCAAGGACTTCACCATGCTTAGTCTCATCCACAGATTACGTATAAACTAAGCATCATCAACTTCTCGTTAATGCCATCGAATGATGAACAAACATCAAGCCCGGGAGTTACAAAACAGATGACTGGTTTAATGTCATTTGGAACCTCATATTTTAAATTGTAGTTCGGTAATTAATAACAAACAGGTATAAAAAAGAAATCGAAAAATCAGATGAATAGTACAAGCAGTACGGCTACCCCACCGTTTGGCCACACTATGTTATCATCCCTGTATTAAAATAATTAACTACTTCTCCTTTACATGTGAATTGTGAACAATCTCATACAGCTGTTTATAATGTACTTTTGTTTTTGTATGTTTATGATTTGTTTATACATTGACAACCATTACTGTATTAGTACATTTATCAGTAGAATTCTTTTGTGTATTAAAGCCTAATTTCAGGTTACTCATTCTTTATGTCTATAACAATTTAATACACAAAAATTATAAATAATTTATCAAGTCATGGATCGTATACTCAGACCGGAAAGATTCGGTGTCCGATGATGTGAATGCAAGTCAAGAATGGAAACATTGGTACAAGACTTTTGAAAACTTTGTAGTTGCTGCAGAAGTAAGTGAACAAGACAGACTTAGAGTATTAATTAATTTCATCACACCTTCTGTTTACGAATTTGTTAATGATTGTGAAACTTATACGGATGCAATTGATATTCTAAAGAAACTATATTCAAAACCTGTTAATGAAATCTTTGCACGTCATAAACTCAAGATCAGACGACAAGAACCCGGAGAAAATATTGACATGTATGTAGAGTCACTAAAGCGTTTATCGAAAGACTGTAATTTTAAAGCTGTTAGTTCAGAAATTGATAGAGACGAATACATAAGAGATGCATTCATTGACGGCTTACTAGCATCACAGATTCGTCAAAGGTTATTAGAGAATTCCACTTTAACTTTGGACGAGGCTGTTTCTCAAGCTAGGGCGCTGGAACTCGCACAGCATCAGTTTCAACAATACGCAGAAGTGTTTTCCCAACCTACAGTAAACGCAGTGACTTCAGACTCCTGTGATGACAAAACTCTGAAATCCAGTATACAAAAATCCGAATCAAGACCTCCTACACCTGAGAAGAATGTTGTATCGTCAATTAATGAAAAATGTTATTTCTGTGGATTGCGTAAACACAACAGATCGGTTTGTCCCGCTAAAGAAGTAATTTGCAGAGGATGTGGCATCAAAGGCCATTACCAAAAGGTATGTAGGAGAAGTAAACAGTCATTAAAATCTAATGTTTCAATTCATCAATCGAACTGTATTGCTTCAGTACCTTCCTGTCTAAGTAAAGCTGTTGTTCCAGTCTCCTTAAATGGAATTGAGGCATTTGCCTTGATAGATACAGGAAGCTCTGGGAGTTTTATCAATCAAAGTTCAGCTCACAGATTCAACATTCCTGTGATTCCATGTAAAAGGGGGGAAGACTAAATAATTGACAACCATTACTGTATTAGTACATTTATCAGTAGAATCACATACGCTATCCGCTATTATGAAAAATCGAAAGACTGTAATTTTAAAGCTGTTAGTTCAGAAATATTAAATATTATATTAAATATTTAAATATTAGTTGTTATTAATTGCTATGGCTTCCACTACTTTACGCTCTTCAATAAAAGGCCATTGTATAGTCGATCTGAAATTGCAGGATTGCATCTACACGAGTGTAACATTGGGCGTTCTCTCAAATTTATGTTCTGACATAATTGTGGGCCATGACAATCTAAAAAGACATTCCAGTCTGCAAGTGCAGTTTGGTGGAAAAGAGGCTCCTCTTAACATTTGTAGTGTAGCCGTAGCAAACGTAGAACCTGTCGAATTGTTTGCGAATCTTTCATCAGATTGTAATCCTATTTCGACGAAATCACGAAGGCAATCTGTTTTTGATGCTAAATTCATTGAAGGTGAGATACAATCATTATTAAAAGATGGCATAATTGAAGAAAGTAAGTCCCCTTGGCGTGCGCAAGTCCTTGTTGTCTCATCCGAGAACCATAAACGACGAATGGTCGTCGATTATTCACAGACTATAAATCGCTTTACAGAGTTAGACGCTTTTCCTCTCCCTAGGATTGATGACATTGTGAACAAAGTAGCTTCTTATAAAATCTATAGTTCTATCGATTTAAGGAGTGCGTACCACCAAATTCCGATTAAAGAATCAGACCAACCGTATACCGCCTTTGAGGCATGTGGAAAACTATACCAATTCACACGTGTACCTTTTGGAGTTAGGAACGGTGTTCCCGCATTTCAACGTACTTTAACCAATATAATCACTTCTGAAAACTTAGAAGGTGTCCAAGTTTACTTGGATGACATAACAGTCTGTGACCGTGACCAGTCTGAGCATGACAAGAACTTAAATAACTTCATGAAAACTGTTGCTAAGTACAACCTTACCTTGAATGAGAATAAATGTCGTTTTTCTACAACTACTATTCATCTCTTAGGATTTGTAATCAGCCATAAATCTGTAAGACCGGATCCGGAACGACTGCAGCCACTTCGCGATCTCCCAATTCCTTGCAATATAATTCCCTCCGTAGAGCTCTTGGGATGTTCTCTTATTATTCACAATTCATTACTAAGTTTTCAGAAAAGGTAAGTTGTCTAAACAGAAGCTCATTTCCATTGTCTGACAAAGCTAAACATGTTTTTAACGAGCTTAAACTTAACATTTTAAATGCTGCTGTTTCTTCTATTGACGATGAAGGAATGCTGTCAGTTGAGACTGATGCTTCCGATCATGCTATAGGCGCCGCGTTGTCTATAGAAGGCCGACCTGTTTCTTTCTTCTCAAGAACTCTCACTAATTCAGAACAAAGGCATACCTCTGTTGAGAAAGAGGCCTATGCAATTTTGGAGGCACTGAGAAAATGGAGGTATTACCTTCTTGGCAGACACTTCCGCTTGATAACTGATCAACGATCGGTAGCTTTTATGTTTAGTGACCGTCACTCTGGAAAAATTAAGAATGATAAAATCCTGAGATGGAGAGTAGAGTTGTCTTGTTATAAATATGAAATAATTTACAGGGCCGGAAAGGAAATCAAAGCAGCAGACACGCTATCTAGAATATGTTCATCAGTACAAGGAAACTTATCAAAACTAATATCATTACATGAAGCACTATGTCACCCAGGAGTATCAAAGATGTATCACTGGACGCGAAGTAAAAATCTCCCTTACTCGCTTGAAGAGATAAGGAAAATTTCTTCTTCTTGCCGAATCTGTTCAGAAGTCAAGCCTCGATTTTATAAACATGAAGGCCAGCTTATCAAAGCTACACAACCATTCGAGAGACTCAACATAGATTTTAAAGGTCCACTTCCGTCATCTACTAGAAATCGTTATCTATTAATTATTGTACTCCCGGTTTCCGTTTGCCTACCCTACTCAAGACATGACTGCTAGCACTGTTATATTCAAACTTAAAGAACTCTTTTCGATTTTTGGCACACCTGCTTACGTGCATTCAGAAATGATGGCCCTCATCCAGAAAGTGAAGGTCGCTATTACAAATTCAGGTACTCTCAGAAGAAGTTCAAGAGAGCGGCGCCCACCATCGTTTTTGAATGACTATGTTACCTAGGAGGGGAAGAATGTACTAAAATAATTAACTACTTCTCCTTTACATGTGAACAATCTCATACAGCTGTTTATAATTTACTTTTGTTTTTGTATGTTTATGATTTGTTTATACATTGACAACCATTATTGTATTAGTACATTTATCAGTAGAATTCTTTTGTGTATTAAAGCCTAATTTCAGGTTACTCATTCTTTATGTCTATAACAATCCCCTAGATAACTACTCTAAATACTGTATTCAGATATGTACTACAAAATTATGCTCCTATCGTCGATTTCGCCTTTTTTTGGTTTAACGTCGTTTTTTCGGTTTTGCCTAGTTATAATAATACTACATGTAGTATTTGGAATAAAATTGTTAAAACTAGAAGAAATAAACCAAACTGAGTCTAAAAGTGGACACATTCCAATAATATGACAATAATCCTCCAATAGGAGGAATTCTTGTCAAAGTGCAGTGATTAGTAATGAAGGTCTTTTGGCGAAATAACAGCTCAAAATTCACGTTGTAGAATTGATACAGTAGTGGGTGTCGAACCGGCCGCCGGCCTCGCTCCCCTATCCGCGCTCTGACCGGTCTCAGTCCTAATTTATAATCAATTCAACTACAGTTTTGATTGTCTCGTCGTTGCGGGTTGATTCCTGGACACCCTCGGAATCAATCTTTGTTTGTTCTTGGTTTTAGAGGGTTGATTCCTGGAGCTTTCAAGATGGTGAAATGTTGAATGGACGATTGAAAAATTGTGCTAGTAAGGATTCACGGACGAGGCCAGCCAAGGTCGAAGGTAAACTGAGATAAGAGACGAAGCTGTTCTGATGGAAATAAAATGCAATGCGTGTGCTACGAGACTGATAACGGGGAAAATAATTACTTTCTCAATAAATATTTTCTTAGTACTTTTGAACTCTTCTCTTCGTCCTCTAGTTTTTGCGAATTTTAACGACGACCATGGTAAAGCTCATCGAAGGCGACTCCTACTTTGTATATCTTCGGCAAAATGGAACCACCGACTGGAGCACTCTGCACTTAGGAAAATTATTCCATTGCGGTTATAGTGTTCAGCAACGTTTATCCGGCAGCTACATTCGATTACATAGTACAACAGCTACTTAACAGTAGAGAGGTTGTGAATGTGTATCACAACTCTCTCATTTGGTTTAATATGATCTGAACAAGTACATGCTCAGCATGCGGTTTTGACTATAACATAGCTTCATACGCGTTGTTTGGTCATACTAGATGTTTTTGATGGTGTTTCGTTTTTTGCACTTGGGCTCACAGCTTTGGATAAGATGTTTAGTTCTGTTCCATAGCATTTTATAATAGAATAGAATCCCACAAGATATGTGTAATAGCGGTTTGCCATAAAACAGAGTCTTGCCAAAATGATGCAGCATTGGCAACTTTTAATAACGCGTTATGTAAAGATATTTATGGAGACTGTTTATCAGAACGTCCAGCATGTGTCAACAAGGTAGCAACAGTGGTTATTCAGGTGAAGTGTCTCTTCACCAATTTTTTGGATAGTATCCAGATTTATTTCTCTTGCAAAATGAGTATAATTTCGGTTATACTTATTTTTGTTTTAGAATAAATGAAGAAGTGTCGTGTAGAAAAGTACATAAAATTACTGTGCCTACCTACGTATAGCGCTTTCTAATGTTGTAAATAGTCCTTGTAATGGTCTTAATATACGTAATAAATGTCCAAGTGAAGAGTTAGATGCGTGGCCGCCACTTTTCTGCCAACGCGACCACGTTGCCATGAAAACGGAGATGTCGGCGGCAAATCTGCACGCCTAGCTCTTCCCATTCGGCCCCGAATAATGAAGAGATTGGTCGACCAGTCCTATATGTTTTACGTTGTGCGTGTATGTTACAATAGTAGTTTTGTATTTGCGGTGTCGGCGGCTATTTTATAGCAGTCAAAAAGATTGTGTATATGTATACTTTAGATTTCTTTTATTCTCGGGAGTCTCTTAGATACTTATTAGTATACTCTACTATTTTTTCTCGGGTTTTCGCAACTCTTCACCAATTTTTGAAGGCACAAGCCACCACTGCAAGGTAGGTGAACTGGAAATTGTTCAAAAATAAATTCTCTACAAATCATGATCAAAACGATCATTCATTCATTAGCCATGTAAACCGAGTATTTTTATGGAAAAACTAGAAAAATGTGTTAATTGACCCGAAGTTTTTTACCCCTGATTTTCTAGTACACTACTAAAAATAGAAATTCTTCAATTTTCAGGTCAAAAACCAAATAATAACCACCATAAATATTGATCCAGAAATTGCAGTAAGACTTAGTTTAACTTGAGCGAAAACCAAGTTATATTTCAGGAACCATAAACCTCTAAAGAAGCATTTTAGGACAATTTTTTGCGAGATTGCTACAGCTCTGGCCGGCGTATGGCATCCTTCTCTATCCACCCAATCTTCGTCACTCAAATTCCTGGCGTAAAGGTCAGGCCATTTGCTGTGAGCGCTGGACTACGCATGCGCATACTTGACTTCGACACCGCATACCTTCCGACCTACAGTAAGATGTACAGTCAGACTGTGGTTGAAAATTGACAACACCCATTGCATTTTGTAGGCATGCTGTTCAATTGTTGATTACATACGCTGCACTATTGCAGTACATACAAGACTATACTAATGCAGACGCACGTTTTTCCCAGCGCTCTCTTTACGAAAATCAGGCTATACATGTTATAACTATACCATGATTCTGAAAGCCTACTACGGCTTCTGCGCACTAGTGCGTTCCAATTTACTATATCTTTTTTCTCCACCCTTCCTGCATGACCAAAATATTTCATACGTTCTCTCAACTTCTTTTATTGTCGTTTTCATTACTGAAAAGATGCAATAAATTTAAAACTACAGACACTAGAACACTGTATCATACACTAAATTATGAAAACAACACTCTTAAACAAACAGAAATATTTAATGACTTGTATAACCAAATATAACTTCAGATGAAAGTCGCATCAACAATAGGACAAAAAATTCTAACAGAAGTACAACAATAAATTTGATACAAGTAACATTTTGTTCAACTGAACTACTAAAACTACTTCCAATTGCTTCAGCAATAAATAACATTGTTGTAGACGAATTAAGTCTTTAACTCTCATCGCCAATGACGTAATGCGCAAACTGTTCCAATTTCAAAACTCTTCTAGGCGACGCAGTCTACTAAAGTGCCATTTTTATAGGTACTCCTTTAATCGAACACAGCGCGGTAATTAGAAGAGATCTCTTATATTTGCCGTGGTACACAGAATGAACACCACCTCACTACGTTCACTTCATACTGCACAGAAGAAAGATGACACCGCTCGAACATGGCCGGACTAAGGTAACTAAATAGCCATAAATATCACCTAGCTTACGCCGTTCCCAACCTACATCTAGTAAGATAAAGAACTAAATTAGCTATAAATCTAATGATCAGAACAAGGAAATAAATGACTACCGTAAAATCAAGGACGTAATGGTCACCTGTCAATATAACATATACATTCTGTCTATAACCACAGCACAAATTACGTTAAAACCAGAGTAAAGCTATATGGTTGTGATGGTAAAGAAACGTATAGTTGCATGTGCCAATGACCTCACAAAGCATGTTATCCACTGCAGTTCTCGTGCTACAATCGCGAATTTTAGATTGCTGCGAGTGGAAGTGCATAAAAATAATGTTCGTGCAGATCTTCGTCTGCGTATCACTAACTTAATTGATAACAAACAAATCAGGTAACAGCTGTTACTTATCATCGTACTCTCTCTCACACACATTATCCCTTATCAAGGTCTTATTATCTTTCATCAAGGTCTTACTTACCCTGCCCGGTTTCGTCGAGGTCATTGTTTAACGTCAATGAATGATCAAGCCGAGAAGTTGCAAAACTACAACCTAGTTTAACCTTTGAATTAACGTTCTTATTTGGTAAATATAGTGTCGGTACAGCATCTGTTTTAAGATTACGACTGTTTTTTGTAGTATAGTTAAGCAACCGATGCCGAAGAGGTATACAAAAACTCGAAGGATCAAAATGAATGGAACATATTGTACTATTTTTTATATTAAACTTGTCTCCTCGTAAGCAAGCAACAACCCATCGTTTGGCTAAATTATCATCTTTTGGAAAACCAAAGTATCTTACATCTGTCCCTTTTGTTTTACTTGAGTAATTGTTACAGCCAAAAACAGCACAGCCAGGCATTATCGCAATAATATTTTCAAGTGAATTAAAAACATGATTACGATCTTAAATGTACTAAAGAAATATTTTATTGTCTAATGATTAACATAACCTAAAAAAACTGAATATTCGCGGAATATTACATCGACATAAACACAAAAATTAATTGATGATGAACCATTCGCAGAAAAATACGGTAACACTACATTTACAGTTGGATTCACTAAGCGAAAATCACAACTTATACTTAGTAACTATAAAAAAATAACGAACAGCATTTAGCGAGAGAATTTGGTATGCCCGACTCTCTCTTCCGTGACTGACGTAGGCACAGCGCATCTACAGCTGTTTACTTTTTTGACCGACCAAAATGAGAGCCACGATTCGGTTGGGCACTGTCGATTATGGCGGTAAAATTCAGGTTAACTATGAAAAATCAGAACTGTACCACTAAGTTAAAATACCCAAATATTGACAAAGAAAAATGTAACCATGCTAATTTTTGTGTTGCTACTACTACCACCACTACTAAGATTTCAATAACATACCACAATGTCAAAACGTAAAATGTGTTTATACAACATAATGAAGTTTATAGAGATATGAATTCATCATTATAGTTAGTTATTTTTTTAAAATTACCTAGTAAGTGATGCCAGTTGGTTACCTGACTTATTGTCATCGTTTGTTTTTTGTTAACATAAGAATTATGTTTGAAAGCAACTTTTTTGTTAATTACATCCAGGAGAATATAAAAGGAGTATAAGATATGTCAAGAACTTAGTTTAGCTCTAAGTAATACATGCTATGCAGGGGTGTAGTGGAGCGGGATCGCGTGGGAATGGAATTCCCACATTGGTTTATCCACAATTTAATAAAAAATAAATATTTTTTAAGCCAAGTTGTTATTGGGTATTTATTCTGACACATCTGTACCCACACAGGAAAATTTACGACTACACAAGTGCTGCTATGTTAGCCTGTAACTTAATACGTATTACTTAAGATACACATTAACCGACTTATTTATTTTCACTTTACTTACTACTTCAGTAAGTCTCTTTTTGTAATATTTTCCCGATAGTAAAATTTTTTCCTCTGGATTTACTTGGATGTTAATTTATTTCCATTAAAACAAAAACTTATAATGGTATTCTTTTACCTTCATGATGTAATGTTTAGTGTACTAGGCTGAAAAGTGGAAATTCCTGGGTTCAGTTCCTGGCTAGTGTCTGAAAATTATTATATGTTAAAATCCAAGGGCAACCCAGGGAGAGGGAGAGGTGAGCTAGAAAAATAAATCTAGAAAAATAAAGTCTATCTTCACGAAGAGAACATTTTACCCCCCCCCCCTTCCATGAAACTAATATAGGTTGATTAGTTTGTAACACGACCGTAAACGGCACAAAATTTTCACAGCTCAAGGATAATCAACTCACACTGCCGTATCTATACCAATTGAGTAGGGCTACCAACTTCGTGTCACAAAACAAATTTCCCTTTTTTAGAAAAAAATTACTAGACACTAACAAGTGGGTAACAAGACTGAAAAAATCCCTCTGTACTACTATTACCTAATAAACACAAACGTGAAAACCTTCACTGGCTGACTTCTCTTACTCACTCATCACTAATT
Organism: Catonia carolina; assembly: GCA_035578175.1. Classification (NCBI taxonomy): domain Eukaryota; kingdom Metazoa; phylum Arthropoda; class Insecta; order Hemiptera; family Achilidae; genus Catonia; species Catonia carolina. The sequence continues at coordinate 6,371,820 of JAQMRL010000018.1, forward strand.
CTCTTCCTTCTTCATCACATAGAGACCTGAAATTGATCCTTTTTTCCTTATGGGTTGAACAGAATAACTAAAGAATTTAAATTCTGACAACTTGTACCTAAAGGGTAACAGGGGTTACAACCCTGAAGTAACAGAATATAATTGTACACCTTCCCAAAGAGCTACATTCTGAAAATCAGCATGAATATTCTCTGAGTGACACCTAAGAAAACTAAAGCATTTAATTACAACCACTTGCACCTAAGGGGTAAAAACAGGGTAACACTTTTTTTTCTTCTTTAGGTTCCTATTCGTTCCAGGTGTTGGCCACCGCATTAACAATCCAAACGTTATCCACTGCTGCTTGAAACAGCTGTGTTGTCGTTTTTGAGTACCACATTCTCAGATTTTTCAACCAGGAATTATGTCTTCTCCCCACACTACGTTGTCCAGCTATTCTTCCTTGCAACATAGATTGCAGCGAACAATTTTTTTCTCATTGCGTATTATACATCCCAAATACTTGAGCTTCCTACTCTTTATAGTGTTTATGACTTCTTTTGATTTCTGCAAGCATCTCAATACTTCCTCATTAGAGCCGGGATCCACCCTGGAGACTCCCAACAACCTTTGGTAGAGCCGCATCTAAAGTGCTTCAAGTTGTTTACTCATGAAACCATTTAAGCGCCTAAGACTCCATGCCAAAAAACTGAACTGAGAAAGGATAGCATCGCAATAGTCACATTTTTGTTTTAATACTCAAATCGTGTGTTTTGAATACTTTACTTATTTAAATAAATGTCCAACAAGCTGTTTTAATGTACATTCTAATCTCTTGAGAATGATCCCATCTATCATTCAATGTCGTTCCAAATACTTATATGTGCTGACACATTCAATATTGTGATTATTGATCGTAAGACTGCAATTTGTTCAATAAATTTGACTAATAACCATCAGTTTGGTCTTATATATATTAATATCAAAACATTTCTACCTGCATGATGCAACAATGTTTATAAGGAGTTGCAGTGACTCCATCTTATCCGCAAATATGAAGGTGTCATCGGCATACTGTTTATTATTTATTATCTTTCCATTCAAGGAGATACCATGTTCCACATTCTCCAGTGCTTCATTGAAAATACTATGTGAATACATATTGAAGATTAAGGGTGACAGAATACAACCCTGTCTCAACTCTCAAAATCTTTACACTACCGAGGCCTCATTTTCTACTCTTATCAGTTGTGGTCTGATTCCAGTTCCAGGGTAACACTACCTTACAAAAATAAATATTATTCCTACATCTTCTGGAAATGGTTAGTTCCAAAACTCAGCTTGTGTATTCAAATACTACCAGTAACTTTTATTTACCCAGTGACATTTTGCAAATTCAATTTTAATCTGCATGGGTGTGATTGATAGTACTCACATAAATTAATAAAGTTACATCTATCACTGTACTTATTGAGTACATGGATGAAAATTTATGTGAATTACCTGGTGCACCTGTTGACAGTTTTTTGGCGGTTATTAAAATTTCTATATATGTATTTTTTAATTACTGTTTTGATTAGCTAAACAAAATGTCGAAGTAAATTTGAATTTGCTTGTAATCATATTAAGATAATCCACAATGAGTAATAGAAATTGTTAACTTCACACCTGTAATTTTAGAAAAGATTTAGCTATACCATCATTGGAAAACAAAAACTTGAAAAGATTGCTTGAGAAACAAGTGTGCTTCCTTTTACATTCATCAAACAAGATGTTCTGGTTGGGAAATGTACATTATAGTCTTTCTATTGCTGTAAAAATACTTAAATTTTATTTCTGACCTGTTACAGCCATTCATTTTTACCTTTTTATTAGATAATTTTATTTTTTACTGACATTTTCAGTATTTAATTTTTACTCCACCACCATCAGAATACATAAATTAAAAAAATTAAAACCGATTAAAATTTCTAAAAGATGTATTTTCATTCATTTCTATCAAAGGTTTTAAAATTTTTAGTTTTATATGAATGATTGAAGGTACATTTTATCTTCTACAGTTTTTAATAGGCTCATTTTCATTGTTTTAGTTTGTAGGCTATACTCTGATGTCCTGCTCATAACAGGCAGATGGAGTGTTAAATTATTTGCTCTCAATCTGCTAGTTCCAGGACTACAAAAAATAGTTCTGTTTCTTATCACATGATCAGCCAATTATATGACTGAAGCATTTAAGAACAGAAGAGGTAGAGGTGTAAAAGACACTAGTCACAGTTATCTCCTCTGAGAGTAATGAATTTCATTATACAGCCAGACCCTGCGGTGAATGAATTCAAAGTGTCATTTGCAGGGTGGAAAGTAGATGCTTTTCAGAGGGCCTGGCATGCTGATAAGCATACTTTTCCACCCAGCAATGAGGCAATTGTAAACTAACTCACTCTTTGTTTTACTTAGTAAAGCCTCTAGAGGTTCAAACCAGATTTTTGGCTGATGACCTAAGCAACACTCTGATGGTGGTGGATCCACTAAAGCATGTCAGTAAAAAATAAAATTAAGTGATAAAAAAAAAAAAAATGGGCCCAGGAATCGACCTGGGGGAACTTCGGTTCTGGCAATGGGAGTGAGATGCGTCATGATGCTCAAAATCTGCATCACATAACATAAGAATTCAACCAAGTGAATTCTCTTAGCCTCTCTCACTCCAACTCCAACACTTAACCTGCTAGAGGTGCCCCTGCTAAGTCGAGTAACCCAGCGGAAGGTTGGGTAACCAATCCCAGCGGGAAACTGGGTCGATGAACAGATTGGTGTTGGGGGAACCAGTGATAGCCTTAGATATCACTGGTTTCTATGGTCAACGGTCTGAGCGGCGGAAGAGGAAATTTCCCAACGGCGTGAGGAGCGGAGGAACCTAGGAGGTGGGTCTCCGAATGAAACCTGGGGCAGGTCCAGAGGCTCCTAGGTAGCAGCCCTACCACTGGTCTTACTCTACAAGACGTTAGTAGCGTTTTTAGGGAAAACTAAATTACTTGCAAGTCTCAAAGGAAAAATACGGACAGGAATAATGGTAATAATAAACATGGAACGAACAAACTTAAAGATTTTGGAATAACGGAAATATTACACTTGGCAGCTTGGAATGTGAGAGGACTGGCTCGCAAAGAGATTGAGCTATGTCAAAATTTAAAAGATAAAAAAATAAATATAGCTGTGATAACCAAAACTAAAAAGAAACTTAAAGGAACAATAGATTTGGGAGACTATATGATGATGTATAGTGGAGTATCCCAAAATGTGAGAGCTCGCTCTGGTGTGGCGATTTTGGTGGACCGGCGATGGAAAACTCGGATTAAATCATATGCTCTTGTTAATGAGAGAATGGTGGTGGTTAGATTTAGGATCAGTAGAGGGACCCTTTGCGTGATTGGTGTTTATTCTCCAGAAAACGGAAGGGAAGAAGATTCTGACGCGTTTTACCACCAACTGCAGAAATATGTAAATATGTATAACAAGACAGATCATGTAGTTATAGCCGGTGATTTTAATGCAAGAGTTGGAAATCAACCCATTGAAAATGTAATTGGTACTTTTGGAGAACATCATCTTAATGAAAATGGTATACGATTACGAGAATTTGCCAATATCAACGGACTTAAAGTGACCAACACATTTTTCAGAAAGAAAGATATAAACAAGTATTCATGGGCAGCAAGAGGCTTTCGTTCATTGATTGACTACGTAATAGTGAATGGACGAATGGCTTCGCAAGTGAGAGACACTCATGTGCTTAGAGGTCCAGATATCGGTAGCGACCATTACATGGTGAAGTCCAAGATTGAGATCTGGGCAAAATGGAGGAAGCAGAGACAGAAGATCGAAAGGAAAAAGGAAGAGGTGTATAAAATATATTTGCTTCAAGAGGAAAGTATCCGGCAACTGTTTCAGACTCGGTTGACAGAGTATGTAAAATTGATACCCACCAGCGATAATATAGAAAATGAATGGTATAACATCAAGAGTCTTTTGATTAAAGTAGCGAATGAAGTGCTAGGTAAGAAGCAACTAAATAAACGGAAGAAGGGTTTGAGAATATGGGACGAGGAAATAGAACAAGCCATAAACGATAAACAATTAGCTTATTATAAGTACCTTCAAGCAAAAACAATGGAGTCTTTTAATATTTATAAGCAGAAACGGAATGCTGCAAAGAGTATTATTCGCAAGGCACACGATTATTCATGGAATAGATTCGTTAGCAATATAGAAGATGATGTACATGGGCGACAAAATATCGCATACAAAATGATGAAACATCTAAATCAAGAAGAAAGAGAGACTGTCCATTTGAACCTCGTTCCTAAAGATCAGTGGGTTGAACATTATAGGGGGCTATGGTATGATCCGAATGCTACCCAATTGTTAGAGGAGTGCGGGAAGAGAAGAATGTGGATGAGATTACTATAGAGGAGTTGGACAGAGCTGTTTCGGAGTTGAAGAACCGGAAAGCGACTGGATTAGATGGGCTTAATTCTGAACTTTTTAAATATTCGGGTTTGCTTTTCAAGTTCAGATTATTACATTTCATGAATATGTGCTGGAAACAATGCATAATACCAGACGAATGGAGGATAGCGGAGGTTATCTCTCTTTTTAAGAAAGGAGATAGAACTAAAACGACTAACTATCGCGGGATAAGCTTGTTGAACACATGTTATAAGCTATATGGGAAGATTATCAACGGAAGGCTTCGTCCTATCTCGGATGTGTTATTGCTTGACGAACAGGCGGGATTTTGAGGTGGAAGGTCATGTACAGACAACGTATTTTCCTTGAAAATACTGATTGAAAGAAGAAGGGAATTTAATTTAGAGACGCACCTAGCCTTCATAGACTATGAAAAGGCTTTTGACAGGGTTAAGAGAGCTCTCCTATGGGATATTCTAGCTAAAAGGGGATATCCTAAACACCTAATAGATGTCATTCAGAGTTTGTATTGCAATACAAGGATAATACTAAAAGTAGGTGAGGAACTGTCAGAAGAGATATATATTAATCAAGGGCTGCCCAGAGCAGACAGGTGGAGTGTCAAATTATTTACACCCAATCTGTTCGTTGCAGGGCTAAAATAAATAGTTCTGTTTCTTATCACATGGTCAGCCAATTAAATGACTGAATCATTTAAGGACAGAAGAGGTAGAGGTGTAAAAGACACTAATCAGAGTTATCTCCTCTGAAAGTAATGAATTTCATTATACAGCCAGACCCTGTGGTGAATGAAGTGAAGGTGTCATTTGCAGAGTGGAAAATATGTGCTTTTCAGAGGGCCCGGCATGCTGATAAGTGTACTTTTCCACTCAGTGAGGAAGGCAATGGTAAACCACCTCACTCCTCGTTTTACTTAGTAAAACCTCTGTAGGTTCAAACCAGCCTTTCGGCTGTTGACCTAAACAACATTAATCAAGGTGTACGTCAAGGATGTTGTGTATCCCCAACACTTTTTAATATATATATAGATGACATGATTAGGGAATGGAAATTTAAGATTAGCCCTGGATTTAAAATAGGGGATAAGTTTTCCTTAAATACAATGTTGTTCGCTGATGACCAAGTGATTATACAGGAAAGTGAGGATGAACTTCAGAGATCGGTTTTCCAACTACAACAAATCTGTTCAGATTATAGTATGAAACTATCTGTACAAAAGACGAAGACCATGGCTTTCTTAGGCAAATATCCTGTTCGCACAAGAATAATGGTATACAACACAAATATCGAACAGGTTTCTCATTTCAAGTATCTCGGTTGCGATATAACATATGAAGAGGATTTAGACATTAATAATAAGTTGAACAAGTTTCAGTCTTTATGTGGTACCATCCGACGCACCTTAAACAAGAAAACAAGGAAAGACACCCAATTGAAATTTTATAGGGTAATGGCTGTACCATCTTTGTTATATGGCTCTGAGACATGGACAACGAATAAGAGGCACCTTAGCAAAATACAAGCTTCAGAAATGAGATTCCTCAGGTCCGTTAAAGGTTGTACATTGCTGGACAGGTTGTACAACGAAGATGTTCGCAAGGATCTGGCAGTATTTAAACTAGAAGACAAGATCTTTGAAAATAGACAACGGTGGATGGAACATCTGGAAAGGATGAATGATGAAAGAATTCCCAAAAAAGTTTGGCAATATAAGCCAGTTGGTCGAAGAGATGTTGGAAGACCAAGGAAGCGATGGTCATGTAACAACATTTAACAAATAAACCCTTTGAGATCGGAACAGGCGTTTCGCCTATGCCCTGAAGGAAGAAGAAGAAGAAGAAGAAGTAATAAAAAATAAAGACAAATGGTATAGCAGCTGTAACAGGTCAGCAAAATAACTAAAATATAGTCCATTCAAAATAATATGACAGTATTACTTAAATGGAATAAAGAACAGAGGAAATTTTATATGTGCTCATACATCTCTGCTACCACTTAGAATAATAAGACTACTAAAAATTTTAAAAAGGGTAATTTTTCTTTCGAAAAGGGACTTTTTATTCAGAAAAATTACCACCATACAGAGACTTACTGTCATTCTATTTCGAATGGATTGTATATATATTTTACAATATAATTGATTGTACGCTGCAGGATGTATTATAAAGATTTATGTCTGTTATTCTACTGTATAATTTGAAAACCAAATATAATATATTTTATATATATAGTATATAATAGCAAAACCAAAAAAGCACAAACAACTGAAAAATTATTTTGATACACAATCTGTCAATTTCTTTCAGTATTTTTTTTTGTTTAGATTTTTAATAGGAATCTTACTGTATAAGTTATTAGGCTAAAGAAGCACAATTAATCTCATTACTGATATAGAATTAACCCACATTCTGTAATAGATTTACATACATACAACTGATGTATTACCACCAATTTGCTTATCATTTTGCAAAAAAAATTTGTAACACATAATATTATTTTTGTTGTTGTAGATCAAACTATTTTAATGAGATAATTTTTCAATGATTTACCAATTTTTTCACATTATATAACTAACAGACTAATTGATGTGACCTTTTGTACAATCCAATATTTAAAATACTACTCTTATATCACAAATTTTTTTTAATCAGAATCCTTGAATAGAAGCCTATTTTAAATAAATAGTTTTGAAAATGCATCAAACATTTCACAATAATTAATGTTTTTATACTTTACCGGGATTGTATAACATTCATAAATACAAGTCACAAAGAAACCGTACCGTACTCAAACAGTAAAATTTTTTATTAAAAATAAACATTTTCTTGTTTTAGAAAAAAGTATGTATGAGGTGTGGCTATTAAATAACGAGAATGACGTTGTAAAAATTTTTATTTTTATTTTATACATAATCACTTATTGTCACTTTCATATACACTTCTTCTCTACCCCTACATCGCTCCATGCAAATTTCCCATTGTTGGAAACAGTGACAGTCATCTTCTGTTAGCTCCTTCAGGACACGTGCCGCTTTCTCTGTTACAGCTTCCACAGACTCAAATCTTGTCCCTTTTAATACAGATTTCACCTTAGGGAACAGGTAGAAGACAATAACATGTGATGAAATGTGGTTTTTTACTTATGATCCGGAAACAAAGCACCAATCCATCCACTGGAAGAGCCAAACTTCACCAAAAGCCAAAAAAGCTTGAATGAGCAAGTCATAATTTAAAGCAGTGATGATTGTATTTTTTATATTCATGGGATTGTGTCCATGGAAGTCAAAATAAAGTCCAATTAACATTTATGACAAAATACTTGATTAATTCAATAAAAATGATGTCTTCGCTTATTCAATAATGTTTTTTCATTCTTCAAATACTAAATCACCATCCTATTTAATATGTACAGAGCACAAACAGTTCCATTAAATCATTTACAGACAAAAACCATTTAGAAACACTTAGTAAGAAAGTGTGCTACACACATGAAAGTGTGTAGCACACTTTTCATGTGCTAGACACATAGAAAGTGTAGCATTAGAAAGTGCTACACTTTCTCATGGCTATCAAACTAGGTAGAGCTTTCCAACCACTCTGCACAACATCAGCAAAGCTCCTTGTCAAGTTTAACCGGTCAATACGGGTTGGTGTAATGGTCAGCACAACTGGTTTTATGTCAGGAATTCCGGGTTTGATTTTGGGTCAGGTCTGGCTTTATAATTAAAATATTATCTTATACCTTTCATTACCTACACAAAAGCCAAAACTTATATGTGTATCATCACCCAATAAAAAAAAATTAAGGGCTCTTTTCAAGACCCTCATATAACATACAGGTGCTCCAGTTGCTTAATGTTGACCTACAGTGCAAAACTCTGTATACAGCAAAAGCAGAGCTTATTATATAGTTTACTAGATTATCTGCTTATGTGTAGCCCACGAAACTGTAGCAAATGAAAAAAATCAAACTTTAGGTATTTTTAGAATGGGCAGAGTTGTTTCTGAAGTAGAAAAAATCCAGGTAACAAGAGAGGTTTCCTTAATGCTGACAGATTTTTACCATAAGTCTTATGTTGTGTCTCTCTTGGAATTCATAAGAGACCAAGTTTAAACTTCTTTGTTCTTAAATGTGTGATTTTCCCTTATATGCATGGAAAAAATTAAAAAAAAAGATTTTTTTGCAATTAGTGTTCAGGAAATAAATGTACTTTCAATAGTAACAACATCTGACTCAGACTAAAAATTTCCTTAGGTTCTCGTATATTTCATTTGACAAACAGCAAAAAAATTACACTACAATAAAATCTGCAGACTTTATGTCATCTACATGTAAGTATGATTCCCATTTATGAATAACAATTGTTTTTTTTTAACTTTATTATCATTGATGTAGTATTTGTTTTACAACTGAAAGCTAGAAATAATTGAATTCTTTATACAACAATAAATTATTTAATCCTATACAGAGTTCTTGCACATACGTAAATAATTTTTTAAACTGTTCCACCTGTGTTTATGGTACAATACGCTATTGTTATTTCAGATCTGTACTTGCAATACACGTAATTAATTTTAAATATTTTATATTGACTTATATAAAGTAATAATAGTAGTAATGACTTGCTTAATCGTGTTCAGTTTATGAAAATTAAAAGTACAAAAATAAGTATAATTTAATTATTTATATTAACATCATTTTATACACAAAGTTTGACCTCAGTATTGTTTCAGATAAAGTGGATTTGTGTCATAACTTTTATCTTTTCAATAACTGGTTCATTTATTATCTTATTTTAATCTAACCGCCGGATTAATTAAAATTCATTGCAAATAAGTTGCAGGGAAAGACTAATTTTATTAATCAATTTGAAATACAAAACTACATCAAGTCATTTTAATTCATTAGTCTTCATTAGAGCATTATTATCTGACTATACTGTACTTATTTTAAAAAGGATCAATACAATTTTTGCAGATTAGTTATTAAATTACATTATTAGTGTTATAAAATAAAAAGTGATGAGTGTTCAAAACAACAGAGACATGTTCTGTGCAAATAAAACAGTAATGCTTTAATCAACATTTTTAAGTAATTTATGGTATAAAAAAAATCAATAAATTTTTTTACTATTCTGTACAATTTTTTATACATTTTTGTGAATTTTATGTCTTTGTGTTTTTTACAATAAGTGATTTATTTATTTTTTTTAAAAATGAGACAATTTATTAAATTATGCCATTGGCTTATAACATTATTTCATTTAGTTTTTATTTATTTTGGACTAAAAGCCGTATCATATCTTTCAATACCTGAAGAAATATTGACTGATAAAAAAGTGCAGTTTTTAGTTAAAATGGCCAGAACAAATTTATGGTTGTACTTCAGTCTTTGGGGAGTGGTAAGCATTTCTTATTTAATTTCATGTTTACAACTTTTTTAAATGGATTTTTTGTTGAATGTGAGTAGAGAGATTCTGTTTTAATCACTTCTTGCTAATTACTTTAGAATTATTTATTTATACTTCCAATGAACTTGTTTTAGCTTTATGTTTGTTATCAGGAACTGTCTTACTTTAATCAACCATTCAATTTAATTACTGCATTATGTTAAATTTTGGCAAGGACTGACATGAATTCTGACGACACTCAGTGGTGTTTGTTCATGTATGATTATCATCTGCAGTACAGTGGATCTTTTTGACCTGAGTAAGGAATATTCTATAAATAAATTTACGTACCTGTAGCTGTCAGATGGGCACCATACTATGTTATAAACTATGTCTATAATATATGTCTATAATATGTCTATAACTATAATACTATGTCATAAACTCCAGACTTTTTCTTGTAATTTTAAAACGTTGAGATTTTTAACTTTTTCAGATTTTTCACCAAGCTTACATTATGTAATTTAAACTTTCATTCATTAAAAAATTATATAAACTTCTTTTTTTATTAGTGAATTTTATTATTTAGTTACTTTTGTTAGAAATAATTTTTACTGTATTACATAATTAATTATTATTCTGTAAATTTAGTGTTTTATATTGGTATGTGCAGTGGTTGTGTGAGAAACGGAGGGAAAAATCTGGTGTGAAACACTCGCACAACTTTCTCTTGCCAATGTAAATAATAACCAATATATCCTATCATTAGTAATAAAACATTACAAATAAATAAAAACTAACCTCAAAAAAACATAACCTTATTTTAATCATGAGTGAAAGGCGCAAAATGAAAATCAACCTCAGTTTGCCTTAAAAATACGGAAAATCACTTTTTCACGCTAAAATAGGCTCTGTAGAGAAAAATGCTTTAAATAAAAGTTGTAGACCTTTTAATTTTCTATAAATTTGATTATATACACTTTTGTCGTCAAATGCATTTTAAGGTCAAAATCTTAAAAAAATAGATTTTTCACACATTTTCGTGAGAAAAAACAGAAAATTGCTAATTACTGCTAAACTAAGCATTATAAAAAAAAAATGTTTGAAATAAAAGTTGTAGAATTTTACATTCTCTACAACTTTTATTATATACATTTTTGCGCTAAAATTCGTATTAAAGCCGTAATCTTAAAAAAACAATTTTTTTACGTGAAAACACCCTCACCGAGAATTTCAGCAAACATGGCGCCTACCCTATCTTGTAGAGAATAAAAAATTGAGTAAACCAGGCGATTTAAAAAAAAATCGTAGGACCAGTTTTTGAGAAAATCGCAAAAAAGTTAAAAATTACACGAATAAACTACTACTTCCGGTTGACCGATTTTGATGAAAATGTTCGTGTCGGGTCCGATAGTGGTATGTAACTTAAGTTTCAAGTTTCAAGTTCATACGATGTTCCGTTCTTGAGATATTTTGTATACACACACACACATACACACGCACACACACGCACACACACACACACACACACACCCACCCACCCACCCACACACACACACACACACACGCACCCACGCACACGCACACGCACACACACGCGCACGCACACACACACGCGCGCGCGCACATACACATACACACACACACACACACACACACACACACACAGACCAATCGCTAAAAACATGTTTTTTGGGTTCAGGGGGTCTGAAAACGTGTATATCCGGTGAAAACTCGATTTCGAAAAATCGACATGAAAACAATACTTTCCTTCCTATATATTCATATAGGCAAGAGAAAGTAAAAAGGGAGTGCATCGAGAGTTTGCGAAAAGAGTAGATATATGTGTGTATGCCTAGCTCAAGTTTATTAAGTATTAATGGTTATTGATAAATTTAGTTAATGTTTATACCAGTGTTTTATTGCTTTTGATCTCCATCATCCTTGAGAAGTAATTAATTGTATGTATTTGTGTATGTATTGTGGTGTATAGATACCCCTTACACTTTATAATTTTGAATTTTTTCTGATAAATATTGTTTGCTACTTTTGTTCAAAATTTCATCCTAATTTATGCTTTGCTCTATGAATAAATGTTACAGCAAAGTACATTAAATTTCTCTGTAATCTTCAAGTGCTACATTTTAATTATTTATTTCTGTATGCACATTAATTATAAATTTTTATGGTTGTTGATTCAAATGACTAGAGCATTTAATAACCATCTTTTCTGTATTTTTCCGAAAATTACAAAGCTGAAATGATAGTCATTGGTCATAGCATATTAAATACCTACAGAAGTAGCAGCATTTTTAATTGTCTTTAATTTCTATTATATGAATTTTTGTACTCATTTAGCATAAGAACCTTTTACTCACCTTTAACTTTTCATTTTTTACACTTTTTTCCTAAATTGTGTCATAAGGTTATAATTTTAGAAAATAAGACCAATTTTTTAATGAGAAACAAGTCACAAAAATGTTCCCTAGAGTATCAATACTATTTTGATGAGCCCAATATAACTAGTAAATGAGGAACTTAAAAAATTCATTAGAGACATTTTATAAGGAAATTGTATTTTAGTATGTATATCCACATATCAGGGTGAAGTACACTTAATTTTGGAATTAATGGTTCCAAACTCTTTATTGGAGATATTTTGAGACAACTTAGCTTTCATGTTTCAATTCAATCAATCATGTAGTTTTGACTTCATACGAAATAAAACACGCACATAGATCATCACATCCCTATAAAAACTACATTTTTTAACTTTTAGAGTTAGAAAATATGAACATTGGTTAAAATCTTGGTAGCCTATCAAAATTTTTCCCATTGCTGTATACTCTGATTCAGATTCCAAGGCAGCACCAGCAGTAATGTAGGCTGTGTTTATGAAAATTCCTTTGCTTCTGAAAATTCCTTAGTAAACACTTAGCCCTATAATCTGAAACAAGCATTCCCCACTAATTCCTGCAACTGTTAACTGCCAACTGTCATTCAATTTTATAAAAATATTGTTTCATTCAATAAAATTATTAAATAAATTAATTTACCTAATATCATTTTCATTTATTTTTTGTTAATTATTAGTGAATAATTTAATCATAGACAGCAGTAAAGAGTAAGTAAACGATCATCAACAAATTGTGTAGCCTAAATAAATTAAATTAACGCAAAGTTGTAAATTGTTGATACTAACAATCAGGTTTCAGAGAATTTACTGTATCCATTTTATATTTTAAAGAAAAATTGTTTGTTCATTCATTTGTGAAATAGATATAATGCATAAAATCAATTGGTCAGGTTTAACTCTTTTGACTGTTCTAATCATTATATTAAAAACTTACTATATTGTAGAAATGTTAAGTTATTACAGAAATAAGTTACCACATCTATACAATACTACTTTACCAGTGTGATTTTGTTCATTGTTTTTTAAGTAGTGAAGTTTTTCTCTCTGGTTGGTAACATTGACTCTCGACCGCGCATAACTGCTGCCATGCATTATGAATCAGACTATACTTTCTTACTCTGAACTATAGGCAGAGCATGAAAGAGCAAAAATATATGGGATATTTGAACTTATTATCAAATAATTTTGGTACCTCTGCCAATAATATTCCTTAAGCATGCATGTGAGTCCCTAAAGGAGCTGGGGAAAACATAATCCACATGAATGGAGCCATCCAAGTACAGCTAAATTATGGAAAATTATGGAAATTATAGAAAATCATTTGTTAAACATAGAGTTTATCAGTTTAATTTTTCTGTAGTTTCTGAGTAAGTAGTTGGAAAGGCAGAGTGAGTGTAATAGGAGAGTTGTTAAGTGAAGATAGTACGATGGAAGGGATAACTTGCCTGCCAAGCAATCGTATGGCAAGAGAGACAGCAGGTACAGAAAATCCACTATACAACTTTTGTTTGTTCAAAGAATGCAAAGTTGTGGATTTTTGATATGCTTATGTTATTGCATAACTGCACTAAGCTACAATTGACAGACTGTAGATTGCTTTGCACAATTTTGCCTTTGGCAATAAAATGTATTATATTTAGACAGTAATGATGTTTAATGACCTCCCAGTCAACCTCATCATCTTTTGTATAATAATAAAAATAATAATGTTGCATGTTTTGTTCTTAACAGTATTTTTCAATTAGCACTTTGATGCAGTATAATTATTAAGTAATTGTTATTTCAGGTGTTGCAGGTGGCATATTTTCTGTTGGTATCTATTCTTGAATTATGTGACACAGTTCCAACTCTAAATAAAATTATAACCTTAAGAAAACAGTTGGAAAATATACGTAAACATTTTTTTGTGTCATTAGTTTTTCCAATCACTTTAGTAAGTTCATCAAATATCTTTAAAATCAATATAGTAATTTAAATAATGTAGCTATTATACTACTATCTTAGGTTTAATAGGATGTATTTAATGATACTTTAATATGAAATAAAAAAGTACGTTTTCAGCACACAATGGTAATCTGTTTACACAAATGTCTGTAGCAACTATGGAAAGATATTACACTACTATAGTAAATTAAATACGTGAATTGTGTTTTCTTAAACCAATACTATTATGCTGCGGAGAGATGAATAAAAACTGAATTTTAAAAGTTTTATTGACGAAATACTTTTTTGTTTAGGAATGCTTGTTATTTACAACAATTACAACAAATTACCTTCCTGCTAATTAACAAAACCCAGACCCTTGCACAAATAACACACTATACGCAGCATAGCTGTATGTACTACAATTTCAAAGATTGTCTTTTATACTGGTCATTCCTATCCTATTCTTACTTATGACTGCAGTGTTAGCTCTGTACATACAGCTCGTACCATGTACAGCATGAACCGCATCGCCTTTCTTTCTGGAAAGAATTATGTCTTGTTAATAGGTGACCCATAGTAGACCAGATCATTCTTCTAACAAAATTCTACGCCAGTAAATAATTATAAAACCCAGGGTTGTGTTATATACCATTAAATGCTACATTTATAGATATGAGATATTTTTTTGATCCAATTCAGATTACTTAACTCCCCTAGAATATCTACCACTGGTTAGAACAGTGAATAATATAAATTAATAGCCCTAACTAAATAAAATACAAAAATATTTTATCAAGTAAAGTTGTTGCTGTTGTTGTTTAGGTCAGCAGCCGAAAGGCTGGTTTGAACCTCTACAGGTTTACTAAGTAAGAATGATTAGTGAGGTGGTTTACTATTGCCTTCCTCACTGAGTTAAAAGAGTATGCTTATCAGCATGCCAGCACCTCTGGAAAGCATCTATTTTTCCACCCTGCAAATAACACTTTCAATTATTTCAGCTCAGCGTCTGACTGTATAGTGAAATTCATTACTCTCAGAGGCGATAACTCTGACTAGTGTCTTTTACATCTCTACCTCATTTGTTCTTAATAATGTAATGTACCTTAAAATATTTCTGTGTTAATTTTCAATTTAACAGTTTATTTCACACTGGTTACTTTCAAAAGTGCTTTAGTTTTTGCAAGTGAGCAAACACTGTCAAAAAAATATGAAAAAGATGGGCAAAATCATAAGTAATTATTTAAAATAATAAAAAAATGTTTTAACCATTGAAAAAATACTGAATGATAAAAATAATGTTCCATCATTATTTTACGCTTAACTTTGTTTTTCAATACGTATTCATAAAAAAAAACACCCCAGAGTTAGTAAACTAAAACTACAAGAAAGTTTAATTAACATAAGAATATAATAAAAAAAGAATAATAATCAGATAAACAGAGAGGATTAAATTAGAGAGGATTTCCAAAATTTGTAAAATAATATGTTTTGTCTGTTTTTATTTTTATTTTTAATCTCTAATGTGTGTACTTTGAAATCGGTTCAATTTTGAATAATAAGCAATCCTGTGACCCAATGAGATGAGGATGATGCATGTGATGTGTAAATGAGATGTATTGTAGTCTTGTACAAACCCAGGACTACCATTCTTGAGAAAGTATGGTTAATTGAACCCCAACCATTAAAGTATACCGATAACCACTATCTAGAATTCAAATCGGTATTTATACCGATTTGAGTTTTATTTACCGATTTTAGTTACTTTTAAGTAACTACCTTTACCAGGAACATTTGTCTTCGAAAATCAGCTGTTAAACAGCTGACTCGCATTATTAACCCAGTGGGTTAATAATAACCAGTGAGTTTTGATTGTAAATAAAAAATTTCAATTTATTCTTTTTAAATTTTAATTATTTACTTTATGTCAACAATTGAATGGCTCACTAGAAAAACGTTGCAACTGACAAAATTTACAAAAGTGAGGTTTCAGTGGAATTCATTCTATAAATCCTCTATTTGATCATAATAGTGAATTCTAATGGGTAGAATTGTGACTAAAATCTCGGAAATTCTTAAAACAAAATCGTCACACAGTGAAAAATCGTTATACAGCTAAGAATCAGGTGGTATCTTTCACTTTCTGTAAAAATTTGTTTTTGTTACTTGCAACGTTCTTCCGTTGACCCATTCAATTACAGTACATATTTATAAATGTATTTTTTATTTTCTAGTGTGTAGGAGTTACATTCTGGGTGATTTATTTATATGACAGAGAACAAATTTATCCTTCACTTTTAGACAAAGTTATAGCCCCATGGTTGAATCATGCCATCCATACTATACCTCCAGTGCTGGTGTTTTTACATCTTTTTGTTGCAGACCTAAGTGGTATTAGTACTAGGATTTGCTTAGCAGTCCTTATATGCTTTGATATACTGTACAGCTTGTGGTATGTAACATTTTTTGATTCTACAAAAATCTAAATTATTATGTCATATTAGTTTGTACTGTGACCAACCAATAAATCTGAGTAACAATGTATCAGGATTTGATCTATTATAGAGTGCTATAAAATGTATTGTACCTCCGCTTTCAGAAATAGAGAGGAAGAGAGGGGGAAAGGAGGGTGGCAAGAGGGGGAGAGAGAGAGAATTGGCTATGGAATTAGTTTTACGCAAGTTTACTTTCAAAATGGCTGCAAAAATAAAAAATTAACAAAAGTAAAAGAGAAGTTGTTTGTTATCAAAACAATATTCTCTTAAAAATTAAGTTAGTTGTGTAGTTGTAAGACTTGTTAAGTTATCTGACATGAATTTTTGGATACCTCTATTCATTTTGCTTGTTTATATTTTTCTGTACAGTAGAGGAAAGGAAAATATTTCTAAATATGCATAAGTAGTTTATTTTGTTAATTTTTTCTAAAAATTGTAAATGATAATAATATTGTGTCACATGACCATTTCCTATGCTCTTTACAATGAAAATCAATGAAAATCATCGCTAATGTTCTGGTTGGAGTTGTATCTTTATGGCTGATTTTTGCAAAAAAATAAATTTTTCTTATTTACTGTGTAAAATATTGAATTGGTGAATATAGTCATAAAATTAATCAATATTTTTTTGTGTGTAATGATTACAGCTTCATGTGGTCAGGGCTTGTGAATGGAAACTGGATTTATTTAATATGTGAAGCAATGGCTGGTGATAAATTATTTTTAGCCATATCTCTTTGTAATTTAAGCACAGGGTTTTACTTCGCTGTTGGCAGATTTCTTCTTCAATATGTTAAAAGTAAGTTTATTTTATACAAATTTGTACATATACTTTATGAAAACTTGCACTACCATTTCCACATACTAACGCATTTTATGACTGAAGTACAAGTTTTTATCGTAGTAGTGTACCCAGAATAGTTTTGAAACAAAAGGTGGCTCCTAAGTATATTCCTCACCTATCCAATTACTGAAAAGTATTAAATTAATTTATGTTATCTTTCTTGTACATTTTTGTCCCTGATTTCATAATACAATAGTACAGTGAATGAGATAAAAGTTATTTACTATTTTTTTAATAATCAGATAAATATTTTTTCCGAGTGACTTTATTATTGCATTATGTCATAGTTTATTCTACCTTAAAGTACTAACCCAATGAAGACTGCAATCTAGAATTAAGAGCAATATTTTTTTGTTTTGCGTCTGACTGTTCTGCAATTTCTGCTAATGCAGACGGTTGATAACGGTGATAATGAAAATAAGCGATGAAAAAATGCTAGACCTGACCGGGAATTGAACCTGGGCCCTGGCATAGAAGCCAGTTGCGTTAACCACTACGCCAACAGGCTGACCTAAGAGCAATATCAATAAGTAACCTTGAATTATGAAATGGTTGGTTTTAAAAAGCAAAACTTCCCAAACCCTAGCTGGGAGTAGAACTTGGGATCTTTCACTACTTAGTCTAGCAAACTACCAATAGGTATACCAGGAGGCGCTCTTCATAGGTTTTGTATTTTGTTTTTTAAGTACCTCTTTAGCAAATATAAACTCACATTTACTGTTAAAACTTCTTTCTAAATTTTTAATTAATTAATTATTTAAGAGCAATATAAATAAATAAATAATTAATTATTTAAACAGTTAGAAAGAAGTTTTAGCAGTAAATGTGAGTTGATATTTGCTAAAGTGGAACTTAAAATACAATAGGCAAAACCTATGAAGGGCGCCTCCTGGTATAACTATTGGTTGCTTGTTAGACTAAGTAGGTAGTGAAAGACCCAGGTTCTATTCCCAGTCACGGTTTGGGAAGTTTTGCTTGTTAAAACTGACCATTTCATAATCCAAGGTAGTCATTATTAGTTGCCGACGTGATTTTTTTTGACCTTGAGACCTTGAAAAAACCAACAGCAAAATGAAAAACGTTTACACTGAAGAACAAAAATGAACCCAAAATGAAAGAATAAAAATATGTTGATTACACACTCTAGCCAAAAACAAAAATGTACAATAAAACAGTTGCTCTAGAATGAACCATAGAAGAACAAGATAAAAAATGAGTGAAGTTTTTATTTACCTACAAATCATGAGAACATTTTCTTTCTTCCTTTTTATTAAGAGCAATATCAATCAAATTCTTTTATTTGTCATCGGGAACTATACATTAATGACAACCACCCAACACGATAGCTGCTTTTGCTATATTTTTGAAGTGGATTAGTTATGGGTTTGAACAGGGACTCCCAGTACAGTTTGTTCAAGAATGACTGTCAGCTGGTCACCATATAACGTCCCTTGCCCAACCGGTCTTACTCAACAAATAATAGCAACTTTCTACCAGCTGACGATTGGGCTGGCCCGTAGGCCAAAGATAAGATTCATTTTTTTCATGTTCATCCAGTTATTTTTTTAAGTTCTGTATTCAGTTTACAATACATTATCTTAAATTTTTTCACACATAATAACCGCTAATAACAAAAAAGGGAATGATATCAAAACTTACATGGGAGGAGAAAAACGTATAACAATAACTGCAATGTTATCAAAGTTCTCTATACCATCCTACCATTAGTACTTAAAATTTATTAAGTGAAAAATTCAATCAATATGTTATCAAGTCTACTGGTTGAAAAGCTTAGCCTTCACAATTTATACAAAATGTTTCTCTCTAACAGCATATTAAATTTATACCCAATGCAAATATTTTCTTCTGCTTCCAATGACATATTTTTTGTTTTTGTTTTACTTCAAACTGTTTTGCACATTGAGGCTAATGCAGTCAGTAAAATATAGGAGATGAAAAAGAGTGATGCAAAAATATCAGACCTGATTGGGAATTTAACCCAGGACCCCTGGCGTAGATGCCATTTGTGCTGACCACTACACCATAGGCCAGCCAATTACAAGTATTAATAACAAAGAACAAAGTAAAAAATGTGAATATAAATTTTATGATGTGATATTTACTTGTATGTATTTTCTTGTTTTTCAGGCTTTAGAGAGGCTAATAACTGCATTGAAAAACAAAAACACATATGAACAAAATAAAGTCTGCGTTTACTTAAACAATGAAATAAGATTTTATCACAAAATATTCTAAAAGATATTCAAATTTTATTGTTATAAACTAGTACAATAATAATGTTATAACATTAAACAATTTTAAAAAAATATGTAGTTTATCTAGAAAATAAGTTTTAATTTTTAAGGAAAACTGAGTTTTAATTAAAAGTAGTAGTAGTAGTTTTAATTAAAGTAGTAGATCTTTAAAGCTATTACAAGATTGTGTTCTTACATTGTGCTCTAAAAGTAGTAGTAGTAGTTTTAATTAAAGTAGTAGATCTTTAAAGCTATTACAAGATTGTGTTCTTACATTGTGCTCTTATTTTGTTTTATTAGATTTCACTCCTATATAAATTAATAATTACAAGTTACTATAGTGGCGTAAATGAACTTTACATAGAAAGTGTGCCAGTGATCCTGATCTCCCTAGCACTCATGTCGACAAGGTTCCCCTCGTCATTTTTGATGAGTATCCGTTGTGAGCTCTCACGAGAGACACCCCTAACACCCCTGCAGAGATGAATCCTTTACTTCCATAAGCCCGGGATCAAGTATAACTTCTGCAGGTTCAGGATGCCTTCATGAAAATCTGTGGGTAAACACCGAGTGGTCAAGCGTTTACCTGCACAATTCTCTCTAAAGCAGTATTTACAATATTAATTACACTTTCCTCAGTTACTTCGTGTTACACTCATCCGGAAGATACAATTAAGGAGGTTGCATATAACATGTTTTATATGTTATGTAATTCATTGCTGCTTCAACAATATTTTGACATTCCAAGTAAATTACCCAATGTTACTTTCAAAAGAAAATTACCTAAAATACACCATGAATTGACATAAAAAATGAAAAATTTCTGATGGCTTGAATTCAGTTTAAACTACGGACCCTGCAAAAAGCAATCCAGTGACATTTGATATATTAATTACTAAATCTGCTGAAAGTGAGAAATTAAAAAATACCATTTTAAAAAACTGTGTAATACAAAAAATGCAGATTCAGTGGGTTACAACAAGGCATAAGGAGTACACGAGAATTTCTCTGAATCTAAAGTTGGCAAGGAAAATTTTTAAAAGAATGTATTAAAATTACTTTATTAAATTTCCTGATTTAATTCCTCAAACAACATTGGTTTTGATAAAATTAAGGATAACTGTGATGGTTTAAGCCTACAGTTAGCTGATTACTTTAAAACAACCACTGAAATAGAATCATTTGTGCACGTATTCTCCATAATTAAAAAATTATACAAGTTTTGAAGGTGTACTGAAAAATGTATATAAGTTTAATTATTTCTTTGATATGAAATCATTAATATTTGCTAGGATTTACTAGCTTTTAATTTGCTTGGAATTGGATCTAAATAGTAAATTTAATTGAAAGAGTTCACACGGAGGTTCCTAAATCAACAATTTGTTATACTGTGTTTGATGTGGGTATCATGATTGAACATGTTTCAAGATTAAGTTCGTTGAGCAGGTAACATTGAAATTATGACTGAAGAGTACTAAGAATATGCATTTTCTAGGAAAGCAGATTTGGCTTCCATTAGAACCTCTTCTCACCTATTTTCTTTGTTGGCATTTGTCGAGTGATAGCAAGAAAGATGTAAATGTGTTTTTGCCTTTGTTTTTTAGTTCAGCTATTTTATCATTGCGCTCTTTATTTCAAACAATTTTTATATTTTATTGTTTACATATTACGAATTTCAACTACAGTACAATAAGCACCATAAAACACTGAAATGTGATTATATCAAATTACACCAATCATATAAAAGAGGAAAAACTTAAGTTTGGTAAAATGAACAGTGTAATAAAGAAAAGGAAATTGAAAAAATATGAGCATCATTTTTGAATGATACTATTTTTGTTCATATTATAAATATTCAAGAATTCTTTGAAGATTTTTGGTTTGCCAGCAGGTATACAAATGATGCAACTATTTTATTAAATGCTTGTAAAAATTCAAAATGATAGCAATTTCCCACATGAACAGAACGATGGGAAAGGTAGTGATAACTAGAATCATTAGAAGTAAATGAAGGTAGTTTTTATGACTGTACTTTGACAAGTAATCTGTGGTTTTAGTGCAACCAGTTAATGTTATAGCAGCATTTATTGGATTAATATAAAGACGAAACAAAATAAATTTCCAGAAAATTTTTGAATACCATAATAAATATGCCATCACTAGTAGGAAGAAGAAAAGATGCAAAGAATATCAAAAGAAGCACTAGAGTAGCATTAGAAGCTAATAAAGTACTTGATGATCTTTTAATTATTTAAGACCAGGAGCAGTCCTACATTTACTTAAAGGGGCAAGTGTCTAAAAGAAAGAATTTTTGGTGTGCAGGGATGTGAAAGATATACACTTATTTTGTAATACTGTATTTGAGAATATGAAAATCTGTTCGTCATACAAATTATAATTTTTGTTAGATGTATTTTTCTACAGTTTTTATCATGCTTCAGGGAGGGGTGCATGACCCAAGTTGGAACTGTCACTGTTTCAGGGTACATTAAATAGTAACATTAATGTACCCTGTACAAGTCTTGTTGATACAGCATCAGAAGAATACTTAACATTTGAGTAAGTTGGGTGCGTGGAGAAGGGGCAAACTGTATTACATTAGGTAGGTATATTATATTTTGACATAATGTAACATAATTTGAGAGTGTTAATTATTTGCATAGGCCTACATTAAAATTTTTCAGCTATGTTGCTTGAATTTATAAATTACATAAATTTTCTTAAAAATGCTCTTTGATGTACCTGGATAGTTTTAAAGTCTGCAGTATGATTCAGACAAACAAGTTTATAGGTTAGAATGCTTTTACTGCCCATGGACAATATATGCAATATCTACTCAGTAAAAATGAAATTCATCACCTTACCTTTGGTTGCTTTTTAAGTTTAAAAAACGTACACACGTTTGGTGGTACCACCTTCTTCTGAGCATATTATTAAAATTAACAAATAAAATTCAGAACGGTGTTTCCATTCAGTCATTTAGATTAAAACTCTAAATCTAAACTCTCCTCTTAATCTAAATGACTGAATGGAAACACCGTTCTGAATTTTATTCGTTCTGTTAATTTTAATAATATGCTCTGAAGAAGGTGGTACCACCAAACGCGCGTAAGTTTTTAAACTTAAAAAGCAACCAAAGGTAAGGTGATAAATTTCATTTATACTGTAATTTATACTAATGGTTGGCAGGATGCATTTCAAAAATTTATTTATAAAAATCTACTCACATTGCTTCCTCATAAGTCAAAATTGAAATATTTTAATAAGGCCTGCTGTTATGTTACATGTCTAGTTAGTTATTGAATATAACTGAATCAAGCCACTGACAAGTCGCCCAGCTTATGAAAATGAAAACAAATTTAGAAATAACTGAATCATGAACAACTCTGAAATAAGTGATTTAGGCATTGCTTTCTTACTATCTACATCTGCTAATCTCATGTGTATGTTTCAAATAATAATACATCTGTGCGACTTTAGATTAAATAGTGTTATCCTTGTCCTGAATAAATGTTACGTAAAATATCTCAGTGGCTGCTCCTTTACAGATTGTGTCTACCTTCTGGCTGACATACTTGATTTGTAAATTACTCGTGGGTTTCAAGCTACCGCCGAGCACTAGGCAACTAGCTCAAATATGTACTACATTGTAAACATATTTAATTTTTCACTGACCTGTTATAACTGCTTGTTACTTGTTTTTTAATTTTTTTATATAATCCTCCTTTCTACTGACATTTTTCCGTTTATACAAATGACTGAAAATGCAACATCTTCTGAAGATTTAAAAAACAGTTTAGTTTCAATTTTATGTACTCTGATGGTGGTTTCACCAAAAAAGTCTGTAAAAAAAGGATTGTATAAATAAGGTAAAAAGGATATAGCAACTGTAACAGCCCTAAAATGAAAATTTAAATATTTTGTCAATAGGATTGACAAAAAAAAATACGATAGAGTTAGTATTTATAATAAATTTTGTTAAACATTTTCTTGTATATTGTTGAGAATTATAATAATAAAAATCACCAAATACACAATACATGACTCTCACCTAATTAAAAAAGACAATATGTCCTTTTGGATATCATGTCTCCAACACTTCATCAGATGATCATGATGAAAGTGTGCATGCATTGATAATTTATTACTTCAACTGAAGATGGATACATGACATCTGAAACGACCCATTATCTTTTTTAATCAAGTGAGAGTCATATATTGTGTATTTAGAGGTTTTCATATTATATAATTAATATGACATTGTATTATTTTATTATAATAAATTTATTTGAAAAAAAAATATCCTGTAAACAAATCATCAACACATCAATAACATAATATTGTGCTACGTTAATATTGCTTTCTGATAGAATTTAGTTCTGATGTAATTAAGTATGATCATAATCTTTTAATACTTATCTTAATTTGGAATAGCATGGAAACTCCAGCTGACATCACTATTGAATAATGAAGGTAAGTACAATAGTTGACAAAGAAGGGTAAAACATTAATTTGAATGTCTGAAATATTATCTAACAGGACTGATTTTACCTATAAATATAACCTACAAAAACAATTTTTTTCAATGACTTGTTTAGATTACCTTTTTTGTGAACATCATCAACTGATTCCTAAAGCCAGTTGGGGTTTCACTTGGTATCATACTTGGGTTGTCTATGATCTCATTAATGGGACAAATTTTATCTTGAAAATTTATAAGGGGAGGTTCAATAGTTTGTCAAAAAATAATGAATTTTATTTTCAAAAAAACCACTTAAGGCAAAAACTATGATAAACAGTACTTTATTACTCTTATATAGATTTAAACCCACCAGTTCCATCTAGCGGTAAGGTTGTGGTCACCGCAAGTCAGCTGTTTAACAGATGATTTTCAGAGATGAAGGTTCTGTGGTTCAAATCCTAGTAAAGGTAAACCTTTACTAGGATTTGACAATATCCTCAACTCATCAAATATAATATTAAATATAATATAGTGATATTGGCAACCACTGTCTATCATTCAAATCCAAGTTAAAACTTGGATTTGAATGATAGACAGTGGTTGCCGGTGTACTTGACAGTTGGGGTTCAATTGACCATACTCGCTCAGGAACAATTTTGACCTGAATCTGTACTAGACTACATGTCAAACATAATATGTTTGGATGATATTATCCTAGATAAGGATGATATTATCATCCTTATCTCATTGGATCATGGGGTTGCTCCAACACTAATCCCTTCAGTTGTCCTCCATTACCATGTATCCTCTCACCCACCATACTTCGAAAGTTCTTAGTTACTTCATCAAGTCATCTATTTCTAGGTTAACCTTTTCTCTGATACCATAAATCTGAACCTTTGATATCCTCTTTAGCATGTAATACACAAAATACTAAACAAATTTTGTAAGGCAGTATTAGCAAGCACAGATCCTTGAAATATTTTTTCAGCTTCTCAAAATAAAAAGTTACAGTATGGATATACCCACATACCAGTACAATTTCTACCTTTTAGTATAAGGTAATTATTATCCAACTTCCTATCTAGAGGACAATGTGGAGGTAAATAAAAAATGTTAAAAATGATAAGGATAGGGTAGGATTTTGTGAGAAGAATATTATTATGCAGCAAAACTAGATATTGTTTAATCGCTGATGTGAGTAGGTTACAATCTGTTCAATTAAGAACAATAAGCAACGTACAGACCCAATGGAATAAGAATGATAAGTTATGTATAATGTGTAGTCTTGTACAGACTCAGGCCAACCATTCCTGAGAGGTGTGGTTAATTGAACCCAAACAATCAAAATACACTGGTAACCATTGTTGATTCATAGTTATTCTTAAACCACCTTTAAGAATCATACTCCTTTGTGATTACATACCACATTCCATTGTGGTACTCAATCCATATTGGAAAGTGATAAGTGTAAGTTGATATACTGGGTGTCCCACGAAGAGGTTGCTATTTTTGAATTAATATGCCGGACGTTTGCCCATAACGGGCAGGTGAAGTGTTAAATTAATTGCATTTGATCTGTTGGTTCCAGGGCCACAAAAAATAGTTCTGTTTCTTATCACATAGTCAGCCAATTATATGACTGAACTATTTAAGAACAGAAGAGGTACAGGCGTAAAATATACTAATCAGAGTTATCTCCTCTGAGAGTAATGAATTTCACTAATTAGCCAGACCCTGTGGTGAATGAAGTGAAGGTGTCATTTGCTTTTCAGAGGGCCTGGTACGCTGATAAGCATACTACTCCACTCAGTGAGAAAGGCAATAGTAAACCACCTCACTCCTCGTTTTTACTTAGTAAAACCTCTGGAGGTTCAAACCAGCCTTTCGGCTGTTGACCTAAACAACACAACATGCCGGACTTATATCACACTCTACAGACTGGACACTTTACAGTTATAATAAATAGATATGTAAAAAAAGTACCCTCGAGTTTCATTTGTTTATGATTAATCAAAACTTATTATTAATGGCATTGTTCTATGTAGAGATATTGAAAATTTCTTAAGAGATGTTAGTACTTTATAAATGTGTTATTGAATTAATTTTTAAGAAGCTGTAATTTCTAACAAACTTTGTAGTACTATGTTTGAGGTTACCAGTTCAAAAGATTTTATAAAGTTCTGTTTAGGGGAATTAGGTTTTCATTAGGTACTGGTTCTAATAACACTCAATTAATTAGATCATTCCAGACTTTTCTTATATTCTGGTTTGTGACTGATAAATGCATTATTCAGGTTTTGTAGGAGGAATAAATAGGCATATTGAGACTGGTGCATCTCATGTTTTAAACATTTAAGTAAAGAAAATAGACCACAAAACTTAATGATTTTAAAAACTTAGTTATTATGCAATTTGTAACTGCATATTAATATTTCATTTAAAATAACTTTTAATTTCATAGCTCAACCCACCGGGTTGATCTAGTGGTAAAGACATTGCCAAAAATCAGCAGTTGTACAGCATTTTTTTTTGGATACGAAGGTTCTATGGTTCAAATCCTAGTAAATATAGTTACTTTTATACAAATCTGAATACTAGATAGTATTACTGGTGTACTTTGATGGTTGGAGTTCAATTAACTATACTCTCTCAGGAATGGTCAGCTAAAACTGTACAAGTTTACACCTCATTTTTAGGTTGTTCACATTTACGGGGTTGCTCATTGTTTTTAAATTGAACAGATAACGACAAACGCATATAGGATAAAAAATTCATTCCTGCTTTTGTAGGTTAGTGTGCAAGGCACTTGGCTAAACACTGAAGGTCCTGGTAAAATTCCTGGCATGGAGGTGGAAAAATTTTACATTTCAACAAATTCATTTGATCTTCTCCACCCGACTGTAGCTAATAATAACCATGAATTTGGAGTGACTATTAAAGCAATGAAAGAAAGAGACTTATGGTCAAATCTTCAAATGAAAATGGAATGTAGAACTGCTCTTCAGCAATGATAGTGACAGTAAGTGGATTAATTTTAGTCTTTTCAAAACAACATTATAGTATCAAATTAACTAAGAAAATGAGCCTGTTATATTTTAACCTAATTGTATGTGAATCATTAAAGGCTGTCTTTTGAAAATGGCAGAAATAAATAAATAAATATTGTTGATTTTATGAAAGATAACTGTAACTGAATACAGGATAGATTCATAATCTTTCTTAACACCAACTAAAATTGGATTAAATTGTTTAAAAAATTATTTTTAACCGATTTTTGACTCTGTAAATGAATGAATTTATACAGAATTTTATTTATTTAATTTTATTGAATGATATTTTTTAAGTTTATAGCTTTTGGTTGTTTGGTTATCAACTCGGTGACTTGTTTGACCCATGAAAATGAGAACAAAAGGGGCTTTTCAAGTACCTTCACCATTTATGATTTGTCTGAGTAGTAAAATGTGCTTAATCAAGAAAAGCAACCAGATTAATTTTTATATACCTATTTTAATTAACTATTCATTTACTTAACAAGAAAGGAACTGATTTATCCAAAAGGAAAAGTTTTAGAAAATTAAAAAATATGATTTATTAAGTAACTTTAAAAAGAATTTCCACCCGAAGATGTAATAGTGAGTGTGAAAAATTATTCAAATAAAATTCTCGCTCTAGTGGAGTCATACTACTCTAATTGTGATAGAGTATAAAATTTTCAATGAATTTGCCGAAATTAAATTTATAATGAAATCCCTAAATAAAATAGGTGGCATGTTTGTAACTCAGTGTATTTGTATTTACAAATTGTACTTTCATGTTTTATATTGATTTGATAATTTGTAGTGCAACAAGTTGACAATGCATTTGATAAGTTATGGGTGGGGGAGCAGTTTAGAGTATAGCGTTCATCATTGTATGAGAAAGTATCTGTGTGCATGTGTGAGTGTTGTGGAAGTGATGATCATTAGGCGACCAGCCAGAGAATCAGTCCTTGATTTGCTTTGGTACCCACAACACTAACACTTCAAACATACCAACAATATCACTCATATACATATATTAACAATTACATTATCACTGTATTAGTATTGTAGTTTCTATTGCACATCTGCCCAGCATCATGGCTTTCTTCAAGAATATGTGGAAGGGCTCTGGAAAACATCGCAGTAAGTTTTTATTATATTATTTAAATTACATTTTATTACACATTAATTTAAAAACAACTAATATTGTAAATTAATTTTATTTTTTGAAATAATTTTATTAAAATTAATTTTTAAAAAATCTTATATTTAACTTTTAGTAACTTAAGTTACAAAAATAGATACTAACATTTAAAAAATATTTTAGTTAATTTTTTGTAATTTTAATGAACTGTTTAGTTTTTAATAATTATTATGATAGAGTAGTAATAACTTTATTTATTTGTAATACGGTTTGAAAATTTTCAGACTGTTGTAAACAACAAACCCATTATCTTAATATTCTAGCATATTTACTGACAACTGTTATGAATGTGACTACTATCATTTTATTTTATTAAATAAAACCGTTACAAAATAATACTTATAATAAATTTACATTTTTGAATGAAAATAATTGACCAAATCATATATTTAATTAATATTTTGCTTTAGCATTAATAACATTCTTTTGTTTTTCCTAAGTTGTATCAACAGCTTGTTCATTAGTGCCTACTGTGGATTTGGTAACTGGAACGGTAGGTTTTAAAGTGTAATAATTTTCAGATCCTAGCCTGGAATTAATTCGGGATCGTCTAATTTGTTTAATAGTTCGCTAGCCTCTATGCTTTGGAGGCGGTCAAATAAAGTTTTCTTTTCTTTGAAAAAATCGACAATAACAATACTTTCCTTCCGTATATATTCATACAGGACAAGACGAAGTAAAAATATATTATTTAAAAAAAAGTAAACCAAGGGCTTTTTTTGCATAAATTATAACATCAAATGAGTTGTAATCTATTGGGGAAACATTGGATTTGTAACTTTTCAAATGGTACTTGTGTTTTAGTTTATTATTTAAAGTCAGATCAACATCTTGGTCAGTGACTAATTTGGGTTAAGAAATGATGTATTTGAATGTGTAATCATTTTCCAGACCCTACCAGGCAAATTGAACCCAGGACCTTCACTTTGCAGTGTAGTGCCCTAATCTCTGGGCCGTGGAGGGGGCCAATGATATCTTATAGTAGCATTTTCATGTGCTTAGAATGCCATAAAATGTCTTTTTAGAGAACTTTAAAACTACAAATATTACAATCACTGCATTTTATATGTGTTTGTCAAGAAGTTCTTGTTCAAGTTGTTGTAATAACAAAGTACTGGTGGACTCCCTTCAAAAGAAAATTTTAATAGTAGGATATGGTAAAAAGCTAATCTCATTGAATGAAACTTTAATGGGCATCATAATTTATTATGCACTGTCTTTTCAAATCATCAGAGCCTTGAATTAATTACTTTTCCCCTCAACTTATTCTTTTCTTTTAGCTATCAAGGCAGCATCAAAGAAAGAATTGTCTCCCATTCCATTGACAGTATCTCCTCCTAATTCCTACTTCCCATGTATTAATTTATAAATTATTTACTATCAATTTTTTAATATTTATATTTTCATAACAAGTAAAAATACAACTTCATTTGTGTATATTACAATCAAGGAGTTCAGATTGTAGTGATCAGTAATCATTACAATATTCTAGTGATGTAGCAAGATGAAGCTGCCAACGCAGTTTGAGTTCAGTCCCAATTTAGACAATTTTGTAAAATTAATTATAAACAAATACAGTGATCCTATGGTGTGGACTGTAGAAGATTTATCTCAATAACCCAGAACTTGTTCTATGATTCCAAATGCGCTGTTCAAAATTATTTTTATTTTATAGATTTTGTTGAGAACTGTTTTATTTTAAACATCATCCGCTTTGATCACTGATTTTTGTACTTTTCTTTCTTACTGCGTTGAAACAGAAACAATCAGTGGTGTTTTTTTCACATATGGTTTTCAAGTATTTCTTTCCCCAGTCAGTGCAGTTGAAAAAAATTTACAGCAACTTTCCACCAACTGAAAAGTCTCTTCATATGACAAAGAGAAAAGCCTTTTTATAAATATTTGCAATGATAAAGATAGCACGAACTTTAATCATAAACAACCATACCAAATTGAAAAACTAAGGTTTTGCAGAAATTGACTATTACAATATTATTTAGGGGTATTATTTTAGGGAATATTGTTTTTAGGGATTCAGAAGTATCACATATAAGTTAAAAATTCCTACAGAACTCAAGTCAGTAAAATGACTAAAGAAATTAAACACAACTTTTCAGAAGAAAGAAGAAAAGTCATTTCTGAGAGAATGTAGAAAAATATTAGGAAGAGAAGAAAAAGCCAACATCCAAAAAGCTTAGAAAATCCCGAGTTATTTTCAAGTAATTAATTTAGACTGAATTTTTGGAAAAAAGTCTTTATAATGTTTTTGTAAAGAAAACTTTCAATTTAGATAAATTTTGACATTGTGAATTCCTAACAATTATTGACTAGATTTGTGTCATGTGAATAATAGTACTTCTAAAGATTTGTTTTAAGGATGTCTCGAGACAATGTATTATTTAGTTATAATAGTCACTGTTCCAATGTTATATTAGGCCACCTGGGGGCCAATTTTTAGAGTGCACTGCACATTGCATAGGTCCCGGGTTCGATTTCCAGCTAGGATAATTATTACGGATTAAAACCCACTGATACTGCACCGTAACTCATAGCAGTCACTAATAACCAAAGCAGTTGATGCAACTTAATATAAACTACAAAAATTAAATAATATATTACAGCCTTCTGTTTCTTTAGTCACAATAATTCAAATATGTCGACCATATTTGGACATATGACTTAGTATTTAGTATGTATTGTTAAAAAAAATTCACATGTACCATCTAGTATATATTTATTTCTCATTTCATGTAATATACTATGATTATCTAAATAAAAAGTAGACCTAAAATTAAATTCTTGTGTTTTAAATATGTATTTCAATTTTGGTATATAAAAGTTCATGAACATAAATTTCTTCGTTAATAAAGGAATGTTTTCATAGTATTACGTAGTAGTTTGCAAAATCACGTGCACATTCACAGAGCTGGACTTTATTTGTTTTGGTTCTCACTTATTTGCTGTTGTGCCAAAATTAAAAGCACACTCTCAAAAATTATCATGGCACTATTCCCACATTTTGTTTTTGTTTCAAATGTTTGGACAAGACTGTGTGAATGTACTCTTAAATAATAATACAATTTATTAAACTGTAAATTTTTTATCAAACTTTAATTAACAATGCAGTTCTAGTATATAATTAGATATTAGACTATTGGAAATAGATTCCAGTATTATTTTAATAAATAATCTTTTAATAAGTAAATTTTTTTAAATGTAGATTAATTTTGAATTCCTGACAAAATTAACTTTAATTTTATTTATAAAATGAAACACTAAAAATAACAAACTATTAATAGGCTACCTTATAATATTAAAAAACTTCTTTTGCGTGTGTCTCGTGTTGATGTTATTTTTTATCGTCTTCAGATTTTTTTTAATTTCTTTATTTTGTTTCCTATGATATTTTTTTATTAATTAGTATACGAATCACTTTTATTAACTTTTTAAATCAGTTTATTGCTACCATATCAAAGGGTTTGACTTACCAAAATACAATAATCAGAAATTAAATCCCTGGTTTTTACTGACCAGTTTCATTAAGACTCTCTTTTGATAAAAATTATTTAATGTATCATCTTATTCATTATGAACTTAAACAAAAAGTGTACAATTATTTTAACTCCCATGCTATATATCTAGTCATTCAAATTTGGACATGAAGAAATGTATGAAATAGTTATCAATGATATTTAGAAAATGAAACTAATTTTAATTAACAAGTTATGAAATTGAAATTCAATCTTTTGTTGTTATAGGGGCTCACAGGGCCCAGAGAAAATTGTAAAATGGTTTAATGATTAAGGGTTTTACCATTCGTTTGTCATCTACAAGTATAGGTAACTTCCCAAAAATTTAAGGCATAAGGAATATATGTAGAATGATATTTGATTTTATGTGACAGATAAAATACTACATACAATTTTTTGTCTTTTGTTTATTTAAAAATTAAGGATACTGTACAACATCACTACACCACAGACGCAACTATGTGGTGCCGTGATATTGTATGTTGACAAGATTGCAGATTTCTGGTCAGTATTCACCATTTTCACCAACTACAAAATGTACAGGGCTGCCTCCACAGCGTAATGGTTAGCCCATTGGCCTGCCAAGCAGAGGTCCTGGATTCGATTCCCGGCCAGGGTCTGGAAATTTTCATGCGTCAAATCCCACAGTTAATGTTACATAATCCACCATTGTTGCTAATGACCAAGCAGTTGATGTGACTTTAAATAAATAATTTTTTTAAAAATGTACAGATACATTAAATTTAAAAAAAAACTTATGGATTTTATTTTTGTATGCCATCAAAAACAAAAACCGCTTGCATTTTTTATTTTTTCGGTTTATTTAAAGTTGCTTCAATTTCTTGATCATTCATGAATACTTTAAGTTACGGACTGTGGGTTTGAACATGCAATATTTTTTCCAGACCCTGGTCAGGAATTGAACTTGAGACCTCCACTTTGCAGTGTAGCCACACTCTAGCCACTGGAAAATGTAGTCACATTTGCATTTTTGTTTCTGTTATTTTCTAAATTTAAAAATCATATACTTAACTTCATTTACCTTACTCAATAATTACTATATTACACAAATTGTAATTCCAAAGAATTTTAAATTTTTTTCTATGACAAAACCAACAATTTTGTTAAGGATTCGTACAGTAGATTATATTTAATATTAGTTACATTTATAATTATTCTTGGAATATTAGACAAATTAAATTCCTAATTTGTACTTATCAGATATTGAATATTTCCTTCTCATGCTAATACATTTTTTTATAGACTCTGTTAATAGGAATTCTAAGAAATTCATTAATTTTGTATTGCAAATCATTAGTATCAGGATTTACTAAACAAAACTTATTGCATTATGCGTATTCATTTATTTTTCATTTTTATAATAATAATAATAATAATAATAATAATAACTATACCAGTAACAACATCTGAAACACCAGACATGTTTTGATGACAAAAGACACATGGGAATGAGGTTAACCATAAGTGATAGAATTGTGAGGACATGTGTTTGAGTATTTTGGAAGGGATATAAAGCGAGTAGGATGTAGTGTAACATATTATTCAGATGAAGCATCTAGAATGACTTTAGATTGATGTTGTTAGATGAATTAGATCAGTACAGCTCTCAAGATAGAAATTTGGAGTAGTAAGCCTGCAGTATAAATGTGTGTGATTTGTTCAATAGGGAGAGGGGGCTGTAGTTTTCATATTCTCTAATAATGGAGGAAATTTAAATTTTTTTTAAAGTTAGACAGTTGATTAAACTTCCAGAAAAACTCTTTTTTAAATAAAAACTTTAGAATGATAAAAATGTTTTAAAATTACCATTTTATATGAGCTGAAATATTTCTGTGTATGACGCATACTTAATTTTTTTTAAATTTATTTATTTAAAGTCGCATCAACTGCTTGGTGATTAGCGATTATGGTGGATTATGTAACATTAACTGTGACACATGAAAATTTCCAGATCCTGGCTGGAAATCGAACCTGGGACCTCCGCGTGGCAGATGCGCTAACCACTACACTACGGAGGTGGCCACATGGTTAATTTAATAACTATAATCCATATTATTTCTTTGATGCACAATCCAAATTCCTCTTTTTAATTTTTAATAATTTTACAGTACATTTGTTTTAATATATACTTTCAAAAAGTATAGTAACTTAATTGTTACCATCAGTTTTGTATTGATACAGTAGTTCTCCAAAAGCTTCACCTTTATCATCAGTATTGATAATCACAAGAGCTGATCATATATATAACCTAGTTTTTCTAAAGCATTAAATTTAAAAATATTTCATGAATACCGATTATTAATATTTTCTTTAGCTTACTATATGTTACAACTTCATCATTAGCGACTAGGTGGCTTAATAGTACAGTATCGGTGAGTTTTAATACGTTATAATATTCTACACTTGGCCAGGAATCAAACTTAGGACCTTCCTATTTGCAGCCTTAACAATATAACCACTACGTGATGGAGGTAATGTTTTACTCTCTTAGCAAAAAATTTTTATTTTATTTATGTCCTATTATTAAGTGCATTACATGCATTCCATTTAATGAAGAATCTATTTTTGTGCAAATGCAATGAAATTATTCTGCTACTATACATTTATTCAAAACACTATGTGTTCCATCTTTTCAAATTTATATTACAAAAACCTTATTATTAGCAACAAGGCTAAACCTGTTGAATATAAATGAATGAATTAAAATATTTTAAAGCTTAACTTATCATGTTTTAAATGTACCCGATACGTCAAAAATTATGATTAAAATTTCTGAAAATTAAACAATTTTTGAGACGCAATGAGTTGTAAAATAGTATCATAGATGAGTAACTTTGCGTGGTGACTAACACAAAGCCATGTACAAGAATAAACACCATCGGATATCCTGGTCCAAATTCTCACCAAAAAACAATTTAGCAATAAGCAGTGATAACTATGTATGTAATTGTCTGAAAAAAAGTTCCTTATGACAAAATAAATATTGAAAAAGATGCTTTTGGTTCTTGAGAAAAAGTCAAGCACAAAAAATAATCCAAAGTTTGGATTGAAAAGATTAATATAATTTTTAACTTTTTCATATTCAGTCTGATTGTTAATTTGACAAAATTATTGTAAATACTTAATTCTATTTACAATCTCATTGGAGTGTTACAATTTAATTTTATACAACATTAGGCCTACTTGGCTACTTCAATAACAATCTCGGTTAATGAATTTTTCTTTGTGGTTTAGTCATACGTACATTCCTTAACTAATGAACTGAAAATCCAGGGTAGAGTTCTGACATATTCAGAAAATTTTAATACAAAGCCCACTGTTGCGTACAGTTATTCTTTGAGATCGCTGACAATCAAGCTCTTGATGTGACACAAAAAGTAAATTTTTTTTTCAAATTTAGAAGAATTATGGATCTTGGCTCATAAAAAGACTTATTTGCTTTAAGAAAACAAAAAAAGTTTGGTTGGCTTTTCTATGTTGAGTACATTACTTGTTATTATAAAATAATAATTTGTTAAATGTACACCTTTAATGTACTGATGTGGCATAATACTGCTAATAAACAAATTGATTACGTATTCCATTATTTCAAAATTTTAATTACGGTATTTTTTAAAGGCTATTATCTTTGATCTTTGACATTAAAAATTACACAATCTCTAGTTATTTTCTTGTGGAGTAGAATATTACTGACTTGTAATTAATTTTATGTTGTAATTATTTAAACTTTAATTATTTTAATTTAATAATTCATGTGAGTAAACTAGTCCTAGGTTCGATACCTGGCTAGGAAATTTTCACAAGTGTTACATAACCCGCTGCCATCACTAATGGCCGAAGCTGTTAATGTGACTTTAAATAAAGTAAAATAAAAAAATTAAGTAAACTTAATAAATTTATATGAACTTCAAAGTTTGTTTAAGATTTATACTTTTTTATAGTTTTAGAATAACCGCAAAATCCTCTTATAAACAACTGTATATAATTATAATAATTTCTTCCATTTATTAATCTGGCATCACTACAAATACATTTAATAAACTGTTGAAAAATTTGCCAGCTGATTAAAACATAACTATCTGCACAGATACGTCAATAGGAATTTTTTTTTCTTTTACTTACATCTCACACTAGCATCCAATTATGCAATATATTTCTGAATCCTCCTTTATAAACTAAATGTGAATTATGAAAATGTTTTCCATTGGAAATAAAAAGGTATAAGTTTAAGCAATAACTTCTGAGGACTAGTCAAGTCAGATTACATAGTGAGGTACCTAACAAATAAGATTGTAAATTAACTTGTTTTAATTATTTGGAAAATAATTTTTTGCCCTCTATGAGGATTTGGTTTATCCTACCAAGGAAAATTTTAAAGGTTTGTTATATTTTTAGGCAAAGACTTTGATTATGTAATTAAAGTACTAAAAATGAAAGATCGAAGGCTACCGAAAATCATGGCTTTGGAAATAGTTAAAAATAATATAGGTTGGTTCAGGGAATGGGGGGAAATTGTGTCACAGTTAGGTCTAGGGATGAGGTTTGAAATAGGCAATATGGGGAATTGGAAGGGATGGTTTAAGCAGATTATATTATCACTCCAAGATAAGCAGAAGGAACGTTCTCTGGCAGAAATTAATGCCACAATGTATCACAGTTGGTATAAACAGCTAAACGTAGTTCTAGGTGAAGCCAGTTATTTTAATGTGATGGAGGATCTGTCAAAAATCAGGTGGATCATTAAAGCGCGTGGTGAATTGATAGACTTAAATTACAAACCATGGGTTGTGGATAAAAATTTTAATTGTTCTATGTGTAATTTGGGAGAAAAAGAGGACATATTTCACTTCGTGGGAAGATGTCCAGTTCTTAGGGAATGGCGCCGAAAATGGTTGGGGCAGAATGAATTGGGACAGGAAGCTTTTCTAGAACTTTTAAATGGGAAAGACTGGCAGGGGCTAGCGTCCTTTTGTAGAGATGCTTGGAGATACAGATGTGCATTGATTACAGAATTCAATTACTGAGGCAAAAAAATTTGATTGGTTGTTTTGTGCTTCTGTTGTGTCTAGGAAGAGGGATGAATAGGATGATGGGTTTTGGTTTTTAAATTTATTCCCTATTGTGTTTTAATTTCATTTTTCTCTATGTCATTATGCTTCAAAATGTATGTATGTCATTTTTATAAAGTTGGTGTATAGTTTCTTATTTCTAATGTATTCCTAATTGTAATATACTGTGTTTTTTACTATTGTAATTAATTGTAAGTGTACTCTGATTTTCCGGCTGATGACTGCGGTCAAGCCGTAAGATGTGTGTAAAAGGAGGATGTAATATTTGTAAAAGTGAAAAATAAAGCATTATTATTATTATTATCTGTAGGCAAAGATATGTTTGGGAAAATTTTCTAGTTTAGCATTTATTTTCAAATCAAATTGAATTTTTGTCAGAGTATAATTTTATTGTTTTAGTAAATGTATTATTAATTCTGTTAAACATTTAAGATGCTTGCAATGACAAAGATTATTGCATCATCCTGAAAATCTATTGATTGATTATCTGATAGTTTTGTAAATAAAGTCACATTTAAAATTTTATTATTAAAAAATTGTTTGTCATAAAATTGTTCTTTTCAAAAGTTTACAAAATATAAAGGGTTTTCCTCATATTTCTCAGCACTATTTTTTGTTTGTTTTTTAATCCCTAATGTGGGTACCTTACAATCTGTTCAATTTAAGAACAATAATCATCCATTTATGGTGCAATGAAATAAGGATATTAAGTTATGTATGATGTGCAAATGAAATGTAGTCTTGTACAGACTCAGGCCAACTATTCCTGAGAGAGTATGGTTAATTGAACCCCAGCCATCAAAGTACACCGGTAATCACTGTCTAGAATTCAAATCTGTATAAAAGTTTCCCTTAACCAGGATTTGAATCATGAAACCTCAAAAATTTTAGCTAATTGTACAAATCAAGAAAAATATTTGTTGTTATATTTAAAATATGTTGGGATTCCCAGATTAATATTAGTAAATGTATTCTTTGAAATAAATCATGGGAATTTTATTGTTTATCATTTTATTTTTATCTACATATTGTACTCGTAAATATTTTATGAAAACACACTGTGTTAAATTTAAATTTTAGCTAATTGTATCTTAGCAGGATAACTTTTTTATAATAGGTTTTTGATAGAAAACAAGCAGGATCTGTCTATTTGTATTTAATATATTCAATTTTTTTTATTAATGTATTAATTATTATACATTACTAAATACTATTATCATCTTTTAAGTATTTCTTTCTTTAGTTCTTTCAAGATATACATATATAATTAATTAGTTACGTACTATAAAGGTCAAAACTGATTTTACATTCGTTATCACATACAGTACCAGCTGTACTTCTGAAAAAATTTAAAATTAGAAGTAATTTGTCATTTACAATCACATCTTTTCTCTTTATAAAAATTGATTGTTATTCATCATGAAGATTACATTCAGTTCACAAATAAATTACCAAAAAATATAATTAGTAAATTATATTACAGTAATATTGATATACTATCATTCCAAGTATAATTTTTTATAGCTTATAACGGAAAGTTTGAGGAATAATAATAAGAACAATAATGCCTTTATTTCCAAAAAAATAATTTACATATAAGAATTTATACAAGTTAAAAACAAATGAAAGACAAATCTCTTAATTTTTCTCATACCAAAACACCAATAATACCTTATAGTCAGCTAACTGTTAGGAGAGGTTGGTGTATTTTAAACAAAAATTAATAAATCCCCTTCTTTTCCCAGCACTGGTGAAATAGTTTTATGTAAGAAATAACTTCAATAGTTGAATTTTTTAATTAAATTATGTTTATTATTTATTCTGTTTTTGGTTCTCGTCCATACCAACATACAATATAAACTTAATCGTTATGTCCAGTTTTCACTTTTCTTATGCTTTTTTAAATTCATTTTTAGATCAAACTGTCTTCCCTAAACAATAAATTCATAATTCTGACAACAATGTTGCAAATACCATAGTGAAAATATTACATTACACATGATTCATGTTATTCAAACACAATTTAGCACCTTATGAAAATTTATATTCAGCCACCTTTGTGGCATAGTGGTTAACGTGCTAGCCTACCAAGCGGAAGATGAGTTCGATTCCCATTAGGGTCTGGAAATTATTACATGTCAAAGCCATTGTTTCATAACCCAAAGTAGTTGCTAATAACCAACATGTTGGTGCAACTTAAAATAAAAAAGTTACATTCATTTGAATAGATTAAATCCACTCTAGCCTTAAATAAACAACTAGATCAATGAAAAATCTTCACTACTATGAATGTAGTTCATACAGACACCAAACTCTTTGTACATTAATGTAAGGTGACTTAAAATTTGGGGAATGTTTAGCAGCCTATTTCCAGAGATGTTTCAAACAAAAAATTTGTTAAAAATGTTTAGCTGATGAGTTTGATGGACATGAATGTTAGTTCTTGATTCTGATTGAGTGGTCATTAAACAGCTAAGTTGTTTGTTTCTATGCCAAAAACTAAGTAATACCTATCTTGGAATCTTTGGGAACCTGGTTACCTGCCATAGTATTAACAGCTTGACTAGCAAACTTCCTATCTAGAGTCTTGATCCATCCCAGTAATAAAGATAGAACAATGAAAATTATCAAGATCACCTTAGGGAAATGATCTTAGCTTACTAGACAGCAAAGTGAAAGGTCCCGTGTTCAATTCCTCGTTTGCATTTAGAAATCTCTTATTAAACCCACTACTACAGTACTACTTTATAACTCACTGTGGTTGTTTCTTCTCATGCAGTTGACATGACTCTAAACAAACAAAAAATTTCTAACAAAAATACGTAAATCTCCATTAAAAATTAAATAATATTGCCTCATCTGTTCATGGTATCAGCTTGTATTCAACCAGATATTTGAAGTCATACGGAAGTAAAATCATTAACAGTTGTGTTATTGCAGTAACATCAAATGAAATAATTAGAAAAATAATTAGGGAGAAATTATTTATATCAATAAGGGAGGTTATAAACCTTTAACCTCCATTGGAATCCTAAGTTCACTGCAGAAAATTCCATGATAATTGGTTCAGAGTTTCTTTAGAAATTAATATATTCATCATTGAATTTAAAACTACGTAATAAATTTAATCAAACTCGTATTATAATATTTCTAATAAATTGAGGAGATAGAAACAACGCAAAAGTTTTAATTTCATCTCTGATAACAAAGTCATGGTCAAAAGAGGTTGTCTGAAAAGAAATTTGTTAAGCAAGCACTACAATTGTTATAAAATAGTATTATAATATAACAAAAATTTATACTATAGACTTATGATGTTAAATAAATTATAGGTCAAAATATTGTGTAACAAAATTATTTATTAATCAGGAAGTTTAATAACACGGCGCATTAAGTAGTCAATATTTCTGTACAATTTTTGTACTACTTTTAATGACAAGAAAGAGATATTTTTAGAAATTTTATGAATTCCTAACAAATGGCTTTATTTATTAATATCAAAGATTACGTGGTATGTTAACATAAATCCTTTGATATATCTTCATTTTATAAATAGTTAACTGTTTTATAAATAATTTTTTTAGATCATTATAATAAAGTACTACATAAAAATTTAGAAAATTAAATGTGTTAAGAATGTAAACATTTTTTTATGATATTAAGATTTTAAATTATATGTGTCGTATATTTGATACATTAGATTGTTTGTAATAAATTTTTATTACTATTCTATTTTAAGTAAATAATAATTTTAACTAAAATTGTATCCCATGAGCCAGCTCAGTCAATCGGCTGGGAAAAAGGAACTCTGCATTTTTGAGTAACTCTGGTCCGGTAAATAACTTTTTATAGTGACTAGCTGACCATCATTCATGAACAATCATGAATGGATGTCTTTTTCAATCACAAATAAAAGGTAAAAACCAACATAATGCAGTTATCAAATTTGGTGATTGTTTCAGTAAAACAGTTCCTGTTTACAAAATTAAAGCTAAATACCAGAACTGTTGCTCAATGTTAATTTAGTGTGGTTTGAAATACCATTCATGAATGCAGTCAGAAGATCTTAAGCTAGACCAGAATGAGTAGTACTTTTGTCATAGAAAACAGGCCCAATGAAACTTACAAGAAGGAAGCGAATTTGTTAGTAACCAGAAGGTTGGAAACTGTTACTTCAAAAAAATTTTGGAAGGGTTTCAATTTAACTTAAACAAGGATAGTGCAGGTCTTTATGATCTTACATATAGACACTTTCTTAAGTTTCCAATAACTGTAAAACAAGATGAAACAGATTTTAAAGGTCTTTAGTCTATAAGTAAAGTATTAGTTAACACTATTAGTTCCAGTTCCACAAAATTTGTTGAACTGGACAATGGATGTACATTATTTGCCATTAATGATGAAAATTATTCGTTAGTACCTTGCATGAAATTGAGGTTAAGTGTGTAAGTAGTAAAGTTAGGACGCTGTTTCCTCTGTTCCTTGCGCAATTTAGTAATTGTAGAAGACAGTTATCCATAAATTATCTTATTGCTTCTAGTTCCTTGAATTTTTTGTTTACTTTGTTTCTTACAATGGTTAAAACTACAAAAAAACAAATATTTATAAATGTATTGGGAATTTCCATAGAGGTGGCAATATATGAAATATGGTCAGAGATGGCAGAGGATGGGATAAACGAAACACATTAGTAAATTGTTTGTGTAATCTTCTACATTCAGGTGTTATAGATTAGGATATAATTAGTATTGTATTTTGTGACAAATAAGAATGCCTCTTACTAAAAAGATGTCAGCTGAACTTAATAACTTTACAAAATGAGTAACACCTGTGACAAAATTTACTTATTTATATGTCGAATTTCAAACTAAAATAGTTTTAAACTGGTAAATGTTTCGAAAATTTATACAATGCTTTATGCATGTGCAGAATTGGAACCAGGTGATGAAAAATGTCTTGCAAAAGACCTTGAAGGAGAACCATCATCAGTAATGTCAGACTCTGTCAGCTTTAATGTAAAATATTTGGGAAGCACCATTGTCTCCAACAATACAACAACAACGTCTGCAGTTGATACAATTCTCACAATGGTACGTACTTTCAAATTTAATAAGACTTAACAGAGTTCATTAAAGAGCAACAGTATTATTGTTTGATTGCAATCAATTCAAATTTATTTGACATTGGGGAGACCGGGGGAATCGCGCCACACTGGGTAATTCCGCCACCCCAGGTATAACTTAAGCCTTGAGTCGGAAATTCCCGGGATCGGTGCTGGAACCTAGCAGACAACGCCATAAGCACTATCTGTTGTGTCCACAGTTAAGTGAGAACTAAATTAGTGTGTAGAACAATTTTACTTTATATTGAAAATTTAATCTAATTTTTCGTTTTCAAACTATTGAGATATGTAAAAATTGCGTTGATAATAGACTTGTATGAGTATTATTTATTATGTATAGTGTATTTATTTAGCCACATCTTAACGTCGTCAGATCTTTTTGTTCTGATTCCTATTCGGTGTGGGTTACCTTTGTTTGCCATGTAGTCAAGTCAGGGTAATGACGCCACCCTAAGATGGGGTTATGCTGTCATCCTGGAAAGGTGGCGGCTTAACCCCAAGTCATAGTTTCATAATCTTAATGCAATTTCCATACAATTTCATTTGCCTCAAGTATGAAAACAGATCACAGGGAAGGCAAAATGGACTAAAAAAGAGCTTCAGGCTGCTATGCAACAGGTCGCTGAAGGAAATTATATTAAAAGTGTCGCCATGTTATTTAAAATTCCTAGGACTTCGAGATAGATTGAAGAACAACAACAACACATTCAAAGCCCAAAGAAGATGACTTTGCACCGTCTGAAGCTGTACAGCCTTTGATTATTAATAACCAAGTTGATGGAGAGGTCAATCGTTCCAATACTGTCACTGTATCTGCAGATTTCAATCTTAGCTTTAACCAATCAATCGTAATCTAAAGCACGTGAAAGAAAATTTAAAGCGTAAAGGTCACTCAGCTATTTTTACTTCC
The DNA here is from genome assembly GCA_035578175.1 of Catonia carolina. Classification (NCBI taxonomy): domain Eukaryota; kingdom Metazoa; phylum Arthropoda; class Insecta; order Hemiptera; family Achilidae; genus Catonia; species Catonia carolina. The sequence continues at coordinate 6,414,947 of JAQMRL010000018.1, forward strand.
ACTCATATGAAATCAATTCTCGAATAAAGTGAATCTAAAACAAGGGTAAAAATTGTAAAGAAAGAGTTTACTGCCTATGAGGGCTTAAGATTAAAGTTTAATCTTTTCCTTAAGTAATTCTTGAAAACATTAAGTTTATTAAAATTTAACACCCTTGTTCAGAAAGTTTTCCAAAAACGTTTTGTTTCATTTCATTTCCCACTAATTCATTAGTTTTATTGGAGGTGGCGACATTACCCCAAGTGAATGGCAGAATTACCCCGGTACCTGGGGAAATCCTGCCACTGTGCAGACAAATAATAAAAAATACATTTAATGCACTTAAGAGTTGCAGGAAAAGCAATCAAAAAATTTAGTAAAATACCAAACATCTATAGAATGCAATTAAATTATAAGTATTGAATTGTAAACAATTTAGCATGAATAATAAAATATTTTCCCTTAAGGTGGCGTGATTCCCCTGGTCTCCCCTAAAACTATAGGAAAGCTACTACCAAACACTTTTGAAGCATTTCAAGTAGGGTATATCCTGTTTCAATTAAGTGCACCTCAGTGGCATTTAATTATACAATTTTAAGATTTGGTTTGAAGAATATTTTTATAATCATAACACATTGGAATAAATAAATATCTGTTAAAAATGTGAAATTCATTTTTGTTATTGCAACAATACTCAAGCAATTTGAATATTCAGAACTGGTAAAATATCTTACAATTTAATATAAATATCCCCTCCAGTGTTATAATAAATAAAATTTTTAGGTGATTTTCAAAAATATATTTGCTACTTTGAACTATAAGGCTTACGAGCCAATGTCTGGGAAGTTTTTTATAACGTCTTAATGTATTGCAAAAGTTATGTGCCCAGACTAGGTTCATTTCACCTGCAAATTTTTATTCTAAATATGCGATTCTTTTAAGAAAATTAAAACCTTACCGTTACATTCACAGATTTGATAAAAAAAGAGTTAATTAACTTGAGTTGACAATGTTATTACAACTAAGAGTTCAAAAGAAATTGTATGGTTGTCAGAATTGACCTATTTTCTTTTTGATTATATCAATATCATGATCTACCAAAATCCATTGATCATGAATGAGCATATGGATTATTGGCCTGTAAACTACTTTTTTAGTCTTAGTATTTTACTTTACTTTGATGGGTTAATGAAAGAAAGTTATGTTTCAGGCAAAGGTCACTAAACGTAAAAAATGTACAGTGACTGTTATGGTGACACTGAATGGCATTATGGTGACAGACTCAAAGACAGGGAATTTAATATTGGATGCTTCTGTTTACAGGTAGATCATTGAAAAGTAATTTTAATACTAATATGATCAATTCTCAGTTACACAATAAACAGACTAAATGAACAGCATTTAATCAATATGTATTCCAGAGGCAGATCTAAAATTTGCCTGAGCGAGTGTCTGAAAAGAAAATTACTCAAGGCTCTAGAAAGCTTTAAAAAATTCATGTTATCGTACTGTCTGTTAAAGTGATTTTAAAATATTTACTGGTTTTCATACAATAGTAATTTTAGACTAGTACAATCTTTTTTATAGATATATACTTCCCTATAGTTTTTCTTAAGAACAGAAAAGGTAAAGGTGTAAAAGACACTAGTCAGAGTTATCTCCTCTGAGAGTAATGAACTTCATCCCTATACAGTTAGACCCTGTGGTGAATGAAGTGAAGGTGTCATATGCAGGGTGGAAAGTAGATGTTTTTCAGAGGGCCTGACATGCAGATAAGCATACGTTTCCAATCAGTGAGAAATGCATTGGTAAACCACCTCAATCCTCGTTTTACTTAGTAAAGCCTCTAATCTAGAGATTTAAACTAGCCTTTCAGCGATGACCTAAACTACAATATAGTTTTTTTTGCTTTTGGGTGGGAATACTAGCTAGTTTAGTCTGATGGATCCACCTCTGGTGCATCTAGCCTAAACAGAGGTCTCTCAAATATTATTTTAGTTTTAGATGACTTGATTATTTTACAAAAGTTTGTACTTATAAAAATATTAGTAGTTAATTCATGGTATCTTTGTCATTTTCTCTTCAGATACATTTGAACCAACCATCCATAAATATTAAATGGTGGTTAGAGTTATCCATTGATATTTTGGCTTCATTAGCTTACAGTACAACCTGTCACATCCGGACTAATGTGACGACCAGCTGGTTTGGATATCACAAATGAATTTATAAATTACTAGAGGGCCAGAAATAATGAATGCATTTTTGTTGTTTAATATTATTTTAGATGTTTCTATTGCTTTTAACATTTACATTTGTATTTGTACACTGTACTCTTTAAATACAAAAATTAAAATTGGTGAAAAATTGCTCCTTACATATACCCACATCAGTACCCAGGCCTACTAACTTGAATAAGTTTGTGGTTTTCGCCTGCTTTGCACACTGCGCTGCATTTTTTAAGAAACCATGTCTCTCAAACTTCATACAAGCATCACTTCAGTTTCACTAGTTTCATCTTGACGTTCAACAAAACTGATCAAAGATTCTATGGTATTGAAAGCCTCAGAGTGACTCATTATAAGCTTGTTGTCATCCTCTTCGAATTCAGAGATTTTTTCATCGCTATTGCACACCATTTCTATGATGTCGCTGTCTGTAATTTCATTGACTTCATTTTAACTTAACCACTTCTTGACTATATCGTCATTGATTTCTTCACATCCAGGCAGGTTTTTTACAAGCTTTGCAATCTGACTCTTCTTCAAGGTGTGCACTAAAAACATTCTAGCTGCAACATTCACTTTTCCATCCCTAACCATTTTGTTAACCAAAATTGAAAAGTTAGTTTGGAGATATGTCCAGATATGGGAGGATCCGGATGTGACAGGCTGTAACTGTACTTCCTTTAAATTTGCTGCTCATTAATCTTATAATGGTTAATAAAGAATGCTAAACTTGATGTTATAAAAAGTGAGACAGCATGAAGTTACAATAATGGAAATGAATAATAAGGACTGTACTTCCTTTAAATTTGCTGCTAATTTATCTTATAATGGTTAATAAAGAATGCTAAACTTGATGTTATAAAAAGTGAGACAGCATGAAGTTACAATAAGGGAAATGAATAACACAGCTTTTACAAGAAAGGTTAGAGAGGATCTACTACTTTCATTATCAGGTCTGCATGTTTATCTATTTCATACACAATCTATGTTTTATACAAAATTGGCATGACAGTTAATGTACTATAATACAGTTCTTAGTGGAAAATTTTTACCATTCCATTATACTCCATTATTTGGTTAAGAACATTAAAATTATAAAAAAGGAAATTGGAATACTTTGAACATGTGATAAGAGGTTGGAAATATAGACTATTGCAGAATATGATGCAGGCAAAATTATGGGTAAGTGTGGTCCAGGTAGAAGAAAAACATTGTGGCTAAAGAGCTTACACAACTGGTATGGTGTAGATACAAGTGTGCTTTTTAGACCGACTGCTAATAAAGTGCAAATTGCTGAAATGATTAGAAACATTTGAAAGAATATGGTACATGAAGAGGAAGAATATAATGAACACCATCAATAGGTGTTTTATTTAATTGTATTCCTAATACTCACAATAATCATGTTGCAGGATATCAAACTGTTCAACAGATCCCAGAGGAAACATTTTTACATTCTTTTCTATTAACAAGAATGATATTACAGAATGCCATGCATTCCAGTGTTCAAAAAGGAAAATGGTAAGAAACAGCAACAAGGTAGGCCTATCTATAAAATTAAAATTTCAAAATTAAAAAAATTAGGTAAAAATCAAATTATTTTTTCCCATATTCTACTGACCTCTTAACTAAATAGAGAGTACAACAAATTTTTTATTAATACTCAATAGTCAGCCAATTATATGACTGAACTATTTAAGAACAGAAGAGGTAGAGGTAAAAGACACTAATCAGAGTTATCTCTTCTGAGAGTAATCAATTTCAATATACAGCTAGACCCTGTGGTGAATGGTGTGGAAGGTGTCATTTGCAGGGTAGAAAGTATATGCTTTCTGGAGGGCCTAGTATGCTGATTAACATATTTTTCCACTCAGTGAGGAAGGCAATTGTAAACCATCTCACTCCACGTTTTACTTGGTAAAGCCTCTAGAGGTTCAAACCAGCCTTTCGGTTGATGACCTAAACAACAGCAACAGCTTAGTGGTCATATAATGCACTTATAATATCTGTATTGGCCAAGAAATGTTAAAACTAGGAAAAACATATTCTAGACCATCTGAACGGTTTGTTTTAATCTTGGGCATGATAAAATCACCTTAAAATATTCTTCTTTTATTCATAAAACAAGTAGCTGTTTTGAAAGAAATTTAATGCTATGGCTGGCCTGGAATTTCAATATGAAATTTTAATGAGTTATTGGATAATTGTTGGATTATAAGGTTATTTATTTTATATTAAATTATGTTAAACTATGAGTTAATTTTTGGTTCAGGTCACAGTTTGTTGTCGGTAAATTCTATATTTAAAATATTTACTGTAAACTTCATTAATCCTGTTTAATAAATTTTGAAAGAACCTAAACTGAAGTAATACAGAAACACAAATAAAACAAAGATTCACATACCATAATCAACAAACTAATGTTACATGAACAACAGAAAATAGAATTCATAGGTACTCTTTGAACACAACTGAAGGTTTAATAACTTCTGCAGAAAATGTCATCATATTACTTAAAACCTAGTGTATAAAAATACAAATTTTAATCACAACCTTTGAGGAAAGGTTTCTTAAATTTATACAATAAAATTTTAATCAATATTCTTTTGTTTAGGCACAAAATGTAACATTAACAGTAGCCCACTCATTCAGAGCAGCTTATGAAAATTGGCAAAGAGGACATCAAGTATGTTCTCAACTAATGGAACAAAAACCAGGTAAATTTTTGTACCATTGTACAAAGGTTGTTTATGTATCTAAGTAACATACTATTCTGTATTCAGTAAAACCCATACTATGCTCTAGTTAAGAGGCTTGATATGAATTAAATTATTCATACACCCATTGCACTACACCCAGTGGATTGATGAATATTTGTTTCGGTTATTTAGATATATAATTTCTGCCAGAGGACCTGTATGAGTAGGAACAATTTTTTATCCCTAATGTGTGTACTGAAACTGATAGAAGATAATTTAGACGGTGTCGTGGGAAATACCACCTGATCGTTCAAAGATAAATGATCAGGCTAGGTCCCTTCAATGAAACATTACAGAAGGGTTGTTGGAAGTAAAATTTAGTTTCAGAATCAGAAAAATGATTGGGACTAAATACCAATATATACATCACTAATAATATCAATATATATATTACAGTAAAATATAATGCCATATCACAAACAATCTGGCTGGGCGGGAAGAACTAACGTTGATATATACGATTATACGTTCAACTTATGCTGAAAGTCACATTACTACAGAAAGTCATGGAATGCCAGTTGGCGGATCGTCGCTAGTGGGTGCGGTCTGGTACACATGCTCCGGATGACTTCAGTTTCTGAAGCCATTCCATCATCGTGGAGATTCCTTGAAGTGTTTTGGATGTAGCCCTGGATGGAGGGAAAGAGAAGGGGATCATGGATGATGGAGTTAGGAATTACATAGTGGAAATTTGCAATGAGGCGTAGGATGTGAAATTTAAAAGTTGTGAAAGGACTTTTTATGCGTATTGGCTAGGAGTGGCCACCCGGCGGCTGACCAGTATAGAAGGAAGGAACGGATGATGGCAGAATATATGAGGAGTTTTTACAGAAGTGGCAATAGATTTGGCGCAGAGAATGGGGGTAAGTTTGCATAGAGGATCCTGCCCTTATGAATTTTGTCATTGGCGTGGTCGGCAAAGGTAAGCCTCTTATCCAACGTGACTGTAGAATTTAAGAACAATGAGGTGTAGTCATGTACAGACTTAGGCCAACCATTCCTGAGAGAGTATGGTTAATTGAACCCCAACCATCAAAGTACACCAGTAACCAATGTCTAGTATTCAAATCCATAAAAAAGTAACTTCCTTTATTAGGATTTGAACCAGAAACCTTCTTCTACAAAAATTAAAAAGCTGAATTGCGGTGACAACTTTATCACTAGACAAACCCGGTGGGTAGCAAAAATATAATGTTTGACAAAAAGAAGGTAACGCATTCCTGACAAATGAAGAAAATGACCGAATGAGAGATCTATAGCATTATTATTACCTGAGAATGGTAGTGGAGAAATACTTATAGAAATTTGAGATTTAAGGATCTGAATTGCTGAACTCAAATAAACAGACCAGATGAGGTAAAAGACCTCTGCTGAAAGTAAAAGAAAAACAAGAAGGACGTGATGAGATACAGTACAAAATACAAAAATATTACGGTACTTACCTAAATGATTTAAAAGGAATAGTGACACATACTCGGCAATATAATATTAATAATTTATCACTATTCATTAAAATCTGTTCATATCTCAGTCAATAGAGGACAATCAGGCCAGGTCCAAATAAACTGATCAGTTAAGTGGGCCTATCTAAATGTGTATTAGCATTTATTTCAGTTTATAGTTAGGTAAATCGATTATGTCTTTAGTATCTTATATAAATTTGAAATTTTTAAAAGAGCAGCAATTGCGTGTTATTTACTGACCCTAGTCAGACATACAACACAGGAACTTTATCTTTTGACTCTAAAACTGTGCCGTAGAGTGGATAATCATGATTAACTTTAATTGCATATTTTAGAATACATTTCCACTCAAATAAAGATAGAGATTTATTACTGAATCATTTTAAAATAATTTTGTTTTAGTGAACGGAAGAACAAGCAAGAAACACTTGGATGTTCCATCACTAATAGATTTAGAGACAAACGACGATGTAATCGAAACGAATGATAATTCATCAAACAGTTGGGTAAGTAGACCTGCTATTTATTAATAAATTATTTCACAAATAAATTGTGCACTGATATTGGAATAATTGGACTATTCTTAAATGGCTGCAAAATGTACATCTAAGTAAGACCACTAGTTTGTTTTCTTGAAGAGAAGAAATAAAAATAAATAATCTAATTTTTTGTAATTTTTTCTGTTTCTGCTTCATATATCTGTTTCAAAATTAAATTTATTTAAACACCAGTAAACAAAAATTATAATATTTTTTATCAATTCTGTTGATAAAGGTACATAATATGTACCTTTAAAGTTTAATGTGAAACTGTAATAGGTATCATAATATGATACCTATTACAGTACCTTTAAAGTTTAATGTGAAACTGTAATAGGTATCATATTATGATACCTATTACAGTTTCACATTAAACTTTAAAGGTTTCAGATATAATTATAATCTGTCCAAAAATACAGATATTTATAGTTGTTGGAATCTGATAGTTTTTTTACTAGATATTTGATTTTCTGGTATTTTTTACTCTTTTAATTCAATACTAGTAACTTTGCCCCAAGATTCATTCATTACACATGCTCAGCCTTCAGTGAAATCCTGTGCACCTCACCTAATTTATACTATATCAAGAATTAGAGTAGCTTCAATGATGTATTTCTTATTAAAAATATTCATGGTCATTTTTTTTTTTTTTTATCAACATTAACTCAGATCATAGTCTAGATGAAATTCAGTTAAGATTGTAGGGCCTTGAAAAAATCAGCTACTTAAACAGTCATTTCTAAACATTTTAATATAATGATAATAAACACAGATATCAGCAAAGAAACAAGAATTTTTAGATGTACACAATACCCAGAGCAAATACAGTATATCACGAAACCTTTTGTAGGTTAACTGTATGAATTTAACGGTTCGTTACTGTAAACAGAAACGTCGGTTCCTCGAAAATGTAATTGGACTCACAGCGCTGAACGAAATCTAATATAAAATGTTCTGAAGTTGAAGCTATACAAAAATGCCTTTCCTTGCCTCTTAACTAACGCCATGATTTAACTAATTGTTAAAAACTAGAAAATTTATTTTAACTGAAAAACATTACTTTGTGAACAGACTAACTTTTTTTTTCAAATTACAATAGCACAGAATGTTTGCTGGGTTCCAGTACCAAACTGTTTACTGTTTAACTCACACCATTCCACTTTGAACTAGAACCACTGCACATCTAGAAAGTCGAGTTCATGTCTTACAACATAAGTCATAATAATGAATAAATAAAATAGATTGAAGGTTCAACCTCAGTGCAAACCATAAAACTATTAGGATGAACAATTTTTAATAAAATTTCTAACTCAATTTTGAGGCAGCTTCAACTTCTTATTGGCAATATAATTAATTTTGTCATAAAAACCAAATGTAATTGCAGTAACTTTTTTTTAATTTTACAGGTACGATTTGATAAAGACGAAACCAGTGAGATTATGCCAAAAAATAATAAGTAAGTATTCACTTTAAATAATAATGATTTTAAATGATAACTTAAGTTACTAGGTAGCATCATAGCAGCAGAATCCATATTAATGTTTTGTGAAATATATCGTAATAATATTCTATATTAATAAATAAAAAATTATGTAAAACAGAAAAATCCAATTAAGTTTTCCTAAAACACTGATATAAAATCTCACTGAATGAAACAAAAGCTGAAAAATTTAGGCAAGTAGTTGACCTGAAAAATTCTCAGCCTCAACTATAAATATACTCAACTCTCGGCTACAATTTTATTTTTCTACACATTTGTACAACTGTTAATTTCTGTATGAAATATAGTCATTCAATCATTCAGTTTGTTTTGTCTAATTATTTGAATCAAAGGGTGTTACGTATACCTTACAAAATGGATTAAAAGTGAAATTCAAACAGTTGATTAAAATTTTTGGGGGCTCTTTTTCATTTTTACCCACCAAGAAATGATGATAAAATCTACCAATTTTTATTAATTAATTTGACTAATTTATGATAATTTTATCAAATAGAAGAGTTGTTCTCTAAATATCTGTTTTCGTTGATTTTAGCATTTGATTAAAGTATAGTATTAGATAAGGTGTTTAAAAATAAAAAGCATGGTAAACAAACACTACTCACATCCCTGGCAAATATCAAAATAAAATTGTATATTCTAAGAAGAAATTTAGGGTTATTTATATCTGCACATTGTTCATAAGTCTTGTTTCCTTGAGCTGGTGTTTAAAATTCTCATAACTTTTTGTGACTGTTATTTTCAAACAAGATACATTTTGGAATAATTAGCAAATATCAAGACCTGCGAAGCTTTGGCATTATGGTGATGGTTTCCTTCTGTGACAGATTGAGTCCGTTACAGATTATTATAATTAACAGCATTCTTGTGATATTACAAGAACTAAAACAACACTACATCAAAGGATATATCCTTTAATGCACTAGCATACTGCCTCTAAATTTCTAACAACCTCAAACAGGTCTGATCTAATTCTTGTTATACTAGATAAGGTATGTTTTTAAATGTTAAAACAATATAATTATTATAACTAAGAATTAAAAAATATATAATAACTTTTTTCAGAAACATTCAACTAGTTCAACCCACAAATTACTTTCCATCTGCACCCCATCTAGCTGAAAACTTCAATGATAATTTTGTATGGACATAAAGAATTATAATTTTGATTTAGTATAAAATTCTGTACCATGTACTGAGGAGAAAATGAAGAATAACCTTTTTTAGAACAAAAATAAATATTGTATATAAAATTAATTTTTAGTTAAGTTTTGTTAGTTTAAGCAATTACTTCTTTCTTTCAAAATTTTTGTATTAGTGCCATATTAGTGAAATAATGAATTAAGAGAACCAGCTGAATGACAATAACGGTTCAAGTCATGGAATATAATTGTAACTTTGGTACATCTTCTGATTTCTGGGTCAGCTCTGTTAGGTAAATGGAAAAATGTTGCTTTAAAATTTACCTGAAAAACTATCTGGGTAACCAATTAGATCAACTTACCAGTAATCAACTGTCCATGCAGATAACTTAACAAGGTGTCATTTTAATATTTCACCAAAAACTACAAAATTGGTTCAATAATGTTAATTCTAAAAAATATTTATGTAAGATACAGAGAAATAAATTCTTTAATGTTAAACAGTAAAGTATTAATGTTAAAATAAATTTAAAAACAGATGTAGCGAATAAAAAATTACATAAACCCTTTTTATTTTGTACACAATTATTAAAACATTCATCTTATCTGTATTAGAAGTTGTAATTTAAATATATGTTATAAGGTAAATTATTGTAATATGTGCCAAATTATTAATTTTAATAAATAAAATATTTATTACATTAACTTGTTTTTTCACTTGAAAATTCAGCTTTTAATCCCTATCTAAATCTTAGCTCTTAAGCTTATTGTAGAATATTCTTAATTAAGTTTATACATTTTATTGTTACTTATTTATTTATTTTCCCATTTTTTTCAAAAATCATTACAATACAAATTAATTTCCTTATTTATAACTTAATTATTTAAAACTGTTTATGCTCGTGGACCCATGCGAATAAATTCGTACTAAGAATACTGGTTTGGACCTACGGATCCCAAATCTACGGTTCAACCAAACCCTCTAACTTGCAACGAATTCAAGCATTCCAGTCAAAAACATTACGCCTTATAGCAAAAGCACCTCTTTACGTTAGCAACAAAACCTTACATACAGATTTGAAAACACCACTTGTACAAAATTCCATTGAATACCTTTACAAACGCTTTCACGACAAGTCACACGATCACGAGAACCCCCTGGTGCGTTCACTTTCCTCCGTCCATTTACCTGACAATCCTCCTAGACGCCTTAAAAGACGCTGGAGTAGAGACATGCTAATTTGATATACACATTTCATTCTTGGGGAGGCACCAATGGGGGCCCTACCCCTCTCATGCCTATCATGTCATTTACATAATCACGATAATCATCACATTTGCTTGTTGTAACATTTTACAGTTGTAAATAAAGAATTAAAGAGAAAAAAAAAAAAAAAGAATACTGGAGTGGTATCATTATTGTATACACTCGTATTTAAATTACGTTCTTGCTTTGACAACCTTTAATGAGTGGCCTGCATTTATGTGATTTAGTTACAGTGAAACCTCATTATACCAGGCTAATGACTGGCTATACCCTTCTCAGTATATCCAAATTGGACGATTGCAGTTCAACAAATATTTTTTATTGCCCCCACACAAATGTATAATAAAAGTACATAAAAGGCATGTTTAAAGCCTGGAGTATTAGTAAGTGCAGATGGGATTACCATTGTCATGTATTAACATAACATATTAATTTATTGCTGTAGTTTGTGATGCTACTGTTTTCTTTATTTTGGACACAATTCCATTTTTAATACAATAACATCACGAACATAATATTTAAACAGGTAGAGATTAAGGGTTTTTCCTTTCTTTTAGCTATTTTCTCTTTTAAACTCCCTGCAAATTTGTTAACTGCTAAAGTTTATAAAGGCTGAAGTTCCAGGGCCCAGTTAGTGTTAAATACTTTTGTTATTTTGCTCATATGAGAAGTGTTCCATTAGCCAATGTAGTTGCTAAAGGCACAGCACTAAATCTGACTTAAAGTCAAAGAAAATGTATAAACAAAAACTTGTCAAGTTAAAACCAAATCATAATACTGTACTCATGATATTGCTGGGGGGACAAAAGTATTTTTTCTCGACTTCAAAAATGGAATGGCACTTGGAAAAACCGTCCCCACAGTAAACTTCACGTCAGAGAAAATATTTTTGAAAAACAACCCATCCAATTCACCAACCGACGTGATCAATAATACAAACAAGACTCAGAATAGGACATACTTTTCTCAAACATGGACATCTACTCACAAGAAAATCTCAAAACACCTGCAATTACTCTCACACCAAAATCACAATACAACACATCTTTACTGACTGCACATCTATGGAAACATTTCAACACACAATTTACACGAATGTTTTAAGTATGAATACAATACATCCAGATCTATGGACTATATTAAATTCTTATACCTGCATGGTTACTTAAAACATTGGATGGAACTTTTATCATGGATGTTAATGTTTATTTGTGAAATTGTTTACATTTTGTTTATATTCTTCCTTATTATTGAAATATATATTTTTCTAACCACCAGAATACGGTAACATAAAACACTTACCAATGTTTATAGCGCTTTCGTGTATCTTGTACACATCTTCAGTAAATTAACATTTATTACAAGTCAAAATTTAAAACTTCCTGCTCCTACCATGGTAGATAAGGAATCCTCCTTATTAATGTAGTCACATTGTTAGTTTTTAAGTTTCTTGATATTGTTAATAATCTGTCGTATAATAACATTCTAGAAGTCACTAAAAACCTGGTCGTTGGTATGACTTTAAAAGAAGTATAAAAAAAATATTTTTTGCCCCCTTTTCACTTTCAGGTAATTCAGGAGTTTGCAATTTCATAAAGTAGGTGGTGGTTCAACATACCAAATCTTTTCAGGAATAATCTGTATTATTTTAATACCTACACATACCCATGTTTATTTATATTACAAATGTCAATTTTCTCCTTAGAATGTGCCATCCAGGGCATTTACCTTCTCTCTGAGATCTAGCCTTGGTGTATTATGAAACTTGCAATTGCAAGTTTTGTAACACCAAGGTACGAGTGCTATTGCACTGATTGCTTGCTTGAATGAGTTTGAGCCCTGTGTATAGGTGGATCAAAATCACAGGTGTTCATGTACTTCACCAGCAAGTGCTTTGTGTCAATGAAGAAGTAAGTCCTTAGGAGTTTTTTTAAGTTTTGGGTCAGTTTATCCCGCAAATATTGGGTGACCTCTGTCCACCACTCTGCCTTAAGACTGTTTTACATAACCTTAGTAAATTAAGTTTGATTTTCCCATGACTTCCAAAATGAGATGAAAAAACTGGATTTTTATCCATTTTCTGAGATGGACACAACACAAAATTTTCTGTTTGCAAAAAATGTTGGTAGTTTTCTGCTTGCTCAATAAAATTATATTTAAAGAAGTTTTGTAAATTTAATAATTCAATTTTTCAAAGCTCTTAAGAGAAAATTAAGAAAATTTTAAAGGAGTTAAGGAAATAAATAAGATAAAATTTAAAAACCAAAGAAACATGACTGCCATACTTAAATATACTTAAAGGAATACTGCACTGGGAAAGTACAAATTAAAAGGTATTTAGTCTAGATAACATAATGATTAAATTGACAAAATGTTAGATTTCACTAAAATTAAATTTTAATTATAAATGCAATGGACACATTCATTATACTTGTAATGGCATGTAGTAATCATCTTTGCTATGTTATATTTATTATGTTATACATTATTGTAATTAAACATGCGATGTAATTGCATGTAGTCTCCCAAGAGTTCTATCATAAAAATGGTAATTTATTTAACCTTGGATTAAAATTTAATTGAAAATGAAAGAATAATGATTACTAAATTCATTATTTCAAGTGTAACTGTACGAATATTTTCATTATGTGTTGAAAAGAAAATTTTAGTGTTTAATTTTAAGTATTTATATATTTGAGTATATAAATATTTATGTTTTATTATCTTGTGATTTATTTTAATAGTAGAATACTTAAATCTTTTTTTTTTTTTTTGACTAGTATGACATAGTTTAAACAAATCCAACACCCAGTTTTCAGAATAATAATTATTAGTTTTTATCTTAACAATTATGGACTTATCTGAAGATGGTAGGCTGAAAATTATTTTCTTTGAAACGTTAATCAGGTTTGTGGAGGAAAATAATGTGCAGCTGATTTAAGGTAATGTACTACATTCAACAGAATTTTTTTAGATTACAAATTTTTATTATTATGTATGTAACTTCATACCTAAACATGAACAATTCAGTCAGTTTTAAATCTTGACAGATTCAAGAAGTGTTTTAATTTCAGTTAAAAAAATTGAATAAGGTGAACTAATAGTTCAAGATATAATTAATGTCAAACACAAAATCACTAGTGATAGTAAATTAGTAATTGTTCTGTGAATCCTTTCCACTTAGTGTCGTAATCAAAGGAACGAGAAAACTGAACAAGCGACCAAATTTACTACTTTGGGAACTAACAGAACAAATAAATTATCACACTGAGACCTTCATAAGATGTTCAAAACTAAGTTCAAATTAAATTGGAATGAATAATGGAAGACTTTACATCTAACCTACACATAGCACAGACTCATACTTACGACTAGAAATTTTTGACAAAAACCAAGTGATACTGCGAATAGGTCACACTAAATTGACTCACCTCATGACAAAACAAGAACCTAACTACTGTAGCAAAATATTAACTATACAACACATCCTTGTCAAATGCCCCACACAGAACGCTATACCAAAAGGATTTTATTAACATACTTTTATAAAGATTGCCGTAACAACACACACTTGATAAAACCACTAAAATTAATAAAATCTGCACAGCTAATTTTAACAAAAATATTTAATACAATTTCTTGTACACTATTGTAAAAACCATATTGTACAATATAGCGCCTCAGCCATTTTGTTGTGTTACTTGTTTTTTATAAGTAATGAAGTCGATAAAAACTAGAAATGTCATTGCTAACATGATAAAACTGATTATTAAAAAAAAATAGCCACTTGCAAATAAATTATCCCACCGGGTTGGTCTGTAGGTAAAGTCCTCACAGTGTCACATACCACAAGCTGTATAGTAAATCAAAGCATATAAGGACTGCTAAGCAAATCCTTGTACTAATACTGCTTAGGTTTGCAACAAAAATATTTATGTAAAAACACCAGCACTGGTTGTATAGTATGGATGACATGATTCACCATAGGGTTATAAATTTGTCTAAAAGTAAAGGATAAATTTGTTCTCTGTCATATGCAAAAATCACCCATAATGTAACTCCTACAGACTAAAAAATAAAATAATACATTTATAAATATGTACTGTAATTGTTGACATGAAATCAATAATTACAATTTAAAAAGAATAAATTAAAATTTCTTATTAAAAAACAAAATACACTGGTCATTATTTACCCACCAGGTTGGTATAGAGGTAAAGTCATCACCGCGAGTCAGCTGTTTAACAGCTGATTTTTTAAGATGAATGGTCCTGGTTCAAATCCTGGTAAAGGCAGTTACTTTTATACGGATTTGAGTATTAGACAGTAGTTACCGGTGTACTTTGATGGTTGGGGTTCAATTAACCATACTCTCTCAAGAGTATACTACACAGTATATTATGAATTTTGTAGTTACTTAAAAATATTCAGACGAAGGAAGATGCTGTAGAGTTCCTTCAGGAAATGGGGTTATTGCATAATCCCAGAACCTGTGACAACTAAAAAAGTCTGTGTGAAACACTCACACGACTTTTCTTCCCAATGTAAATTATTAAAAAATATAACGTAATAGTAATATAATAATAATTAAATGTAAAATATTATGTAAATAATTAGAATAAGTTTAGTAATAATATTTAGTAATAAGTTATAAGTAACCTGTACATAAAACAATCAAAATAAGAAATAAAACAACAGAATGTATAATATAGTACTAGACACTGGGACTGGGAAGGACGTGTTCATGCCTGTGTGAGTGTGTCTGCCTCAGTATGAGTATACAGTAAGGCAGGGAGTGGGAGAAATGAACACATGTGCAACCCTTCAGGGAATTCAGATTTGATAATGGCATACAAATTCTTGGAAAAAATTTTCCTAATTTTTTCCAAGAGATTAAAAGTACCTTAATGTTTGATGACTTTATATTATTATAAATTTGATGACTTTATCAAAGATTAGGGCTACTTTTTCATTTGATTTATAGTTTTGTAAAATAATAATCATTCATTCCTAAATAATACCTGACTACTAATTGTATAAATAAATAAATTCTTTATGGCAGAAACAGATGAAAACATCAAATGCATTACAATCGTCAAGAAACCAATCTAGATTAGGTGGGTATATTACAAAATTTTAAGTCATATATTTTAAACTAACATCGATTAAAATGAGATTATAATAAATATAAAACACTTAACACTCACATATTACATAGAACATTCAAACATAACTTATCACAGCTCAGAAATCCAACCATACAATTGCCTACCACAAACCACCAAAGTTAATATCAAAGAATTCCTCGACATTATATAAACAGTTATTAATCAATATTGCTTGTAATTCTTTTTTAAATTTGAGGAATGGCAACGTTTTTAAAGACTTGAGAAGGACATTGTTAAATTTCATTGACATACTATAGTAACAGGTTACTTTGTCTTCCTATAATTACACCTAATGAAACCCAGACAATCTCTATCTCTAGTTTGATAGCCATGAGTAGAACCTAGCTCACTATACAAATGAGAGTTTTCCTTCACATGAAGTAGGGTGTGAAAAATAAAAATGGTAGGAACAGTCATGATACCCAAATTAACAAAACTTAACCTACAGTGACCTCGAGTAGGAACTCCACATATAAGTCTTACTCATTATTTTTGGATTTTCAGCAACCTATCGACTGAAGACTGGTGACCCCACAATAATGTTTCATAGCTCAAGTGACTGTGGACTTGCGCAAAATAAATAGTTCTAAGAATCTTCAAACTAACACAAAGTCTTAACCTTCGCATTAAATAAACACCCTTGCAAACTTTGGATTCAATTCTAAGTTTATGGTCCTCCCAGTTTAAATGTTTATTGATTAAATCCCCAAAAAATTAACAGAGTTTATTTTATCTTCTATCTATAATGATTGATGGAATATTTACTTCACACACATCCGACTATTTATATTTATATAACTCTTTGAAAAGTCAATATTTTTTAAAACAAATTCTGGTACAGTGTACGTATTTTAAAGGGAGATTCTGTTTGTCCTTAAATACTCAGTTCTACCAAACGGATTTAAACAATTTTGACGTATTTGTAAAAAGGACACTCTAAGGATTCTGAAAATCTAAAAATTAAAAATTGGTAAAAGCCATAACAAGATATTGTGAAGTAAACAACAAAATAATTGAATTAAAGTTTCGATGGTGTTGCTATTCTGGCAATGGTGTCATGAAGTTCAGTTTTGAAGGGTCATTATGGAGATGGGAATCATTTTATTTAGGTATTTTAATTTATAAATATCACTGACACAAAACATCACACAATAAATTAAGTGTTGATGTAGGTCTACGTGAAATTGATTGTTGAGATATATTAGAATTTTTGTGTGAATTTGCACATATAAGTTAGGTTTTTATTATTTATAATATATGACTAGAATACCAATATTGACACAAATAACTAAGAAATATTCTTAAGATTAATTTTTGATGTCTTTGAATTAAAATTTCAGATTGCTGTTATTTTTTATTATTTTATTGTCCACAGAACCTTTTACATTGGAACTGAAATTCTTGTCTGAACCATATTTTATAAATAATATGTGGATGACTTATTTAATTTATAGTTGAAAAAATTTTGATTATAAAAAAAATATGAAAAATAATAATTATAAACAGATATATTAAAGTTAATAAAGACAGGCAAAACCAGAGTAAAATGGAGATAATGCCTTACCCAGCAGATGATGAAAAGCAGGAAAAAGTAAATAAAAAACCGATGAAAAAAAGTGATTTCAGTCAAGCAACATCAGTTATACTATGGACATTACGATTCCTAGGATGTCTACCAGATTTTAGAAAGTCTCCTCTGAGCATTATGCTGATTTTATATTCTGCTACTTTGCTTGGAGGAAACGTTTATTTAGTTCAGAAGTACTTTTCTCCTGAGCCGATGGAGAATTACACCTCATTGCTTGGTAATTTCTCGATGAGATCTCATGAAAAATTTTATTTAGAAGCTGCTGCAAGAGCAAATTTTGTCTATATGCCATTGATACAAATATTGTACTGCCTCTGTGCTAGAAATATTTACAGCCATATAAATGACTGGATTAAATTTGAAAAGCTGTATTACGAACTAACAAGTGAACGTTTATTTCCAACACTAAGAAAGAAGGCATTTTTATATCATCTTTTAGTGACAATTCTAAATATTATTTTGGTCTACATTCAATATGATAAATATTTGAATTCACAAGTCAGGCCTGAACTGGCTGTTATTTTCTTTTGTTTGCTTCGATATACAGATGTCTTGTTTCTAATCCTTATGAAAGCTGGTGCAATATCTGCCATTCGCTTGTCAGAACTTTACATGCAGGGATTCAATGAATTAAAAGTACTGCCATGTAGAACACAAACAAATGAGTTACCAAAATATGAAGCATTGTGGCTTAAATTATCAGAACTTATCAGAGGCACTGGTAAAGCTTTGGCTTCTGTATTGTTCGTTCACATAGTTCGTTACGTCGTTCTGGGGTTGTTCTTCAGCTATTTATTTTGGGTGCGACTTCTTGTTCTACTTCAAGATTCAGAAATACAAATACTACTAGGCTGGGGGATTGAAATTTTAGTAACTTATTTTTTTATTTGGATATTAACTACATTTGCCTTCGAAACACAATTACAGGTTAGTAAAAACATTTTCTGATAGATAATGAGTTGGCTGGTTGAATGCTTACTGTAGCTTTTCAGTCGAAACTAACAATCAATAATGAATTTCTTGATGAAATCCCAAACATGAAAGTGGCTAAAGAATAATAAGCCAAGGAATTATTTATAGTCCTGAGTTAATAAACTGTATATAGCAATTAAAAAAAGATTCGGATGTATTATAGGTAATTTACAGAATAATTTTTAAATCTGCTCAATATAAGTTTTGAATATGTAAATTGTTGAATGAGGCCCAGTGGAACTTTTAAAATACGTATTAACTACAAAAAGCTAGTGTGAAACACTCACACGACTTTCTCTTGCTACTGTAGATAATGAACAAAATAACCTATGATTATCATGAGTAAACAATGTAAAATGAAAAACATAATCTAATTTTAATCACGATGGAAAATGAAAATATTCCTGGAGAATTTGAAAATATGGAAAATTAATAATATTGGCTCTAAACTAGGCTCTGTAGAGAAAAATAGAATAAAAGTTGTAGGTTTTTTTAATTTCCTGTAACTTTGATTATATACACTTTTGGCCAAAATTAAGGCTGCAATCTGAATAAAAAACAGTTTTTTCTACAAGAGCACAGCCTTCCCAAGAACTTCAGCACATGTGGTGCTTACCCAATCTTGTTAAGCATAAAAAATGTAGTAAACGAGGCGATTTTAATAAAAACTGTAGGAGCTGTTTTTGAGAAAATCACAAAAAAGTGAAAAATTACACAAATAAACTACTACTTTCAGTTGACCGATTTTGATGAAAATGTTTGTGTCAGGTCCTTTGATGGTACCTAACTTAAGTTCCAAGTTTCAACTTCATACAATATTTCATTCTTGAGATATTTTGTACACACACACACACACACGCTCTCTCTCACACACACACACACACACACACACACACACACACATACACACACACACACACGCACACGCACGCACGCGACACACACACGCGCGCGCACTCACACACACACACACACAGACTAATTAATTACTAATAATATGTTTTTAAAGAGCCTGAAAAACTTGTAAATTCTGTGAAAAATTGACATGAAAACAATACAGTACTTTCCTTCCCTTTACACTCATTTAGGGCAAGAAAAAGTAAAAAATGGTCGACTATTTACGTATTTTTATATTATGAGATTTCTGTGGTATTTGTTAACATTATTATGAAAAGTTTTCATACAATACAAAAATAGTTGAAATCAGCTTGATAGAACTATTGAAGAAAACACCATTTACTATGTTTTTGGCTTTTTTAACATTAATTTTATTCAAAACTATACAAACTGTATAACAACTGAAAGAATGTTTTAGTACAAAATTACCATGGAATTTTGCAATAAGAGATCATCCAGTGATTTTTCCTCTGATTCTCCAAACAAAAGTAATAAAAACAATAATTATATGCTATTAATGGTAGGTAGAATAATAGCAATGAAATAATAATGTTAGGGTAATAATGAAAAAGGAACCATAATGAGATGATGACAATAATAATAACAGAATAACTAGAGATAATTAAGACACTGTACTTTTGGAATTAGGGTTTTGGCTGTAAGTAGGTTTTTGAAGAATAATGGGATTTTTATACCTCATATAAACTCTTAAAACTTTAAAATAAACTCTTAAAACTAAACAAAAATCTTTAAAAGTGGCCAGGTAGAACTCAAGAAATTTTATATAAGTAGTTTTCTCATATTTATAAATTATCTGAGCAACGGTGATATCAACAGTTTATTATAATTTATTTTTATGATTTTTTAGATGACTGATTTGGTTGATAAACTAAGACATGAATTAAATGAAAATGAAAACAATCCAAAATTCTGTGAAGAGCTGGTTGATCAAGTAAGTATAACTTAACAATTGATACCTACTGTTAAATACTGTCAAGGCAATTAAAAATACAATTTGTCAGACATAATTAATTAGTTTATGTTTCTTAACAACCGTGTATAATTAGGGTAAAATGGAAAGCCACAAAAAGACACTTCTAATTCTTAAATTTCTACTTTGTAGAAGCTATATATTTTGTAACACCTGTTACATCCAAAACAGTTGATCATAAGTACACAACAAAAGTATTGAGGCTGCCTCCATGGCCCAGTGGTTAGCTTGCTATGCTGCAGAGTGGAGCTCCTGGGTTCGATTACCAGCAAGGGTGTGGACAGTTATTACACATTCAAACCTCAAGTATGAGTAGTCACTAATGACCAAAATGTTGACGTACCTTTAAATAAACTAAAAAAATTAGTGTGTAAAAATTATTTGACTTTCTCTTACCAATGTAAATAATGAAACATAATAACCCATGTTAATCATGAGTAAACAATGTAAAATGAAAAACATAACATAATTTTAATCATGAGTGAATGATGCTGAATGAAAATCAACCTCTGTAGGACTTCAGAATATGGAAAATCACTAATTTATGCAAAACTAGGTCTGTAGAAAAAAATGTTTGAAACAAAAGTAGTAGGTTTTTTTAATTTTCTGTAACTGTGAATACATAATCTTTTGACGTAAAATGTATAATATAATAGCAATCTTAAAAAAATCCTATTTTTACCCGATCATTGTTCAATCAATGACTCACTTTAAATCTTTCAATCTTTTCAGTAAAATTCAAATAAAACTACAGTATTTTGGAACTATTAACTTTTTTTCTACCTGCAACTGCAGGTACTGGAATCTCAAATTTTTCAGTATTCACAACCACCTAAAAACAAACAAAATAGTTCCAAGAGGCTTATGGTTTTACCATAATAAATGCAAGGGAGTCAAAAAATTTTAGTAAATATATTTTGTATCTAATGTCTAAATTCTGTAAACTAACCAAAATAATTAAAATGATGTTGAATCTCTTATGTTCTTTTTTATTGATGCCTCACCAGAAGCCTCAAATTGGTGTTTTAACATTATCAGTGGATTTTAATTCATTAACAATTATTAGACTCGACTGGAATTCGGCAGAAGACCTTCTACTTTCTAGTCCAACACCATCACAGGGTAATCTACCATCTGGAGTCAATCAAAGACTGTCTTTCTTATATTGGCAAGAAATACATCTCTAAACAACATACTAATTCTTTCATATCAAATTTTCAAGCAAGATATTTAAGTTGCTGCCTCCGTAGCATTGTGCTAAGGTGCTAGCCTATCACCCAGAGGTCCTGGGTTCAATTCCCAGTCAAGATCTGGAAATTTTAACTTAAAAGCCACTATAGTTGCTAATGACAGAGCTGTTGATATTACTTAAACTAAAAAAAGAAGACATTTAAGCGTTTAATGTGTACAATGTATTATAAGAATATTATCTCAAACTGTTAAAAATACATTTTCAAAAATCTCTGTATGGAAAGTTGGCTACGAAATAATAACTTTGAGTCAGAAGTAACACTTGCTTCAGCAGACTATCATAACCTTAAATTATAAGTTATTTGTTTTTCTAGGTAACATCATTCCAAGAAACTGTCACAGTATTGCCACCAAAAGTCAAATTATTAGACTATTTTTCTATAGACAGACATCTTCTATTTACAGTAAGTTTAATAACAATATTTTTTATCAACATATCATACATTTAAAATGCAAAATCTTGTCTTACATATTTTATTTTAAATGGAGATTCTGTTCGTCCTTAAATACAGAGCTCTAATAAAAGGATTATAAAAAATGTTTACATGGTTGTAAAAAGGACACTTTCAGGACTACAAAAATCAGAAAATCAAAATTGGTAATAGCTGAAATTGTAAAGAGATTTTACAAGGAAAACAACAAAACAACTTAATTAAAGTTTCAATGGTGCTATTATTCCAGTGATGATATTGTAAAGTTCAGTTTGTTTTGACAGGAATTGTTTATTTAAAAGCATACATCTTATTTTAAAAATAATTATGATGGAAAACATTGCAATATAAGAATTTTAATTTAATTGTGAAATAGTTGTTAGGAATAAATTAGCATTATTGCTAGAATTAATTCACACGTCACCAAGAAATTATTTTAATTTTCTTAATAGCCAACTAATATTTATTGTGTTTTACAGACATTTGCATAAGTGTTACTTGAGTCTATGATAATTTTAAGTTTATTGCTTCAAGTGCAATGAATTGTACTATTTTTATGAGCAAGTAGATTTTACCAATATTTCAGCAAGCATAACATTTTAACCTATTTTTAAACGTTACAAACAACAAATTTCTTTAATTAAGTTTTCCAGAATTAGTAGAATTATTGTCCAATAAACCAAATTATAATATTTTGCACTTTTTGTACTGTGTCCATGCCATGCACACAAACGGGGTCATGAAGTACAAGATTATTTAAAATCAAGAGATTATACTTTCTTGCTTTATTTTTTGAGTGACGAGTATAATTTTAGTTTGTATGCTACAGATATTCACTCTTGCTTATAAACTAAAACAAGGTTTTTGAAAATGCTGTTATATGGTTCAGGTTGTTACAGAAAATAATCTCTAAAAACTTGTCTGTTTCAGATTGTACAACTGTACCTTACTTATTTGATAATACTTGTGCAATTTAAGATAGCTGAGTACAGTATTAAGGGCGCACATCAACTATGAGCTTTTACCAGCAATTCTCAAGAGATTAAAAGCTGCATTTTACTTTAACAGTCTTTCCTAATTAAATGTCATAAAGGTTCTAGCAAGAGCTTTCTGTATTTATAAACAATATAAAAATTACAACACACCATAAAAAATGACATAAATAAGAATATTCAACAAAATATTGCACAGTAAAGCCGAGTGGTGAATGAAAGAAATAGGGGTAACATAAATGCAACTAAAATGGAATTGTAGCAGTACACAGTAGTACTTACATTTATAAATAGACTACATTGTTTTAAGTGTTTTTGATAAACAATGATTATTATTGTATTTTATAAAATTGTTATTTGAATTAATATATTTTTTATGAAGAAATGTTATGAACATTAATTAATTAAATTATTAGGCATTATTTTATTAAATTATAAAATTATTACTAATCAGGACCGTATCCATGTTGGAAAGGCTTACAAGACAGATCTACTATATTTATTAGACTTGGACAACTATATTCATTTATAATTATTGAGAAGATAACTGATTATAAAAATATAATAATTACTGATATTTATTGTAATTATTTAACAAATATATTTTAATAAACTTCAAAACATCAACAAAGAGCTAAGTTTTTTTTTTTAATTTATTGTGTATTTCTGTTAATTTCATTAACTTTTAAAATAAATTTGACTACAGTTCGTATATATTGAAATATTTAAAAAAAGAGTAAATATTAACAGTTATGAATCAATAAAATATATTTTAAATTATCACAGCTTCAAATCAGGGAATTCAGCATTTAGGGATACATAGTAATTAGTCAGGGTAAGGCTCCTGGTTCTGATCAGATACCCATGGAGCTTCTCTGCCTTTTTGATGATGAAGCGATTGACCTTCTAAATCTTTTCAGCACCATTTATGATACCGGTATAATTCCCCCACAGTGGCTAACCAATACATTTGTTTTATATACCAAAATAAACTGGTGCAAAAGAGTGATCAGATTACCGAATCACTGCTTTTATCAATCATGAGTTGAAATTATTCTTAAAGATTATTTATGAAAGAATACATGAAAAACTAGAGGAGGATGTTGGTTCTACTCAATTTGGTTTTAGGTTGGATCTTGGAGCACAGGTAGTCATTTTTGGAAAAAAATTTCTTAGTCAGTGCTGTATAGATATGAATAAGGATCTGTTTTTGTGTTTTGTCAACTTTGAAAAGGCGTTTGATAAGATCAGATATGAAATACTGTTAGCATTCTTACTAACAAAAAATTTAGATAAAAGATATTTCTGAATTATAAAAATCTACATTGGGGACAGAAAGCTAGCATAAAAGTAGAGAATGCACTGACAGACAATTTTGAAATCCATAGAGTACAACAAGGGTGAATTTTGTCGCCATTGCTTTTTAATGTAGGTATATAGCAAAACTATATGTTTAATTAAGTACTGGAAGACGAGGACATGGGTATTGTCATGAATGGGGAAAAATTACTAATATTGATATGCGGTGACACAGTGTTGATGATGGGTAATTTAGATGATTTACAGAACCTGCTAAAAAAAATAATATTGGATGCATAAAATATCGATTCAAAATAAATTTGAGAAAAACGGCATGGATGTTGATTACAAAATCTGCACAAACCCAATTGAATCTAACTGTTTCAAACACCATGATACAAAGAGTTACTACCTATAAATATCTGAGTACATGGATAGAACAGACGAAAGCAAACGAATGAAATAAGATCAAGAATAGTAATAGCGAGATTGTCATTTGTCACTAAAGAAATTGCTGTGTAGTCGGGATCTTGGCATTGAGCTCAGAATGATAATGCTGCGAAGATAAGTCTTCTCTGTTCTGTTGTATGGGATGGAGGTGTTGACACTCAAGACAATCCATTTAAAGAAAATACAGGCCTTTGAGATTGTGCTGCTTTCACAGGGTTTGGCGCATTCCATGGGTAGACAGAATAACAAATAGAGATGTGCTTGATAACGGAGCAAAGATTGTGAGTTAGTTGTGACAGTGAAGAAGAGAAAACTTCAATATCTTGGATGTGATTAGAGGTCCTACATATCACATTTTATAAAATTATTCATGCAAGAGAAGATAAAGGGCAAGCGGAATGTAGGCAGACAGAGGGCATCCTGGTTGAAGAATCTGAGGGACTGGTTTGGTTGCAGTAATATGGAACTGTTCCGTACAGAAGCGAATAAAGTCTACATAATGATGATGATTTCCGACCTCCTATAGGAGAGGGACTTTAAGCAGTAATAGTCATAAGGCTGTCAAAAATGCTTTTGATCATAGCATTAAGTCGGAATGAGACCAAAAAAATAAAAATTAATAAATAAGGTTTTATTATTAATAAATAAATTTTTGAAATGCATCCTGCCAACCATTAATATACCGTAAATTACAGTATAAATGAAATTTATCACCTTACCTTCGGTTGCTTTTTTAAGTTTAAAAAAGTGTTTTTAAAGGTTTTATTAATCTGATTATTTGTTCAAATTTTCTTTTTCATATTTCCTTTAGTGCACAATAAAGCCACAGTGCCTTTAGTGTTACTTATAAAAAATTTAATAATTTTTTAAAACTGTTAGAATTAAAAAATGGAAGCAAATTAACCCTTTCTTACCCAGTGTGGCATAGAAGTCACATTGGAGTGAAATAACAGACATAAAAACTTTAATTGTTAGCGACTACTTTTGATTAAAGAGCGCTTGATGTGAAGTGTAATAATTTTCTGTACCCTAGCCAGGAATCGAACCTGAGACCTCTGCTTTGCAGTGTAAGATGCTGACCACTATGCCACGGACGCGATCATTAGGTTCTTTTTAAAGTTAGTTTTAGTCTTAAATATTCGTGTTCATTTACTAAAATAAAGTAGCATTTCTTCGAGTATGTTGAATGTACATACAAGTATATTTTTTAGGCTGTAAATACTGATTTTGTCCATTTTACCAATATTTTTGAATCGTAACCTTTTTTAAGTCTTAAATAATGCTTTGCTACAAATCTAAGCAAGAGAATTTTGTTTAGGAAGCCTGCACATGATTTTTACTTATTCATATTGTTGGGAACTTTGATACCATCAAGCCCAATGTGACATATGTGTCACATTTTTTTGTCAAGCCATCAAAAAAGGGTGAAGGTCTAAAAGTGATTTTATTTCACTTAAATGTCAGTAAAGTGTATGAAACAATGTACACATATTTGTTTGTGTAAAGTTAAAAAATTTGGGATTGAAAGGGTTAAGAAATGTCTACCTCATCAATATTTTTTATTTGTAATAACCATTTATGATAAATAGATGCTTTTCAGTGTTAATATCAGTGTTAAATATCATAACAACATCCAATTCTGGCAGCCATTCCCCAAAGCAGCGTTATATTACCTACATTGTACAATTTATTTACTGCAGACTTACGTATAACACCAAATACAACAGTTCCAATGTTAGCTGATGTCACAGCTTTACAAACTATTCACGAATCACCAGACATCGCACCACAACACGTACAAGAACACTTACATAAATATCAAAATTGGCAGAAGAAACAGCAAATAAAAACTAACAAACCAAAATGTCCACAGTTAACATTTACTTTTTGAAGAGGTGACTGTCTTTCAGTTTATCTTAACAGCATTGCAATGCATTGTTCCGATTCAGCCAAGTATCTTGGCTTGCATTTAGATAAACATCTTACATGGAAAACACACATACAACTTAAACAAAAGAACATAAAATTTAAAAACAACTTTACTGGATTTTGGGAAGGGATCAAAACTTTCCTTTCAAACAAAATTCTTGTATATAGGGCCATCATCCTGAAGCCCAAATATGAACTTATGGAATTCAGCTTTGGGGAATAGCCAGTAATTCTAACGTAGACATAATTCAACGATACCAATCCAAAATTCTTAAAATGCTTACACAATCACCATGGTACACCTCAAACAAAATTTTACACACAGATTTGAACATACCAATAGTAAAACACGAAATATTAAAATACTCCTCAACATATAAGCAATAAGAATATCATCCCAACTCTTTGTTAGCAAACCTTCTAGATAACATACAAACACTGAGAAGATTACAACCAAAACATCCAACAGATCTTTTTAAAGATAAGAAAACATAATTATGAACTAACTCAAAATCAAGAGGAGATGCATCGATGGGTGAATCTTCCAGTCCAAGACACACACACAAATTACTTATTCATTCATATCTTTATCATTCCATGGTGTACATATTGTAGATTTTCCTGTTGTAATAAACAAAAAAAAACTTAGCTGTGTTAATTCTTGATGTAGATTCTGAACATGTGTTTACAGAACCAATAGATTATTCTCCTAAATAAGTAGGCTACAGCAATTTGAAATTTTCGGTCGCATTTTACACAACAAGGACTCTAAACTGATTGATTGGCAGGGGTATTTTAGTTTTGTACTCCTAAAAATCTACAAAAATTTCAAATCTCCAAATGGGTCAGCCAACAGCTGCTGATTCAGACATTTCAAAGTACACTTTTGTTTTTGGTGATGATCTACATAAGCATTGATTTCTACATAGGTACTGTGTGTGAGGCGATATAAAGAAGACAAAATGACAGACCTGACCGGGAATCAAACCTAGTGATTTTAAGGGCTTCCATGAAGAGCAAACACAGAACTCAATGTGAAGGAAGAAAGGAGTAAAGAATACAGTGACAGAATGCTGAGAATGTGGACTGAAAAAGTTTTCCAGAAATGCCTATTTACTTTACGGGTCTGAAATGGCCCTATTCGAAAAAAAAACAAAATCGGGAATTTGAAAATAACAATGGGTGATGGCAAATCTGTACGTGGGTAGCTTCATTTAAGAAAAAAGAACATTCCAATGAACTAAAACCATAGTTAGGTGAAACTCCTATTCTCTTAATCAATACAAATTACATATATTCAATACGTACCTACTTATAATGCCATGCTTATAAAATGATAAATCTGATAATCTGACGTCATCAACATATTGTGGCCTTTATTAAATAAAATTTCATACTCGATATATCGATTAATACTGCACCCTCGATAGGTACTTGGTGAAATTCGATTGTCTGTGTCAATATCAGTAGTCTGTCATTCATGATTAGGTTACATTGTGTTTATGAAGTTCATGTAAATAATATTGAGTATTTGTATAATTAGCCGTATTTTGTCGTGACACGATAAAAATGGATTCAGAAAGTGGATATATATCTTCCGTGAGTTTTCTAATTATTTTTTATTAGTTCATACCTTTCACGTAGTAAGCAGACTTTCTTTAAACTGGTAACCTGTCTGAATGCTAGTAAAAATACTGAAGTTGCTTCTTGAGGCTTAATGTTTCGTTTGACTGTTAGCTCATAAATAACCAGTTGATTTGAAATACAATTATTAGCTCTAAATTTTTCTAGGCCCAACCGTATTGCGATTGATTTTTAAACTCTAATGTTGAAATTTTTTTTGTATAGGCCTACGTTTTTTTTTGTTCAATCATAAGGGTTAGAAGTATGGTATGTATACTGACTGTATACAACAAAGAGTTAACTTAATGTTAATGAACAAAATATACCTGAGTTTTACCTAACTTGACTGTGTACTTTAGTTGAGTATAAATATTACATAAATTATTTTTGGCTTGATGCTTATCTTATTACATTTGTATTTTAAAGGTACTTTTAACCTGTATTCATGGTTGTTTGTTGAAGTATTTTTTTAGGTGAACTTGTAATTCTGATCATGAAATTATTTAGCGCACTAAGAGTATGTATTTTATGAATACATTAAAAGCAGTTTAAAAATTATCTAATATCTAATCGACATGTTGTAATAGTGAGCATGAAATAGCGAAGATGTGTTCTTTTCAGTGCATGTAAAACTGATAAATCTGTTAAACAAGATTTTCTTATTTAAATTATGTGAACAGCTTAAGATTGTGCTATGCACCGTTGTAGACAGTGATCTTCTTCTTATGATGCTTATTGATTCGTGATGTTAGCAATCTGGTATGATGGAGTAATTAATGATTAATGTGGCTTTATAGTATCATTAAAAGTTGGCTTTGATAAATTATATACAGTTCAACCGTTCTTAGTTTGCTCCTAATGTTAACAAACAAAAGCCACCTACTACAGGGTGCACGCTAGAGTCTTGGACTTTACGGATGTCATATTCCTATTAAGATTTTAAATTATAGGTACTTAAAGTACTAAAAACATCAGTCATGATATGATGTAGGCCTAACAATTTCATTCAGAAAAAAATTTAAAAGTATTTTGTATTTAAATACTTTTGAAAGTATTTTGTTGTTACTTTTTAATCAGCGTGTACACATTTTGATATAATGCGCATGCTCAGTGACGTCATTATTTGTTTACATTAGGAGCAAACTAAGAGAGGCTGGACTTTAGGTACTATGCTTTTTCATATAGATGGGAGCTCACTTGCTAGCGTAAGGAATCCAGTTGGAGAGGATTGTTTGTACGATTCCCCTCCTCCTATAACCTAGTAGTAGTAATAATACCATTAGTGCGCGCTGTTCTAAAAATATTAGTCCCAAACCATTTCGAATAACTACTGCAGTACCAGGCCCCCTTGCACTTCATCCCGCACTAGTAAACAAGTCAGCTCCCTACTGTACAATCAGTTGACCATGTGAGAAGAAAGGTCATGTTTTAGTAAATTGAAAAATACTTGCTCTAATTGTTAAGTTTACAGCTTTCATTCCACATAGTGTTTATCACATCGTTGAATATTTTAAAGAAATGTGTAATCATACCAATTTTTATTGCAGCAGTACTGTGCACTTATTGTCTAAGAAGTTTGAGGGTGTTGAAATTAGTTTTTTAAAAAATCCTAAATTATATTTGTTGTCTTGATGACAGTCTCATAGCAAAAATATGAATTGTGATTTGTTGAAGAGGAACAGTGTAATGTATTTATGTACCTACAACAAAATATTTGAAAAGTCAAAAACAAAGTATAACAGATAGAATTTGCATTTATAAATTTGTAAGAAAACTATTAGGGAATCTCTGATTTATCTTATTGTCTTATTCTTTACAAAATGTAGAAAAAATTACTCAATTTAAGCATCATGCTGATGTCCGAAGTGATAAAAGTATGCAAGTTAGTGGATACTTTCATTGTTTCAAGTTGATCTTTGTACGTAATGATTAACTAGATGACGTGTGAATGAAATGTTGTTGGAACACTTTCAATTATTTTCAGAATAAATTTCAGTGAAGCTCTTTGTGTGCTAGCCTTTTTAAACAAATATAGATGGCCATTTCATTTTACTAGCATATAAATGTATTCATCTTTAGTAGATAATGATTCTTAAACTACGTGAAATTAACTATTAAACAAAATTTTAAAAGTGTTAATGAGCGTAAGGCCCACTCATGAGTGGGTTCAATAGTACATATTTTTTGCTTATAAAATTTTTTTGTAGTTATAGGATTATTGTATGAGAAATGTTTTGAAAGAAAAGACCATTCCATTGTTAAAAAATGTATTCTGAAAATTTTATGAATATTTTTATTTCTCTATATTAATATTTCTTATATTAATTCTCTATATAATTTCCATATTAATACATTTATCATCGATGTACCAGCTTCAATATGTCCTTGTCATATTGTTCTGGGGCCAGTTCATTAACCATAGCCATAAATAACATTAGCCATAGATTAACAAAATTTTTAGGTTCATTCTCACTTGCGAATTGCTTACCACCCAATAATTCTTTCAATTTAAAAAAAAAATGGTAATCAGAAGGAGCTAAGTGGAGAATATTTGGTAGGTGATTGTAAATTTCCCATCCAAATGTTCTCAGTAAATCACCTGCAACATGTGGATGTGCAGCAGTATGGCGCCATCGATCAGCTAGTCCATGTAGCTGATTTTGAATGGCGCGCCTTAACTTACTTAGAGTTTTATAGTAGACTAATGCATGAATAGTTGTTCAACGTGGCATAAAATCAATCAGCAGTATGCCGAATTGATCCCAAAAGACTGTAGCCATCAGTTAGCGCCCAAATGGCTGTGGCTTGACCTTTGTTGGACTCGTAATGATGTAATAACTAGCACGTATTACAACGTGACAACTTATAGACAACAATACAGTGTGTGTATATTACTAGAATTGCCTTCGCCAACATCAAGGAGAGAAATTTCCCAGTAGTCTTTACTTTAAAGATAACCCTCATGTTAAAGTTAATGTGTGAATTCCATGTTTGCAAGTTATTAATTCAGTTTTGACTGAATTAGCCTATCCTATTATCAACAAATTTAGAAGATTAACTTAGCATTTTTTTGTCTCTTTAAGAAGTCATCTTAAGAAAAGAACTTGAAACTTTAATAATTTGCCACAACTATTGCTACAAATCGGTGGTTAACTTAACTGTGATAACCTAAACTAAGTTATTGAGTGCCTTGGAAGTTGGCTTTGTAGAGGCTAAAGTGTATTTGGGATTTGTGCTACACGCATTAGAGTGGCTATTCGTGTAGTAAACAAACTTTACCTATTTCCACATGGATCAATCTCTTTTTATTCAACTTCAGCTTTATTATAATATCTTCATTAATAAATAGATGTACAAAAAACAATAAAAACTTAAAAATTGTATTCTAGAGTTAGAAATAATTAAGATTGGCGGTGTATAAGGTTTTTAAAATGACATATTTTTGCTGCCATTACATTCAAATCATATTATTTGGTTAAAATATTTGAATGTAGGTTATTGTAGTATAAGATAGATAGACAAAAAAGTAAACATGTACTGCACTGTGTTGAATTTGTGATTAGAAATGTATGCAGTAAATTTAGATAAGTTGATTCTGTAATTTTAGTTTGTTTGATCTCTTTCAATATGGCTCGTTATACATTCGACTTAAATACTGAATTCGTAGTCAGTCTTTAATGGTATTATTGTTTAATTGTATACACTATTGTACAGTAAAGTAAAAATTATTAATATATTGAATGTTGTATTATTGTTCTGTAATGAAGTTAGTTTTAAATTTATATTCTTATCTCGGATTGTGAGGAATGTACTGTGCAAGTGTTATTAAGAACTCAATTATTGTTATTTGGGTGGCTAGGTGGTAGGTTGTAGTGATCAGTACAACTGGTTTCTGTACCAGGGGTCTTGGGGTTTGATTCTTTATCAGGTCAGGCTTTTTTTATCACCCTTGTTAAATAACTTTATCTCCATAATAGTTATCAGTCTATTATTTTAATGATGTAGTAAATGTATAATGTTAAAATTGATTCATTCAGCCACCTCTGGAATTACATTCTGTTAATTTTTAGGGTTTTTTTGTTACTTTATTAGATGTTAAAATGTATCTGTGTGATAAAACACTGTATTTTTACTTTATAATAAGGTATTTTAGGTTTTATAAGCTGTTAATTTATGATTCAATTTGTATTGTCTGAAATTGTAAAACCGATTAAATTGTTTTGAGGTTTTTAATTTTGGTATTTATTTTGTGTTATAGAATCAAGAAAATTCCAAGAAAGATGGTGATGAAGAAGAAGAGGAAGAGGAAGAAGAAGCTAATGGATGTTCATCTGCAGAAGAAGAGGAAGAGGAGGATGATGAAGAGGAAGTAGAACCAAGATTGAAATATACAAGAATGACTCATGACTTGGCAAATATTCTTTGCAAAGATGCAGCTAGTTGCATTGCTTTACATCCTAAGGTATGAAACTTTAAATGAATTTTTCTTGATGGTTGAAGGTTGTTTATTTCTTTTATATTTTATGGTTTTACATAGTATAATAATTAAAAAATAGGCCTTTGTAATAATACAGTTAGTATGCTTGGTACTATGAAACTAAAGGTATGTTAAAGAAACTAAGAACTTTTAACTTTAATAAATCCTCTGTGATGTGTTATATCTACGATGAAAAAAATCTACCTTAATGAAAAAAAACCAAGAGACAAGAATTAAGAACTTTTCTTTGTGGGCACCATATTTTCCCATGAATGCATGAATGAAACTAAGAATAAGTAACAATAGAAGTTATGTTAAGATTTTATTTCCTAGTAAATGATATTGAATTTTTAATAGTGAGCCTACTGATCCTGTAACAATAATGACAATTGTAAATCAATATGTATAATAACTATTAGTTTGTTTTCTATTTTATTTAGTTCAAAATAAATCTTCTTCATTTATTTCATTTTATTAATTCGAAAGAGCTTTTAAGATTTTTCTACATGCGAAATTTTCTTTAGTTTAAAAAAATCATAAATACAAATGTGACATTCGACAAAGCTGGACAGAAAAAGAAAGTTTGTGTGAATTAAAAGGATTGTCATGTGTATTACCATTATTATTGTGGCATAATAATTCTTCTGTGAATAAAATTCTTTCATGAATATTGCTATGAAAATATTTTTTGTTCCTCAAATTGAAAAGGAGTTATTCTTGAGTATATGCTTACTTATTATTTTTTACAACTGTTGCACTAATGATTACTTTATTCTTTTTACCTTCCATGGAGTAGCATAGTCTTCCATTCAATTATTGCCTCACATTTTTCTATCTATTTTATTTTGCATGATAAATAGAGATTTATTCATATATTGTACCAGAAACAGATTAGGCTAATTGGTAGGCTTTGCCAAAATTATATAAGACGTAACTTTGTCTGTCTTTTTGGCTCCTATATTATGCACACCCTGTTTTTTGTTATACTTTCAATTCGATGAACATCTCAGGTAGTGTTCATATTGTACCAAATATTTGTTATAAACTTTCAGTGACACAAAATGTGTGTGTGTGTATTTTTGAAGTCAGTAACATGTGTGAATATGTGTTTGAATAATATTTCATGTTTCAGTTTGTTTGTGTTGGAACCCATTGGGGCTCAGTACATCTATTAGATCACCAGGGTAATAAAGCACAACAAAATATTGATTTACGCGCGCATACCGTTGCTGTAAATCAGATCAGTATGGATGCAAAAGGTGAACACATTGCCACATGTTCTGATGATGGAAAGGTAATATACATTTTAGAAACATTTTTGTAGAAATATTTCTGTATAACTGATTTATGCATCAGTCTAATGTTAAAGAGGTGGCGTATCTGTTATTATCAACGTAGGACAACTTGTTATTAGCCAATAATTGTTATAAGAGTAAAAGTTCCTTATAAGTAAGAAGATATTGAATTGTATTACTCAAGTGACAGATTAATAAACTGATTTTCTATATTAGGTTTTGGCAGAAAGAGATTGGAATTTGTTCGTTTGAAGAGTTTAAATCAAGTTTAGCTTTGTTCAAAACATAGTATTCAAACCTCAAACTTTAAAGTATCTTATTTTCAGGTATGGTAACTTTATGTCAGTGGTTCGCAACCTGGGTGGCACCCCAGGTGCCACAAGCAAGAGCTAGGGGTGTCACAGTAGTTGTTGACTATGCGACAATATTTTGTTAAAGCAGCTGATTTAAAAAAAGTAAGCAGTAAATTTATCTGTAAGCAGAAAAAATGATAAGGTAACAATTATTAATGCTAAGAATAAGTAAGAAAGTGGATGCAAAGTTGAACATGAACTTTTAAATTAAGTTTTGTAACCACTACATTCTCAACTCGCTGGCTTTGTGAGCACGGATTTTCTACACTAATCAATATCAAAACTAAAAAGACAGAAACTGACTTCCAGTAATCTTGAAGAAAACTTGGGTTTGAGCCTCAATCAACAATCCAATCCAAAATTTCCAAAAAAACATCTAGGACAAATTTCTCATTAAATTGCAAGTCATTTTATTTAAAATAGTACTTATAACTAGAAATTATTAAAACTTTTTAAGCCTTTTTTAAAACCTAATAGCTAATTAACGATATAAAATTACAGGTACAGTATTCAGATGAACTAAAGTCCCCTAGCTGTGGAAGTGAGAGAATGCATAACACTCTCACTTGCACAAGCCATACATGCCATTCCAATAACATTGTATAATTTTACTCATTGTTGTGAGCAAGTTTTTATGCACGCAGTAAACTAACAAACAAGATAACGACTATAGTATGTTTTCAGATTTGGATTATAACGGTAAAGACCTTTGGGCGCAT
Organism: Catonia carolina; assembly: GCA_035578175.1. Classification (NCBI taxonomy): domain Eukaryota; kingdom Metazoa; phylum Arthropoda; class Insecta; order Hemiptera; family Achilidae; genus Catonia; species Catonia carolina. The sequence goes on from JAQMRL010000018.1 coordinate 6,450,257, forward strand.
GCGTAGTTATGCCACATATCTCCCTCTCACTCGCTTGGCTATGGGACATTAATTCATCTGATATCTGTATTAGGGTGCCATTATGAGTTAATTCCACTGGTAAGGGTACCACGGATGAAAATGTTGCGCACCACTGCTCTATTCAATGATTCTTTATTACATAAAAATTGCAAATTTTATTTTTGAGCAAACCATGACGTATAATTATAAATGCCAATAGTGTACTTTTTTGTTAATATTTCTTTTGGATCTTCTTATTTAAAAGGGAATACAGATATTCTTTCAGATAAGTACAAAAATTTTGCTGTATATACACGATTGTATGATCTTTTCAAAATTACTTAAAGGAGGTGTATGTATAGTGTAGTTTTGAAAAATGGAAATGACAAGGCTTTCTGCATCGAACAGACTGCAGACTGGATAGTGTGAACGTTTGATTAATTTCAATCATATTTTATGTGTATGTTACGACAATTCTTGTTTTAAGTTTAAGAATAATATTTTTTGTTATAATTAAACTTGAGACTTAAATATATTTGCATAAGGTAAACATAAAATTAGAGATAGCTACGGTTGTCATAAAAAGTGCGTGTATGTACTTGTTATAAGAGACCTTGATTATTATGACAGCCTTTATTTCAATGCCTGAGCTGAACTCAATAATTTTTGAAGGTATAATTTAAAAAGTAATATGATCATATAATGTAGTGAACTAATTTAATTTACTCATAACCTATTTGAAATTTTTAACGCAACAGAAGTAATTCACCTTGAATGTGTATAAATGTGAGCATCATACACATTAGGTTTTGTCATCATACATTGGTATCATTATATAGCACTACATATGTTTATTTAATTTTTTTTCAATAGGTATTTGTGTATGCGTTAGACAAATCTGAAGAAACGGTAACCGTAACTGTTGGTCGTCTAGTCAGATGTGTTGCCATCGATCCTTTCTATTATCGTCCAAATTCTGGGTGCCGTTTTGTTACAGGTATTACAATTTTTTTTTTTTTGAATAAAAGTTATTACCTAAAAATGTTTTGTAACAAAAAGTCTATTAGAATGTTTATTAGAAGTATATTATAAAAATTATGGTATTTTGGATTAAGGAAGGTAATGTTGTTGTTTAGGTCATCAGCCGAAAAGCTGGTTTGAACCTCTAGAGGTTTTACTAAGTAAAAACGAGGAGTAAGGTGGTTTACCATTGCCTTCCTCACTGAGTTGAAAGAGTATGCTTATCAGCATGCCAGGCCCTCCGAAAAGCACTCACTTTCCACCCTGCAAATGACACCTTCACTTCATTCACCACAGGGTCTGGCTGTATAGTGAAATTCATTACTTTCAGAGGAAATAACTCTGATTAGTGTCTTTTACACCTCTACCTCTTCTGTTCTTAAATGATTCAGTCATTTAATTGACTGACCATGTGATAAGAAACAGAACTATTTATTTTAGCCCTGGAACGAACAGATTGAGTGTAAATAATTTGACACTCCACCTGTCTGTTATGGGCAGAAGGAAGGTAATAGTAGTTGCTATTTGGATGGTATCAATTTATTTTTCCTTTTTTATAATTGTTTATATTAATAATATCATTAATTAAATAATATTATATTAATTATTTACTAGGTTTCATTAAATAAACAATTAAAGTAGAGCAACAACCAACACACTTTTATTTTAGTTCTTTGAAGATAATATTTTACTTTCTCTTGCCTATATGAATATATAGGAAGGAAAGTGTTGTTTTCGTAATCGAGTTTTCACCGGATGTACACGTTTTCAGACCCCCTGAACCCAAAAACATGTTTTTAGCGATGGTCTGTGTGTGGGTGTGAGAACAGAATATCTCAAGAATCGAACATCATACAAAATTGAAACTTGGAACTTAAGTTAGATACCACTAGAGGACCTGACATGAACATTTTCATCAAAGTCGGTCAACCGGAAGTAGTAGTTTATTCGTGTCATTTTTCACTTTTTGCAACTTTCTCAAAAACTCCTATGATTTTTTTTAAATTGCCTCATTTACTACTACATTGTTTATGTTCTACAAGATAGGGTAGGCGCCATGTCTGCTGAAATTCTTTGGGAGGCTGTTTTCTCATAATTTTTTTTTTTTAAGATTGTGGCTTTATTATGCATTTTACCGCAAAAATGTATATAATAAAAGTTGTAGGGAATTTTAAAATCTACAACTTTTATTTCAAACATTTCTTTGTGTAACGCTTAATTTAGCGGTAATTAGTAATTTTCTTTTTTCATGAAATCTGTAAAACATGGTTTTCTTAAGATTTCAGCCTTAGTATACATTTTACGACAAAAGTGTACATAATAAAATTTAAAGGAAATTAAAATATCTACAACTTTTATTTATAGCATTCTTCTCTACAGACCCCAGTTTAGTGTGAAAGAGTGATTTCTGTATTTTTAAGCCAAACTGAGGTTGATTTTCATTTTTTGTCTTTCGCTCATGATTAAAATTAGGTTTTGTTTATTGAGGTTAGTTTTTTTGTTTATTACTAATGTTAGGTTATATTGTTAATTATTTGCATTGGCAAGAGAAAGTTTTGTGAGTGTTTGACACCAGATTTTTAACATTACTTTGTTAATTTATGTGTATCAGACCTAAAAATGTTTCATTGGTTTGATTTATCTTACATGTGTGTAAAACATACAATTTCAGTAGGTTTTCATGTAATTAATTATAGTAAATTAATGTAATCTAAATCTTGTAATCTCTTACTTCTCTTCAGGAAATATCATTTAGTCAAAATTTGGTGCAGCATTTATGAGTTTCATTAATTAGTGGTTGTTGTTTAGGTCATCAGCCAAAAACTGGTTTGAACCTCTAGAGGATTTTTTAAGTAAAAAGTCATTTACTAGATGATATGCTTATTTGTACTCCTATGCATATTCCCTAAACTGCTAATAAATAACCTCTTCAGTTTTTCTCTTTAACTGTGATGGCCTCATAAGAGATCTGTCTAAGGATAGCACAGCCATATGTGTTATGACAACCACTACTATACACAGACAACTTCTTTTAAACCTTACACTAATTTCCAGATAATTAAAATAGTTCTCATTACGATTTATTGATATTGGACAAATTTTCAGTGTAAAAATAAGGTGTAACCCACCAGGTGGTCTAGTAGTAAAGTTGTCGCCATGAGTCAGCTACTAACAGCTAATTTTGAGAGATGAAGGTTCTGCAGTTCAAATCCTAGTAAAGGTAGTTTTATTTTTATATGGATTTGAATACTAGATAGTGGTTACCGGTGTACTTTGATGGTTGGAGTTCAATCTACCATACTCTCAGGAATGGCCAGCCTGAGTCTGTACAAAACTACACATCATATACTGTATCATCCTCATTTCACTGGGTCATGAGGTTGCTTATTGTTCTTAAATTGTACAGATTGCTAGGTACACACATTAGGCATTAAAAAATAATAAAAATAAAATAAATATTGTAATTTAATGATGGATTTGGGAAGTTGGTAATCTGAATTCCGGTCATTACATAGAAACTTTTCTTAGTTTCTGGTTTTAAGGAATAATAATAGAAGTGAAATATCCAAATGTTGTCATGCAACTCAAACTTTCACAGATATTAGATGACATCTGTCACATTCTGTTTAACTTTCACAAAGACATGAAGTGAGATTTATTTATAAAATTATTTTACAGATTTAGTTGTTAAGGCCGTTGATGTAGTGGTCAGTGCAACTGGCTTCTATGCTGGGGTCCCAAGTTCAATATTCGGTCAGGTGTGCCATTTTTCCAGCTGTATATCACCAACTATTATTACCTACAAACAAACCAAGACAAAATAATATCCTTGTCTGGGGTTTTGTTTGTCTTTCATGGGCAACATCACTCAAAAATAAAATTGTTACAATTACATATGACTGTTATGCACATAAGGCTAATGCAGACAGCGAAGGATCATTGATATAAAAAACAGACCTAACTGGGAATTGAACCTGGGAACACTGGCATAGAAGTTAATTGCATCCAGTTGGAAATATTTCAACTGACCCTACTAATACACCTGCATTTAATTTCTTTTGTTGATGTAATGTAATGTTCTTTATTGTTCACAGGTGATGAACGGTTAGTTCTTCATGATAGAACGTTTCTGTCAAGAGTGCGCTCAAATGTACTTAGTGATGTTAGAGTAGAGGGTGGAGTGCAGAGTGTACGGTGGAGTCCTAATGGGTTACTACTTGCCTGGACTACCAATATAGGAGTACGAATTTATGATTTTAGTGCTCGTTGCTCTTTAGGACTGATCAAGTGGAGCAGAAATACAAAGTTAGTTAGATTCTACTCATGATGGACTTTTTTTTAATGAGTGTTAACCGTACTTAAATTATAAACTGGAAAAAAATTGGCAGGGAATAGTAGATTTTAATGTTAAACTGGTTTCTAATTTAATATGTTGAAATATTTTCAAAATTTATAGTTCTGTTACTATCAAAAATTTCTCATAAAATATCTCTGTCTTGGGTTTTGTTTATGTACTTGTTTGAATACCACGGTACAGTCACTTGTTACTGTAATTTGTAATGTTGTAAAACATTTTCTTTTGAGAAGTAACAATTGATTTCTTAGTTCTCTAAATTATTTTTCTCTAATAAAGTGATTCCGTGCCACTTTGTCGTAATTTTGTGTGCACCAAATCAAATATTCAGTGTTTGGTCAAGCGGCTTGGAATTCAGTGCAGTATTGACCGAAAAGTTTTTAAACATACTTTTAGAAAATGATTAATGAATTTCCATACTGAGGGTGAACGGTAGAGTATAATACCTAGATTGGTAGATGGTGATAATACCTAACAGTAGAGTATAACAGTGCCTTTAGGATCCTAATGACCTCTCTTTATGAGACGTTATTTGTGCATGCAGGGTTCTAATTGGATAAACTATGTTTTCTACAGCTTGTGTGGAATTACTCGAGCTTCTTATGCAAGAAAATTCTGCAGAAGCTGATATTCATCCAGCGGCACCAAATCAAAACAATGTACAGCTCAGGCAATATTAGTTGTCATAGCCACCTGGCAGATTTTTACTTTCTCTTGCTTATTTGAAAATGTAGGAAGGAAAGTATTATTTTTATGTTGATTTTTCAAAATTGAGTTTTAACCAGATATACATGTTTTCAGACCCCACCCCAAACCTTAAAAAACATGTTTTTAGCAATTGGTCTGTGTGAGAACAGAATATGTCAAGAACGGAACATCATACGAAGTTGAAACTTGAAACTTAAGTTAGATACCTTTAGAGGACCTGACACGAACAATTCCATCAAAATTGGTCCATCGGAAATAGTAGCTTATTCGTGTCATTTTTCACTATTTTGCGATTTTCTCAAAAATGGCTCCTACAATTTTTTTTTAAATCCCCTCATTTACTACATTTTTTATGCTCTACAAGGTAGTATAGGCGCCATGTCTGCTGAAATTCTTAGGGAGGATGTTCTCTCATAGAAAAAAAATCTTTTTTTTTAAGATTGCGGCCTTAATATACATTTTAGGGCAAAAGAGTTTATAATAAAAGTTGTTGATAATTTCTAGATCTACAACTTTTATTTCATACATTTCTTTGTATAATCCTTAGTTTAGCGGTAATTTGTGATTTTCTGTTTTTTTTTCATGAAAATCTGTAAAAAATGTACTTTTTAAGATTTCGGCCTTAGTATGCATTTTACGGCAAAAGTGTATATAATAAAATTTGTAGAAAATTAAATGATCTACAACTTGTTTTAAGCATTTTTCTCTACAGAGCCTAGTTTAGCGGGAAAGAGTGATTTTTCTGTATTATTAAGCCAAACTAAGGTTTATTTTCATTTTGCATCATTCACTCATGATTAAAATAAGGTTATGATTTTTTGTTATTTCTAATTTATTATTACTAATGTTAGATTATATTGTTCATTATTTTCATTGGTGAGAGAAAGTGGTGTGAGTGTTCACACCAGATTTTGTGCTATGTAACAAGTCTAGACTGGGAATAATTAGTGGAGTTCTGTTAAAAAAGAGCTGTTTAATCCGTAATGACAAGATGTTGTGTTGCCTTAAATAACTTTTAAATGACATTGCAGAATAAACACATTAGACGTCATTGAAATTATTAGGTAAAGAATTTATTCCGTATAAAAACCATCATTGTTACTTACTACAGAATAGTGTTCTATGAAGTACATTTTTGATTATTGTATTTATGTATAATTTGTTCTTTGCAGTGTTGAAAAATATCGCTGCAATTTATGTTGGAAAGATGAAATGACTTTATTAGTGGGATGGGTAGATACAATCCGAATCTGTCAAATTCATCGACGCTCTGCAGCTGAGATAGCTATTGCAAAAAATGTATCAGAATTTCTGGTTGAACCAGGTATGAAAAGATAGTACATATGATTTTTAGTAAACATTTGTATATTGTAATATAATCCATGCCAGTTATGTTATACCAGTATTGTGGATGACATTTCTAGATTCTTGTACTTTAATTGGAGCATTTAAACTAGTCTACCTAATTTTAAAGTTGTTTAAGGATTTTTTGTTCAGCTGTTAAGATCAGAGGCAAGAATCATAGTTGCATCGCTATGCTGACACAGCACTGCAGGGAATATTTTTTGATGTCAATCAAATTGTAATAAGTATACATGAATCTTTCTTATATTTTTAGCGATTTATCAGCTAAATATATGCTTTTATGTAATTTTATTTGTTTTTTAGTTATCTAAAAATTCTTTTCAATTTACAATTTATGATTACAATACGATGTCCAAATAAGACACTTATAAAATTTGTATTTATAAAGATTCCCAGCAACAGCTAAATAAAGATGACTTTCACTGTAGTGCTTGTTGGATCAGTCTAAATGCCGATAGTAGAACATTCGTTAACACTGTCAATATATTGTAGTTTAAATAAATAAAAGCTACAGAAAACAAGTAGAAATGATGTTACTTTAAGGTGTCATCTGGCGATATATTAAGGTGATTGCTGATAGTGAAGGGTGATAGATGAAAATAAGTGATGGAAAAATGTTAGACCTGACCAGGAGTTGAACACAGGACCACTGACATAGATTCCAGTTGTGATACCACATTAACTTGCCAACCATTATGTAGGTGTTCAAAGCAACTTTGCTTCTTGATCCTGTGATTCTGAAAGAGTTTGATGTGTAATTTATCTGATAAATTCTAATACATATTTTTACCAGATTTCTATGCAAATGAGTGACAGAAGACGTGCATAGAATTTTTGAAAAGGTAGTTAGCTCTTTGAACTATGTTTTTACAGCTCAGAAATTAGCAATTGTATTAGACTAGTCACCGATACGCTTGTAACTTGTATGATAATACAACAGTTGTATTATGTTGAATGAAAATGAATATTTGAGTAGTCCTGTTGTTAGAATTGAATGGTTTTGTGCATATTTTAATAATCAGAGTGAATATGAAGCTTCTTCATTCTGGTTTCTAAGAATGTAACTTTTAATAACTATAGAAATTCATTTATCACTTAATGAATTATTAAAGCTATATTTAATTTCTTTTAATTATTTCACAATATATGTTTAGATTATTTTTTTGTGTATTAGTTATATAAGTTAAAAATAAAATAAGCGGTTGCGTCTTAAAATAATTGATCGTATACTTGTTTATATCATTTCACTTGTTTTAGGTGTTTTTTGGTAATACAACATATTGTTTTGTTATAAGTGTTATGTATTTACAATATGTCTAAAGGTAAATTGAAAAATAAGAACCTTAACTGTGTTATAAACATATGATGGCTTGTTAGTTTTAGTTAATTTTTAGAATATAAATATTCATCTTTATTTATAAGGCATTTAATCAAAATTTTTTTTTTTTTTTATGTCTTGGCTGTTTTGCAATTTCTGCTAATGCCAGACCTGACTGGGAATCGAACCCGGGACCTTGGCATAGATGGCATTTGCACTAACCACTATAGCAATGGGTCGGCCGGAATAGTGTGCAGTTCTAACAATAGTGATATTTTGTGGTAGCATTGCAGAAACAATTTTTGTTAACTTGTTTCCATCCCAGCCGTTTAAAATTAATTTGTTCTGTTTTAAATTTTTCAGTTTGTACATTCCAAACAGACTTCTTTGTGTGTGGTGTTGCCCCTCTCGGTAGTCAGCTGGTTGTCCTTGGTTACTGTAAAGAACAAGACGTTCCGCAGCGACCACAGCTTCATGTTATTGAACCTAGAGCCCAAGACTATATTGATGTATCCACAGACAGCTTATCATTACGTGGTTACCAGGAGTATACTGCTAATGATTATCACCTTGGTAATTAATAGTTTTGTGTTTCATTTAGGCTAAAATTTTTGATTTGTTACTTTTAGATACTTGTATTTCATGATTATTTTAAAGATTCTAATATAATGTTGCTTACTAGAATGGATCCGATATTGCTATTGTTATTGTAAAGATCCTTTTTTAGTTTATTTAAAGTCACATCAACAGCTTGGTTATTAGCGACTACAGTGAATTATCTAACTTTAACAATGGGTTTTGACTTGCAATACTTTCCAGACCCTAGCCGGGAAATGGTAGGCTAGCACGCTACCAATTTGCTATAGAGGCAGCCAAGTCCTGAAAATTCTTTTATAGGAATTTTTTCCTATTGCTTAACCTTAGATGAACCAGTATAGTTTGAATCACAGAATTGTGAGTTTTTCTGCAATTTCAGGTCTGTCAGATTTGTCTTTATCCGATATATAATATTAGTCAAGGTTGTTCACCTAGGCTAAATTGCAACTTAGTTCGATCATTGTTTCCACTTTACTAATTTATCTATCATGTGTATGTGAAGTTCAGTTTTAAAAAATTCCCTTTTGTTGATTATTGATTGGATTCCCTGTCAGTACTATTACAACCACTTTTAGCTAGTTGTTGTTCTTATAATTTTTACTTTCTCTTGCCTATATGAATATATAGGAAGGAAAGTATTGTTTTCATGTCGATTTTTCGAAATCGAGTTTTCACCGGATCTATACGTTTTCAGACCCCCTGAACCCAAAAAACATGTTTTTAGCGATTGGTCTGTGGGTGTGTGTGTGTGTGTGTGTGTGTATACAAAATATCTCAAGAACGGAACGTCGTACGAACTTGAAACTTGAAACTTAAGTTACATACCCTTACCGGACCCGACACGAACATTTTCATCAAAATCGGTCAACCGGAAGTTGTAGTTTATTTGTGTAATTTTTCACTTTTTTGTGATTTTCTCAAAAACTGGTCCTACGATTTTTTTAAAAATCGCCTGGTTTACTCAATTTTTTATTCTCTACAAGATAGGGTAGGCGTCATGTGTGCTGAAATTCTTGGTGAGGGTGTTTTCTCGTAAAAACGTTGTTTTTTTAAGATTACGGCTTTAATATGCATTTTAGCGCAACAATTTATATAATAAAAATTGTAGAGAATTTAAAATCCTACAACTTTTATTTCAAACAATTTTTTGTATAACGCTTAGTTTAGCGGTAATTTGCGATTTTCTGTTTTTTCTCACGAAAATGTGTGAAAAATTGATTTTTTTAAGATTTCGGCCTTAGTATGCATTTTACAACAAAAGTGTATATAATTAAATTTATAGAAAATTAAAAGATCTACAACTTTTATTTAGAGCATTTTTCTCTACAGAGCCTAGTTTAGAGAGAAAGAGTGATTTTCCGTATTTTTAAGCAAAACTGAGTTCGATTTTCATTTTGCGTATTTGACTCATGATTAAAATTAGGTTATGTTTATTGAGGTTAGTTTTTTGTTTATTTCTAATGTTTTATTACTAATGTTAGTTTATTTTGTTAAATATTTGCATTGGCAAGAGAAAGTTGTGTGAGTGTTTCACACCAGATTATTATTTATGTTTAGCAAAAGTAAATAAATAAATAAAGATGATACGTTACATAGTCAAATATAATGAGATGAGTTTAGATTAATTTATTCAAAAAGTATTCAGTTATTTTAATTAATAAAATCACAGCTTCTCAAAATAATCATTGTAACAAATAGAAAAAAACAGAATGTTTACATACCTCATTAAATTTTAAGTCTTGCGCTACTCGTGCAACACCATTTATTAGTTATAGTTAGGAAACACAAATAAATCGATACCCTGGAATTAATAATTATGTGCTGTAAGATAAAGGAGAAAATATTGATGAAGTAGTATTTTTACTGCTTAATCTCCCTCAGTGCAATAATGATGATTTCTGTTACTGTTGAGTGTGGCTACAACAGCTGCTACATCCAAGCTTGCATTTCTTTGAATAGTTAATTATTAATTATATCAATAATTACGGTTATTAACCTGTAACATTTGGAAGGTACTATGTGTCACTAGATACTTGCAGATTAATAACTAATTTCTATAGATTGCTTCCTCCTCTGTTTAGTAACAAAAAAATAATCTTTGTTTCTTATAAATTGTCAAAAGTCAGTATCAGACTTTTAAAGTGTCAATTTTAAACAAACTTTAAAGTATATTTCATTTCTAATAAAATTAGTTGCAATATTTTACATCTTTTTCACTAAATTAACTATCTGTGCAAAAAATATACCAGAAAAGTAGGAATGTATAATTGTAGTTCTCCATGTTATTGACTGAACTTGTTTATAATTTTTATTGAGTTAAAGACCAATTTTGTTTGTGATTTACTGTTGCAGAGTGCCTTTTAGAAGAGAACCGATATGTAGTTGTTAGTCCTAAAGATATTGTCGTTGCTAGTCCATATAATGCAGATGATCGGGTTGACTGGCTTCTTCAACATTGGTAAGAAAGTACTAAACATATTTAATATTGTAAGATTTTTCAGAATATCATGCACTTTTTTAATAAATAACCTAATATTTTTCAGTAAATTTGAAATGGCCATGGAAGCAGTTAGTAATGGTAGCAAAGATTTAAGGAGGCATTCTTTACTTAGTGTAGGCCGTACGTACTTGGACCACCTATTGTTTCAAAAAAAGTACCAACAGGCAGCAAAACTTTGCAGTAAAATACTCGGTATGTATTTTTCATTTAGTGAATGTTATAAATTCTAGAATGTAATGAATGCATTTTTGTCCAAATGTGTGCAAAGAACTGTGTTCTTTTTTACGTGTAAACTGTTCTGCTTTTTGGTTATGATATGTTTTAATCTTATGTACATATTAATGTAAATTTCGAAGGCCCGTTATATATTTTTATACGCATCGGTTGTACAGTTTTTTGTAACTGTAGCGAGTCAAAGAACTGAAGTAATTTTGTAAAAGAAATTCCAGTTATTAGCTGGAAGTCTTTATTATTCTGAGTAATTTTTGTACATTTTATTGACTGATGTTTTATCAGTCATCATGTTTTATGTTTCATCAGTTTTGAAGGCGAGTTCATTTCTGCATCAGCAGATCTAAATCCTATTTCTTGAAAATGTTGTAAAATACTGGATAATTATTCTTTTAGCGGTGAAAAACAATATTCAGTGGTACAAAGATAATCAAAATTTCAGATTTTTGTAGCGTGGTTGTTATTAATAATTTTTTATAAATTATGGGTTATCAATTGTTAGAGTTCAGTGGAGCATTTTCTTGCAGCTTATAGATGGTAAAGTAAAAAGTTGATTCCACTCACCTTAGACGTCCTGAAAATCACCAGCTGGTATCAGTGTCTTATCAATGAGTATTCCTGCCTAGCTTATAGATGTGGACCATATTTTGTGTGAGGTCGGTTTTCTGGAGTATTGCCAGTGCGTAAATTGTAGTGGGGCATGAATAAAGTTAATAGGTATCTATAACGATTTTAAATATTAATATTGTGGTCGTGAATAATTCCTAATAATAGGCTGAAAGCAAAAAAAAAGCGTAAAAAGACAAGAGAGCTTCCACTCGCGTTTCTTACTAGCGTACAACTGTACTAACGGGTGATTCAAAAAGAGCGCCGGTTTTTAAACGGCTGGTAAATTTTTGTTTATCGGTTGGCAACATTGTTAGACCTCATTTCTATTTCGGAGAACATTCCGATTGACGATTCAGTTGTAGTTTCTCTTGTTCGCAGTGTAGTACTCTCGCAGTCTGTGTCTAACCATGGAGAAGTTTACTATTGCACAACGAGTGTTAATCGTCAAAACATTTTACCAGAGTGGAGAGAGTTATGCGGCTACTGTCAGGCGACTTCGCGGTACTCTAGGACGTAATGAAGCACCGAATGAATCAACAGTTCGCAGGCTCATGAAAAAGTTTTTTGAGACGGGTTCAACAGTCGACCTTAAAAGTTCTGGACGTCGTCGTTCTGGCCGAACTGAACAGAACGTTGCGTTGGTTCGTGACAGTGTGGCTGTTAGCCCAGCAAAATCAATACGTCGCCGTTCTCAGCAATTGGGTTTACGATGTTCTTCTGTACGGAGAATTCTTCGGTACGATCTCCAATATCACCCGTATAAAATTAAGTTGCTGCACGAGAAACAATGTTGTTTCTCCGTGAACGGTTCCAGGATCGCATCATTTCTCGTAATTCCAACCATCAATGGCCACCAAGGTCGTGTGACTTGACGCCTTGTGACTTTCATCTTTGGGGTCATCTGAAGTCATTGGTGTATGCCAATAAACCCCGAAACATCAATGACTTGAAGGAGGAAATTCGACGGGTTATCGGGCAAATGGAAGTCGAAACTTGTCGTGCAGTAATATCCAATTTCATGGACAGAGTTGATGCGTGCCAGCGCAGTAGAGGAGGACACATGCATGACATCATTTTTCATACATGAAATCGGAAGGTAAGATGAACTTGTTGATGTATTTATTTTCAGTTATTCAATAAAATAAATCTCTTAATTTGATATATCAAAAGCGGCGCTCTTTTTGAATCACCCTATAGTTCAGTTATAACTTGTCAGTAGGTTCACAGGTGGATCAATTCTCATTGGTCGAGACTGATAAATGATAAATTTGAATTACAGAGAGATAGACTGATAATATAGTATTCTAATTAATATTATTCTTGCAGGTAAAGATAAACAGCTCTGGGAGGAAGAAGTATTTAAGTTTGCTAGAGTTCATCAGTTAAGAGCTGTCAGCTCATATCTACCTCGTGATAAAGACCATCATCTTGATCCTCACATCTATGAAATGGTCTTATATGAATACCTCAAAATGGATCCTGTGGTTAGTTAACTAATTTAAATTGTTTATTAGCTGGCCTGTGGTATAGTGATCAACTCAAATGGCTTCTTTGCCAGAGGTCCTGGATTTGATTCCAGTTAGGTCTTTCTTCTTTTGTCGCTCATTTTTGTCTATCACCCTTTATCGTCTGCATTAGCATTAACATGCAAAACAGTCAGACGTAACAAACCTTTTAGTTATATTATTCTTCGTAATTTTATCTATTTGCCCATATCGGGCAGGTGGCATGTTAAATTATTTGCACTTGATCCAGGGCTATTTGCTCTCGTAGTTCCAGGACTACAAAAAATAGTTCTGTTTCTTATCACATGGTCAGCCAATTATATGACTGAAGCATTTAAGAACGGAACAGGTAGAGGTGTAAAGACGCTAGTCAGAGCTATCTTCTGTGAGAGTAATGAATTTCATTCATTATACAGGCAGGCCCTGTGGTGAACGAAGTGAAGGTGTCATTTGCAGGGTGGAACGTAGATACTTTTTAGAAGGCTTGGCATACTGACAAGCATACTTTGCCACTCTGTGAGGAAGGCGATTGTAAACCACCTCACTCCTCGTTTTACTTAGTAAAGCCTCCAGAAGTTCAAATCAGCCTTTAGACTGATGACCTAAATAACAAGAACAATATTATCCTATAGTAGAAACAAAAAGGCTACTTCAGTGTGGTAGAGTCAGTAAATTGCTTAACTGCAAATAGGAAGGTTCCAGATTTGATTTCTGTTTAGATATAAACAATTTCAATTTATGTTTAAATTCACATTAACTGTTCCATTACCCAGTGTGGATGCTTGTAACCAAGCGCTTGTTGTGACTGACATTAATATAAGTCATATAAAATAATAAAAAAATGAATTTATTAGTTGAATTACAATTAATTTATGTGTTGAAAAGATCTTGTGATTGTTTAAGATATTTTTTTATGATTGTGGTTTTCTTTTTTGTATGAATATGATGTTTTAATGATGTTATTAACCAACTCATCCCTGAGGATTCAAGAAATTTCTCAGGTTGGAGTGTTTTCATCCTCTATTTAGAAGAAAACTTAGAGAAGTCTTCAGTTACCATGTATTTTATAAGTTCTTTCTTTTAGATTATTATTATGTAATACTATGTGTTTAGTCTAGGTCTTCTATAATAATGTATTGTTTACTTTGTTGCAGGGATTCCTTGATGTAGTTAAGAAATGGTCCCCTAAGCTTTATAATGTTCCAGCTGTAGTAAATGCTGTGATGGAGTTGTATCTAGTCAGAGAATCTGATAATAAAATTGTTTTTTTAGAAGCGCTTGCTATATTATATTCACATGATGGCCAATATGCAAAAGCTTTAGCTATGTATCTCAAGTAAGTTCTTTGTATTTCTTTTCTGTTTTATCTATTAATGTTATTCAAATTAAGGCCAACACAGATGATGAAGAATTATGGATGAAAATGAGGGATAAAAAATGCTAGACTTATTTGGACTCAAACCTGGGACCTCTGGCATAGAAGTGAGTTTCACTGACCACTACACCAGCAGGCCAGCTTTTTTTTATGCAATGAGAAAACTTTAGTTGCTTCTTCAGTAATCATGTACTTATTCAATTTGTGTTATGTGTTTTATGTATATACATTTATGTATTTAACTAGTTCGATAAAGTACTTAGTTCCGAATAGTCCAAGTTCAATTAATTTAGGCTGCAGTAGTTAATTTTTACTTTCTCTTGTCTATATGAATGTATAGGAAGGAATTTTGATTTTTTGAAATCAAGTTTTCACTGGATATACACGTTTTCAGACCTACTGAACCCAAAAAAAACATGTTTTAGCGATTGGTCTGTGTGTGTGTGTGTGTGTTGTTAACAAAATATCTCAAGAATGGAATATCATACGAAGTTGAAACTTGAAACTTACGTTAAATACCTCTTATAGGACCCGACACAAACATTTTCATAAAAATCAGTCAACCAGAAGTTGTAGTTTATTTGTGTCATTTTTCACTTTTTTGCGATTTTCTCAAAAATGGCTCACACAATTTATTTTAAAATCACCTCATTTACTACATTGTTTATGCTGTACAAGATAGGGTAGTCGCCTTGTCTGCTGAAATTCTTGGGGAGGCTGTTTTCTTGTAGCAAAAAATTGTTTTTTTATGATTGTGACTTAAATATGCATTTTAGGGCAAAAGAGTATATAATAAAAGTTGTTTTATTTTATTAAACATCCTATGTAGGATTTTTAAACAGCCGTATTATTTAAAATTGAAATATATATTTTCTAACCACCAGAATACGGTAACATAAAACACTTACCAATGTTTATAGCGCTTTCGTGTATCTTGTACACATCTTCAGTAAATTAACATTTATTACAAGTCAAAATTTAAAACTTCCTGCTCCTACCATGGTAGATAAGGAATCAGGTAATAAGGAATCCTTATCTACCATGGTAGGAGCAGGAAGTTTTAAATTTTGACTTGTAATAAATGTTAATTTACTGAAGATGTGTACAAGATACACGAAAGCGCTATAAACATTGGTAAGTGTTTTATGTTACCGTATTCTGGTGGTTAGAAAATATATATTTCAATAAAAGTTGTAAATAATTTTGAAATCTACAACTTTTATTTCAAACATTTTTTTGTATAACGCTTAGTTTAGCGGTAATGAGTGATTTTCTGTTTTCTTTTTCATGAAAATCTGTAAAAAAAGTGGACTTTTTAAGATTTTGGCCTTAGTATGCATTTTACGACAATAGTGTGTATTGAAAGAGTGATTTTCCGTATTTTTAAGCCAAACTGTGGTCGATTTTCATTTTGTGTTTTTCACTCATGATTAAAATTAGGTTATGTTTATTGCGGTTAGTTTTTTGTTTATTTGAAATATTTTATTACTAATGTTAGGTTATATTGTTAATTATTTGTATTGGCGAGAGAGTGTTGTGTGAGTGTTCCACACTAGATTTTTCTACATGTTTTCAGTAATATGTAACAAAATAATATATATATAAAGATATTTAATTGTAAAACAATTGTTTATTTTTACAGGTTGCGTCATACAGGAGTATTCGAATTAATTCACAAACATAATTTATACAATGTAATTCATGATAAGATTGAAGGCTTAATGGAATTAGATGCTTCAAAGGCTATATCTATGCTAATAGAAAAAGAACATGTTTCACCAGATGTTGTTATAAAACAGCTAGAACACAATAAATTTTATTTATTTGTAGTAAGTGAATTTATTATCATTTATTACAATTCTTCATGGTTTAGAGTAAATGTGTTCAATTCAATTGGCTTAAAAGCACCTTTTTTAAATTTTACTTTTTTTCATTTAGTACTGCCCTTACAGGACAATGTAATTGAATAGTAGGATTAATATTCTTTTCTTTTTTTAATTAAGTACTTTTTTTAGATCCATCCTACTTCCAGAATCTGGGTTTTTTTGGTTTCAGGAGTATGTTATTACTAGGCTTCATAGCACATATATCCTTGTCATAAGAGGATCAACTCTGTGAGTTGCAGAAAATTAAAAATTAACTTTCCAAAAGCTTCCTGTACGTTGGTTTCCTATAGTGGCTAAAAATCAGATGGTGTCTAAATGATTTTTTTACCTTTAGTACATAAAAAAATTTATAAATTAATCTTTCTGAATTAATTATCACTTTTCAAATGCCACTGAATTTAATGACAATGTTAATCTGAAGCTTATTTATTAATGGTAATGAAAAATACGGTATGAGTTACAACCATATCATGATTGCTCACTCTGGTAGTATGAGTTTATTATTTAATTGCAGCCCTCCCCCTACCACCCACTGTGCTTCACGCAACCTAAAATTAAAAGTGTTTAACGTATCACATAATTTTTCATGTTGAAAGCAAAGTCATGATTGTTCAAATAAAGTCAGTTAGTACTGGAAACAGGAATTTTTTGAGTTTGGTATGAATCGCCATTGGAAGAGGAGAATATGGCCAAAGAATAACTGATAATGGAATATGTGATAAGAAATAATGGATAAAAACTATTCTTTAAAAAAATCGTGCAATCTCTTTAATTGTTGGAAGTTTTATATAATTCTCTATGCAGAAATCGGATGTGACATTAATTTTTGAATAAATGTCCCATAAATAATTTTAAAAAATTTTGAAATAAGGGAAGAGTTAAAATTTATGTCATATTGTAAGACGGTACTGCCCCGAACCTATTAACTGACTGAAAAATACAGAATTATAATGCAACATCAGATTGTTTTTTTACTGGTCGCATCATACAGGAGTATTTAAATTAATTCACAAACATAATTTACACTATGTAATAATTCATGATAAGGCACAGCTACCAGATAACACTGATAACACAGATGGTTATAGTGTCTGAATTATGTATTGTATATTACAGATGATATAAATTAGAGCAGATAGATAAAATAATTAAACTTCCTAAACAAATAAAATATGACCTTATTATACCAATCACAACTTTTTTCAAAATTTAAAAAAGTTACGTAATACCATATAGCCTAAGTTACGCAGGGAGATCTTAGCTTTTTGACAGTGAAAGAATATTTTAAATCGGTTGGGTATTTCCTTGAATTACCTCATACAAACAAATATTACTTCTTTATAGTATTAGTGTAGATTAGTCTAAAGTTGATGGCCTTAAGGTTAATTAATTTTTCTCCCAAATGTTATAACTTAAAAAAATGCAGTTACAACTGTTAGTCAGTTTATTGTAATTTAATTTTTATTATTTTTACAGTACTTGGATGCTCTGGAAGAAAGATGGGACAAGAAAGTATTGTCTAGAAAATATCATGGTATGTTAGTTAAATTGTATGCAGATTTTGCCAGGGAAAAATTGTTACCACTTCTAAGGCGCAGTGATCATTATCCTATACAAGAAGCTTTAAATATATGTAAAGAACGGTGTTACCATCCAGAAATGGTGTATTTATTAGGTGAGTCTAGTGATTCTTTTCTTATGAAATTGTATTTTAATTAGAATATTCATTAGCATAAACGCTTCCTTTCCCCTATTTTCAGTCTTGTCATTATGGACACAAAATGCTAATAGAAGCATTGTTTTGTTATTTTTGTAATATTTTGTTTTCTCATTTATTCACAGCTCTTAACTCTGTTCTCTTTTAACAACATTGATATATGGGATAACCGCTCTGGTTCTGTTATTGGCGTATGCCAGACTAAATGACTTGTCTTGGTCGTTAGCATGTCGATAACCATCTGCTCTCTGGACTTAAATAATTCTTGGTACTCAACCAGTACAATTTAATAGTAATTTGTTTTGTATCTCAAGCAGTAAATAAAAGTGAGTACCCTGACCTGAGAACTGGGAGCCTAGCTGTAACAACAGGGCACGTCTTCAGGTTGCGGATAGAGACACCATTAGTATAATGTGTAAGAGGATAACCTTAATAAGCAGTTGCGGACAGCTACTGGCAGCGTCTGAGGCATTATTACTGCTTTAGGGGAATGAGTTGTGCACCTATCAAATAACTTTCACTGACAGAGTGTACAAAATTAATTATAAAAAGATCTTGTTCAGTGTCTAACAACAAAAAGATACAAATTTTCAGACCCCTTGTGGTTTTCTAATATAAAGAATCGGTGTTTTGATACTTAACATTGTCTACTACATTGCATTAACACACCATTTAAAATCTAGATCTGTAACAAATAAGGAAGGAGCCAAATATTTTGTTCAGATGAATAAATTCTTAATTGTTTACTTCTTGTGTAGATTATTTCATAGTGTTTTAATTTACAGGGAGGATTGGTAATACAAAACAAGCTCTTAACTTAATAATTCAAAAATTAAATGATATAGATAAAGCTATCACGTTTTGTAAAGAGCATGATGATGCAGATTTATGGGAAGATCTTATTAATCAGTCCTTGGATAAACCAGGTTTGTAAGTTTTTTGCGTACATTGAGGATTAAATTTTGAAATAATTAAGTATTATTTAATCTTGACTTTTTTTAATATAGTTATAGAAATTTATAAATAAATCTTCAAAATGAATTGTGCAGCTCATACACTTACCAACCTGTATTCCTTTTTTTGTATTGCATAATTGACTTTACATTTTATACATTCATGTCTTTTGACTGAAATGTTTTATTGGATCCACCATTGACAGATGGTACAGATCATATATTAAAATAAATAATATCTAAATTATATTAGACCTAGAAGATGTTATATCTTCTAGAAGGATTTCAGTATATATTAGTTTCAATGTATGGTTTGTGTATTCTGATAATGATAGATCACGAATAAATATCAGCTTGTCAGATCAAAACATTTTTTACTTTCAAAATGATCCTTGTAGTTAAATTGCTTAATATTTAAGTGATTGATATCCTGGTACTTTTAAAATTTTAAATACTTTTTGGCAAGCTATATTTGATAATACGAGGTGTGGCTATTAAATAACGAGACTGACGTAAAAAAATTTATTTTTATTTTATACATAATCACTTATTGTCACCTTCAATATACACCCTTCTCTATTCGTACAACGCTCCATGCAAATTTTCCATTGTTGGAAACAGTGCTGGAAGTCATCTAGTGTCAGCTCCTTCAGTACACGTGCCGCTAAAAAATGTTTGAAATGAAGCTCGCAAAAATGTTTGTACTGACACTTTGTACGCGATTGAAAATGACCCAAATTTTTTGGAAACTATAATAACATGTGATAAAACATGGTTTTTTACTTATGATATGGAAATGAAGCGCCAATCCATGCACTGGAAGAGCCGAACTTCACCAAGAGCCAAAAAAACTCAAATGAGCAAGTCAAAATTTAAAACAATGATGATTGTTCTTTTTTTATATCAATGGGATTGTGTACCTTCACTGGGTTCCTGAAGGTCAAACAATTAATCATTATTACTACCTTGAGATACTGTCTAAACTACGTCAAAGAGTAAAGAAAAACCGCCCCGAAATGTGGAAGGACAAGTCGTGGGTTCTCCACCAAGACAATGCGCCAGCTTATTCCGCGTTATCTGTCAAGACGTTTCTAGCCAAGTATAGCATCTCAGGGTTAGAACATCCACCTTATTCACCAGATTTTGCACCATGTGACTTCTCCCTGTTCCCTAAGGTGAAATCTGCATTAAAATGGACAAGATTTGAGTCTGCGGAAGCTGTAAAAGAGACAGCGGCATGTGTCCTGAAGGAGCTGATAGAATATGACTTCCATCACTGTTTCCAACAATGGAAAATTCGCATGGAGCATTGTAGGGACAGAGAAGGAGTGTATATTGAAGGTGACAATAAGTGATTATGTATAAAATAAAAATAAATTTTTTACAACGTCAGTCTCGTTATTTAATTGCCACACATCATAGATTATAAATTACCAGTTAGTTCTATTTTTCCATTGTTATGGCTCCTATGTGTCTGCATTCCTCATCTGTGCGGACTTAATACTGAATAGTTATGTGACTCTCAAACTGGTTTTTCTCTTTACCTTTATACATTCATGAACTTATTCATTACCAGTTCTTTCTGTCAAAATAAACTTTATATTGTCTGCTTTGCTCTCTATGTTTGATATACTGTCTGAACTAATTTTTACACTTCTAGAAAATCGTTTCTTTTTCATTAATCTCAATTAACATTCTTGTAGTCCTGTTAATAATTACATCTTCCCATTGTAACGTTAGGTTTACAACATTACTGGTTGATTTTTGTGACAATGGATATCTAAAAGTTTGTAGCTTCATTCAAGAGATGTAGCAAAAAAATGTTCCATTTTATATAAACTCCTAACCTACCACCGGGTTGATCTAATGGTGAAGTTTGTCATGAGTCAGCTGTTTAACTGCTGATTTTTTAATATGAAGGTTCTGTGGTTCAAATCCTAGTAAAGGTTGTTACTTTTATCTGGATTTAAATGCTAGACAGTGGTTACCAGTGTACTTTAATGGTTGGAGTTCAATTAACCATGCTCTCTCTGGAATGGCTGGCCAGGGTCTGAACAAGAATACGCATCATACATATCATCCTTATGTCATTGGAATATGGGGTTGCTTATTGTTCTTAAAATGAATAGATTGCAACGTATACACATTATGGATAATACATGTTTATCAATTTCAAAAATATTTACTGAAACTATAAAGAAATTTATACCGTTTTTGTTACTGTTTTTCTATAAAGCGGTATTTTCTAGCATACTGGGCACTCAAATGACATAGGTCCAATAACTACTCAATACATTAAAGCAAGTATTAATATTTGTTTTTTGTATATATAAAAAACTTTGTAATTTACCTTATACTGCTTTTAAAATTCTTCTTACGAGTACTTTTGTGGTGTGCACCGCTTCTTCAGATAATGGTAATAAATAATAATAATGATAATAATAATTCTAGAATATTATGAAGATTGCATCTTCCTTTGTCAATGGTTTGAATCAAACTGAGTTTGATTCAAATCATTGGTGCGCACTGCGAAAGTACTCGTTAGAAGAATTTTAAAAGCAGGATAAGGTAAATTACAAAGTTTTTTTATATATACAAAAAACAAATATTTATATGGATTCTACTGCTATGATGGTAACTAATAACTTAAATAATTATAATTGAAACTAAGGTTTAGTATGTTTGTGCCATTTGAATTAATAGTTACTGATATATTCTTACTCGCTTTGTGTTTCTCCAAAGCCATTCATCCATTCAGTACTCAAGGGCAGAGGCAAACCTTCAACAAAAGCACTGCAACTATTTATTTTCTATGTAAAGAGATTAACGTAAATCTGTCATGAAGGATTGTTGGCTTATTATAAAAATATTAATATTATTTTGGTTTTTTCAGATTTTATAAACTTTCTTTTACAAAGAATAGGAACTTATATTGATCCAAGAATTCTCATTCAAAGAATAGACCCTGGATTAAAAATTCCTGGTTTAAAAAATTCATTAGTAAAAATGATGCAAGATTATAATTTACAGGTGAGTTAGTTTAAAGAATGTGTTGGGATTTTTACTACAATTTTAAAATATCAATATCTACCACAGTTTAGGCCACCTTGATATGTCTGGCTTCACCTCTTCTTTGGTTAACCAACATCTCTACTGCCCACTGGTTGATATCACCATGCTTTCAATGGCAAATGAGTTGCTAAAATACGTAGGAGATGGAGTCTTCAATTTTCCATGTATGACTTTATGATATTGCTTAAAGCTGTTATGTATTAAATATCTGTAGTGTTTCATAACTAAAAAATAGTTTTCCAGTTGTACAATGGCTAAGGCCATTATCAGTTTGGGGGATAGGAAGTAATAAAATATAACTATGTAAGTCAGCTGGCAAGCAACTGGGGGACTTTGGGTTTGCATTTGAATATGCTACGAGTTTACCCTCAATTGAATTTAACAGTTGATTCTACATATAATTCATTGTGTGTACTTTTTAGTTTCTGAAACAGCTGAATATCTTTTCGATATTAATTTCTCAAATTATTGTTCACGCAACTCATTACTCTGAAAAAATTGTCTTATCTATTTTTTTTTCTTTTTACGATCAGTGATACTTTTTAATCAGTTTTCTTTACAACTCAGACCAAAGTTTTCCATTGTTTTAATTCAAATGTAGGAACAGTCCTTTTGTCATCTGTGGACGAGCATAACTGTCTCTTATAATTAGTTGTCAAACTATTGTTTGAAATATATTTTAAGCAAACATTAAAGATTTATTTTATACGAGGTTTGTTCAAAAAATAATGGGAATTTTCGTTTTTTGAAAAAAATATTTATTTATTCATCTACATTAATATTGTCGCCTTCAAAGTAATCCCCTTCGCATGCAATACACTTGTGCCAACGCTTTTTCCAATCCTTGAAACACTTCTGAAACTCGATCTTTGTGATAGCTTTTAGCTCTTTCACCGATTCGCTTTTAATGTCATCTATGCTTGTAAAACGACGGCCTTTGAATGTTCTCTTAATTTTTGGAAATAGAAAAAAGTCACATGGAGCCATGTCTGGCGAATATGGAGGCTGGGGCATCGTTACAGTTTTGTTTTTGGCCAAAAATTCACGAACAAGCAATGAAGTGTGAGCAGTTGCATTATCGTAGTGCAAAAGCCATGAATTGTTTTGCCACAAATCCGGGCGTTTTTTCAGATTGCTTCACGCAAACGGCGTTAAACTTGTAGGTAGTACTCCTTATTGATTGTTTGACCTTGTGGCAAGAATTCATGATGCACTATGCAATTAAAATCGAAGAACACAGTGAGCATAACCTTCACATTCGACTGCACTTGTCGAACCTTTTTCGGTCTTGGCGATCCAGAATGCCTCCACTGGGACGATTGAGCTGTAGTTTCGACATCGTATCCGTAAACCCATGTTTCGTCACCTGTTATAACACGTTTGAGTAGATCCGCATCGTTGTCGACTTCATTTAGTGACTCCTGAGCAACTTCCATTTGCCGCTGTTTTTGTTCGAAATTCAACAATTTTGGAACAAATTTTGCTGCCACACGTTTCATACCCAAAACATCCGAAAAAATTTCATGGCATGAGCCAATCGATATGCCAACATCATCACTGACTTCTCTGATTGTGATTCGGCGATCGTTCATAACCATTTCTTTCACTTTTTTCACGTTTTCATCGGTTGTTGATGTGCTTGGACGTCCGGGTCGTTCGTCATCTTCAACGTTTTCGCCGCCATCTTGGAAACGCTTATACCACTCGTAAATCCTTGTTTTACTCATAGCAGACTCACCATATGCCTTTGTTAACATTTCACACACTTTATTTCATTTTTCACGCAAAATTTAATACAAATTCTTTGATCCATTTTTTTTAACAAACAAAAATAGCCGTTACACCCCAACGTCGTCGCTAATGACCTTGTAGTTGATGTGACGTTAAAAAAAAGAAAAAAAATAGCCGTGCTCAAAAAACACGTCTAACCTTAGCGGCTTCCACTTAAGAACTAAGCAATGAATATTGTTGAAAATTTTATCGTACGTCAGGGGCATGTGTACCAACATAATAAAAAAAAATTTTTACAATCGGACTATCCAAACCCGCGAAATTTAAAAATTCCCGTTACTTTTTGAACACACCTCGTAGATCTAAACCCTAGCTTAGAATTTTAAAGCAGTTTCAAGTCAGAGTAAACCAAATTGAATCATACAATAAAAAATGTCTAATTACTCATCTTTCTTATTATTTATCAAATCATTATTTGACATAGTTTTGTTTTTTAGTAAGTGTTAGCTTTATTAATGATCAGTGTCGATTCTGTGTGGTAACTATATTATATTGTATATAACGTTTGTAATGTTTTATTTTCCAGGTATCTGTTCAGGAAGGTTGTAAAAAAATTTTAGTTTCAGATTATTTCAACCTTCATGAAAGATTAGTACTGATGCAACAGCGAGGAACTAGTATTGATGGTAATATTTTTATTTTTTAATACTCATAATGTATTTTTTATTGTATAATTTTATTAAAAATTAATTAGGGTTTTGTGTAGTAAAGAAGTTGATAGTATTGTTAATGTTGAAAAAATATCTATTGAACCTTTGTTTTCATGTGGACCTTTGTAATCTAAATGTTTATGATCCAATGGCAGCATCAATGCATAATAGTTGTTAGATCTACGGGTTAATTGAATTGATGCCACTTTTTAATTGTGCTCATGATTTTTTAACTCAAATGATGCAGAGTTTTGGAAAAAATCTGTATCATTTTAAAATATGTATTTTTGCTATATTTGATGATTCAATACTTTTCTGTTAAATGTTTATTCAAGTTAAAAAGTCTTATGTATTGGATGATGATCCCTACATAACATAGGCTTGTGATAGGTTTGTATGAAGTGATAAAAAAATGAAAAAATGCCAGACCTGACTGAGAATCCAATCCTGGATTCCTGGCATAAGGCAGTTACACTAACTGCTACGCCAATTGGCCAATGAAAAGTCTACTGTCATTTTTTACCTGACCAAGGAAACAGAAATTGCTGATTCTGTCTATTTATATCCAATTATGTTTAGACAAACTTTAACAGTAATGAAAGAAATCTACAAATATTGTTAGAGATATTCGAGAGAGGTTTTTAGATAAATATGTACGATTAATATCAACTTAAACAATTATCTTACAGACCACTATCATAGGATTGTCTTGTTACTAAATTAAAACCAAATACATAATTCAGATATTTCTGTACAGGTAAAAATCTTTAATAAAAATAAAAACTGATTGTTGATAGGGTTTTGTAAATTTCTTAAGTATCATTTTTACATGTTCACATCATTCTTTATATAATTGCATTCATTCAGATACCTATGCAAGTATAAAAATGTCATATTGCTTTAAAGGTTTTTTTTATTTATTTATTTAACGTTGCATTAACTGCTTGGTTATTAACGACTACGATGGATTATGTTACTGTAACTGTGGGATTTGTCTTGTGAAAATTTCCAGACCCTGGCTGGGAATCGAACCTGGGACCTCGGTGTGGTAGGCTAACACACTAACCACTACGCTATGGAGGCCGCCCTGTAAAGGTTTTGTTTTATACAAAATCTGGTGTGAAACACTCACACAACTTTCTCTTGCCAATGCATTTAATACGCTTTTGTCATAAAATGCATACTAAGGCTGAAATCTTTAAAAAATTAATTTTTTTACAAGCTTTTGTGAGAAAAAACAGAAAATCACTAAATACCGCTAAACTAAGCATTATACAAAAAGAAATTTTGAAATAAAAGTTGTAGATTTAGAAATTATCTACAACTTTTATTATATACTCTTTTTCCCTAAAACGCATATTAAGGCCACAATCATAAAAAAACCATTTTTTCCACAAGAGCCTCCCAAGAGTTTCAGCAGACATGGCACCTACCCTATCTTGTAGAGCATAAACAATGTAGTAAATGAGGCGATTTTTAAAAAAACCATAGAGCCGTTTTTGAGAAAATCACAAAAAAGTGAAAAATTACACGAATAAACTACCACTTCTGGTTGATGAAAATGTTCGTGTTGGGTCCTCTAGTGGTATCTAACAAAAGTTTCAAGTTTCAACTTTGTAAGACGTTTCATTCTTGAGATATTCTGTACACACATATACCAATTGCTAAAAACATATTTTTTGGATTCAGAAGGGTCTGAAAACATGTAGACTGGTGGAAACTCTATTTTAAAAAGTCGACATGGAAACAATACTTTTCTTCCTGTATATTCATACAGGCAAGACAAAGTAAAAATTTCATGAACTTCTTCACAACTTATTGGTGTAGCATAAATAAATTGAATATTACATTGCACATAATAAAAACTATTTTTGTTTATGTTCTCAGATGAACAATATTGTGGAGCATGTCAACGGAAAATTATAGTTAAAGGTGAGTGAAAACAAGTGAAATGTTTGAAAAAAATTCTTATTTTAACTAAACTTTTTGTTGTAAAATTACATTATGTTGCTGGACTAATTCAGTATCATGACATGAATAAATGTGTTACAGAAAATTAATTATATAAGTTTGTAAGACCCTAAGAACTTTAGATTTAGTATCGCAACATTGACTCATTTAAGATTTGTAGAATGAAAAAAATAGATAAACAACGTTCCTGAGAGGAAGTCTTCTGTAAAACCATGTAAGCGAAACAAAAGATTTACTGCCAGACTGTTTCAGTCCATGATATATACTCATTCACATTTCCATCTATAAAAAAATTAAATTTCGACTTAGCTTTCTAAATATTTTTCATATATTTTATATAGCTACCTTTTATTATTATTATTATTATTATTATTTGCATATATTCCCCTTAAGGAGAGCGCTAAATAAGTAGTTTAAAACCATGAAAAGAGTTCTATAGTTGGGTCAGTATGCAAAACGCTATTATAAACTGCAGTGCAATTTCCATAGCACAATGAGAACGTTGTATGTTCATTTTCAAAGATCATTTTTATTTAAAGCAACAAAAATTTGTGTATTGTAACAATGGATTAGAAAAATCTAATATATTTTGTTATTTTAATTTTAACAGATCTCAGTCAAGCTGACAATATTTTAATGTTTTATTGCCATCATTCATTTCATGAACAGTGCCTCCCTATTACAGATGTCATTGTAAGTATTGATTCTTTTATGATGGAACACTGTAGTATTTATTAAGAAAACAACCTTTACTGCTCTTGATTCCCTTGTCTATTAGTGCCAGTAGATTCTATTAGAAGGAAAATGTAGAGACATAAATAATAAGAGTATCATTGGATGATATAAAAATATTGGCCGGTTTTTTTGTACTGTAACATCTGTATGAATTTATGTTTTGAAATGAAATTGTAACATTGCTTTCTGGTTTGATTTGTTTTTAAAGAAATTCCAGTATTATCTTGTATTTGTACTTTTTACGTGAAAAACTGTAGTGGTTATCTCCTGATACACCAAGTTAGGGCCCTTACATAGTGTGCTCGACAATATTAACTTAACATAAATGTTTTAAATTAAAGTAAAATTATCACAGTATAATAATATCTAGCACAGAACTTATGTACTAAGTATCACAGACATAAAAAGCACCAGGGTAGGTGTTGTAAAAGGGGCTAATTAAGACCTTAACAAATGGTGAAAAAATAGCATAGAAAATAATAAAAGGAGAATAACAGTTAATTAAAAACAGATGTTACAGCCATAATAACAATATCTTACTTCATACAGGACCTCACAAAGGCCACAGACTGAGTGGTCATGCAAAAACAAACTACAAATATGAACATCAACCTTAATGCAGGCCTACAGGCAGTTGAAATCACATAGGAACAGAAAAGTACCCATGTGCGAATCTCCAAATTTTCACACTTATGTAGTGTCATTTAACCTGTATTTGGACTGTACGTCATTAAGAACCAAACCACCCAATTTTATCAATGGTCTTTTGGTTTGAATCTGAACGCAACACAACAGATGTGTTCATAGCTGGATATTAGCTGGTCACCGTACCAAGTATTTCACTTAATTAGTGTTATTTAATTTCATGTGACTTTCTAACAGTTAAAGGTCAGCAATATGCTCGTAAAAAAAATTTATTACAAAAATATTGATTACCTGTGTAAGTCTGCATTAAGTTGTAAAAGTGATATTTTTAAAAGTAGGAATATGTTCCGGTGTAAGGGATTACAGAAATTAGAATGATTATATAAAAGCCACTAAAATATCTTGTGTAAAAGTAGCACATACGTAACTTTTGTCAGTTAACAATACAAATCTCATAAAATATGAGATTTGAAAAGGAGTCAAGATAATTTGTTTTATGCAATTTTGATTGTGTTTAAATTGTACAATGGCCACCTCTTTAGCCCAGTTGATAAGAGTGCTATACTGCGCTGTACACTAAATAGCAGAAGGTCCTGGGTTCGATTTAAGTCTGAAGATTATTTTAATTAAAACAAACTGATTCCATATCCAGAATTGTCACCATTAACCGAAGCAGTTGATGTGACTAATTTTTTTTAAATGTATTGGTATATTAAATGTATTTCATTAGTGATTAAAATAAATTACGTAATTATTTAACTTCACTTTGTCTTATTCACATATAAATGAGTGACCTCATTTTTCAACTATCTTATAAACAATTGTGCAATTTTATAGAATTGCATTTAAAGTCCTTCAAATAAATACATAATAAAAACATTATGCTGGAATTCAGTGTTAGAACATTAATACAGTTACTAAGATATCACTGTCAGGTTTGTAAATAATTTTTTAAATCTAATCCCTTTTGAAGATATATGTATTTCTATTATAAAATTAATGCATTTAAATACTCATAGTAACATATTTTCAAGACTTACAAAAAAAATTATTTTTTTTTTTTTTAACTGCTCGTTCACTAGAACAATTTAGGTCACATTATCTTTTTTCAATTATTAAATCTTATGTATCTATATTTTGCTACTATTGATACAATTTCCTTACATGAGCGATTTACTTTATAAATCTTTCAAAACTAATACAGAAAGAAATGTGAATACATCAGATAATAACTAAAAATCCTTCAACTACTGTGTACCAGAAAAATGATTAGTTTCATAGTCAGGGCAGCAAGTTTTTTTATTTGGAATAAACAATTTTTTTTTCTTTTTAGGTTAATTGTACCATTTGCAGCTCACAGAAGCGTGACCAATCAAATCTCACTTCAAGAAGAAAATAGTTTGATTGTTTAACTCATGAAAGTTGATTAACATGATTTAAATGCAGGCATAAGAGTGAACAGTTAAATTCGAGTCTCAGCAGATGAGCAGCGTGCCATAAAACAGTGTTATTTGATACCAATTCCCTTTCCAATCAGCTTGGAATGGCTGCTTATAGACTGCACATTTTAAATTTATCCTAAGATAGCTTGGTCATATTATGCCATTGTATATTTATTTGTATTTACTATTTGTTTATAGAATACACTTATTTTGTTTAATAATTATTCCATGACTTGTATAAAATTTTTTATGAACTGAAATATATATTGTAATGTGTATACATTTTTAGTAAGAATTTTTCTTCTAATTATACCATTATGCAGGAAATACAACTTATCAGACATAGAACTACAAACTGCTGGGCTATCCATAATACAACATATTCTTTGATATTACTAATAATTCAGTGACTTCAGTATTACATAAAAGTTTGTGCTATTTTTGGTGTAAACTCATCAAAAGTTTAAAAAGCTTAATTGATGTGTAGGGTGGGAATGATTAATTTGCTCATATTCCTAAATTTAGTAAATGTTTCTTTTTCTGTCATTTTTTTATTCAACTAATTTATATTTTAACAAAAAGAAGGAAGAAGAATAAGTTTCTTTTGAATTTATTGGCTGTATCCCATATATTTAATTATCTCTGTATTATTATTAACCCGACGAGAACTGCGATTTTAACACGTGGACTGTCATTTTACGCCTAATAAAAACTCTTTTTTCAATTCAGTTTCATTCCTAAAAATTTCAAAAAATTACCATTTATTTATAAAGAATTTGTTATTAGAACCACGTTTGAACCAAATTTTTCAGTTTCATTTACGACCAGAATAAAAATTGAAAATTAAAAAAAATATTTTCTTTTAAAAATATCAATTTGTGTACAAAAAAAGTCACTAATCACTAAAAAATACAAAAAGATATGTTTAGCTATATACCTTAATAAAGCAATTCATTGTAAAAATAATAACGTTTAGATATTGCAAATTGATATTGCGTTCAAAAGATATCACACTTTTTGTTCAACAAAGTAACGTGCTGGATGAAAAAATCGCCTCAAAATAATGTCTTTTCAATTTTTATTTACTCTAATTCTATGAAAGTTTCTATTTCTTTTCCGCTTGTTGTTTTGTGTATTATCCTTTTCTAAACTTTATAGCATAAATCAAAATATGTTATCGTTTATGTTGACGCTATTGTAAGGTTTAACCGAGGGATAGGCGAGATGGGTAGTGTTAACCTTCTTTGTTCGGTTTTAGTCATAAAGTTTGTCGTCGGCACTTATAATTTACTGATTTCAACCGTAACATTTAAAGCTAACTGATTATGTCATTTTGAAACAAATACCTTTTTTTGTTGAAAAGTTATTGACGAAAACGCTCTACTTTTAGTACTGGCTCGTCAAAAAATCCCTTTCTTTCACGTAACACCACATCGTCAATTTTCATCGTACAAATATGCAAGATACATCAAATGAAAGAAGTGAAAATTTTCTATCCACATAAACTAAACCCGTTGGAAAAAAATGAATAGTTGCGGAGAAATTTAGTTTTAAGAAAGGTGATGACGCATGCGTGATTTCTGGCTTTCAGGTTAGCAAGGGTTCAATCACAGCTTCATTGGGGCTTATGCTATTGATGTTCTCAATTATAAACCTTTCAGTTTGGTTTAGTATTTAAAAATGCTGTTAAAGCAGAAGTGAAGAAAGTATTGATAAATAAATTCTCAAAAGAAAAACACCGATCCTGAAGAATAACTGGATTCCTGTATCCCCACTTCCAGATTGTAAGCACAGTTGGACCCGGGTAATATGATAAAATTATGTAGAGTCATAGTTGTCCATACTATGCATCTATTTCTTTATATTTTTTAAACTTTGATGAACATCAGAGTTCCAAGTTTAAACTATTAAAATAACATTTAACAAATTTATTTAATGTTAAAGCCAAGTTTAATATAGATGACTGAAGATTTATATCTTCTGTAAGTTTTTAAAAAATATTTTAAAGTTTCATATGATATTTTATGTACCTTGATGATGGTGGATGCATCGAAACTTATACGAAGGAAGAATAAGGTAAGGTACGAAAACACTGTACCTGTGGCGTCGCTAAAGCTAGAAAATATGGGTTTATTTGCTAAATGGCTTGATAAGGCACATAAGGATCAAGGCAGCTGAAAAGGTGAAAGTTATATTATATTAAATAAACCCTAGTGTTATTTCGACCCCTTATTTTTGTGTTTTATGTCAGATGTTTCTAAAACCATGCTGCATTAGCAGCAATTTGCAAAACAGTCGGACGTTAGACCAAAAAAATAAATAAATAAAACCATGAGACGCCTTCAAGAGTTAGTCTTAAAAATTTCTGTATGAGCTCATTTCATTGGGGTAACTGAATTCTTCTTACCTTTTAAATACGGCCTGTGCATGGTTCTTTCCAAACTTCCATTATAGACTAAGATACTATTGAGTTGAGGTCAGTGCACTCAAATGTATATTAAACTTAGCACATAGAGATATTTTAAATGTTCTGCCAAATCCCTTCCTATACCCTACTGATAGGCCCATTGTCCTCCTTTGGTGCTACCCATGGGGTACTTATTGCTTATTTACTGGTGGCCAAACTTTCACCATGTCACTGAGTCATGGTCGGCATTGTGGCATTTCATAGGTGCACTGTCAGTTCACCTGGACAGTAACCCACCACACCTCAGCGGCTTTGTTGTAGCTGCTTATCTAGGTTCCCCTGTGTTCACAACAAGCCATTTAGTTAACGGCCTTTTCCTATACTCACAACCTGGAGTCATGCCCTGTCACCTCACTTAAGGCTCTCAATCCTAAAGGCAGGGGATTATGTTAGGAGTAGACAATTAGATTAATCTAATAGGCGTAAGCTAGGAAAGACAAGAGATAGAATGAGAAATGATGTAATTGGAAAACTATTGGATAGGGACAGCCTGGCAAGGAAGGTTGGACAGACAAAGCTACGATGGTTAGGTCTTTTTGGTAGGATGGAAGAGGGTAGACTAACTAAAAGGATGCTGTACTTGGAAATGGAAGATAAGAGTAAAGAGTAATGCGGATGAATTGGGAAAAATATGTGATGTCAAGAGAACAATTGAGGAAATATGGTTCTGCAATAACGAGAGGTGGAGAGGAGCTGTGTTGGGTCCAAACAGAGGAACTTGGAAGAAGAATAAGAAGAAAAATATACACAGGTGTTCTTTAAGCCAGTCACCATTGGAGCATCAAATTCTGCAAAGTAATAAACTTGAAATGGGAAACCTTCCCTACTTCCCCCCCCCCCCCCAACATAAAAAATATGAAGTTCAAATTTTTGTAATATCAGCCATTTTATTTAATATGGTGGACCACTTTCGTGTTTTTGAATAGCAACCTCTATTTTTTATGGTAGGGCACAATTATAAGTCATTTTTGTTCAATTGTATTTTCCCCTAAACCCGGCCATTTAGGAGCTGCTGATTTAGTTTAACATGTTAACAAAATAAATAGCAACTAACTCCAATTTTAGTTTTATATCTGAATATTTAAATTCACTTTCAAGTGACTGTAAACTGTTAATTTAAGGGTAAATACACTTCAACAAAAATGCCTTAAAATAGGTAATGTCTTCTGTCAAAATCCAGCATGAAAAATACGGGTTCCTATTTAAAAATTGAAGTTTATATTAAGGTACAATCCACATTTGAGTGACTATAGATCCAAAATGGCAGAATTCGAAGGGGGGAAGACAATTAAATAAGTGCCTTAAAATAATTCCTTTACCAAAAGCCATTATAAGAAATTTGGTTGTTTTAAAAAAATATTAAATTGTCCACTAAATTTGAAATATGGTTAATATTTTAAATATTCTAATAGTTTTAAGGTAGGGGAAGTAGGAAGGTTTCCCTAATAACTTAGTAACTTTTACAGTTTTTTAAATCAAAATGGTAAAATTTTAAAAACACCTGTATTTATGTGTACGTAAATTTTTATTAAATAAAGTACGACTAAGAATAAATACAAAACTAAGGCACTACAGAACAGCAGCCCTACCACAAATTACATACGCAAGTGAAACAATATTTAAAACCACAAATACCATTGCAATAGATAAGGTCCTCAGGATTGAGAGAAGAATAGTCAGAACTTGCTTGAACAAAAACTATCAAGTAGACGGAGTTTGGAGACTAGCTTCCAACGAAATGGTCTACAAAAACATAGAACCTATTACAAGTATAATTAAAAAGAAACGAATATCATTCCTGGGACATCTTTTAAGGACACCTGAAAATAGAACTAGCAGGAAAATAATAGAAAAACTGTGGTATAGTAAAAGTGATATTAAATGGATCACAGAATTAAAGGAAGATATTGGAAGGTTACAAATTACAATAGAAGATTTAAAACAAGACAGATGCATTGAAGATATTGAAGGACGAACGCGTTATACTACAGCCGGGAAGGAACAAGCAACGATTGGGAAGAGTGGTTCCAGAGGAGGAAAGAAAATTGCGCTCGGAAAGGATGAAAAAATATTGGGCGGAAAAGAAAAGACTTTAAATGTAAAATGACTAAAGTGGTCCTTTGTAGGCCATAAAATATTAAAAAAAAAAAGTACGACTTTTGATGCACATATTTAATGATATTATCACAATCATTAACTTACTATTTTTTTTTAAATTCTAAATCTTACTGTTTAAATTTAGCACTAATAACAAAACAAAGTATTATAATAAATACACACAATGATAAATTTTTAATTTCTCAAAAAAAATTTCTCAATAAAAAAAAAGAGGACACAAGTATTTTGAACATTAACACATAGTCTATCTTAGAAAAATGTTTCTATTAAATAACCTACAACTAAATTTCTAAACATAATAATAATAATAATAATAATAAAGTGTTTAAATGTCATAGAAATGAATGAAAAAAATACAAATGACTAGTTAAAGTAAAATTAAAAAGAATACAACAAATCAATGTATTTATTAACAAAGAAAACCTTGCTCAATAAATTTACTTAAAATAAAGAAAACCGTATACTCAGATCATTTAAAGCTAGTACATATAACTATTTCACTAACCCTGAGACATCAGCAACATAAATTGTCTTTTTAATAACAAAACTAATTTAGAGTATTTAAATCGGCTGAAATTATGCAATGATCTTATGCATGAAATGGTAGTAGTTAAACTTACATAGAACTTTACAATTAGGGAAAGGGACTATAGTATTATGCAACCTATAAAAAATGTCAATACAAAAGCACTTAACAAGGATAATCAGGAATAAAAACCAGATATCATTTTTACTACACTATATAAACTACGAATTACACTCACACAAAACCCAACAAAAATGCACTTATATTTTATTGTATTTATAAGATGTTTACTGTTAGATTGGTCCTGATTTAAACAAAAACTGAACTAAGAAGTTTCATTCTGATTAGCCAATTGACTGCGTGTGGTAAATGTGCACTTCTCATTGAACGCAGCATGGACACATTCCCAAATGTCGAAACTATTCATTGTTTTGTCTATGTGTTTATTAATTGTGTACAAATGATGAGTCATCTTCAATTAAAACTGATTATATTTCTCCGAGTTATGTAGTTAATATAAAGACTGATCTAAAAGTAAAAAATTATAATATACACTAAACAGTAATTTAGAATGCAGTTCTGTTAGAGATAGTAGTTATAGCATGGTGATGTGCATGGTACAATAAATAGGCTTTTCTAATAAAATTTGCTACAGTGATGTCATACTGACAATTAAATAACACTATCACGCTCATTATACAAATGTAAGCCATGTTTCAGGATACTGTAGTTCTGACTCAACCCACCTGTGCCAATTGCGTTCTAATGCACCATTAGTTGATAACAGTAAAATTTAGTTGTATTAGACCTAATGACAGAAAAATACTTCATGATACATGAAAATACCACAAATTATCACTTTTCTATTAAAAAAATGCTAAGTGCTTCAACAATAAACTTTTATCAAGTACTTAACCTTCTAATAACATTAAATTGGCTTTTTTTGTAAAGTATAAATTATTTTTATTGCTTCTAGATCATTCATA
Organism: Catonia carolina; assembly: GCA_035578175.1. Taxonomy (NCBI): domain Eukaryota; kingdom Metazoa; phylum Arthropoda; class Insecta; order Hemiptera; family Achilidae; genus Catonia; species Catonia carolina. The sequence goes on from JAQMRL010000018.1 coordinate 6,485,799, forward strand.
ATATTAATAATTAGGTATACAGTTAAATGAAAGCATTAGTCTAACAAAATAAAATTATGCACTAGAACCTGTATTACACAACGTAGGCCCAATATATAAAACAGGCAAAAACATATAATTGATGTGAAGTTAATGAAACCGGGTAGAACAAATCATCTATTTTTAATTGCACACTTTACTAATTTTGTTTCATGATCATTTCTTTAAACTATCTAAAATTTTCATAATAATGGCCTGCACATCCTGATCTTCAGATAAATCATGATACATGAAATTAACATATCAATGGCATCATGAAAACTGGAAGAAATACTATTTTTAAATCTTCCGTAAAAAACGTAATTATGCAGATTGGACCATTTAGAACAGGGACAAGCACACCATGTAATCTTTCCACCATGAACTGTTCGCTAATTGTATGGTTACTGACATGAAGCAACATGGTGATTGGAGCATCTGCTAGGAAAAGTTGTTGCCAAACATAGTCAACTATTTAGTACAATAAAGTGAAATTCAGATATAGCGAGCATATAATGTATTGTCTGACATCATTTTTGTACAATGGAATGGACAAAAAATATTAATATGGTTGTCAACATGAAATATGTTCAAAAGTTACAACATTTATCAGTTTATCTTATTTAAGCTGATTTCAATTTAATAATTCTCTAATTTTTAATTCATGCAATTCCTTAAAAACATTCTGTTAATTTAGACCTAATGACAGAAAAATACTTGACGATACTTGCAAATCCCTCAAATTATACTATACTCAAATGCAATAATAATATAATAATAATGTAATTATTTACATTTGCAAATAACTGTATTTAATTTGTACCAGCAAACTTACCTTCAAGACTAATAAATTAAATCCACCAATAATAATGTGGTGCAAGACTAATACAATATAGTATAGTAATTATGTGTAAACAAAATAAGCTTATTATCAACCTAAAATATAACGAATCTAAAATAATAAACAATCTAAAATTATGAAATAATTTCACCCTTACTAATTTTGCTTCTTATATACATAGTATTATAATTTGTTAAAATGACTTAATGTAAAAAAACCTTTTGTTATTTAATCAGAATAAATAACAAATAAAAAATTAATAAAATGCTTATTGCCATTCTTTTAAGACTGGACCGTAATTATTGGTAATACAACTGCAACTCAGAAACTGTGTTCAATTACAAAGTAGTAATTTATATGTTAACTACCTAATGTAGTATTTACACTTCATACAGTATTTATTATCAATTTTCAATATTTTATTATAATTTGATAGGCCTACCTATCCTTTAACGAACTAAAGACTGCAAATGAAGGCAGAGCATAGTGACGTAGATCACAGCACAGGACCAATTGACTTTCGTAAATCGTATCCTGCGTTGTCACATTATAGTCCCACTGCGAATGACAGCCAAACAAAAACTCAGCTGGAGTTCAGTGGAACAGAGTGTGACTTTGTGAAGGAGCAACCCCACATCCGACCTTGGCTGTTATTGGCTAGATCTCATCTGCAGTCTTTAGTTTGTTGGGGTATAGTATAGGTATTAATAAGTGTTCTAGTCATTCAACAGTCATCTTTTAAATGCTGATTATATGCTTGCTGCTTTTTTTCGAAATTACCAAGTACAGAAGAGAGCACTGTGCAGTTTTTTTACTGACTTGGGAGTTCTACCAAAACAGTGTGTATGTCACAATGGTAGTGAAATTATTTTTTACATAACCAGCAGAGCAAGATGGCACTGTTATCAGCGAGTGTCGTACAACTGTATGTTGCAGTCACATAACCAATAAGTACTAACGGGACTTATATGTAAATTGCTCCCGCAAATTCTACTTACAAAAATACATTACAAGATCCGATTTCTTATTTTACACATATTTCTACAAAACTATCACTTCAAAATTGATCACATCTTTTATAAACTGAAGTAACAAGCAACGAGTTCATTCTATAACCAATTTTTCTGCTTTATAGAGATTAGCGATAAGAACCTGAAACAGATAAGACAATTGGATAACAGAAACTGTAAATATTTTGAGAACCATCAGAAAATAAACTGCTAACATTAAAAATAAAACTTCTTATTGGGGCTCCCAAACTCCCCTGCACTCCAGCGTCTCCACCCACTACTATGGCTAGCTGCAAGGATGCGAGGTGGTATAGCAGAACAGTAATAGAACTGCCTTGGTATACTGCACCATTATATTCTTTTCATTGTCATTTTTTTCTTTCACCAGAAAAGTCGGCTACCAAGCCCAACACACTGACACAAAGAACATAAAAACACATAAACATTATGTAATATTCGCACACTTCTTTCACAGTATTTTGCATATTTTTCTTTAGTTCTGGTATCTCTGAAACAATAATACCTCTCCATTTACATCACTTGATGGTTAATTTGCTTGATGAATGAGAATTGAATATGGAACATATTCATGTAATACAATTTTAGCCAGTACTTTAAAACTGTCCAGTTGGAAGAAGTTCAGTTGGAGCTGTTCCAGTTGGAAGAAGGGAGGTGGGAAGACCTCAAAGAAGATGGCAGTAGTAGAGATGTACAGGTTGGAATGTCTCGTGTTTCTGTCGACGTGCAGGATGGTTTGTGAGTTCGGAACAGGCTTATGCCTAATCCTTGATAGTAAGAAGAAGAAGAAGACTTTAAAACTGTCAATAAACATTACATTCACTGAAAGTAATAATTATTTACACATTGTGTATAAACAATATAATTAATTCAGAGACCATAAAAATGTATCGTAGTAAAATACCCTGTGAAATTTTGCAGATCGGCGTATGTAAATATTTTCCTTTGTTTATTTACATTATGATCTGATTTTAAGACTGATGAGTAATTAACTTCCTCCACAATACTCTCTGCTAGTACCCTCCATTTACTCGTACCCATCAAAATTAAATCATTCATAACATTACCCATCTATCTCTTCCTAGGACGACCCTTCCTTCTACTCTTATTATACAGTATTTTCTTCCATGTAATTTAGCAACCCTTGTTGACTCCATTCTCTCAATGTGCCCCAACTATCTCAATTTATGGGACTTAATGAAATGAACACAGTTCAACATCACAGAATAAAAAAAAATTATCTGAATTAATTTACATATTCTCACTAGTCCCGTTATATAAATTTGGTTAACATTAACTTAACTTCATTGTTTTTTAGTTAATGTAATTAATATCAAACCACTTTGAAATTATCAACTGTCCAGAAGATAATGTAAATACCCCATAATATTTTCAAACTGTAAACCATTTGCAAAAACCTGATGGATGTGAATCAAAAGCACTTGCATGAACCTATCTACCTTCGTGCGCATGCATGAATTTTTTCCCGCCAGTCGATAGCATCAGTCGCTGGCAAGCAGGGGTTGAGTGAGGTAGTGTGTAGTGCTCTCATCGGTTTTTTTGCAAGGAAAATGACGGAACGACTGGAGCACCATTACTGCATCCACAAACTCCACAAACAGTGACCCCAACTTCATGAACACCATAATCACAGGTGAAGAGTCTTGGGTGTACAGGTACGACCCGAGAACCAAATCCCAGTCGTCACAGTGGAGGCATTCCATGCCACCAAGACCAAAGACGGCCTGCTAAGTGCGCAGCAACGTCAAGTGATGCCGACTGTTTTCTTTGACTCCTTCAGTGTGGTACACCACGAGTACGCACCACAGGGTCAAACAATCACCAAAGAGTACTATAACCTCCATCGCTTAAATGATGCTGTGCAGTGCACGAGACCAAAGTTGTGGTCAACAGGAAATTGGCGCCTCCATCATGACAATGCTCCAGCTCATTCTTTGTACTTAACTCGGACTTTTTTGGCAATAAACCAGACTCCTGTGGTTCAACAGGTTCCTTACTTTCCTGATATGGCCCCCTGTGACTTCTGGCTGTTCCCCAAATTCAAGAGCCTATTGAAAGGAACAAGATTTCAGGCAAGAGAGATTATGACAGCTGAGCTAAACTCTATACTTAAAGAAGCCTTTTCAGAACGCTTTCAACAATGGCAGGACCGCTGGGAGAAGTGTGCGGAGTCCCAAGGAGACTACTTTGACGGTGATTACGTTTCCAATGCTCCTGGTATGCCAGTTTTTTCCGCGGCCAAAAGTGGATACTTTTCAAACAGGTCTTGTATATACTGTATAACAGCACTTATGTATATCCAGATAAGTTCCTGGAACACACTGAAAGCACTAGTTGAAACCTTCATCACTGGGGTTATTGGATCAGTAAATCTATAGCAACACTGTATAAAAATGTTAAGTACTGATGCGTTATTATAAAAGTGTTACCTGTCTTTTTATAACTTCTAATGATTCCGTGCCTTTACTATAACATAATTCAATTGATTTACTCTCATTTAATGAACTATTTTCTCTAAAACTGTCCTTTATTCTTCGAAGGGCATACATCCTGCAACAGATATTTTAACCTAATAATTACCTATACAATAATTCGCTTCATTTTTAAAGTAGCTACAACATAACATAATAAAATATAAGTATATACATTTTTTTATTCAAAATGAGATATCTAACCAAAATCCTGGTGCTCCTCGTACATCAAAATTTAAAATAATTGTTGTGTCCATTATGTGTTAATACGTTGAAATAAGCAACGTACAGAATATAATTTTCGGTATAAAGAACACTAGGATGAAAAAACCTCATATGATATGGCAACTAAAATTTTTTTGGGGGGAAAACTGCTGAAAATTCAATGATTATGGCTTAAGTCACAACCATGACTATGAGAAAAAAATTTCACACACTAACTTTTGGCAAAGTAATTCAAGATAATTACAGTCCATGAGCTGAAATGTTTGTGAAAATAAGACATCACTATATTAGCACACCTGCTTCACTGCCAATTCCTGAAAATATCTTTAGCACAGTTGGCCAAAGAAAAGAATAAATAGAAAGCAGGAGTTTCCATATATTTATTTTGAGTGAACCAAAATTTTTAAAATAAAATAAAAAAATGTAGGGTTATTATATTTGATTTTCCCATATTTTAGGAAATTCATTTACCAACAAAAAATATATTAAAAAAATGAAACCTATATGTTCCAAAGGTAAATTAGGATGTTCTTACGATCATAGAATAAATTACCAAAGAGTTAAGTTTTGCTTAGCCAACATGGCCAGCCAGCAGTCCCGTTAACACCTGCATTTTATTTTGCATGTGATTCCAACTCTTTTACTATTCAACAACCTCTTTTACTATTCACTCCATTCCATTAAATTATTGAAGGGAATAATTTTAATGACCATTATAGAAATTCAAACCTATGTTGGAATCGTCCACCTGACAATGTGTTAAAAATTGTGAAAAAGTATATAATCAGATTGACACAGATAATTCAAATGAATTTAACAAAAACCTCACAAATCTTGCTCAACAAATTCCTGGACGTAAAAATGTAACAAGTAATATTCAGGAACAGAAGACAATGGTGATTAATGAAAAGAAAATGTCAAGCCACTCTTAAGTAGTGAAAAATTTTGAAGCAGCCTTGGCCTATAATGAATGGCAACCTGAAACTACTACCAACAACGTACTAGTGATCCATTGCTAGCTTGACATTGCGGTAAAGAACTGGTCTAATTCAGGAAAACAGGCATCAATAAAGGATTTTTTCCACAGATAATCTTTTCTGTCAGTTACAACAAAAATTTCTTTACTACACAGAAACTTTTTTCATTGTTATGTCTATGTCTTATACACTATTTTACTTAAATAACTATTAATTACACATATTTATAAACAGTAATAATGGGTACTGTTTATTTTAAATCATCCAAACTTATCGTGAATCCATATTATCCAGCTTTTCCATTACCTGACAACCTCCCAATCCATTGGCAGATAATCAAAACTCCTGTATATTATATACAAATTGATTATGTTATCATAGTAAATTATATTTTTATCAGAACAAAGACAACTCAGCCTGCATAAAACAAATACATGTACCCTACGCTTTATTTTTGTCCCAGTAAACTACAACTGAGGCAAGACTGAATTTTCTCATCTTCAGCTCTCCAACTCCAGTAAACAACTGTTTTGTTTAGAGTATCAGTATACAAATTTTCTAAATATCCCTAGTCTGAATTATCTACCTTCCACAGTATTTCCTTCCAACGCACAGCCTATTTGTAAATCCATTAAAAATTGTTAACTACAAAAATATGCATAACCTTTTTACACACAAGAAAGGCCTTCAGCATTTCCAATCTTAATCTGATAGTGTGGTAAGTCTAAAAAAAAAAAAACACTTGTCCAATAGAAGAAAAACTGCTAATGTTTCATAAAGGCAAATGCTTCAAAAAATACATGAAGCCTAAGGAACTTTTAGACTGTAAGACTTAAAAAACCTTCAATGAGGAGTTTGGTCTTTAGGACTACACTGTTAAAGACATAATATTACCTGACAAGAATCTCCTGAATTTATTACTCCCACATGCTGTTAACAATGGCTAAAAATATGGTACCAAAATTAAGTTAAAAATGTTTGCATAACACAGTAACAAGACATGTACCCTTCATACAACTTTCGAGACAAGTTTATATACTTATTCTGTAACTTACGACTATTTATTAAAATACTATCGTCCTAAAGCTATTACACAATCACACTTACCTGTAATTATAAACAGGGAATTTAAAAGCTTCTCGCAAAAGGCTTTTATACAAAGATAATACCCGAGATCTCGAAACAGCCATTATCCGAAATAGCTCAAAATTTCTCAGATTTATCATAAACTACAACCTACTAAACCACAGAAAGGAAGATAAAAAAAAGAAAATCAAAGGTGGAATGCCGACTATTAACGCTCCAGTAACTAGACCCTAACCTAAACCATAGTTCGTTGTGCAGGGCAAATATATCGATAACAGGACAAGTAAATATCTAAGATACCAAAATTAACAAGTGTGAATGGGCTATAATTTTCGTATAACGAAATAAAAAATATATGCATAATGCTTAATTTGTAGTCAACTCTAGCAATTAAGGTTATTTTCCTAACGTGCGCCACTAAAACTTTTCTAAGAATGGTTTACTCTTTCGGATCATATTGAATGATCCTAATATACTTTAAATTATTACGCAAGATTATGTTCTTTGATTTTGTGCTATAACAGTGCAGTAGAAAAATACGAATTTCAACATTTATTTCATTTTTATACTACTTTTGAAATTCGAGATATAAGGCCTGTAATTTAGTATAATCATCATATTGTAATATAATTGAAAGAAATATATATTTTTAACATGAGAGCTATAATTAAAGATGATGTGCAATTTTAATTGAATTTTGATATTTAAAAAAATAATATAATGCTATTTTTATACCAGTCGACTGATATCTAGAAAGCAGTGAGTAGGAGAAGAAGTTCACTGCGACCTTTTGAGAATTTTTTCGTATTGTTGGAGTAGGTACATTATACGAGGTAAATATACGTTGTTTTTCATTAAATTTTCAATTTATCTAGCATTCGTCTTGCGTTTTTTACTTCGTTGTTTTATTTTAATATATTGTATTGCAGTTGAGGGGATCAGGCTCAAGTTTTGTTTTAAAAAGATAGTCAAAGTCGTCATGTATCATTACCTGTAGTTTTCGCCGAGGTAGCTTCGGCCCATAATTGTATTACTGCATGTTAATTAATGTGAATCCAGTATTTTTTAGAATGGTCCAGATTTGTTTTTGGAGTAATCTCAATTCAGTTGCACTTATTTTAGCTCTTGCGACTTAATTTTTTCACATTACATTCATTTACGTGTTTTCATATTAAATGATCTGTAGTTCCCCCAAAATCTGGGTGTTCATTATCTGTTATCTAAACTGAACAATATTATTGAGTAATGATGAAGGTGTGGTGTGTTGATTTTTTTTGTAGTTTGTCTATGTTTTCCTTGAAATTCCACTGAAAATCTCAATCAGTTCAGTTGGTTGTTGGATATTCAATTTTAGGCCTATTAAAATATTGTTAGACAGATAACTATGACTCAAATAATGGCACCATAAAAGCTTGTTATTAGTGCCATTTTTGGGAAGGAGTATGGTTGCTGGTCTGCCTAGTTTAAGTAGTTTAAGATTTATAAAAAAGTTTAAGAAAAAAAGAGAGGATTGAAACACCGCAAGCCACAAAAGCACTTACCTATTTAAAACTGTGGGTGGAATAGATTATAGTATTTCCATAGTGGGTTTTCCCATGTCTTGATAAGAATGAGATACATGAGAGGAAACATTTTTTTGCTTTAGGTACATTCAGAATTTTTGTGTGTTGTACTATGTAAAAAATTTTATTAGTCAATTATTGGTAGTATTATAAAATTTATAAATTTTTCAGATGGCGTCCGTTGTGGCAAGATTAAACAAACCTAAGATGCGTGGGTTATTTGAAGCCCAGATCAAGGTGCACATTGGAATAGCATTTGCTATAGCTATTTCTGCATCGACTGCTTTTAAGTTTCTTGTTGCTGACAAAAGGAAGGAAAGATACGCTAAATTTTATAAGTAAGTTATGTATAGTAAATTACAACTAGCCTAGTTCGTGAGATCTTTGAATGTTTAATACATTTTTTTATTTAATTGAAACTGTCTGGTAGTCTTCCGTTGCTGAATGTAATATCACCTTACATACATGGTGAAACATAAATAGCATTTTTGTCATAAAGTGGAGCATTTTACATGTTGTTTCTATAACATGATTATTTGCTAAATAGTTGTGTATAAAGATTTGATTGATAGCGTGGAATCTTGCCAGTATGTAAATTAATATGAGATTTGCAAATTATTTTATTCTGTTTGAACAATACATAATTATAATCTTGTCAATTTGTCTGTCTGGTATGATGCATAAACAATAATGCCATCAATTTTCCTTGTTCTGGATTTGTAAAGTTAAGCTTACTAGTTCCTTTAAATTATTGGCCTAATTTATAACACATTTTAATGGTTATATTTTAAAATGGTTATTTCTAATGAACTAGAATTTATCAATATCTGTAATAAGCCTACTTGCTATTTACTTTTTAAATTGAAAGTCAACAATTTACATAATTTTACTTTTATTTTACAAAGATTTTACCACAAAAGGTGGTTGGCCCATTTGTGAATAATCTGTATAACTGGATTCTATGTCAGTGGTCCTTGGTTCAATTCCCTGTCAGGTCACGTATTGTTTTTAGTGGTTTTTAGCAATTGCCCTTCACTGTCTGTACTGTAATGTGCTTCACTAATGGATATAAAACAAAAAACTTCAACTGCAATTTTCTTAAATTGTATTAATAAATTTTACTAATTCATTCCTACATCTTCTTTGTGCAAGAACAGCCAAACTTAATTTTATAAAAATAGTCATTCACATTACATCACTATCGAATGTTAAACACAAATCCCCAAAAACTACCATTTTCTTAAATTGTATTAACAAATTTTACAAATTCATTCCTACTGCTTCTTTATGCGAGAACAGCCAAACAATTTTATAAAAATAGTCATTCACATTACAGATGCAAAGCTCATTATAGAATGATATTGTTTTATAGGTTTTCCAAAGAATTATCTTTTTTTGCAACTAAAACTGATATAAATACTTTTATAAACCTTGCATTGTAAATTTTTTTTTTTAATGGAATGTTTGAAGCTTGGGAATTGGTGCATAGATCCTTGCATTTTTACTATTAATTTCTTATTTCCTTTTTAACTTCTTATGTATAATTTACCATTGTGTATATTTACTGTTCTGTATAATTAATTTAATAATTACTAAAAATATTTAATTGTGAAAAGAACAATTTTTACTTAACCAATAATGTATAGCTTTTATAAATCTCAGTGGTCTCTGTAATTATTGTAGAATTGATATCTGACTACATAAAATTAAATAAGTGTAATTGAAAATAATGATTTTGTATGAAGGATATTTTTTGGTTTTACGTCTGATTTTTGCAATTACTGCCAATGCAGGTGGTAAGAAGGATGATACACGACAGATGAGTGATGAAAAAATGCCAGACCTGACCGGGAATCGAACCGGGCACCTCTGTGTAGAAGCCACTATGCCAACGGGCTGGCCTGTGGAGGATATAATGTACCAATACTAAAACTTCTTTGTAGTATTTCAACGCAGTCCAGAAAGATATATAGCGATTGGGTACAGAATTATTTGAAAGGCAATGCAGAGCAACTTTTCTTTTTTAATTTATAAATTTTCAATAATTAGTTGGCTCTAATTACTGTTGTTATTTTCAACAATGTTTATTAATCATATGCCTAAACTCTTGTGATTCGATTCTAATATTTAGAAAATTATGTACTTTTCAGTATTAAAAATCTGCTTTCTATTTAACGTCTGATCTGTAAGGAAATAAAATGGAAAAAAGAATTGTCTAGTATTAATTTATTTGTAGTCTTTGAGTGATTTATTATTAATTCTTCACAATTTTCTTTTTCAGGGATTATGACTGTGAGGCTCGTTTTAAGAGAATGGTTTCAAAGGGTGTGTTTGATTCTGTTCCTAGTTAAGTGAACAAATTGTTAGCTTTTTCTGTATTATAGTTCAATGTAAATTTCTCGTCATGTATTTATTAAAATAATACAACATTTATTAGTATTTATGTTGTTTGTTTGACATTAATTATAAAAACCTCATTTTTATTGGTGACACATTTGTTGTATTTGCCTTGTTAGCTAGTGTTCGTGTACTGACTGTGGCTTATTTACATTTTGAGCATTTTATACAGAAATTTTGCTCTGTAGCATTTTCCATTTTTAAGGTAAGTAGCTGTGATTCCTTCCTTATATGTAGATTCTTAGGGGGTTTTCACATGTCTGTGTTTGCACCAGCACCAGCTGAAGTAACTTTTCACACAGTCCAGCAAAACCGGAGCCAACGATGGTGCACACTGAATTTCTCCTGTTTGTACAGTAGCAGGGTTTGCTTTCTATGAGTTCTGTTAATGTATTATCGTAATCGAACAATTTACTTACAGTAACCATGATTAAAAGTTATATAAACGCTTAATACATTAATACTAGTAAAATAAAAAGTTATTATACACACAAATATGAATAAAAAATAAATGAAATCTGTTCTAATAGTGATGAAAACCACTGTAATACTGGTGTGTAATCTATACAAACACCTCTTCGGCACTGGCAAGAAACGAGTCTGAGATTGCACTGGCATCTGGCTTGTCGAGTTCAAGACTGGCTGGATTTACATTGCTGGATGCCGGACCTGCCTGCTTGTGAAACCACTAATATGATATTGCATCCTGTGCCGGTGTGTGTGAAAACACCCTTTAGGTTTACTTTGGTCATTGGAATATAATTTTACGTTGAAAGCAAAGTTAGTTTTTTTGAAAGATTAAACAATAAAGATAGAGAAGTTTGCTAAAAATTTGATGTTTTGCTCTGCCGGTAGGCTAGAAAAGCCTGGCTAATGCAATTGCCAGCTTCATAACATTGAGTAGGCTACTGTAACAGAACGCACAAAAATTGTGTCCGATAGTTGAAGCATTGTTTCCAGATAACTGCCTGCTCATTTATTTGAATCCACAAGAATTTTTAGAAGTCTTTTTAACTAGCCGTCTTAAGCTCTTTTTAATCAAAAAAAAAATCCGGAAAAATACTGTGGGTTCCTAATGAATCATATTTTAGTACTACATAAATGTATTATGGTGTGACCTTTTTAGTTGGGTGCGCACAAAGTTAGGCAACCTAAATTTTGCGTTTGACAATGAATAACTTTTTTAAAGATTGGCGACATATATTTTTTATTATTTTGTAATAAAATACAGAATTTAAACTTTAATTTCATGTATTAATTGTCATAGGTTAGAGGAAAAAATATTTGACTTAAAAAAATGACGTAAAAACATAAGATTGACTCGATAACTTACCCAACTGTGATCCGTTCGTTCACGCTCTGTCTAGAATTTTCATTCCAAAAAGCTATTTTTAGAAATGACACGAAATATTCACCCTACCATACGTAATTTTTGTTTTGAAAATATCACTGGAAAGGGTTTTATTTATTGCTCAGCAACATGAACATGACATTAGATAATTACACGATACTTTGTTATATTTTGAAATTTGTACAACTTAAATAATAATGATTAGGTAGCGCACCTGACTCGAACTACACTTAATGACCAACTGAAGGAAGCACAATAATGAATCGCTCGCTGGTTGCTGCATGTGGCAATGTTGCAGGGTACGGGGGGAGTGAAAGCGCTTCATCTACATAGCCACCATCAGACCATTTTTGTGTGTTACAATGAAATATACTCTATCCAAGAAACCTTTCAGCTTACCAAAACATAAATGTATTGAAATTGTGTTTAAACTTAGTGCAATCTATTTGACTTACAAAAATGTTCTTTGCTTATCAGATGAGACTTGCTATATACTAATTGAAACATAAATACAAAATACGACAGTACCAATTGAAAGAATTCATTAGAGTAGGCCTATTATAAAACATTCGGTCTGTCATTAGTTGTTTTGACTGAAGAAGGTGTTGATAGAGTGAAACATGATTACACATCCTTCTTATTTGCTTTCAACCTGTGGCCCTGATTTTGTTCAGATTTAAAGTAAATAACCTTTAATGAATTCCTGTTTAGCCAGACTCACAATAGTTGTCTCTTTGGTCTGACAGCATTGGGAAGAGGTAGACAGGATCAACTGTTATGCTCACAAATGCAAGCTAGCAATTCCACACCTAGTATAGGCCTGTTACTTGTTCTATTATAAATTAATCATTTTTTACATTAATTTTCTTTCTTTTACTCAAGTTAAATAACTTCCCAGGCAATTTTCTAGGAGAATGAATGAAATGTTCTTTTCTCATTTATAAATAAATTTTTGAAATTCATTCTGCCAACCATTAATATAAATTACAGTATAAATGAAATTATCACCTTACCTTTGGTTGCTTTTAAAGTTTATTAAAATCTTACGCGAGTTTTAGTGGTACCACCTTCTTCAAAGTATATTATTAAAATTAAAACTTAAAATTTAGAATGGTGTTTCCATTCAGTCATTTAGATTTAAAAAGGGAGTTGTAATCTAAATGACTAAATTTAATTTTAATAATATGCTCTGAAGAAGGTGGTACCACTGAAACGCGCCTAAGTTTTTTATAAACTTAAGCAACTAAAGGTAAGATGATAAATTTCATTCATACGGTAAATGTTCTTTTATATCCTCCAGAACATCCAGTTTGATTATCGTCCTATGCTTTTGCGATCTTTTACATTCCCAGTCTAATTGAAATTTATTTCATTTAACAAACACAAGATTGTTGACTTAGTTGGAACAGTAAAATTAAAAAATGTTAACAGAAACTTCTTTTACATAATTAGTAAGATTTATTAAGCTTAGTTTAGACGGCGCCAGTTGGGAGGCAAGTCAAGTGAGCAAGTTACATTCACCAAGTAGAGACTGGCAAGTACCAAACCAAGTAGTGTTCATACTACGTTGTCGTTTTAGTTGCAAGTGAAGCGCCAAGTAGTGTGTGCGATGGGGAAAAAAACACGTTGTAAGAAAGTTATAAAACATGTTTCAAGGATGTTATTTATTCATCTTTCGGAGGAAATTGAAGATTATCTAGAAAGGATTACTAAGAAAAAGCCATGGGTACGAAAATGGATAGGTAGAAGAAGTACCCATGGGGGATCGGCCATGCTTTTAAGAGAACTTTGATTGGAAGATCCAGGAGAGTACAAGGCTTTATTGAGAATGCCGCCTGACGTATTTGATGAAAACAACCAAATACAACAGAAACACAGTAAATATCACTGGTCTGCAAAAAAAAATAAAAAAACTCCCCTTGGACTTTGATGGGCGATTCTTATGTATCTTGACCCCTGAATCCAGATTTGACCTTCGTTTCTCTCTACCACCCACCGTTTTTTAGGGGGGCGCCCCCCCCCCGAAATTCTCAAAAAAAAACACCTAAAAGCGGTTATTCCTAATAAAGCGAGGGATGGGGGGATGTTGTAAGTACCCCATCCTTCCCTCCATAGAAAATGTTATCTCAGTGTACACACATTTATGCATGAAGACCGTAGGGGGAGGGGTGACATCACTGTTAGTTCAGAGGTGTAGCGGGGTGGGAAGCCGGGCCAAGCGATAAGCTTGGCGACGATTAAACGTTTTCAGTACATTTGTTACGCTTAGAGCCTCATCTTTACACACAAGAGGAGCTTAATGATCTCATCCGGGATTTAAACCTCCCAAAAACTAAAGCCTAACTGCTCGGGTCTCAGCTTCAGCAATGGAACCTCTTGGAAAAAGAAGCGAACATTTCTGTTTCTAGATCCCGGCTAGATTCGTTTAAATGATTGTTTTCGGGGGATGGTGGCTTAGTGTACTGCAATAATGTAAATGGATTAGTGATTTAACCTAACATGCCGATGATCCAGAAAATTGGCTCCTATTCATCGACTCATCTAAAACCAGTTTAAAAGCTGTTTTGTTGGCAAATGATAATGATTTGCCCTCATACACGGTCAACATGAATGAGACATACAAAAATATCAGCCGTATCCTTGAAAAAATTGGTTATAAAGATCATCCCCTGAAGCACTATGCTGATTTTAAGGTTGTGGCTTTACTTACAGGACTTTAATCGGGATACACCAAACATTGTTGGTTTCTGTGTGAGTGGGATAGCAAGCTCGCGATAAAAATTATACTGTTCGAAATTGGCCCTCGTGTGAAAGTTTAGTTCCTGATCAAAACACTGTTGCCAATGAGCCTTTAGTTTCGAGTGAAAAGATATTTTTGCATCCTTTGCGTATCAAACTCAGTTTGATTAAACAGTTCGTGAAAGCTATCGATTAAACAGGAGATGGATTCCAGTATTTGAAGAGCAAATTTCTACGTTTGAGTGAAGCAAAAATTAAAGAGGGAATTTTTGTTGGTCCACAAATTAGAGAGCTTTTTAAAGATTCAGTGACCATCAATCACTTAAATTGAAAAGAAAAAAAGAGCTTGTGCTGCATTTAAGGACGTGTGTGAAAATTTTTCAGGATTTAACAAAAATGAAAATTATGTTGAACTTGTCGAAGAATTGCATATGAGAATCTGCATATGAGTGGAGGGGTTGCAACATGTTATTAAAATTGCACCTTTTACACGCGCATTTGGACTTTTTCCCAGAAAACTTGGAAGTAGTTTACAATGCACACGGAGAAAGGTTTCATCAAGACATTGCACTCTTCAGAAAACTGTTCTCTGGGAAGTGGAACTTAAGTATGTTAGCAGACTACTGCTGGTTACTCTTGCTTGAAACTCCCAGAGATCAGTACAAGAGAAAAGCTACCTCCAAGTAAAACCACTCTCTTTAAGTATATGTATTCGATGACAAGTATCTTGGACCAGAAAAATTGTATAAGTAAAAATGCACTAAATGTATCAATACATCAATACTCTCTTATTGTACTCTTTCAGTGTTAGGTAGGTCTTTAAGTACCATAAAAACGAGATTCAACTGCACAATTTCATTTCATAGTTACACTAGACTGATAAAAAGTTGAAATTTCCCAAATAAGGGTGAGTGGCCCACCCCCTAAAAATGGTAGGTGATGGAGCAAAACGGAGGTCAGATTCGGATTCAGGGGGTCAAAATACATATAGATCACCTATTAAAGTTCAAGGGGAATTTTTGATGCAGACCAGTGTATCACGAGGAAATACTGACAACACCAGCTACTTGCACTAGATTACGCAATACACTGACCAAGTGGGTGTTTAGACGGAGCACGTACAAAGGCAATTCACTTGCTTGTTGTGGTGGGGGAAGGTAAGCTGCCCCAAAAATAGGACACCGGCCAATTCACTTGCCTTGCCTGACAAGTTGCACGGCAACTTGACGGGCCAACGAAAATCATACAAGTAAATGTTCGCACTGAGCAAGTGACTTGCTCACTTGACTTGCCTCCCAACTGGCGTCGTCTAAACTAAGCTTTAGCGAAGTAAATAAAGAATAAACGCACGTTTGTCTTTGGAAAACTACAAAACCGACATTTCAATTGTTACAAGCTGTTAAACCTTGAAAACAGTTGCCACTAACACAAAATTTACCTATCCATTACCTTCTTGTTACTGTTTCTTGATTTTTACAACATCCATTACTATAAGCACTAATACACAGATTTCCAACTACAAAAGATGTAGCGGCTGGGAACTGGTTAAGCAATTATGGTATTTCCAAAAATTTGTCAATACATTCGCTTCAAAAGCCAATATTAAACCTTGTGCATGGGCATTCACTGTAAATGACCACTTTAAACAGGCTTTACGTAAAAATTGGTCACTCTTGAGCTATTGGTATATGGTGTAAAGCTGCAAATGAACAGACAAAGACTATATTCTATAACATGGTATTTTTATTATAAGAATTATATCACAGTAAAATTTTCATGGAATACAATAATGTATCTAAATTAAATAAATTATATATTTTAATATTTAAAAAATAAAAGCTAAAAATATGGCAAATAATAATAATAAATTAAAATATCATATTTGGTTAAATATAGGCTGCTTTACTAAACCTGCTTACATTATAACTAAAACAAAAAATAAGTGAATACAATGATTATGCGAAAAAACCCACAAGTTGTAAAAAAGGAATAGTTAATAGAAAACATTTTGACCTGTTGATGGGTACAGAACCACCTGAAGATAAGTCATTGCCTAGTACAATGCTCTGCCTAATTACCCCACCAAAATGGGCTGACTTACTACAGATTCACCATTAACAATATCATAGAGTATATGGTTTCACTCAGCCAGAATACAAGAAAAAAAATCAAATATTTAACTGTAAAATGTTTTGCCAGTCATTTGGTAAGCAGTCATTCACTGTAAGCAGCTGTTAATCAATAATATTATTAAGATTCAACTTTTTATCTGCTTCTTAATATTGTCTCCTGTTACTAATTCTTGTTCGTTTTTGTGCTTTGTGAATGTTGCAATGGAAGTTCAACCCACTAACTAAGGTAAGCCTGAAGTGCATTATAATGGATAATATCCATTATGCCTACACGGAGTTTAGAAGGAACAAATATGGGTTGATTGTTTGGCGATGTCAAAAGGAAAGATCAAGCAGATGCCAGGAATGTAAAAAAACAAAAAATGGGAGATTATATACATGTATATACTATTTTGTTAAACACTGTAGCATATATCCACCACTTAATAAATTTCTTGTTTTACCTTATCATAAATAAAATTATTATAAACTGCCAGAAATGGTCAAAGAATGATAAGAACATTTACATTGCAGGATTTTTCTGCAGTTGTCATGACATACAGAGGAAGTTTACAAAAAATACAATATGTTATAATTTGTGTAATTTTAATGCTGTTGTAGCAAATTATGTGGTAATTCCCAAGTGTTCTTACTCATTCTTTAACCGTTTCTGATGGTTTTTAATAATTTTATGCAGGCACACAAGAGAACACACAGGAACGGTAAAAGATAACTGAATTGTGTGAAACTTCTCATCTTCAAACTGATGTCCACTAATTTCACAAAACTCCCTAGGAAGTAGAAAACTTGGTGAATTTTATAATAGATCACAGTGCGATCACGGAACAAAATACAAAGGAAATTATAAACGTACTATAGAAGGGTTCCAATTTTAACTCGGACCACCACTTGACCCGTATAAAATTTAAGCTTCTCTTTCTCAACAAATAAAGAATGTCTCAGAAGAAAATAAAATAGAAACTGGAAGGAATCTGCAGCAGCATGGTAGACATTGCCAAAGAATTAGCACCCCTGCGCAGAACACTAAGTACTAATGGTGGACAGAAAGCTGTGAGGATGCAATAGACAAGAGGGCAACAGCCTTTAAGGCTTGGTACTGAGATAAAACGGAAGGAAAACTTACAGTGCACACGGAAGTTTGAAAACAGACAGCAAAACACTACGATGGGCCAAGAGAAATCAGATATCATAAGAAATCTGAGGCATTGAGTCAGACTTCAAGAAAAACAACAGTAGAAACTTCTACAGGACGTTCAAACAACACTTGACAGGCTATCAAACTTTGAGCATATACTTTCGGAGAGAGAATGGTACACTAGCTGTGAACAATAAGGAAAATTACAAGATCATAGCTGAATAGTGAAGAACTCTAAGAGAAATAGCCAAGAAAAGATTCAAAGCAAAGAAACAAAATTCAAAAGAACCTTGGAGGATAGTTACAAAACTGAAAAACAACAAAGCTGCCGGAGAAGACTCAATCACTGAAAAAATGTTAAAAAATGGTGGTGAAGTAACTAACCAAGCACTTAGATCTGGGAAACCAAGAAGATTCCCTGCGAATGGAAGACAACACTGCATAAAAAAGGAGATAGAATGGGTGTAAACAATTACTGTGGAATTTCCTTTTACCCGTGACAAGTACTCTCCAAAGCACTTCTGACTAGACTAGAAGAGCAGGTAGTACAGAAACAGGGTGAATATCATGTCGGGTTCAGGAAAGGAAGATCCTGCACAGAACAGATATGGAACTTAAAGATGAGTTCTGGAAAGTTATATTTCAAGAGATATAATGGTTGATTTAAAAAAAACTAATGATTCAGTCAACCGAGAAATGCTACTGAATATTTTTGAAGAATTTGGAGTGGACATCAAAACAACGGCAATAATTAAGGAAAAATCAACACAGACAAGATCAAAAGTAAAATTTCAGGAGAAATCTCTGAAGAGTTTGAAATTAACAGGTAATAAGCAGAGAGATGACTGTCACCAGTTCTTCTGTATGTTGGAGAATATTATTCACGAATAGGAAATGGAACTTGCCAAAAAGGATAGTTAAACCAAGTACACATCAAAGAGATCAAAGGAGGATCAAAGAACGGCATAAAGATAAACGTCTTGCTTTTGCAGAAGACCAAAAAATAATTTCTAGGAACACAGAACTACAATAGAGCAAATCAACGTGTTAAAAGAACAAGCAGAAAAATCAGGACTACAGATTTTCTTCGAGAAAACTAAATACATAACGAACATCAAAATAGCCCCGTGTCACCTGAAGACACAATATGAAAAAATTGAGAAAAAGCTTCAAGTACCTTAAGGAGATAATACAACCAAAGACCAGCGAAAAGAAAGTAAAGAGATGAGGAAAGATGGCCACTGCAATTCGAGGAACTCACCACTTGTATTACAAGAAAGCACTCCCAAGACAAGTAAAAATTAGACATTTAATATCATGATAAAACCTGTCCGCACATGAGTAAGTGCTTTAGAATGAGAACGAGAAGGTGGTCTAAGAGAAGCAGAGAAATTTGGGAGAAAGATCCTCTGCAAGACAATGGGCCCAAAGATAATAGACAGACAATATAGGTTACGAGGTCGAGAAGAACAGTGCAAGGAAAATTAACAGTTAGAAAGAGAAGTCAAAATTTCTCGGACACCTGTATACAATGAATGACAACCGGTTGACAAAACAAATTTTTAAGACACTAAACAATAGACCTACAGTGTCGGATAAATGATGTAAAGAAGTCAGAAAGGATATTGAGAACACTGGGATAAACCGAGAAAACTTAATAGATTAAAAAGTCTTTTCTCTTGATTTTTAACTTATTTTGCTGTGCGTTTTTTTCACAACACCTCTGAATTATTTCTGGAATATTTCTTAACTTCTAGGAATAAAGGGGCTCTATAATCCCTTTGACCCACGAAATGCATTAACTGCGCGCTTTTTTCGCAACAAATAAAATTACTCTAAATAATAAATAACAAATAAATTTTCTAAATAAAAATTAACAAAAGAAAAAATTGTCATTTTATGACTCTTATCAGATGCCAAAATTAATACAAAATACATTCTAAAAATGCAAATTAAAATAAAATAAAAATAATAACTAAACAATCAAACCACAGTGCAACTTAAGGAACAGATTTTTTTTTTTTTTTGGCAACAGATCTACAACTTAAAGCTTAAGGTATTCTTAATTAAAAAAATGCTTGGTTGGTAGGTTAACAAGGTAAATTTTTAAAGTTCAGATATAGTTACAGTAACATTATCATAGGCATACTAACTCTGTCTTAACAAAAATTATTCTTAATAAATGAATTATACTCCAGGACAGACCTTCTCACAGCAACATTATTGCTTGACTTTAAATTTTTAATTTAAGTAGAGCATAAGTTAATTAACCTTACACTGATCGCTTTCACCTCATTATTTATTAGCAAAATTGTAAGTAAACAAAAAGTTGCTTGTTCGGCTTTCAATTGAATGAAAGCCTGCCTTTTGATTAATTAATCTTGTTTTCAATGCCATCCATAAAAAACGCAATCATTCTGCTACTGTATCATATTGCAGTACAGAAAGAGGAAAAGTTTTATTAAAAATTGTTGCATTTCTATCAAGTATTTTTTTTTGTAGGTAAACTTATTAATTTGAAATTGGACAACTCGCTTGCATTTATTTCAGTGAATTTAAATCCACAAGCTTTTCATAACTAATTTTTTTGAGGTATCTGGTACTGGGAGGAATGGTTGTTTATAATTATATTTTGGATTCTCACATGAGGCCCTGTTGTCATTGGTGCGGTGGTTTGAAAAAGTCAATCTCTTTGAAAAAGAAATCTCTGTGTACAAGGTTAAAAAATTGTAGTGTTCAAGTGGTGGAGCTTTTATTAGCATGATACAACAATCCCATAAATTTTGTGTTGGAGCTCAAGTCACCAAACATAACAAAAACTGGGAACTGCTACAGTACACTAAGAAAAGTCAATAATATGTAATTTCACACATTTATAACACCATAACAAAATCTAAAAATCACTTTTTGACCACCTGGGACACACACATACATCCTGTTTTTTTCAAACCACTGTAAAAATCACAACAGCACCTCCATTAACGACCCAGGTCTGTGGATGTAAACAGTCATTCCTCAAATAACTAATATTGACTTATTAGTTTAAAAAATTGTATGGTTTTTCCACAATAAACCACCACTTTCAGGCAAAAAGTCAGAACTGAACTATAAATTGAACACATTACATCTGTCTGCAATAATTAAGTTTTAACAAGTAATTTTTACTGACAAAAAATATATTGTTCAGATGTAACAAAAAATATATATATTTTATTGTAAGTAAACACATTTTTAAAATTGATTACATGGAGAGTTGAATTGTTGTTTAGACAAGCACAGTACAAAGTGAAGAGCAGGAATCCATTTAAACAGAAATAACAATAAAACACTTGTTAAATTCACCAAGCCTTAAACAACAAGAAGAAACCTGTTACCAATTCAGAATTTGCTAACAGAACTTAATTTAAAAGAAAATTTATAAAAAAAAAACAATTTTTCAGTCTTTGTTTTCAATTAGCCTGAGTACTAAAAAAAAATCATGTTTTCCACTGAAAACTATTAACATACAAGAATGAATCAATTGAGCACTGCTCAATGTTCTTTTATAAAGCAAGAGGATAACCACAACAAACTGTATTAATTGTAAGTAGTTCCAATATATTAAAAGATAACAAAAAGTATTTTGGTATTAATACTCCATGAGGAATACATAGAAAACATTATACAATTAAACTGAGTCTTGTAATGATATTACTACATAATACTGTCAATTCTAAATCAGATCTTACTGGTATTTTATTGTCTAATAGGGTATACGTGCTACTAATCTGAAACTTAGCGACTTAAAATAAGTAACATTTGGTGTTTTGGCAGCTTTTAACACAAACTTAAGAAAGTAACTTTTCTATTACGTACTTAGTACAAAAGGTATTAATGTTTAAAAATAACTCGATGCTCTAGAGGTAAAGTATGTTAACTCCAATTTTGGTGAAATTAAGTTAACACAACCTTCAAAATCAGCAAGAAATGCTCTATCTAATGGTACACAGTGTCAACTCTGTAGATACTCTGTAGATGTAGATTTTTAAATTCTCTACAACTTTTATTATATACATTTTTGTGCTAAAATGCTTATTAAAGCTGCAATCTTAAAAAAACAATTTTTTACGTGAAAACAGCCTCACCCAGGATTTCAGCAAATATGGTGCCTACCCTATCTTGTAAGCATAAAAAAATTTAGTAAACCAGGCGGTTTTAAAAAAAAAAATCTTAGGAGCAGTTTGTGAGAAAATCGCAAAAAAGTGAAAAATGACATGAATAAACTACTACTTCCAGTAGACCGGTTTTGATGAAAATGTCCGTGTCGGGTACTCTAGTGGTATCTAACTTAAGTTTCAAGTTCGTACAATGTTTCGTTCTTGAGATATTCTGTTCACACACACACACACACACACAGATCAATCGCTAAAAACATGTTTTTTGGGTTCACGGTGTCTGAAAACGTTTAGATACAGTGAAAACTTGATTTCGAAAAATCAACATGAAACAATAATTCATATATAGGCAGGAGAAAGTAAACATTTAAACCTACCTTTCTTTGAAAATAGGATTTTTTGTTTTTTTGTTTTACATATGTTTTGAACTTTAATTCTAATGCGGGCAATTAAGGGTGATAGATGAAAATGAGTGATGAAAAATACCAGACCTTATCAGGAATCAAACCCAGACCCCGAGAAATAGGATTACTGCCATTACATCAACCACTGCACCAAAGATGGTTCGTAATAAGTGGGTGAGAAAATGTACAATGACTTTGATGTAGACAGAATGTCGGGTGAGAAATCATAATTACATTGTCAGAATTACCCGAGCAACAGATCAAATGAACATTATCTGCTAAGCTTGCACCTCATTTCAACAACTTGTAT
Organism: Catonia carolina; assembly: GCA_035578175.1. Lineage (NCBI taxonomy): Eukaryota > Metazoa > Arthropoda > Insecta > Hemiptera > Achilidae > Catonia > Catonia carolina. The sequence continues at coordinate 6,508,650 of JAQMRL010000018.1, forward strand.
ATAATTCTGACAAACTCAGGTTTACAAGCAGTTCATTTTACATTTTTTTATTTTATTTAGTTAAATATACATTAAGATTTATTACTATACTGAGGACATTATAAACTTACATCTTCCTATTAAAAAAAACTACCAAAACACCAAATGTTTTAATTCTTTCACTTTTTTGTTTTGTTTTTCACAACCCTTGAACATACTGTATATGAACATTAAATTTATTTATATTAGTGTAAAGTTACATCAGAAACCTTACACAGGAACTAATTATTCTACTGAAAAGTTGCTCTAAACATGTCAGAACATTATCCTTTATTTCAAACCTTAGTAGACACTACATCTACTTGGATAAGTTAGTTAAATAGATATATTACAACCACTATACTTTATAATTTTAATGACTACTTCAACAAATATGAAATTTATAGCAGAAAACCCCTAAAATTACTAAAGAGGTTTACTTATATTATATTTCAACAGCAGATCTGAAAGTTGTAAAAATTATACTAAAACATTATGAACATAATGTTAGTCAATACATCAAAGTTCACTAAAAGCTGTTTCTGTAGATGAAGACCCAGAAGTGGAACATGTCGATGAGATAAAGACGGAAACGGTATCACTAATTGTTGCTACATTTGTACTTCTTTTACCTCTAATTGTTAAAGTTTCCGCTTTAGCTCGTTGTACTGCACGTTCTGTTTTTTGACTAAGGAATCTAAAAATTAAATAAACCATTAGATCATAGAAACATAAATTAAATGAGGAAGTTACGGATCAGAAAGGAACAATAACATTGAAACCATCTTGGCCTCTAATTTGTGATTTCAGTTTCAAAAAATATCAGTAATTATCACCACAAAGCAATCATATTCTTTTCACTGAGGATCCAAAATCATCCACTGCTTCTGGCTTTTCTGTCACACATTCCTCTAAGTCATCAACATCGAAAGCAGTGCAATTTTCTTTTAAAACTTGCCTAAAACCTTTGAGTCAACAAAAGTTCATTGAAAACTGAACTGTTCCACATCAAAGCAATGCAACATTGAAGCTGCATTAGACAAACCACCTTCAATTGGTATTTTCAAACTCATCTTAAGTCTCTCCCTGAGATTGATTCCACAAATGACTGGCACCAGCTAATTTTTAAATTCCTTTGATATGATCTGGATTAACCTGAGGACCAACTTGATGGGGTCCTACCAAAATTCAATTACTTAAAGGAAAAATTTTAAAGAAAACTTACCTGACACACACATACTGAACCAGAAGAGCAGAACTAGCAGCCAAAGTTCGTATTCCAGGGTCAAGAAACATTTGTATTACAAGCCAAGCTCCAATAGCTGAAATACACATACACAAAACTATTCCAACCGTGTGACCCCAGTGCTTGCATGTTAATCCAACTGACCAATCTAATCGTCTATAAAGTTCTAGATCATACTGTGTATTACATACCGAACAGCGTAGAGGATTAGTTTTATTGCAACACTGGAACAAAAAAAAAACACAATTAACTTCATATCCAGTTTTCTCTAAAAAAAAAACTAGAAATTATAAGTATGATCATTTTTTACTGTACATCTTGTAAAATTTAACAGGAATGGTAATAGAATTCACATTCATAATATATTGGCTAAATTTAATTAGAAAACTTGTTTAGTCAAGTAAATATTAGTTAATAAATATAGTTAAAAAACAAGAACATATTCAAGTAAGATAATGAACACCAAAAATCACTGAAACGTGATTACATTACATCAAATCATATAAAAAAATAAAACCATAAATTCAGAAAGATAGATAAACACTTCAGGGCAATAGAACCATGTTATAACAAAAACAAAAAATGAAATTAAGAAGTATGAGATGTTCCACATTTATTAACATTTAATAAACAGAGTTAAGACATTTTGAAAGAACAGGTCAAATTTTAAAATGGATGTGGAGTAATATTGACTGCTGCTGCTGCCATCTCCACAGAACATAAAAAAAGGCTGAATTCAAATAATTGAATACTTTCATACCAATTACTTAGAAAGAAACATCTAAAAATTTTAATATTTGAGTTAATTTTTTTATTTATATACTCTGATGATGGTGGATCCACCAAAACATGATAGTAAAAATAAAATATAATACTGTGTAAAAACAAAATAATAGAGCAGCTATAAGATTAGTAAAAAATTGCAATAGAATTGTTTAATATCATATCAACAAAGATTTAAAAATAGTAGGATGAGATACTTTATTATAGTGTGCCCAATTAACCCTCAAAGTATCAAACTTGCTCTTTGTAAAATGTTAAGCATAATTCAGTAACTTCATTTGTAATGTAGTGAACAAGCTCATTTTAAACAAAGAAAAACAGTTCTTCCCCAAAAACTGAACATACATTTTGGCATTAGTACATAAATAATATTTAGTTATAATGAATAACTTGCCATTTAGTAAACTTTCCAAAACATTCATAAATTAGTAATAATATATATTAGTTTAATCTTATCTAGGCTATCAAAAACAAATATAATTAAGAAATCATTTTAGCTTCAACTTTTTTATTTTTATCAACCATCTAATTTGATGGCTGCATTTTGCTGTTTACAGAAAAATTAAAAACATTTTGAAATCCCTTCAAGAAATTCAACACTGTTTTTAATATCTTTTAGAATCAATGAAAAATTTTCATTAAAACATTATTACACTAACGAATCAGTATATAATATAATAGAAAGAATTATTAAAAAAACCCATCAAAAGTCTGTTGAACAGTTAACTAAAAAAACACAAGAAAGCTAGACAAATAAAATCTGAGCAGTTCTCACTTTTGATCATACTTTAACTGAAATTACTACAGCTCTGTATCATGAAAACAAACTGCTCAAGATGCTAAAAAAGATAGGACAAATACTATTTCAGTCCACAATACACACTGATAAGTATTGTAATAATCTGTTAAACATACCTGTTCTACAAGCCACTTTTTCAGGCAATCATGATGAACAATGGATATATCACCACGACATGCACATGGTTGTATCAGAGGTCCCATATCAGTGCGCTCAACATCTCGACAAATATAACACTCCTGTGTTAGACATGAATCTTCCTCTGAAAATATAAATTAATTACAAAATAATTGCCAAAACTAATACAGTAGAGGTTATTGGTGAAAAAATGAAAAATAAAAATGTTGATCAACAAAATTTTCAGAACTGGTTCCACAGAATATTCCCAGACACAACGTTTGATACACTGAAGAGTACAAAATAATAAAGAAACCACCAAATACACATTAGATGGCTCTTACCTGGGATTAAAACAGTCAAAAGGTCCTTCAGACCTTATAGATCCATCACTAGTTCCATATAAATATAATGTTACATGAACACTTTAGTCAGACTGTCATGACAATGCCAAAACTTATATTGAGTAGAAAAGATCTATGTAACCAGGTTTACCCACTTACTGTACAGCTCATCATTTTAAAATGTTATCTGATGGTTTATCAATGTATTTATACATAGAATTTTTACAACTAAGTAATTTTTTATAATTATTACATACTTCCAAAATTTACATACGAGGGGTACCCAAAAGTAACCGGAATAGCACTGCCGTGGGCGGTGCTTGTGTAGTACACATTTCTGCCGCACAGACGAGTATAGCGCAACTCATTGCGAGTTCAGTGCAGTGATTGCAACTCATTGCGAGTTCAATATTCATCTGCAGTGATTGTTTTTCTAGCGCTGTTTTGTTCTTGTTTCTTTATTATGAAGGCAAGTTTAAGTGAACGTGTGGCTGTGAAATTTTGTTTTCTACTCGGTAAAAGTGCTGCTGAAACTGTTTTAATGATGAAAATAGCTTACAAAGATGATGGTATGGGAAAATCTTAAGTATACGAGGGGTTTTCTCGATTTAAAAATGGCGACATGTCGATTGACAACAAACCTCGTTTTGTCAACAGCCCGAATCGCCGAAAATGTTTAAAAATTCTAGAGCGTGTGCTCTCAGATCGTCAACTGACAATTTGGAAGTTTTAAGAAGATTGTGCAAGTATTTGTCAAAAAAGATCCGATTTGTGGCAGACAGGAGACTGGTTCTTCCACCACGACACTTCACCTGCACACATAGCCATCTTATCTTGGTGAAAGATTTTTTTGACTAAAAATAGCATGGTTTCGCTGCCCCACACACCTTACTCGCCTGACCTCGCTCCGTTCGACTTTTTCTTATTTCCACGCATAAAAAGGAACATTAAAGGACACCAATTTGACAGCATTGAAGCGGTCAAGGAAAAAAACGAGGGAGGAGCTGTCAGCCATTTCTAAAGATGACTACAAAAATGTTTTAAACAGTGGAAGCACCAGAGGGATAAATGTATTAGTTGTAATGGAGAGTATTTTAAAGGGGATATGTAAAAAAAATTGAAAATAAATAGCTTTTGAAGAATAATTCCGGTTTCTTTTGGGTACCCCCTCGTATATCTAAATTCCCTCATTATCTATATTAGTTATTTTAATGGGAAGTCAACCCTCACACAAGATTATAGCAAATTAAAAACCTATAACTTTTATTTCAAGCATTTTCTACAGAATCAGCATTGTTCATAGCAATTCGTGACTTACCATATTTTGCTCTTTAAATTCAAAAGTCCAACAGTGGTAGATTTTCATTTAACATTATCCACTCATGATTAAAATTAGGTTATACTATTCATTATTTGCATTGGCAAGAGAAAGCTGTGTGAGTGTTTCACACATATTTTGTAAATTTATTTCTGAGGCTACGTAACAAGACTCAAGAACTTACAGAAAATCCTTAAAAAACCTAAAACCATTAAGACAAAAGTGTAAACAATGAAATAATTTTACCTGAAAATTGTTCTTTTTCTTCCATTCTGTCACGACTTAACCCATCAACCTCTGTCTTTTTTATTATTCTTTTGGGATTTAGAATCCACAACTGTTCTGGACTGTAAAACAAAACAAAATTATCCATATATCCTTAAAATCCATTACTTAAACTCTAAAACTTAAGCTATAGTCTAAAAATGCATTATTTTAGCAAATCGAATTTAGTAGTCTTATTTTATAGAGAAGATTAAATTTTTAAACTGTTTAAGACTTCACAGTACAACTGAGATACTGCTTTACAAAGAAATTTTGCTTTCAACAAGATGTTTGTCCCGTGTTTTTAGCTGCTGCCCCTAACTCAATTTCAGAAAACTCTTAAATAAAACTATCAAAATTTAGATAAATTTTTATCACACACACGCACGCACGCACGCGCGCGCACACACACACACACGCACACGCGCGTGCGCACACACACACACACACGCACACGCGCGCGCGCGCGCGCGCACACACACACACACACACACACACACACACACACACACACGCACGCACGCACACACACACACACACACACACACACACACACACACACACACACACACACACACACACACACACAGACCAATCGTTAAAAACATGTTTTTTGGGTTCAGTGGGCCTGAAAAAGTGCAAATCTGGTGAAAACTAGATTTTGTAAAATCATCATGAAAATAATACTTTCCTTCCCTATAATATAAATATATTATATTCAAATAGAGCAAGAGAATAAAAAAGTAACAATGTAACGGGTGAGGCAGTGAATCAGGCGATTTGGCAACAATGCATACAGTCTTCTGTAGTGAGGCTAGGAGAATGAGACTACCGCCATCTTGAAGCGTCTGTTTACCATTTAGTTCCAATGGAGTCGTGGAGCAGTGCACAACGAGCATACACTATTAAAGCATATTATAAAAATAATGATAGTTACATGTTCGCGCAGCGCACATTTCGTAATTATTTCAATATTCCGTGAAATGATCCAATACATTCAGCCCATGCAATAAAAATATGGGTTAAAAACTTCGAAGAAACAGGTTCAACACAGAAGACTAGAACTGGAAGCGTAAAAAGTGTCTGTACACCAGAAAACGTTGACAAGGTGCAGGCGGCTGTGTTAAGAAGTCCTACGCATTCAGCTCGAAGGCATGCAATATAACTTGACATTTCTAATCACAGTGTGAGGAGGATTTTACACAAAGATCTACAGTTCCATCCGTTTAAAATTCAGTTAGTGCATGCTTTGAATAATGTTGATCACGCATCCCGACTTGCTTTTTGTAATCGATTATTGGACATGATGAATGACAACCCAGATCTTCTCAACAATCTTTGGATGAATGATGAAGCTAACTTCCATCTTTCGGGCTTCGTAAATAAGCAGAATTTTAGATATTGGTCACGCGAAAATCCACGAAAAGCCGCTTCACAGTATTAAAGTGACAGTTTGGTGTGCAATATCAACACAGGCTATTGTAGGACCATATTTTTTTGAGGATGACAATGAACGTGCAGTTACAGTGAATACACAGCGCTATGTTAACATGTTGGAGAACTGTCTTCAACCGGAATTAGTTCGTAATCCAGCTTACCAAAAAATGTTTTTTCAACAAGACTGTGCTACCTGCCACACATCCAGGGCTTCAATTAATGTTTTGCGATGCTTGTTTCCCAATCGCATCATTTCTAAGAACGGAGACATTTCATGGGCAGCCAGATCACCAGATCTCTCTGCATGTGATTACTTTCTATAAGGACACTTAAAATCACGTGTTTTCCAATCTCCAACGCCTTGAAATGTATGGGAACTTAAAGAACGGATACGTGAAGAAGTGGCACGAATTCCTACAGCCACATTATGAAATGTGATGAATAAACTTCGTGCGGAAGTGTGCGACAAAATGGAGGACATCTTTATGATATTATTTTCAAGTAATTTATAAAAAATTGTAAATATGTAAGTATTACTTGGTATATTCTAAATTAATTAAACTACATTTTTTAACTTCCTCATGGTGTTTTCATAATCGCCTGATTCACTGCCTCACCCGTTATATACTAAATATAGACTATATATTATAACGTATAGACTAACCGATGCTTAGAAACTTCCATTATTAAGGTGCTTAATACAATTAACACCAAAATTTAAAAAAATATGAGATAGTTCTATAATTGAATTCTTAAATAGTTGATAGATTTTTCTATTATCAGTTTACACAAAATTTATATTATACAGCAGATAACAAAAACATTATTAGGTAACACAGCAGTTTACAAATTATGAAATTAGCTTTCTGAAAGACAAAAAAATTATTGAAGTGAAATGCACATCAACAGGGAAATATTTTAAATACTAATAAAAATATCATACCTCATACAATTCCAAAGTACACATGGAAACCATAAGGCAACTCCAATTTCGACGACTCTGAATACTAAATCGTGCCAATTTCGACTGTACAAGGGAACTCTGTGAAAAAATAACAAAAGTTGTAAACAATGTAAATATTATTCTGCATGTAAAACTACAGCAAAATTAACTTCCAACTTCTTAAAAAATATAGTCCAGTTTTCTATTTCTTCCTTTTATCTCATAATTACAGGAAGAATGCTAGAGCAAATAACTTAAATGCTTTTCACCGTTGATGAGCTCTGCTGTTCCTCACATTTAGACCAATCAGAACGTTTGCCAGTGTAGCCCGATTGTACGAATGTATCAGCCAGGCAAATATTATGCGCGCATGCGTATTTTTTTTTTTTTTTTTCGCCCTGGAGACTCCAGGAGGAGTATAGGACATGTCGTCAGATATAACACCTGAAATACATATAAGAATCACACAATGTATCACTACTATCAAGAAAGAAATTCTTGTACGCTATAAAAAGTTTCACTGATCAAGTAATTTTTCAGATTTTTTTTAAAAGAATTCAAATCCTCACAACACTTTAAAGATTGGGGTAATTTATTCAGGAATTTTCTCCCTGCATAAGTAGGTATTTGTTCAAACAATTTTGTGGAGTGATTAGCCACATAATAATTATTCCTGTTTCTCGTGTTATGATTGTGAACATTGAAATTCTGCATAAAATTATTTTGCCTAACATACATAATCACCTCAAAAATGTAGAGGGAGGGAACTGTAAGCAATTTAAGCTCCTTAAATAGTGGCCTGCATGAGGTTAGCTGGTTAGCTCCCACCATACACCTAATAGCTTTCTTTTGAATTTTAAAAACCCTATTTATATTACCCATGCTAGAATTACCCCATACTAAAATACCATAACGGATATGAGACAGAATGAGGCCATGATAAGCTGCCATTAGTAATTTTTTATCATTTAATCTGGCTATTTGTTTTAGTGCAAATACCCCAGATGATATTTTACTACAAACTTGATTGATATAGAAGTCCCAAGACAAAGATCTATCCAGAGATACGCCCAGGAACTTCACTGTTTCTACATGCTCTAAACTATTATTATGAATAAATACATCCACTTCTCTACTTTCTTTAACGTTATGTTTATTTTTAAACTGTAAGTACTGACACTTTTTCCCATTAACTGTTAATAACATTTGATTCAAGAACTGTACTACGGACTCTATGTTAACATGTGTATTTACTTCAAGAGCATCTACCAGTAAACTGTTACTGATTACTGAAGTATCATCAGCAAACAACAAAGCTCTGCCATTAGGTATGACTTCTGGTAACCTATTAACGTACAATAGAAACAGAATTGGACCTAAAACTGACCCTTGTGGAACGCCTGCTTTGACTTCAAGCTTTCCAGATACAACCTTTGTAAGTTTCCCTCTAACAACCCTAGTTAACTCCACACACTGTAATCTATTAATAAGGTAAGATTGAAACCATTTCAATTCTACATCCCTAACGCCTAATGACTCTAGTGTTTTCAATAAAATTTCATGATCAACACAATCGAAAGCTTTACTCAGATCCAGAAACACTGCCAATGCTTTCTCCCCGGCATCCAATATATCAACTACTTGCTCCACAAGTGAAACAATTGCAGTTTTAGTTGATCTACCTTTTTGGAAACCATGCTGATCCTCTGAGATGATTAGGTTTTCAGTCAAGAAACTGATTAACCTAATAAATACTACCTTTTCAAAAATTTTACTGATTGTGTTTAAAATACTTATGGGCCTATAATTTTCAACTAACTGGCTATCTCCATTCTTAAATATAGGCAATATTTTTGCCTCCTTCAGTTTGTTTGGAAATACACCTGCTTCGAGTGAGAAGTTAATCAAATGAAGGAGAGGAGTAATTAAAAGATGTTTACATTCTTTAACAATTATACTAGAAATCCCATCTAACCCACATGTTTTCTTACTTTTCAAACTATCAATAACTGATTCTAATTCCTCACTTGAAACTAGGCTAAATAAGAATTGATTTACTACCTTGTTACCTTTTGGATCATAACATCCCACTGTTTCCCCAATCTGTTGTTTAAGTTTTAAAGCTACTTCCTGGTAATATTTGTTAAAATAATTACAAATTTCTACACCATTCTGTATAGGTTCATTGTTTTTGTTAACAATAATAGGTATGTCAGTAAAACCTTTGTTGCTAACTACACCTCGATTCTTATTTATTATTTCCCATATAGCTGAGTTTAGATTTGGTGATTTATGAAGGACTTCAGCAGTTTTTTTGCATTTAGCTCTCTGGACTTCTCTGTCATAATGTTTTTTAATAGTTTTGTACCTTTGTTCGTTAAAGGTAGTCCTATGTGAAAGAAAATCTGAGTATACATCTCTAACTTCAGACCTCATTTTCAAAATTTCCCCTGTGACCCACTCATCTGTTTCCCTGACAATATTTTTTACATCTTTTTTTTTAATTGGACAACTATTATTATAATGAAATTTTAATGTTTCAATAAAATTATGATATTTCTGATTAATGTCAGAAGAATTGAAAACAGTCTTCCAACCCTCTTTGGATAAACTGTGTAACAAACAATTAATATTCCCTTGGTCTTCCTGCCTAAATTCTTTAATAATTTTTTGATTAGGGACATGACTACCTAAATCCTGAATCTCTAATACTTGGTACCCGTGATCAGAGAGCTCTGAACCCCTTAACCTAACCTGACAACTCACCATATTTGTTAAAATATTATCTATTATGGTTTGTGAGTGACTAGTAACTCTTGTATAACCTTTAACTTTTATATCAAGATTGTTCATCTCCACAATATTCCTAAACTGTTCAGCCATTTTATTTTGAACAGCAAGATTTACATTAAAATCACCCAAAACTACCACTTTTACACATTGTTCTGTTAAAACTTCCAGTAGTTCACTGAACGATGAACAGAACTGACCCCAGTCACCATTAGGGGATCTATAGACACCCACCACAGCCATCTTTCCCCTCTTTTCTAACCTAACTTCTACCCCAGCCACTTCAATATCCATTTCCCGAGAAAACCGTTCTAAATAAGGTAAGTTACGAGTGTCAAGTTTCTTACTTGCATTAGCTATATACAAACCCCCCCACTTTTGTGCATTTTTCTACAATATGAAGCAATAATAGAAAACCCTGAAAAGTTTATTAGTGACATCTCATTACATTTTAACCCGTGTTCTGTAAATAACACCATATCTGGGTTCTCAGAACTTAAAAATATATCTAACCTATCCATTTTATTCCCTAAATATTGAATATTTTGATGTAAAATAGAGAAGTGGGATGCATTATTTTCCTGATTATTATGGTTATCTACAACTGTGTTGACTCCAATTATGGAAGCTGGTCGCAGCCTATTAAGATATAAGTATAAGGTATAAGAGCCACAGTAGTTTATTCGTGTCTTGCACCTCGTACTGAACACATTGATTATAGAGCATGTTAACAAGCGATACTTTATAATATAATCAGCTGGTTGTATGTTCATAGGTTATAATTGTTATTGAAATACCAAAAAAAAAGTTGACAAAATATATAACAGAGCTACGAGAGCAGGTATTAGCAACGTTGCTGGCAAGTCATTGGCTAGCTATGAAGTGGGTAGGGGCAATGCGTACGTTCAGAGCTCATCAACTTTGAAAAATAGTACAGGCTGATGTATAACATGTGTATATACACTAATATTATGTAACCAATCCTTGCAAAAAGTTTGTTTAATTTTTATTATGATTACGTACAGAAAAACTAAAAATTTAAAATGCAAGGATTTGAAAAAGAAATCAATTATATAGATAGTGACTCAGGAAAATGCCTTTTGCGTATGGATGGGCTGTGAGGTAAAGAAGAGAAATCTGACAGTGCTGCCAACCTCAACAGTGAGACACTATACTTTACTTCGGTGCAATTGCACCGTTTGATAACCACATGTTGCCTTTCAATTAATATACTTTGTTGAGACCGATACTTTTTCCACTTAAACCCCATTTTCTTTAAAATTTTTCTTAACGTACAAAGTTTCCAATTAAAATTTTGCCTTACTTTCAAAACCAGTAATAACGTTTCACATGTCAGCATCACTTTCTAATTAATATATCCGTTCCCTTTTTTTACCAGGTGTCAAAAAAACTGTTGATGAAGAATTATCTTCTTCACTGTCTTTAAGTTCCTTCTATATATTTCAAATTGTGGAAAGAGAAACATCACAGTAGTTAGCCACCTGCTCATGGCTTTTGATAAGAGGCATGGAAAGGAATTTTTGTTTAGCTTCAACTTCAAATCATTTTATTACATTAAATATTAGATTTCGTTCAGCACTGTGAACAGCTGGACTGCGTTTTCGAGAAGCTGACATTTCCGTTTATGGTAACAAACCATTTTATACGTACAGTTAACCTACAAAAGCTGTTGTGATATACTGTATGTCCTCTAAGTATAGTTTACATTGTTGTGGTGGTGAACTAATACCAAAGCAGTTGTGCAAGCGCACTGATGCTTTCCCCCCTTTACCACTCGTTAAAACCAAAAGCAAACTCGACTCGAGTAACTATACAACTACTATATAAGTTATATTTTCACATTTTTTAAGCCATTTAAAACACAACCTAAAAGTAAGTATTCTGGACTTTTTTAATTATTTGGCTGCAAGCAATTTTTTATTAATAAAAATGTTGATTTAATAAGTTTTCTTTTAATTCTTGGGTTACCCTGTCAAAGAATGAATTTATTAATAATAAAATAAGTAACAAAATGAGAAACAACAAACTTTGTCAATTAAATTCATCTATTTGCAGGAATATTAATGCACAATTATAATATTATTTAATACCCAAATGCACTGAATAATGAAATTTTAAATGTTTTACATTATGAAACACTACACTAGTAAATAATAACTACATCAGTAAATAGAAATAACCATAGAAAACTATGACCTTTCAACTGAATGATAATCAGTTGATAATTAATACATGATAGAACAGTTTGTACAAATAAAAGTTAACCACATTAATTTGTATTGTGTTCTATTAACAGTGTAATGTAAACCATACTACAAAATAATTATGGGTTGCACACATGCATTATTGGTCGTCCAAAAAAATATCTGCAATAGATTTATGACACAAGGAAAGAAAAACCAAATACAAAACCTATTTTAAACAAATATTTAGCACTACATTTTTCAGATATAAAATAATAATAATAATTACAGACTTAATAATAACCAGAACTTTTTAGTTTTATAGATTAACATCAAAAATAAATGTACCATATTGATAAAAAATATATATTTTTAACCACCAGAATACGGTAACATAAAACACTTACCAATGTTTATAGCACTTTCGTGTATCTTGTACCTATATATTTTTAACCACCAGAATACAGTAACATAAAACACTTACCAATGTTTATAGCGCTTTCTTGTATCTTGTACACATCTTCAGTAAATTAAAATTTTTTACGTCAAAATTTAAAACTTCCTGCTCCTACCATGGTAGATAAGGAATAGTCGATTTTTATATTTAAAACAGCCTTGCCAACTTAATCAGTTGATTGTCATATTCAATCTGTGTGTTCATTAATTTTTCCCTGTTATTGTATTTATAAATATATTTTTCCAAAATTTCAATTTCATTTTGTTATTTATTTCTAATATTTCTAGATTATTTTTTATACTCGACATATTATGTTTATTTTTGATCATGTGTTCAGTTACATTGGAGAATTTTTGATTTCCTTTTTTAATAGTTTGAATAGTGTTCTGTAAACCGGTTTTTAAAAGATCTGGTGGTTTTACCTATATATATTTCATTACATTCATTACATTTAATTTTATAAATTCCACATGAATTAAATTGATTATTTTCTTTTTCTTTATCATTTACATTCATATTAATATTATGTTTTTGTAAAATAAATTTTATAGGAAACTGGGGTTTATACGCTATTTTATATTTATTTTTATCATATATATTGGTATTTTTGAAACTGAAATAAATATTTTTCTAACCACCAGAATTCGGTATATGGTAACATAAAACACTTACCATTGGTAAGTGTTTTATGTTACCGTATTCTGGTGGTTAGAAAAATATATATTTCAATTTTAAATAATACGGCTGTTTAAAAATCCTACATAGGATGTTTAATAAAATAATTGGTAATTTTAAGTATTTTATTATTTATGTAATTATATGTAATGGTATTTATTACCATTTTTGTTTATTTCTTCTTTATTATTTAATGGTAACAGATGTGTTTTTCTGATTAATTTTATGTAAGTATTTATTTATTAATCAGTTTATGAAAATATTATTGTATTTATTATTTTGTGCTACTTCTTTAATATAATTTATTTCTTTATCAAATCTTTCTTTATTGTTATTTGTGTATTTTTATATGCTCTGTGTATCATGTTATTGTATGTGTTTATTTTGTGTATCCATGGGTGATTTGAAAATCTGTTTATTGTGTTATTTGTAACATGTGGTTTCCTATATATATCAGTTTCTATTATAGTATTTATTATTTGCATTTTTATATCAAGGAAATTTATGGTTTTATCTTTTTCTAATTCACATGTAAATTTTAGTTTTTCATAGTAATTATTCAATTTTTTATTTATGATATTATGTTCACCATTTATTTTTTCATTGTTAATTACCAATATGTCATCTACATATCTTACCCAAAGTAAAATGTTGCGTGTGTGATTTATATTATTTACAATATACTTTCGAACTCCTGTATATAAATTTCTGATAGTATGGCAGATAATGGGGAACCCATAGCTAGTCCTTGTTTGATTGTAAAATTTATTATTAAATGTAAAATAATTCTGATTACATATATTTCTTATTATTGTACATATTTTATTTATTATATTATTGTTTCTTTTATTGGTATATTGTATACATGTTAGATATGTCGAATGATACCATCTTTGTGTCTTTACTTACTTTTATTGTTTTTATTTTTTCTATTAAATTATATCCATTTTTAATATTGTATTTGTAATTTTAATTAATTTTCTGTCGTAAAATTTTATCTATTGTTTTAGCTAGTAAATAATTAGGTGCTGTTTTGAAATTTATAAATGGTCTAATTGGTATTTCTTTTTTATGCAATTTTGGTAATCCTGTAAATATTGGGGCTTTAGGTATGCATGGATATAATCTTGTGTGATATTTAATATTATTATGGTAATTTAACATATCCCTATTGTCATTAATTAAAGTTTTTACTATTCTTAAATATTTTTGTGTTGGGTCTTTTATTTCAACGTAATTATTTTTATTAATAAATTGATTTATTTTGTTATTGTAATCATTTATGCTGCCCATAACAGACAGGTGGATTGTCAAATTATTTACACTCAATCTGTTCGTTGCAGGGCTAAAATAAAAAGTTCTGTTTCTTATCACACGGTTAGCCAATTAAATGACTGAATCGTTTAAGAACAGAAGAGGTAGAGGTGTAAAAGACACTATTCAGAGTTATCTTCTCTGAAAGTAATGAATTTCACTATACAGCCAGACCCTGTGGTGAATGAAGTGAAGTTGTCATTTACAGAGTGGAAAATATGTGCTTTTCAGAGGGCCCGGCATGCTGATAAGCGTACTTTTCCACTCAGTGAGGAAGGCAATGGTAAACCACCTCACTCCTCGTTTTACTTAGTAAAACCTCTAGAGGTTCAAACCAGCCTTTCGGCTGTTGACCTAAACAACAACACAATCATTTATGTACATAATTGTAGGTATATTCATTTTATCGGAATGCAATAAGATTGCCTTATTCTTTTCTAATTTTTCCTGAACATTAAGAACATCTTTTTTATTTTAAAAAAAAAAAATTTATTTATGTAACTTTTTATTTATGTATTATTTATTTATTTATGTATTATGTAACTTTTTTATTTATGATAAAAAATAATATTAACAAACGTTAAAGTATAAATGAAATTTATCATCTTACTTTCAGTTGCCTTCTAAGTTTAAAAACCTTACGCGCGTTTCGGTGGTTAAAACTCTACATGAGTTTTTATCTAAATGACTGAATAGAAATACTATTCTAAATTTTAATTTTTAAATTAAGTAATATTGCTAAAGAAGGTGGTACCACTGAAATGCACGTAAGTTTTTTAAACTTAAAAGGCAACCAAAGGTAAGGTGATAAATTTCATTTGTACTGTAATTTATATTAATGGTTGGCAGGATGCATTTCAAAAATTTATTTGTGAATTAACATACATGCTTTATAGTAAAATTGCTATTGTTAAATTTAATTAAGGCAGTCAACCTACTGCGCACCAATGTGCACTTTAAAAAAGTAAGTACATCATGTTATTGTCTCACACAACCCGAACAATTATCTGCTTCCAACTTCATGGCATGGCATGCCAAGAAGTTCATTAGCAAAACAGTCTTAAACTAACTGAATTAATATTATGAATAAAACAACCATTATTACAAGAAATACTTCAAATACTTAGATATGTCATTAGACTAAATGGAGGTAAAAGAATACAAGCAATTCCCAAATAAGGGAAAGAACAAGGTGGAAATACCCAGAACTAGCAGTTAAGTGATGTACAGGTGATGTTCCAACACGATTACCAAACTGGTTAAAAGTAAAAAGTAAAAAAGGTAAAAGTAAAAAGAAAATAAAAATCAATTGAATACACACACACTTACAATACACACATACTTTTTTTCAAATAACACAAAACAATTATCAATTACAAGATTTTTAAAAACCGGTCATCCATCTGAATAATACCTTAAAATTTATAAAATTACGTTTCTGATAAAACAAACACATTTTTATGAAAGTAGACTTCCTTTGTACGCTCAACTTGCACAACTATCAATTTTAAGTTAAAAATATATAATTAAAGTTAAAAAAAACTTACTTTTTCTTCCAAAATTCTCCCAATGTTTCACTGCAGAGAAATAAAACAATAGTACTAAGCATTAATGCCTGTGATAATAACCCCACTCGTGACTGGTGCAACTGTGAAGTATCAATAACTTTTCCCTGTAAATTATTACATGAAAATTAGGAAATTAAATCAATTTCAAAGAAAATGTTTCAATATAAAATTTGCTGAAATACAAACACTGATTTCACCTATGCAAGTTACAAATATTTAATATTAACAAGAAAGTTTTTATGAGTTTTATAAAGTTTTTAAAAAGAATTTTATGTTTTTTTTTAGAGAGCACTTTGAAAATTAAATTAAAATTAAATCCTTTTGTAGTATGCACAACCAAATTGGTAATTGGAGAATCAATCTCGGTCAATATTTTATTTATCAATAACCAACATGCTCTAATTTATTACCCACTAAAACATGAGATTGACAACAGGAAGAGAAACACAACATGATGATAAAACAATAACCTACAAACTGACACCGACTGGGCAGTTGTTTGTTGAAGGTCTCTACTAAATTCATCTAGTGGGAGAACTCTCTAATATGTCAACGAATGACAGCACACTCTCAGTCCGGTTTTTTTTTGGGTCTACCATTGTATTCACTTCATTCATAGATGTGAAGACGTTGTTGACAGCTTTAAGAGGAAATCCTTAAAAATAATGTTAGCTTTCTAACATAAGTGCGGTTATTTTTAAAATTTAAAGCACAATTATTTTGTAATTATACAATTAATTATTTTTATATACATAGGGTAGCATACAAATTTACAGCTTTTAAATCAATTCAATTAATTTTTACCACAAAATATTCATATATGTTGGTTCAAAAATTAATATCGACTATATCTTTTACAAACATACCATACTACACAATATAAATTTAATAGTATATAAAAACCACCTGTGTTTGAACTAAAAGCTGTGTTTGAACTACAAAAGATCTGTGAGGGTTATGGAGTGAAGCTATCTGCCGCTAAGTCAAAGACTATGGCCTTTAAGGGCAAGTATCCAGTCAGAACGAAAATCGTTATAAATGATAAAGTTTTAGAACAAGTCTCGCATTTTAAATATTTAGGATGTGACGTAAGCTTTTTAAAAGATGACGATGTTATGAATAAACTGAATAAGTTTAGAACAATTTGCGGGACAATACATCGAACTTTGAAAAATAAGACAAGAAAGGATACAAGAATTAAACTGTACAAAACTATGGCAGTCCCGGTTTTGCTGTATGGCAGTGAAAGTTGGACCATGACGCAACGAGAGAGAACTCTAATACAAAGTGCAGAAATGAAGTTTTTAAGGGCGACGGCAGGCTATAACAGACTGGACATGAAACGTAATGAAAGTATTAGAGCAGAATTACAGGTCCAACCACTATTAGACGGCATTGCGCGCTACAATTCTAGGTGGTGTGAACATGTGAATAGAATGCGAGAGGAAAGACTACCAGTCCAAATATTAAGTTATGCCCCACGGGGTAGACGTGATAGAGGAAGACCACTACGAAGATGGGTGCCGGAACAGGCTTTAGGCCTATCCGTGTTTGGGTGATGATGATGATGATGATGATGATGATAAAAACCACCAGTAAAATGAACTTACATGTTCAGATGACTGAAATAGAAACTGCGTTTCATCCAACTGTATTTCAGCCCTGTGCCTTAATTTATCTGATATTTCAGCTAAAAATCCACCGCGTACCTGTAAAAATAAAGATATCGGTATCAATTACAAAAATAGATCTACATAACTCAATCGTGACTGGAACACATGAGATCACAAAGAATGTCTTACTGTACAAAACCTAGCACTAAAATTAGTTACCAGTTTCTTCAGGACAACTCTTTGTTAATTACACTAGTAACATACTTTGTGATAGTTACTAAACAATTTTATTTACGGAAATTACACAACAAAAACCATAAACTAGATTAGTTTTAGTGACATTAATCTGACCGACTCAATTCATTCTTCACAGTAGAAGTAATAAAAATAACAAATTTATGCAAGTAAGTACCATTGTTTCAGTTGATATATCTATTATATATATTTCTTCTGTCCGTGTTAGTCATTGAACTCCTCCTAAATGCCTGGACCGATTCTTATGAAATTGTTTGTGTGAGATTAAGTTGATTCGAGAATGCTATAGATTTACAATTCGACCCGATAGAATAAGTTTTTTAAATTAATTAACTAATTTATAAATTTTAGTTGATTTTAGGTTAGCTTAAAGTTCACACTGTATCCTGTAGGTGGCGCTCTGATCGTGTTTTGGTTAGCTTAAAGTTCACAATTGTATCCGGTAGATGGCTCTCCGATCGTGTTTACGAAACTTTTTGACAATTTCTAGCATATTAGTCAGACCCAGCAGTAGTATTGAATAATATTATATTATATTATTTTATATAAAACAACTTTTTATAGTGTCATTAAAATTACTCATTGTGCCAGCCATAACGTGCAGTATTGATGTAAGTATTTAACATGATTTTTTAACAATTTAAATGATGTATACACGTGCACAAAAAATGAACTTAACCTATCAATCTAAGAAGATAAATTCGCTGTACGTGAGTTGATTTAACTATATTATCTACCACTCATAAATCAAATTTTAAACAATTAAAATCAATTACAATGAAACTTTAAATTATTATTAACTCATGTTGTTATTAAGATTTCAAATATATGTAAAGATTTATTTTTTATAGATTGAAAAAAATACCGGTTATAAAAATAATTAAAAGTTTTTTTCTTGGTACTATTTGAGTTAGTTTAAAGTTTTCATCCAACACAAGTTAGTTTATAGTATACGATTCCTCTCGCACACTATACAATTTTTAAGTCAAGTTGTGATAACTGTACGCGTAGTGGCATCAGGTATCATAAAAATAGGTTCATAAAACAGCCACAAACATTTATGACTGATTAAAAAAATTTATGACTTTTGGAGTTACGTTTCCACAGGACAACGTCTGTCAGGTCCGCTAGTTACTGTATAAAAATACAGGGATGTGCAGTGACCATTCAGTAACTATCAATGGGCACGTAATAGACAAGTGTTATAAAAAAAAACTGACCATGGATTAGATCACCCATGGCAAGTAAAATCGCCAGGCATTGTTCAAAATGACCAGTATTGTTTAGTATTGTTGTATGACCAGTATTGTTGTGGAAAGAATAACAGTTTATATTAGATTTTTAGGACCATGAATGAGCTTATAAAACTGTCAGTTTTACCTGCAAGTGTTATTTTTTTCTAATTCTACATCGTATTAAACTTCCAGGTGATTCAAATGTTTCAATATTTCCATTATGAATTTAATTTTATGATCCATTATAAATATTGTGACAATATCTAAAGGGAATATGTGTTCAAGAATTTTCGAGGAGGGCCAAGATTTTAAAAATATTAATGCAAAAAATAAGAATGATAAATAGGGTTTCCAAGAAGTAGTTAGAAATATTATGTACCATATAAATGGTTTTGTGTAGTACAGGTAAGCCTGCCTATTGTTGTACAGCTATTGTGAAAGAGTTGGGTACCTATTTAGATAATTGGCTATTTTGTAACACCTTTTATTCAACCCTAATTTGTTTACAGTTGCTAAGATTTATCCAGAAGATGTCAAAAAGATTTTATATTTTTATTATTACATCGAAAATCGCTGTCCTTCTCGAAATTTCCATAGCTCATCAATATAAGGGAGCATGGATGTTTTGGAGTCAGTCTCGATTTGCCTGTGATTCAGTGAGCGAATTGTGTAGAGTGTAACAGTGAGTTAGAGAAGGTCAACATTACTGTGGATTATTGTCTAATGTTTAGTATCATTTGTAAGTAGTATTTAGTTTAATTAAGTGAGAGTTTAAGTTAATTTATTTTCATTATTTATTAATTTAATTGTAATTATTGTAATTTACTTGTAGATTTAATAACGTTATTAATTGTAATTTTTAGTTTGTAATAAATACTTGTAATTTTAAAACTTTAGTGCATAAATTATTTATTTTCCCAGATCCTGAAATGGACCTTAGATATAAGTGTCACAATATCTTTAATATTATTTACCCTCATTAAATTTTTTACTTTTAAACTTTGCGTATACAAGTTATTCAACTGTCATTTTTGTTATTAGCAATTTAAAGGGGAAAAGAGTATGCTGTTGATTAACTTAACTAGTTTATCAGTACACCATGGGTCAAAGTTCTCGGTTCTTTTCACTTTCTCTTGCCTATATGAATACATAGGAAGTTAAGTACTGTTTTCATGTTGATTTTTTGAAATTGAGTTTTCACTGGATGTACACATTTTCAGACCCCCTGAACCCAAAAAGACATGTTTTTAGCGACTGGTATGTGGGTGTACATGTGTGAAAAAAACTATCTCAAGAACAGAACATCATACCAAGTTGAAACTTGAAACTTAAGTTAGGTACTACTAGAGGACCCAACACAAACATTTTCATCAAAATTGGTCAACCGGAAGTGGTAGTTTATTCGTGTCATTTTCCACTTTTTTACGATTTTCTCAAAAATGGATGGTAAGATTATTTTTAAAAATCGCCTTATTTACTACATTTTTTATGCTCTACAAGATAGGGTAGGCGCCATGTCTGCTGAAATTCTTGGGGAGGCTGTGCTCTGGTAGAAAAAATGGTTTTATTAAGATTGCAGCCTTAATATGCATTTTAGTGTAAAGTGTATTCAATAAAAGTTGTAGACAACTTAAAAATTTACAACTTTTATTCCAAACATTTTTTGTATAATGCTTAGTTTAGCGGTAATTAGTGATTTTGTTTTTTTTTTTCATGAAAATCTGTAAAAACAATTGATTTTTAAGATTTCAGCCATAGTAGGCTTATCCATTTTATGACAAAAATGCATATAATCAAACTTATAGGAAATTAAAAGATCAACAACTTTAATTTAAGAATTTTTCTCTACAGAGCCTAGATTAGCGACAATGAGTGATTTTCCATATTATTTAGCCAAACTAAGGTTGGGTTTCATTACGCATCATTCACTTAGGATTAAAGTAAGGTTTTGTTTTTGAAGGTTAATATTTTTGTTTATTTCTTATGTTTTATTACTAATGTTAGGTTATATTGTTCATTTTTGCATTGGCAAGAGAAAGTCATGTGTTTCACACCAGATTTATAAATTAAACATTAACACAAGTACAAAAAAACCTTCAAAGAAGTCAACTACTTTTAGAGGTTTTTATGTAAATTTGAGGCCTCCGGAACAACCATCACTTACTTTTCTGAAAGTTACTACAAGAAGTTAAGTTACATTGTTTGGACAATCAGTGACTAGGTTACGTGAAAAGCCAACAGCAAGTGATACTGGTGTGATCACCAGTGGATATCTGTCATGAGCCAACACAAGTCACATAATTAGAAAACATATAACGAACAAACTGAGTAGTTAACAAATTACCTTGAAAAACACCTCAACACCATAGATGAGGAAGAAAACAAGTACTATAAATAGTAGAACAGCATAGCAACCATTAAAGATGTGGGTATAAAAATTCTGAAATAAAAAATATAGGACATTAACCACACATAATAATTGAGTTTTATTAATAAAATTGCTTCCTCACAACTAGTGGAGATGTCTGAAGGGATGAATGCAGTCCTTTGAAATCATCAAACATAACAGTACACGATGTAAAAAAAAACAATCTTCAAGCAAACTCAAAAAATGTTAAACACAGAGCTTTTTCTAATTAGTAGAAGTCTTCACTGACAATGAATCACATCACAAGAGATTTGCAAGAGCACTTACTTCTAAATGTACATTAAAGCAAATGTCTACAATTTGTACACTTACATCTTCAAAATAGATATTATAAGTTTAGAAAAAGATTGTCAAAGAAACTAAGATTTCAAAGACTAAAACTAACTAGCCAATAAACAACAAATTTCTCATGATAATGAGCACATTTTAGAAAGGTAATCACTCGTAACATAAAATTTATAAAATGCGTCTATTACTTAAAATACAAGGAGAACAAAGAAAATAATTTTAAAAGAATAGGAAATACAAATATAATAAAAATTTATATTAAACATACCTTCAGTTCATGGCTTGTATCTAATAGCTGAACAGTATAGAACTCAGCAAGTAGAAGAGAATAACATATCACATTAAACATAACAAATGCTAAGAACGATTTTGACAAAAACTGTGGTTTCTCCCATCTGACATCACGAAGGTGAAATACCTTGACAAACAAAATTAAAAATTGTTATGTTACTATAATACTACGATACAAAAATAGTAAGATAAATAAATGAATAAACTCAGTATTAGGGCCTTTATTTTTTAACTTTTCCTGCTTTCAACTTACTAGTTGAACTTATCAATGCGAGACAAAATGATTCACGTAGAAATTAGTAATAATAATGAAGCATATAATTCAAATAATGCTAAGTACAAACACAAATCTTTAAGACAAATTTTTTTATGGGCGAGATAAATGAAAAAGAGTTCTACTGATTTACAGATTCATCCATTTTTATTCCGTAAACATTTATAAAATAGCAACTAACTACGAACAAGGTGTTTTCATATTGTTAGATAATCAGTCATTCCCAAAATATCACATCCGCACACCTACGCAGTTAGTAAAATACACCATAAGCCTTCTATGGTGTACAGTAAAAAATTTTGTCACAACACATAAACGACAGATTAGTTTATTTACTGTCGATTTCTTAAAAACAGATACCCAAGTTTGGAGCCATGTTTCTTCAAAACCACTTGTTCAATTTTAACCTACTATACACTACAATTTAGCTGATTTCAATCTGTGTTGTTACATGTCAGTTTCATATTTTTAGCGATTTTTAATAATGCAATATCAGGATGAGGAGAAAAAAGAACCGATTTTTGTTGCTACAACAGATTGGATGCATTTAGAGGCTTATAACTCAAACACCGCTAGACCTATTTATTTGAGATTTCGTCAGAATATAAACTTGTATGTTCTTATTGTAAGTACAAAATTTCAGACTTGTAGCATATTTAAATTTAGAGTTATTAGTAAAATTCTGAACCCTTGTCAACTGCGTAATAACTCATAAATTTGGTAATTTCAAAAATTCATTGTATTTAGTATAAAAAAATGAATACAAATTCATTAATATTATGGAACAACGATTGACCAGTTATTCGGCAAAATTTTTTAAATATTTAGATAATAGGTTGATGATGCGAAGGCTGGAAGAAGCTTAACCATGTTGCCATGTCTTTTAACGGTTCTGTTCTTTTCCCTAGGTGCTAAAGTTGTCTTCCAACGTAACATTCAACTACTTATTGATAATGAATATGAAGAACTTTTCTATTGCCAGTATTACAAAGGTGGCAGCATGGTAAAGCTTCTTCCAGCCCCTGCACCATCCACCTAACATTTAAACATTTAAAAATTCTGCCGAATAACTAGTCAATCATTATACCATAAAATAATTTGTATTTCTTTTTTATACTGAATACAATGGTTTTTTGAAATTGCCAAATTTATGAGCGGTTACAGAGTTAAAGGGTGTTCAGAAATTTACTAATAACTCTAAATTTAAATATGCTACACACCTGAAATTTTGTACATTCAATAACAACATACAAGTTTATATTCCAGTGAAATTTGAAATAAATCGGTCGAGTGGTGTTTGAGTTATAAGCCTCTAAATGCATCTGATCTGTTACAGCAACAAAAAACTGGCCTTTTTTCTTCCCCATTCTGATATCGCATTAAAAAAATACTAAAAATATGAAACTGAAATGTAACAACGCAGATTGAAATCAGCAAAATTTTGGTGTATAGTATGTTAAAATTGGACATGCAGTTTTGAAGAAACAAGGCTCCAAACTCGGGTATCTGTAATAAACAAACTGACAGTAGTACACTAATTCCTAAAATAGTGAAACATTATATTCGTAATTTATTTCATTAGACATTGTTCTGTAGCTAAACGATGCTATGTATTTAAGTGCTGTACCATGCAGTACAGCACAATACAGTATTGAAATTAAGTAATCACCAAATAGAAAAAAGATTTTTCAGATCTGTTTTGGTTAAATGTGAGGTTTTATTGTAATTGCAGTTCTACCAGAATTTAGCCTTCAAGTACAGACACTTTGATGCAGGAGTCATTCTCACCATAAACTAAAGAATCCTTAATTACCTACATTTACTAAAATGAGTCACACTCTAATTACAATCAACAAAATAACGGTTTTAAACAAATAAAATTTGTTTTATTTCAAGAAAACATACAGACAGAGATACATTTAATAACTAAAAATTTTTATATATAAAGTAAGAGAAATAACACTCATATTTCCACCTAAAATCTTTGGTTATATGTAAACAGATTTGTCACATAATAACAGCATTTAAAAACACACAAAATACATTAACATTTTTTATTTGTTAGCATATTTTAAAAAAAAAAGCTCAAACAAAACATTTTTCTGAAGTAAACTAATTATTATTGTTATTAAACAATAAAAAATATTTAAAAAATACATAAAATCATATAATGAAGTACACAAGTTAATTCCACAAGGAAAATATTTTAAAAAAATAGGCCCATAAATATTTTACAATTTATATTACTATATTCATATTTCTTGCCACAATAAGTAAACCAGCACTTACACGGTAATATATCAATGACAGTTAATCCACAACACAGTAGTTCAAACAAGTGTTCTAAAAAAACACACTTGACAGTATATATGGCAGGGTTTTATCATACACTATACATTTCTTATCATCTTGTAATATTTACAAAAATGTTAGTAAAGATATTAACAAAGTGTAACGTACATGATTATAAACACAAATGCATTACTACAATGTTCAATTATTGGAGCATTAGATGGTTATAATAGTAATTAATTTTTTTGTTTATAGATAGATAAATAGTTAATTTAATTCATTTAATAAACACAATAATTAATTAGTTATAGAAAATTAATTCTATTATGTAACTATTATAATTATTTAAGTTACTAGTTAGCATCATAGCAGAAGAATCCATATTAATGTTTTGTTTTTTTTTGTATATATAAAAAACTTTTTAAATTTACCACATACTGCTTCATATACTTTTTTCCTTACAAGCAATTTCATGATGGGCACTGCTTCTTCAGGTAATAATAATGACAATGGATAATAAGGAAAATGATACATGGTTAAAATTTATCATAAACTACCTAAAACACTTGTTCTTCGAACAGTTTTTTTTGGAGCTGTGGATGGTCTGTTGGTGTACCGAGCTCAAACCCTGTCAGGTCTGACATTCTTTAATCATTCACTGTTATCTACCACTTTCAACATCAGAATTAATTTAATGAAAAAAAAAACAATAGTTGAACATAAAATGAAAGCGAAATCTTAGTGTTTTTAAACCAAGATATGCAGCGCTTTATTATTTTCAGAAGCATTGTTAATTTTTAATTTCCAACAATAATGATTACTTTAGTGAATGCAAATTAGCCTTTATTGAGATATGATAATATATCTCAATGTATTCACATTAACTCAATGACCTGTTGAGACACTAGCCATAGCTTATGTTCATCAACAGACTCGACCCTGCAAAATTGCGAGTGTCTTTCCCTGTCAGCCTTAAGATGATTAGAATGTGCTTCAGGGCACTCAATTTTGCGAATAGAAGCCTGACGGACCAGTTGAGATGCTAATCGTCGCTCTTGTTCTTCAACAGACTCTGCCTCACATAGTTGTGAGTGTCTCTCCCTGTCAGCCTTCGGGCAACTGGAATGGGTTTCAGAGCAATCACTTCTACAGGCCGAAGC
The DNA here is from genome assembly GCA_035578175.1 of Catonia carolina. NCBI lineage: Eukaryota > Metazoa > Arthropoda > Insecta > Hemiptera > Achilidae > Catonia > Catonia carolina. Next base: position 6,534,763 of record JAQMRL010000018.1, read on the forward strand.
CTGGTGGACTCATTGAGTTACCAGTCATTTTTCACAATGTTCTACAGGTTCAATTTGGCGGGTATAACTAAGCCTCTTTCAATCTGTTTTCAGCTTTGAAGTAGTAGCTTCCTGGCTCTCAGCCCTGTTTAATTTTATAATTTTGGCACGTCTTGCAACTTTAGTCAAGCATGACCTCTTACCCAAAGACATAATTATCTTTGAAAAAAGAAAAAACATAGCGTACAGTGTTAAGAGATGTTGTTTAGGCCAACAGCCGAAAGGCTGGTTTGAACCTCTAGAGGTTTTACTAAGTAAAAACGAGGAGAGAGGTAGTTTACTATTGCCTTCCTCACTGAGTTGAAAGAATATGCTTATCAGTATGCCAGGCCCTCCAAAAAGCACCCACTTTCCCCCTGCAAATGACACCGTCACTTCATTCACCACAGAGTCTGACTGTATAATGAAATTCATTACTCTCAGAGGAGATAACTCTGACTAGTGTCTTTTATACCTCAACCTCTTCTGTTCTTAAATAGTTTTGTCATATAATTGGATGACTATGTGATAAGAAACAGAACTATTTTTTGTAGCCATGGAACCAAAACCGACCAGCTTCCATAATTGGAGTCAACACAGTTGTAGATAACCAAAACAATCAGGAAAATAATGCATCCCACTTCTCTATTTTACATCAAAATATTCAATATTTAAGTAATAAAATAGACAGGTTAGATATATTTTTAAGTTCTGAGAACCCAGATATGGTGGTATTTACTGAACACGGTTTAAAATGTAATGAGATGTCATTAATAAACTTTTCAGGGTTTTCTACTATTGCTTCATATTGTAGGAAAATGCACAAAGGTGGGGGGGTTTGTATATTAGCTAATTCAAGTAAGAAACTCGACACTCGTAATTTACCTTATCTAGAACGGTTTTCTCGGGAAATGGTTATTGAAGTGGCTGGGGTAGAAGTTAGGTTAGAAAAGAGGGGAAAGATGGTTGTGGTGGGTGTCTATAGATCCCCTAATGGTGATTGGGGTCAGTTTTGTTCATCGTTCAGTGAACTACTGGAAGTTTTAACAGAGAAGTCCAGAGAGCTAAATGTAAAAAAACTGCTGAAGTTCTTCATAATTCACCAAATCTAAACTCAGCAATATGGGAAATAATTAATAAGAATCGAGGTGTAGTTAGCAACAAAAGTTTTACTGACATACCTAATATTGTTAACAAAAACAATGAACTTATAGAGAATGGTATAGAAATTTGTAATTATTTTAACAAATATTACCAGAAAGTAGCTTTAAAACTTAAACAGCAGATTAGGGAAACAGTGGGATGTTATGATCCAAAAGGTAACAAGGTAGTTAATCAATTCTTATTTAGCCTAGTTTCAAGGGAGGAATTAGAATCAGTTATTGATAGTTTGAAAAGTAAGAAAACATGTGGGTTAGATGGGATTTCTAGTATAATTGTTAAAGAATGTAAACATCTTTTAATTACTCCTCTCCTTCATTTGATTAACTTCTCACTTGAAGCAGGTGTATTTCCAAACAAACTGAAGGAGGCAAAAATATTGCCTATATTTAAGAATGGAGATAGCCAGTTAGTTGAAAATTATAGACCCATAAGTATTTTAAACACAATCAGTAAAATTTTTGAAAAGGTAGTATTTATTAGGTTAATCAGTTTCTTGACTGAAAACCTAATCATCTCAGAGGATCAGCATGGTTTCCAAAAAGGTAGATCAACTAAAACTGCAATTGTTTCACTTGTGGAGCAAGTAGTTGATATATTGGACGCCGGGGAGAAAGCATTGGCAGTGTTTCTGGATCTGAGTAAAGCTTTCGATTGTGTTGATCATGAAATTTTATTGAAAACACTAGAGTCATTAGGCGTTAGGGATGTAGAGTTGAAATGGTTTCAATCTTACCTTATTAATAGATTACAGTGTGTGGAGTTAACTAGGGTTGTTAGAGGGAAACTTACAAAAGTTGTATCTGGAAAGCTTGAAGTCAAAGCAGGCGTTCCACAGGGGTCAGTTTTAGGTCCAATTCTGTTTCTATTGTACATTAATAGGTTACCAGAAATCATACCTAATGGCAGAGCTTTGTTGTTTGCTGATGATACTTCAGTAATCAGTAACAGTTCACTGGTAGATGCTCTTGAAGTAAATACACATGTTCAACATAGAGTCCGTAGTGCAGTTCTTGAATCAAATGTTATTAACAGTTAATGGGAAAAAGTGTCAGTACTTGCAGTTCAAAAATAAACATAACGTTAAAGAAAGTAGAGAAGTGGATGTATTTATTCATAATAATAGTTTAGAGCATGTAGAAACAGTGAAGTTCCTGGGCGTATCTCTGGATAGATCTTTGTCTTGGGACTTCTATATCAATCAAGTTTGTAGTAAAATATCACCTGGGGTATTTGCACTAAAACAAATCGCCAGATTAAATGATAAAAAATTACTAATAGCAGCTTATCATGGCCTCATTCTGTCTCATATCCGGTATGGTATTTTAGTATGGGGTAATTCTAGCATGGGTAATATGAATAGGGTTTTTAAAATTCAAAAGAAAGCTATTAGGTGTATGGTGGGAGCTAACCAGCTAACCTCATGCAGGCCACTATTTAAGGAGCTTAAATGCTTACAGTCCTTGTCTCTACATTTTTGAAGTGATTATGTATGTTAGGCAAAATAATTTTATGCAGAATTTCAATGTTCACAATCATAACACGAGAAACAGGAATGATTATTATGTGGCTAGTCACTCCACAAAATTGTTTGAACAAAAACCTACTTATGCAGGGAGTAAATTCATAAATAAATTACCCCAATCTTCAAAGTGTTGTGAGGATTTGAATTCCTTTAAAAAAAATTTAAAAAATTACTTGATCGGTGAAACTTTTTATAGCATACAAGAATTTCTTTCTTGATAGTAGCGATACATAGTGTGTTTCTTATTTGTATTTCAGGTGTTACATCTGACGACATGTCCTATACTCCTCCTGGAGTCTCCAGGGCGTAAAAAAAAAAAAAAAAAAAAAAAGATCGTGTGTAATTAATTTAACACTCCACCTGCCCATTAAGAGACATATAGAGGTAAAGAAAACAAAATAAGAATACCAGTACTTGTAAAAACTTCCAAGATCTATTAACAATAAAAGGAATCAAATAAGATAAAATTATAGGAATTGAAACACAATATGTACAACAGTAAAGCAATTGTTAATCGAGGCTGGGACCTCTAGAGAGCCAGTTTTGTTCGCTGGTGGTCTGGGATATGTGTGTGGGCAAAACCCAAAGAGATTCAATAAAAATAATTTCACAAAAATTAATTTGTGTAGTTTAACATAAATAAATAAATTTACTTTTTATATACAGCAATGAAAAATGATGTTTTGAAGATTCACTCAAACAAATCTGTGGGTGTAATGTAACTGTAGGAAATTAAATTATTTGCTACACAGGAATAAAAATTGCTGTTATGAAACCATTAAATGAAAGGTAAATCACAGTAGGAATACTCCATGATGGTTAACTAGTAAGGTGACTGTCATTCATTTTTGACAATGTGACCGAGAACAGGTGTGTTGCATGTGGTTGGGTAGTTTTTTTTTTGTTTAACATCCAACTGTTCTGCAATTATTGCTAATGCAGACGGTGAAAGATGAAATTATTGTTTGTAAAGTATGAAAATATGCCGTGCCTGAATGGGATTCGAACCCAAGACCGCATGATGAGAGGCAAGCGTGTTACCGACTATGCCAATGCGATTGGCTGGATAGCTGGTTGCTACCGCCAATGTGGTTGGGTAGAGGTGGAAGGGGTAGGGTAGAATGAATACTGGCAGCACTTAGGCCTATGTTTATTGTTCTGTGTATTTTGTTTTATATAATATATAAAATTATATAATTATAATAATTATAGCAATTAGGCCTATGTTTATTGTTCTGTGTATTTTGTTTTATATAAATTATTAAATTATATAATATACAGGGTGATTCATGAAGTTCTCCCCCCACTTCTACAGCACATTGTACTAGTAAAAATAATGAAAAAATGTTATATAAACATAGGTCCGAAAACGCTTCGTTAGCGAGTTACAGCTAGCGAAAGTTTCGCCTGGATTTCAGTTCACCAGGTGAAATGAGGTCTTCCTGGAATTGTGGTAAGGTAGATTAAGGGGCAAATTCAATCATTTCTTATGGTTTTTGATCTGATAAATTGAATAAAACAGGTCCCAGATCTGTAAGTTAAATAGTTTTTGAGAAAACCAGTGTCAAATGCAAAAAATGGAGTGAAAATCACATTTTTTCATCTTTGGGCAAGAATAACTTTGTTATTTCACCAAGAAACAGTTAAAATTTTTCAATAAAAAATGTAGAAAATTTTATTCTGAACAAACCGGTGTAAATAAAGTACACAGAAAGCGAATAGTTTTTGAGAAAACCAGTGTCAAATGCAAAAAAATGGAGTGAAAAAAACACATTTTTTCATTTTAGTTTTTCCGGTTAATTTTACTTTGTACTCTTATGAATAAAAACTCATTTAATCAAACATCTATTCGCTTTCTGTGTACTTAATTTACACCGGTTTGTTCAGAATAAAATTTTCTACATGTTTTATTGAAAAATTTTAACTGTTTCTTGGTGAAATAACACAGTTATCCTTGCCCAAAGATGAAAAAATAAGTTTTTCACTCCATTTTTTGCATTTGACACTGGTTTTCTTAAAAACTATTTAACTTACAGATCTGGGACCTGTTTTATTCAATTTATCAGATCAAAAACCATAAGAAATGATTGAATTTGCCCCTTAATCTACCTTACCACAATTCCAGGAAGACCTCATTTCACCTGGTGAACTGAAATCCAGGCGAAACTTTCGCTAGCTGTAACTCGCTAACGAAGCGTTTTCGGACCTATGTTTATATAACATTTTTTCATTATTTTTACTAGTACAATGTGCTGTAGAAGTGGGGGGAGAACTTCATGAATCACCCTGTATATTGCTATGTTTATTTTTATAAAATTGGTAATATCTCCAATATTATGCATGAAAATGAAAAACTTTACATATTCAAAATTATTAGTCTTTGAAAACGTTTTGTAATTTTGATTATACAACTTTTTTTGGTACACTGACTTTGAACGGCGATATTCATAATTTCTTGTTTAAACCTCCCTCTGAACTCCCCACCCAGAAGAGATATTAAAAAAATTTATAGTCTATTTTCATTCTGATTATGTCCAGAACCTAAATACCAAAATTTATTGAATTTGGTTCAGCGCTTCTTGTGTGAAGCTCTAACAAACAAACAGGCAAAGATTCAGCTGAACTTATTTTCAGTGTTTACTTGGTAGATCTGGCATAGAAATAAAATTTGCAGCATTTTGAAAAATTTTACAGACAAATTCACAATTTTATTTATATTAAAATTTATCATAAATTATAAATTTTTGAAACTAAGTAGTAGTTTTTAGGTAAAAATTTGATAATTAACAAAATTATTATCTAATATTTTGATAATAATTTTGATAAATTTTACATGGCCACCATTTAGAAATTTGAAGGTAAATTTTTTAAATTTGTCAGATACAGTGTTGGGCCTGGCTTTGTTAAATTAAAGTTAAGTTGTTAAATTAAAGTTAACCCATTGTTAAGTTAAAAAATGTCTAGAAAAACACAATACGGTGGTCAGAGGGAAAAACAATGTGAAATAAAGCATATGATCACATAAACCTTTGTTTCTCTCCAAGTCCAGAATCAACCCCTAAACTTTGGTTAACTCACTTCAGGACACTCTGCATACATAAAGGACAGCAAATATCCATTTTTTAACAGGTCGCATAACTTTTTTATGGATATATTAATGATTGTTGACCCCAAAAACACCTTTAAAAGAGATTTTCAGGACATTTTAATGGCAAACTGGAATTTCTTATTAAGAACATACAAAAGAATTAATTCATTTTAAGCACAATTTTTTCAAATTTCTACCAGAAATGACCACATTACTTTTTCTACACAAATTAAGGAAGTTATTACAAAAAAATGGTATCTTAAATTTGTTCTCCCAAAAATATTGCAATAACTTTGCTGAAAAATGAAGTGATTTCACTTGACTAAATGAAGCGTAAAGTATAATGTTTCTAAGCATCATATAAAATTCATACAATAATCACACTTAATCATCTAATTATTGTGATTTCATGAGAACACTTACCTCAGCCCAGAAACAAACAATCAGCGAAGATCCTGATAACAACAAAGGGTAGTAAGCACTCAACAGACTGCTTGACCAACGATACTCCATTGACGCCTACCAATACACACAAATCATTTTAATTTATTTTCAGAACTAGTGACAACCTATAGTTAATCAAATAAGTTTTGTATCTTGAATGTTTAATAAAACATCTAATAAAATATTGTATATGCACTGCAGTAACTGACTAAGTCAGCTCGGATGCTAGCTTGCACTGTGTACCAAACCTTCAGGGAAAGTTGCAGTAACTGACATAATGAGATCCAATAAAAACTGTAATAATTTTCATGACAATATGTTTTGAGTTGAAAAGATTGAACAAGACACTTGTTGAGTTTCTTATTGGACATTTTTATACCATAACGATCCCTACTATCAGCTTGATTGAAATAGTGATATTTTAATATGGTTAAGAGACAGTACTATAGTAATTCAATCTTTGAAATAAACAAGTCTGTATGATCTACTTATACTAACGAACACAAATTTATCTGATGATCATGGTACCCCTTGTACATACCAGTTGCTGCAAGAACAATGTCCAATTTAGAGGAAAAAAACAGCTTTTGCACAAAATTTAAGATGTTTATCAGACTTCACTCTTATTTCGTTTTAATATCTTATACACAAAGTAACAGCTTTATGAACACTACATTTTACAGTAAAACGTTTTTAATAGTAAGAGAAAATTCAATTCCTTTCATCAATTTAAAAATATTGTATGAGTTTCCAGACTAGCTCTCCCTTTACTCCAAATAATGTTCATCTACAAAAAAATTAAATTGATTGAACATAGGAAAAATAAGCCCAACAAAATAGATTAGCCACTTTACCGGTACATCCCATTTATCGGCCAGGCTTTACCAGGCCTGCAGTGAGTTTTACAAGTTAATTGGTAAATACGTGTACCTTCAATACACCAACAATTCTAATATTAATATAAGAAATGTTGTAAAAATTGTATTAGAAATGTTGAAATGTGTAAAAATTCACTTGGGGTGGATGCAATAACAGAGAACTTAGGAACTACATTTTGAAAATTTATTATACCCACTGTTATTATACGTATTACAAACACTTTGGACAACAAATAATACTTTATCTTCATACAAGAAAGTGTTTTTCTTTTAAAAAATAATTTCATACCAGTTAGTTGTTTTTTACAACTGATATTATCAAAGGTAAAAAAAATAAATTTTATAAAAGTAATTGGTCCTAACAATCGCAGCGCTTAATACATTTTAACTTATTTCTCGATCTAACAACCGTGTAGTAAAATTAATTACATTGTTTTAATTTGCAAACAAAAGGGTATTTAAATTTAAAAGCTAGGTCGTCACATTTTCTTAAGTTTGCTTCAAAATAAACAAAATTGAATCAAAATTATGAAGCTGAGAGAAACGTTTGGAACAGAATATTTTACCTGTGAACAACTGGTTTTAATTTTAAATAGGTAATTTTAATTATTCAGGTCAACATGTAAGTAAACTACTATCATTTTAAGAAAAATATTTGATTCACATAATATGGGGGGAATCAAATAAAAACCGGAATTCTTTTTGTACCCACAGTGGAATGAAGAAAGAGGGGCATGACTTCTGAGTTTCATAGGTGGGGATGCTAAGACAACATTCCACCACTAGAGAACTTCACATTATCACCTTTTTAAAAACTATCACTATGTCTGAGCAAAAAGTACCGTTGTCTGTTGCACAAAGAATTATAATAAAATTTCTAACAAATGAGTGTAAAACCATCAGAAATTTTGAGGCCTGAGGGACAGTTCAGGGATAATACCCTTAAAAAGACACAAGTTACCTTATTCATGGTACAAACAATTTTTAGGAGAACAAGACGTCATAGAAAATCGTCACTAACATCTACTGAGAACCAAAGTCAAAGCCAAAAATTAGCTCTCGGCTGAAAAGGTTTTGGCGACTGTATTTTTCAACTTTAAAGGAGACATTGATTTTCCCTATGAAAGTAAACTACAATTTTAGGTCAGCCTAAGCAGGCATATTGTCAGAAAAGCTGCAGTTTTCCCACAAGACACATTATCCTGCTCCAAGATAATGCTCGACCCCATACAGCTACCATAACTTGAGAAAAATTTACAGAAATATGCTGGACTATACTGAACACTCTCCCTACAGTCCGGACTTATCGCCCCGTGATTACCATTGTTTGACCCCTTGAATAATACTCTTGGAGATCAACATTTTGATGATGAATATTATATTATTTTGATTTTTGTTGCAGTTATAGCTTTCATGCGCAACTGGCTCATAGCCATCTTTGTTTTACGATGGTGGGAAAAAAGAATTACCCTTCCAGTGGGAAAATGTGTCAGGAAATTAGGAGATTACGTAGAAAAATAATGGTTCATCTTTATATTTCTACCATGTCCAAAAAATTAAAAAAAAATAATTCCAGTTTATATTTGATTCACCCTCGTCAAAACAACAATATACAGGGCAACTAACATCTACTTTTAGATGGCAGCATCCACTTTTTATTATTTATACAAGGACTTTAGCATTTCTGATTGTCATACACTCCTTGGACTTTTATAATTATACCATTTCAACTGGTTCAACAAATTCAGAGAGCAAAATCCGAGGAATCAAAAGATTTATAAACTCTTCTTCCTCAAGAATTATAATTTTGAGATTACTGAGTAGACTATTGTATTGCATTGAAGTACAACTATAAAAATTCTGACAAATATACATATAGCATGATACATAAAAACCAAAAATAAATAATACACTTACAGGAGATGTGAAGTACACTCCTCGCAATATAGATGCAAGAAATACGACAAAATATAATAATTTTTGTGTCGTTATACGACAAGCCTTTAACAGAGATGGCATTTTCATCCGCTGCCATTCAGCTATGATGCACATAATAAGCTGGACGAAGCAAATTAATGCTAACATGAAAAACACACTTGAAAATGCAACAAAATAACTGCGATTAATGGATGTGCAGTGTTCACCTTCAAACTGGATCTGCAACAAATTGATTAGATTTAGCCAATTAATTCATAAAAACTGTAAACATAAGCATAATTACTCCTTTAAAATTTTAATTATTTTTTTAAATGCTAATTTTACCTCAGACTGTAATCTGTGCTATGGTTAGTGAAAGGAATTTAAATTCAGTGATCAGTTAGTGAGTGGTAGTACTGATATGTCTTATTTTTCCAATTTTAAGATTGAGCACTATTTTAAAAATATGATCTACAAACAGGCACCAATACAAAAACTGTTTTATTAACCTTTCTATAAATCTGCTTTAAAAGCATTGTAATATTTTATTACTGTTAGTTTGTTTTAGCTTGCATATAGCCAAAGGTATTTAGCATTTAGACTGGAAACAATTTATACAATTTTAAAATTCGGCACATGCAATCCTGATGGGTGTATTGTCTGACAAATTTTGAAATAGGATCCCTCCCTTCCACACTTCATCCTAGCCACCTCACATTATGCACTGTCCCAAAAACATAAGCTCGGATAGTCAGTCTACTAGTACAGCTCATTATTACAACAATATTTATATTCATACTTAATATTACTTTATTATTTATTATTATTTGCACTTATTTAACCTGCACCTGTTTAAATCACAATTATACACTTACACTATTTGTTTAATCAAAACGAATTTATCTGATTATTGAACAACCGATCAAACCCAGAACATAATAAAACTGCACTGACTACAAAACCAATATTGCACGGTCGCTAACACTGTACAACTGAAGTAAAAGCATAGTTTATATTAGCTGCTCTCAAGTAAATAAGGAATAATGCTTACTCCATTTAATTAAATTGTATCAATTATTTAGATTTACAGTCAACATTATAAATTAAGAACTTGCTGTGTTATATACAGGGTGATTCACGAAGATATGCAGAAACTTTAGGAGCTCATTGTACATGTAAAAATAATGAAAAAAGTTTATATATACATGGGTTCGGAAATGCTTTGTTTCCGAGTTACGGCTAGCAAAAGTTTTGCCTGGATTTCAGTTCACCAGGTGAAATGAGGTCTTCCTGGAATTCTGGTAAGGTAGATTAAGGGGCGAATTCAATCATTTCTTATGGTTTTTGATCTGATAAATTGAATAAAACAGGTCCCAGAACTGTAAGTTAAATAGTTTTTAAGAAAACCAGTGTCAAATGCAAAAAATGGAGTGAAAAACACATTTTTTCATCTTTGGGCAAGAATAACTTTGTTATTTCACCAAGAAACAGTTAAAATTTTTCAATAAAACATGTAGAAAATTTTATTCTGAACAAACCGGTGTAAATTAAGTACACAGAAAGCGAATAGATGTTTGATTAAATGAATTTTTATTCATAAGAGTACAAAGTAAAATTAACTGGAAAAACTAAGATGAAAAAATGTGTTTTTTTCACTCCATTTTTTGCATTTGACACTGGTTTTCTCAAAAACTATTCGCTTTCTGTGTACTTAATTTACACCGATTTGTTCAGAATAAAATTTTCTACATCTTTTATTGAAAAATTTTAACTGTTTTTTGGTGAAATAACAAAGTTATTCTTGCCCAAACATGAAAAAATGTGTTTTCCACTCCATTTTTTGCATTTGACACTGGTTTTCTTAAAAACTATTTAACTTACAGTTTTGGGACCTGTTTTATTCAATTTATCAGGTCAAAAACCATAAGAAACGATTGCATTCGCCCCTTAATCTACCTTACCAGAATTTCAAGAAGACCTCATTTCACCTGGTGAGCTGAATCTGGGCGAAATCTTTCGCTAGCCGTAACTCGGTAACGAAGCATTTCCGGACCCATGTTTATATAAACTTTTTTCATTATTTTTACATGTACAATGGGCTCCCAAAGTTTCTGCATAACTTCGTGAATCACCCTGTATATTATGACTACACTACCTAATAGTAAACAAAAATAATGGAAACATTAATGACTTTCTGCTGGTGGTCACATAATCTGTACAAAATGTTATGAATAACAAGAATCTAGTACAAGTGATATTCATATTAATTGGTCATTTGTGTTGTGCGTACCAAAGTATTCGATCCAGCACGCGAATGGGAATGGAAGAAGTGGGGAAGGGAGGGAATCCTATTTCCATTGTTGTCAAGCAGTATAAATAACATAATCTAAAGTACCTGAACATAGGACTTAAGCTTTATCCACAAATTCAAAAAAAATGGGAGAAAATGCATTTTCTTCACTTACTTTGTATTCATCATAGTGAAAAATTAAAGTAGCACAACCACTAAATCTGTGCACTCAAGTTCTATCCAGCCACGCCTGTTGGGTTCTTACACTGTCACTGTACTACAGGAATGGTTTACATAGACATATTTAATTATTATGACCATTTAATGAGAGTTTATAACTGGTAATGGTTTACAATCATAATATATCAAGCAAGTATAAGAGTAAAATTCCAAAAAAGCATACGACTGCATCCACAGACGATCAATGTTGAAAATTCTGAGACACTTGGGACTCCATCCAAAACTTATAAAAATGATAGAGCTCACCCTGACGAATACAACATCTAAGGTCAAATTCAGAGGAGAACTGTCCAAATCGTTTGTAGTAAAAACAGGTTTGAGGCAGGGGGATGGCCTGTCGCCACTGTTGTTCAATTGTGCCCTGGAATATATAATGAGGGAATGGTATAAGAGTAATCCAAAGAATATCAAAGTTGGAACTTCTAGAGACAACATAAATTTAAACTGCTTGGGATTTGCTGACGACCTGGCACTGCTGGCTAACAGTATTCAAGAAACCAAGAAACAAATAAATACACTACAGAGTATTTCTCAGAGAATTGGCCTTAGAATATCTTTTGAAAAAACAGAACTTATGCTAACTGATCCACCTCTTGCAAAGAAAATCCGTATAGGAGATCAAGAAATAAAGATTGTGGACAGTTTCAAATATCTGGGTGAAGTCATAACGTACAATCTCAATGAGAAACAAGCATGGGACAGTAGAATAAATAAGTTGAGAAGAGCACAGTATGCCACAAAGAACACTTACAACAAGAAATCACTATCAATAGCCACAAAATTGAATCATTATAAGACAGTTACTCAACCAATAATAACTTACGCAAGTGAAACCATCTTTAAAACCACTAATACCATCGCAATAGACAAATTACTAAAAATTGAAAGAAGAATAATCAGAACTTGTATCAACAAAAGCTATCATGAAAATGGACACTGGAGATTAGCTTCCAACGAAACTGTATACAAAGAAATTGAACCTGTCACAAGTACAATGAGGAAAAAACGAATATCTTTCTTCGGTCACTTGATTAGAGCTCCGGAGGACAGACTGAGCAGAAGAGTTATTGAAAAGCTGTGGAAAAGTAAGACAAATATTCAATGGATTGAAGAACTCAGGGAGGATATGAGAGAGTTGCGCATAACATTCGAGGATTTGAAGGACAAGTCAGACAGCATCGGAATCCTGAACGACAAACAGACAAGACTTCAGATCAAAGTCGGACATAGAATGGGAAGAGTGATTTCAGACGAGGAAAGGAAATTGATTTCTGAGCGGATGAGGAGATGTTGGGCGGAGAGAAGACGAAAGAGGGCCGGAAGATACTGACTACAGTGGTCCAATGAAGGCCATAAAACTATAATAATAATAATAATAATGTACATAAAAGATCAACAGTAGAAAAGGAATGTTGCCTGTCAAAATAAGAACCAGTTGTAACAACCATACAAGCTCAAGTGGCAGCTGTCCATCTTTTACAGCTGGTCTCAACATACCTCCCTTTCGCTCCATGATTATTACTAGGGAGCATTGTTATATAAGAATACCCAAAATTTTCATGAATGATCATAAGCTAGACACAAACAGATTACTATTAATGTTATTAACCATGACAAAACTAACAGAAAACCCTAGCCTATAAATTATCACAATTGATATACAAACAGTGAAAATTATTATACTAAGTCAATAATGTTAACTTTGAGTTAGTGTTTTTAAGGGAACCAGAAATTTCTAAAGTTTGAAATGAAATTAAGGGCCAAAGAAAATTTTAAAGTTAATCACCAGCTCCTTTAAATTTGTTTACATGATAATTACAGCCCCTAATATTTTCCCCTGCAACAGAATTATGGCTAAATTTTTTAGCTTAGGCTGAAAATGTAACCTACGGTAAGATACAGAATTTTTAAATGAACATTTTGGTTCCTCAAGGTTATAAAACAGAAAGATGCATGATTTTTTAACTGAATTTTACAATTAAAATAAAAATCTTGTTGCAAAAAAGAAAAAAGAAACATAAAAGTCCAGCAGTACTACTATAAAAATATTCCATACTAACTGAATGGCTCTGAGACAGTTATTTCCAAAAAAATATAAAATACCAGACACGTAAAAATAGTTTATAATTATTATTATTATACAGTGTTAGGAGCCAATAATTTAAAAATACTTAAGTACAGTATTCAGATGAACTAATGTCCCCTAGCTGTGGGAGTGAGAGAATGCATAACGCTCTCACTCGCACAAGCAATACGCGCCGTTCCAATAACATTGTCTTTAATTTTACTCATTGTTGTGAGCAAGTGTTATGCATGCAGTAAACTAACAAGCAAGATAACGACTGAATTATGTTTTCAGATTTGGATTATTACGGTAAAGACCTTTGAGCGCATGCGTAGTTATGCCACATATCTCCCTCTCATTCGCTCGGCTATGGGACATTAGTTCGTCTGATACTTTTACAGTAAGTTCTACAGTACAAAAACTAACCTCACAAATACATGTACCATTGTAGCATTCACCATGACCCGAGCAGTTGTCAACACATGACTTATTCTCCCAATCTGTGAACTGATCTGAATTTCTTGAAGTAGTGACACTTATATAATCAGCAGCTGCACTGTAGCTATACAACACAGACATTGTTGCAGATGGCTGCTTACCAGGAGTTAGTAAATTTTCCATCTAATGCCAAACAAATAAATATTGTAAAAAGGTAGTTTTTTATCAAATTTCACAAAGATTAGCTATGTTAAAAAATGACAACTATATCAATTGCCAAACAAAATGTTATTCTGTAACAGAAATTATATATAATAGGTCCTTGGCAGAACAGTAAACCTAACTGCAAACAGTAACACTCCTTCAATTATTGCTTGTGACACCATGACAGTCAAAACATGACATGATAACTTGCTCAAACATCCCAAGAAAGAAAACAGACAAGAGGATAGGATTATTAAGGTAAAAGACACCTCAATTGACTGCTGATTAAAGCTTAAGGGAAAGCAGATAAACTCGGAACACATCACAGAGAATGAGACACTGCAATGTAGATACTTAAGCCAGCAAAATACAAGTAGGCAAAAGTCAGTTATCTGCACCTAGCTGATAGAATAAAATTTCAGGTAATAACCACATTTAACATAAGGAAGGTACGAACAAACTGTTATTTAACCTGGACCCCTAAAATAAAGTAACTAAACTCAGAAATTAGATTTTCATTAACTAGACAACTCATTTTCTGGGCATTAAATTCATAACACCGACGACAAAGTTAGTTGTACGGTATATTGTACACCATATTGATAAAAAATGTTGAATTGTAGTTACTTGTACAGTTCTGATAAATAGATCTTTCAAAATGGACCATGGTTTACAGAAACTGACTTTTACATGTCGATTAATTATTGGATAAGGTTAGTTCAAAAATCGCGGTTGAACTTGACTATTAAAACAGACTAATACAATTCTTATTAACGAATTCAATCCTAATAAGCTCTAAAATGAATCAATAACTTTAATGTTACTGACCTTATTTCGAATCCTTTAATAAACGATTCCTCATGTTAAAAACAAATTAGTTTTATCCACACGTAGTAACAAATTAACTCTTAAAAAACTGTGTAGACAGCCTTCAGTACATTTAAAATGCAGTACCAAACAATTAAAGATCGCAAAGAGATCGTGAACTTAAAAACAGACACATTTTATAAGAGACATTAATTTTTCCTGTAAATGTACAAGCTAAAATCCTATGAGCCAAGGTACCATCTGAGATTGACATCGACTTGTATTCATACAACAAAACACTCGCACGCACGTACACATACGCAGAAATTGGGACAACTATTCATTTTAAAATGAACAATGTATTTCAAAAACCAGATGGTTAGAAAATAATTCAGTCTACATAAAGACTGGCTTGATATATTTAAGAATTGAAAAAGCTCATAAGATAATTAAAGGGAATGATTGTCTACATTTAATTTACTGATTTACAATACAACTGCCCTTCAGCTGTTTAACTAGTATTTGTGTGTGTATGTTTACAAGGATGACAGCCGAGAGTATAGAATAACCTTTTGAGTATAACTCAGAGAAAACCTGAAGATTAACCAATCTGAAATTTAATTAATTCGCTAAATATGATTGTGTAGGATCGGTTGTATCCGTTTAATTGATTAATATTTATTGATTTAACATAAAAATACTATTATTAATATTAATTATAGGTCCATTTATAAAACAGGTTGTTAAAAATCGTATACGATACAAATATGAGCATGATACAATAATATATGTTTTGAGAATTAATTGTGTTTATTTAAATTCATTTGTCTTTATTACTGTGTATAATTATGTCAACTGCCTTTGCAAAACCATAATGTATTTTTTAAAAGTCAGTAGATCGTCAATAGGTGATCAGAAGACTAAACTTAAGTCTGTTCCTCGTTACTGGCTGGCAAAAATGCTACATTACTTAACCTTTATTCATGATCACATATGGCGCGTTATTTAACCGTAAGTAACCGGTACACTGGGCACATTTGACACCAGGTCTGACGTTCGGCCTTGGGTCCAAATCGACCAACGAAAATAGCATAAAATAGAAAGAGATATTCCAACCTACAAAAGTTGAGTTCTGCCAAAACGGGACACAGAGGGTCCCCATAATTAGACCACAATGAAAAGACTCCCTTAAGGAGAATTAGTGAAATTCCTCAAATTTTAACTGACAAGTCAGTAATTGAAGTCATGGAGCATGAGGGGTGCTACCTGATTGAAATCCCATTGTACTGTTGAAGCAACTGCTTGAAACATTGCTCCTAATAGCCATCCAGAATTACTTAAAATCTCGTAATTAAAAAACAATGTCACATAATTGTTGTTTTAAACAATAAATTTACTACATTCAGCCCTAAGAGAAGTTTTGCTTAACACCTAACATAGTTTGTACTTTACCTACAAACAAATCCCCTCAAATTTTTATTAAAAATGCTTCATTTTTGACACAACTACATGGTAACTGTTGAGAAACTTTTATCCATTCAAAAGTTACTGGATTGCAGGACCGCTGAATAAGGATCCCTGTTCAACAGCCCTGACTGGATTGTACATACAATCATATTATAAAAGTTTTAATACCTTCTAAGTTGGTTAATATAATTTTTACTTTCTCTTGCCTATATAAGTATATAGGAAGGAAAGTAGGTATTATTTTCATGTCGATTTTTCAAAATTAAGTTTTCAGACCCCCTGAACCCAAAAAACATGTTTTTAGCGACTGGTCTGTGGGTGTACGTGTGTGAAAAAACTATCTCAAGAACTGAACATCATACCAAGTTGAAACTTAAGTTAAGTACTACTAGAGGACCCGACACAAACATTTTCATCAAAATTGGTCAACCGGAAGAAGTAGTTTATTCGTGTCATTTTCCACTTTTTTGCGATTTTCTCAATAATGGCCCCTACAATTTTTTTAAAAATCGCCTCATTTACAACATTTTTTATGCTCTAAAAGATAGGGTAGACGCCATGACTGCTGAAATTCTTGAAGAGGCTGTTTTCACATAAAAGAATTGTTTTTTTAAGCTAGCGACTTCAATATGCATTTTAGTGCAAAAATGTTTAATAAAAGTTGTAGAGAATTTAAAATCGTACAACATTTTTTTGCATAACACTTAGTTTAGCGGTAATTAGCGATTTTCTGTTTTTTCTCATGAAAAGGTGTACAAAAATCTATTCGTTTACGATTTTAGCCTTAGTATGCATTTTACGACAAAAGTGTTTAATCAGATTTATAGAAAATTAAAAGATCTACAACTTTTATTGTAAGCATTTTTCTCTACAGAGCTTTGTTTAGCGTGAAAGAGTGATTTTCCGTACTTTTAAGCCAAACTCTTTAAGCCAAAAGGTTGATTCTCATTTTGCGTCTTTCACTCATGATTAAAATTAGGTTATGTTTATTGAGGTTAGCTTTTTGTTTATTTCTAATGTTAGATTATATTGTTCATTATTTGCATAGCCAATAGAGAGTTGTGCTAGTGTTTAACACCAGATTTTTTAGTTTATAATTTATCTTAAGAGTTTAATGCTTTTGGCTAATTTTTAAGTATTTCTATATCAATTTCAAAGGAAACTCCCAGCCTATTTCTGATGGGCAATACCTAAAATTAATTTTATAATGGTTTTAGGGTAGATATCCGGGAGGGGGGATTTACAAGTTATACAACTATGGTAAAATTTGTTACATACAGCATGAACTTATTTCACTTGAATTATAAAATAAAATAGCTTTTAATATCCACCTTAGCATAAACGTGCTATTTTTTATTTTTGTAACATGTTTGCCTCTCATCATGCGGTCATAGGTTCGAATCCCACTCAGGCATGGTATATTTTCATACATTACAAAAAATCATTTCATCCTCCATTGTAAACAGTTACACCCCAACGTCGCCGCTAATGTGACCTCAAATAAATAAATAAAAAAAAGAAGAAAAGTAAACTAGTACTAGACATCTGATGGGTGTATTAGAATTGATGCGTAAAAAAAATTGTAAATTACCACTACTTCATTATTATGTATTAGTTTCTCTGTTATGTAAAATACAGTCTCACACTTTTAGCTTTGAACAAGTCCTAGTTTATTATATATATTTTAGTGAAGGTTAAAAAATGAGTGACCACGGCATAGTACCTTTATTTTTAGAGCAGTTTCAATTTCATACTTCTATAGGTAATCTTTGTAATCCTGAGCAAGTTTCATCAAGATCTATTTCTTGGTTTAGGCTGCATTTCTCCCAATAAACATTTTCACTTTCTCTTGCCCTAAATGAATACAAAGGGCAAACATTTTCAGTAAAATCAGTCAACCAGATATAGTAGTTTATTTGTGATTTTTAACTTTTATGCAATTTTCTCAAAAATGCTCCAATGATGTTTTTAACAATTACCTTATTTACTACATTTTTTATGCTCTACAAGATAGGGTAAGCCTGCTGAAATTCTTGGGGGCTGCACTGTCATGGTAATAATGTTTTTTATATGATTGCAGCCATAATATGCATTTAACGCAAAATCATATATAATAAAAGTTGTAGAAAATTAAAAAACCTACAACTTTCACATCAAACATTGTTTCTACAGCGCTTAGTTTAGCTTCAGTTAGTGATTTTCTGCATTTGCTTATCAAAATTGATAAAAAATGGGATTTTTAGATTGTGGCCTCAGCATACAAAACACAACAAAAGTGTACATAATCAACATTACAGAAAATTAAAAAATCTGTAACTTTTAGTGCAGGCGTAAGTCCTACAAAAGTTGATTTTCATTTACCGTCATTCACTCATGATTAAATATTTCTCGTTTCATTATTTACGTTGACAAGAGAAAGTCATGTGAGAGTTTCACACATGATTTTTCTACGTAGATAGGCAGAATTAACTTTCAAGTTCCATGTGCAAATAAATAATGAAGTTTTTTACATACAGTAAGTTGTATTAAGTACATTTCAGTTTCATTATTGAGAACATTACTCTCCCACTTCAGTTATTGATTGAATCAGTTATAGCTGACTAACCAGGCTGGACCTCCAGTACATTAAGAATAAATAGTTGCAGTACATCTTAGGAATGCGAACAAACTGGTTTTTTTTAGAAGAGACCCAGTAAAACATTAACTCTTGTTCACAAACACAATTAGGAAAAATACAGGAGGATATAACAAAAATAAATAATAACAATAATATCAAATGCTACAACTCTTTATTTTCAATATTATCCTTGGTACTAAAATGCAAATATCTAGGATATAGATGAATGTTATATAATGCGCGACCTTTGTTTTCATACAGTATTTGTACATTACATAATATTTAATAACTATTATACAACTATGAATATAATAATAACGTAATAATAATAATAATAATCATAATAATAATAATAATATTAATAATAACGTAGGTTTTGTTCACAAAACAAATCAAACCCACTGTGACTGGGGGGTATAAAATAATAATTTTTATTGTTACACAATGCATAAAGATAATTAATGTGAAAATTACATTATTTACACAATGATTTTCGGTGTATTTACAAAGAACAAAATACATTATATATATATATATTTTTTTTTCATTACTTTATATAATATATAATTTTTTATATAGATTGCTCTGTATAGACAAAATGGATGATAGTTAAGGGAGGAAAACATGTGAATGAAAAGATAAGAACAAACTATTTATACATTATACATCTCACAAACTATTTATATAATATGCGTTATATATTATACATGTTCAATATATTTATATATAAAATAAATTTTCATGGTTTTGCCATTTTAATACTCGCTACAACAATTTTAATATTTCAAATATAATAAAAAATAATATGGTGAGAATTCTCTTATTTGCTAAACAAACTCAAATAATGATGACATACATAATACAAACAATAAATCTAATAATAATATTCTTATTTATTTACATAAATACATACATACAAATCTATAAACATACACAACATTTTTGTAAAAATTATCATTCTAAGTAATAATGAAATAAATATTTATTTTTGTTATTGTTATAATATTTCCAATGTTCCATCTCGTATTGTCAAGGCATATTTATACGAATTATATTTACAGAAAAAAAATACAAACCTTTTTACATCAAAATAAGAATATTTCGCTATTATAATGATAAACCATTTTTATTTGTAAAATGACAATAATAAATATTAAAAAAATAAATAAAAAGACTTCTAATGTGAAGACTCAAATACCAGTAATATTTATTCAAACCCACAATCACACTTCTTAGAGAACAGTAATAATAGAGACCTTTTCAATATAGTAAAACCTCTCTTAACAGACATTTTTTACAGTCCCGATCTTATGAGATAAGGAATAAAAGTCTCTCAAATCCGGACACTATATCGGAAATGTTTACCTATACAGTGACAATGAACAGAAAATTAAAGAACCTACAATCAAACTTACTTATAAGGAGGTACTGCAACAAAAGACGTAAAACACTTTTTCGTTTCAAAGAAAGATGTCTAATTGTGGAGAATTTGCTCATGCATTTGGAAAAACAAGCGTGCGAAAGCTAAACAAAACCAAATCACAGACTACTTTAAATCATAAATTTTCAAAAATGCAATTTATCCTATCAATAAAAACAACATTTATTTTCATTTAAAAAACTTATTTTTGTTTCTTTTGGGAAGATGTAGTGTAGTAATTTTTCACACATTTTTCATCTATGTTTATTAAGTAGATTCATATTCTACATTCAGTTACAAATTACATATCGTGTGAACATAGTTGATTTTATCCTTTGTTTAATTTTTATTTAAACTTAAAATCGCATACCTCTCTAAATGTTAGTTTCCATATGTTAAAACCTTAAATTGCGTTAATCACTAAGTTATTACGTATTGACTCGCCTCTATATAACAGACATCTGTTGTGGTCCCGCTGATGTCTGTTATTCAGAGGTTTTACTATATTAACATCTTTTGTAGTGAAGTAATGAACACAAATTATCAAAAATTCATGGTAAATTGATAAAAAAATTAAAATAAAGGATGGTATATCAATTAATCACAATAGATATTTCCTGGGACAATGAAAATCTTCCTTTCTTATCAGGAAAATGTGACTTTATGATAGGTACTTGTTTATAACTTGCATTCCAATATCTCAGAAAATAAGGAATTTATTTACAAAATATAAATTAAAACAAGCAGATTTCTGAATAAATATATGTATTGTATATTTTTAAAACTCCTGGATGTAAGAAACAAAAAAACCATTGAATTATTTCCAGTAATAAAAATACAACTACACCTTTAAAAATGTCAAAAAATTCTACATATTTCTTACTAGCTCAACTAACTACTTCACAATCCTTTCATCATATACCTTATCTGAAAATGGATAAAGAAAATAACCAAACAAAAACCATTTTGAATAACAATCAGTATAAATCTAAATATAAAATAAAACAATCATTAGCATTTAAAATAAATCTTAATCACCAGTGTGAATTTCATAAGTTGAAGTTTAACCGTATTAAAAAAAACTTGCTATATTCCAGAGTATCTTTGTAACAAAATATTGGATTCTGAAAGAAACTCGCTGAGATTCAATAACATGTTGGCCATCCCTTCTCTTTTGCATACATGAAATGTGGACAAATTCAAAGCTAGAAGATAATAGCATCCATGTAGCTGAGATAAGTTTATAAGAAGTGTTAATAGACGCTGCTAAACAAAATTCCAAATGTTAGAAAAAGAGTAACTGAGAGGTCTGTTCATAACCAACAGAAGGTAATAGGAGATAATATTATGAACATTTGTGTAGAATGAGTTTTGACAGGTTTTTCTGTAATGGCAATTTAGAACTATGATCTATGTGGGATGCTGGCGGGACTCTCAGAAGATAGTATTGGAACAGGTCGAGACCTAATTCGTTGAAAAAAGAATAAAAAATAAAACTAACATGAATGTGCAATTTACTGAAGTAATGGTTTTAAATTTACAGAGACTTCTTATTTTGTATCAAATATTAAACTTCATAGTTAAAATTAGTACTACATTACTAAACTTAACAACTCACAATTCTCTGTACAATACATTAAACCAATGTTTTTGAACTAAATTCATGACAATTTAGTTCCAAATTAGCAATTGGGAACAATAAGGTGGCAGTACTGAATAACCACACTTATCTTGGACATGAAATTTAATTTCCCAGAAACAACCAAATGAGCAAGCTGAATGAAATAATAATTCTATCCTGGTTGGCCAATGGAAGGCTTAGGGAGATCTTGCCAATCTGTTAAAAAAAATTAACCGGTGTATGCTGCCGATTATAACCTGGTGCTCAAACATTGATGTAGACTACCGCATCTGCTACGAAACTTAAGAGTAATGCAATGAAGGATGGAAGGATTGATGATTGGCCTGTCATTGAGGAATATTATTAGTAACTAAGTTTTACATTAAAAAAACAGGTGTCACAGAAGTTGTAACAAAGATGCTGTTAAAATGGAATCGGACGGATCATCTGGTTCAGTTGATAGGACCAAGAGAAGACAGATGATGCAGAGGAAGACCTCCTACACATTGGCCTGATGATATCAATGAGGGAGGCCTGTGTCCAGCAGTGGATGCTATGAGCTGGTTGATGATATTTTTCATGATAACTTTTACAAACAGAACATTTGAACACAACAGAATGAACAAACTGATTTCCTCAGATCGTGAATAAATAAAATAATAATAAATGTAACTTACTTGTTTTGTCATAATTACAATGGTTTTTCATCTTGAAACTCTAACGACAGATACTGAACAAGAAAACTTCATAATTGCTTGCTTCATGTTCAACATGACATATTTAATATACAGTTCAGCCGTTCTTAGTTTGCTCCTACTGTCAACAAACAAAAGCCACCTACTACAGGGTGCACGCTAGAGTCTGCAACTTTACGGATGTCATATTCCTATTAAGTTAACTATTTTTTAAATTATAAGTACTTAAAGTACTAAAAACATCAGTCATGATATGATGTACGCTTAACAATTACATTTATAAAAATACTTTTAAAAATATTTTGTATATCAATACTTTTGAAAGTATTTTGTTGTTACTTTTTAATCAGCGTGTACACATTTTGATATAATGCGCATGCTCAGTGACGTCATTATTTGTTTACATTAGGAGCAAACTAAGAGAGGCTGGACTTTATATATTCAATGCATATTTAATTTACCCTATGTGTTCCAGTTTATCAAATAAATAGTAAATAATTTTATAATAACGATACCAATTCAGATGGAAAAAAGTTCTTTAAAATAAAACTTAAAAAAAACAAACAAATAACAATAATAAAAATATATTGCTCAATAAATATTATACAAGATGAAACAATGAATAAAAAAATTGTTATACACAGGAAAAATTTTTGATTAATAATTGTTTGATTAATGATCAGACCATATTTTATTAGTAAATTTGTTAAAAATATACATAAGAGTATTTTTCAATTTCAACTCACAAATATACCTATTACAATTTTAATCGAATTATAAATTAATTTATAATACAAAAATGATAAATAATTTAACTCTCTTGAACCATGCAGTTACATAATTAATTATATTAGAACAAAATACTTTTCTATTATCAAGTTGAATTAAAATAGAATTAAATCAAGTTGGAGAAACCATTTAACACTTTCAGTGCAGAGCACAGTATATACTGTCCGGGGGGGGGGGGATTCTACCCGGCATGCGGACCACATGTATACTGTGCTCTTTTTCTAACTTCTTGTAATCTGCTATAATCTATCCGCAAGGGTCAAAAGGTACATTTTGTATCTCTCATATGTTAGGGAAGTATTTTTATAAAGTTTTCTATAGATTTAAACATTTACCATTTCCTGGTATGACTCTCCAGTTAGATGGACATAGAATTATGAAAGAAAAAAATCTGGAATTGAGATAGTTAGGCAGGTACACACCCACAGTGTATGTGCTAAACTTATTTCCTCTTTAAAGCCATACCTCAGAATAAAAATTGCTACGTACGTATGTTGTCTATTCACTTGTATTTTCAAGGGCCAACATCACTTGCATAAATACTTTTTTGAAATCACCTTTTTAATCTTATGCATAAACATTTGAGTATTCAAAAATCCATTTAAAATTATTGCTACATTAAAACTTTGGAAACAATGAACTAATACATTTTTATAATTCATCCTGTAATTTTTAATCAATTCAATTGTATAAATATTTTAAATTTCTTACATAACCTTTTGTAGCCTCCTTCATTTTCATTTATTTATGATTCTATTCAAAAGCTAATGTTGCAATGGATTCACTATCATCAGAATATATAAAGTTACAGAGTATATAAGTAATACAAAACTACACAGAAGTTTGAAGTTTAAGATGACTGAAAAATTTAATATTAGTTATAATTTTTGTTCTTTTACATATTCTGATAACGGTGGATCTACTAAACATATTCGTTTGTTAATAAAATCATAAATAAATGAAAATTAAGGCAACTACAAATACTTAGTAATTTTTTTAAAAATGTTTATAGATTAGAATACTGAACTAATATTATGTTTCTATAATTTACACCATGCCCTACTTAGGAGCCACTTATGGTACAACTAAATCATTGCACAACATGAACTCGTAAGTAAATACTACATGAACTGACTGATTGGTCTAGTACATTTAGCTGTAGATCAATTTAAAAATAAATCATCTGTCAGCTACATCTGTATAAATGATTGGTCACAGAAAAACACTTCTCCCATAAAGAAAATAAAAAGCCAGAAAGCAAGTCAACTTAATAAAACAATTTATTTTTTAATAAAATGAATTAAGAAAGTAACCTTTAATCATATAACACAGTTCTTAACTCTAAGTGCTGAATAGTTGAACAGAATTTTAGCCTTGGCTGACAGAAAAACGGCCATAAAAGTCATAACCTTTCTACAAGCAAAATGTGTATAGTTAGCATGGTGCAAAGAAACGACCTGCATGCAACTGTGGCATGTTCAGCAGCCACAGAGTTAATGAACAACAATAAAAAATCACAAATCACTAAGTTACTCTTTTAAAAGCCTCACATCAATTTTAACTTGAAGTACATGTAGAAAATTAAAAAGGTAGTTGTCACAAACTTATTAAACTTATAATTAACTCACTTAATTTAATTTAAGGTTAATTTTACCCTTCATACGACACACTTCATACCGATGTATTTTAATGAACACTTGCATTTACCTAATTTACTTCCATATACGTTTTTTGAAACGCAAGTTTGTATTAACTACCTTAGGTATCTTCAATACACATTTAATTTCCATATCAATTCACAAGCATATACCTAAGGCTTACACAGGTAACATACTGACAATACTGATACGGTTTCCTAATGATTTTATTCATACAAACAAACTAAATGAGCAGGAAATATTTCTTTTGCTGCAAATTAAACGCACACTCAACAAAATGACAGTTCATAAATCGAATAATTATTCAAAATTGCAAAAGAGACAAGGAAATAAGACTCAACAAGTGATAAATAGAAAAATACTTTGTTTTGAGAAAAATTAATAGGATTTATTTATAATCATATTTTTTATACAATAAATGATGGATTAGAAAAAACATTAAACTAATTTTATGACTATCTGATCAAATATCGTATTACTTTTTATACAATAAATATTTTACTGACGTATAACAAAAATATATTTTAAAGATGAAGATACAATGGATCAAAGTATAATTTTATCATAATTATAAATTAAATAAAAACAGCAGTGCATTCAACCATTTTATACTTATCCCTTGGCATACATAAAAAACAACAAAAATGCATCATTCACAAACATATTTATTTCTTACTACAAGATTTATAATTAACTAATAATATATTAATAATAACATATAATATAAGTGTAGCATTTGTAACAATAAAATTGGAAAATAAACTATAATATTGTTTATTATATATCTAATATTATCTCGCCTTAACACAAAATATATATATATTTTTTATATCATATTTATAATATATTATATACAATTAGTATTTTATTATACTCGATTTTATTTTTCAAAATTTATCTAAAACAAATATATACAAAATTAATCTAACGCTAAGTTTTCCGTATGTTACAAAAAAATAGTTTACAAATTGTTTTAACATATTTTTATATTATATTTTCCAATTCAAAAAATCCTTTCCATCCGCATCAATAAAAAAAAAAAAAATCAAAAAATCATAATTAAAAACAACAACTTAACATTGATCTTAATGTGTTAAAGACCAGTAAGAAAAAGATAATTCAAAACAAAAATCAGAGGCTAATTGAACAATAACCTTTTGCAAAAAGCAAATGCTCAGCTTTTGTAATGCGCAAAAAAATTAAAACAAAAACCAATAAAGAATAAATTTCTTTTAAAAAAAATTAATAGAAACAACAGATCAAAAAAATTTCAATACAGTTAAAAACAGGCTACTTTTAGTGATTTTTAAAAGGTTTGTGTGTCTTACTCTTGTGAGTTTTGCTACTCTAATTAACAATCATTTTAATTCTTTAACAAAATAGTGTATTATGCCACAAGTCACATTATAAATCGGCCTATCTTTCCAGAAAGTATTTACATGTGGAGTTTATATATCAGTGTGATTCTATCTGCTAGCCTCTATAGGCTAAAATTTATAAAGAAATCTACTGCCACTTTATTTATTTATAATTGCAGAATTTTATGCTACATAATAATAATAATAATAAAAGAAACAATAAAAGTCACTTCTGTTCCTTACTATCTCAATAAACCGTTGGAAAATTAAAACATTCAATAACTAGTTTTTCTAAACTTGTTGAATTTCACATTTTAATGTCAATAACTAAATTCACAAGAAACTACTACACAAATCAAACATACTATAACGTGTTAAGAAGTGCCATTATTAGTTTATGTAATAGTTGGGCCGTATTAATAAGGCTTTTGAATTTTCATGAAGCGATAAATACATTTAAAATTTCCAACAAATCATCTCTCTCAAAACAGATATACAATTACATTTTAAAGATTACACTTTAAACCACAAACCGTAGTTAAAAAAAATGTGAAATTGTAAAATAAAATTTAAAAATCATCAAAGTAAAAGAAAAATGATTAAATTAAGCTTCCAACAATTATTTTATTTTTAGTCTTGCAGAATACCCCACTGAAATAATTAACTCAAGGAAAAATACAGGTATTTAACTTCAAATGATAATAGGTTTAGTAATAGACAAAGCCAAAATATGAATATTTTTACAAATTATCTACAAATCTAACTACTGTCACATGTGTCGAATTCCATTTAATACATCCTTCAAAATTTATTAAACATGGTTATACTATCCATACGAAATCTCTCATAATTAATTACCTGATATCGAATAAATATACAGTATTTTTACATAGTTACTGATCCACAAGAAATATAAAAATCTAGAAAAACAGCACATACACAAAAATCAAGATCTATAACTTAACTCGAATCCTTCCCCAGTTTACCACAAACCTTTTTCAGGTCAACTAATTTTCTTTGAATATTTTATACATAAAAAAGCTAGTTAACAAAACAACAAACTGGTTCGTTACTGAATTGGAGTAACACATCACAAAGCATACAAACTTTTTGCAACAAGCTGTACTGTACAAAAAGCCTGTTTTAAAATATTTACATATATAGTCATTAATAAATATATTAAAAATAACAAAAACAATCATACCAATGGTAATAAAAATAAAACAAATAAATTATTAAATATTGCAGTAGATAACAGATAAAACAAACAGTACATTTATAATGTGGAAAATCTGTCACTATAATTAAGAAACACAACAAAATGTTATTCATAGATTGCTAATAGAAAACTAATAAATTAAAAAGGTGTGCAGTCAAAAAAAAAACTGCTATCTACGAACTGTAATGCACAACACTGGAAAGTTATCAGTGCCAAAAACTTATAACTGAATATATATATAAAAAAAACTTATGTGAACTGTAAACATTTGCCTCTCTGATAATTACTCTAAAAAAATTTCCAATCCAAACATGATAAAAAAATCCTGTGAATGAGTGAGTACTAATTTTATACAATGTAGGTGAATATACAATTGTAATAGATATACTACTAAAACAAAATAATATTTGTTTTAATAATAACATTATTTGTAAATGTTAATACATTAATAATAAGTTTTCCATTAAAAATTAAAAACAAGTAATAAAATTGTAATCAATCTATAAATAACATTCTGCTCCGACCTCAAATATTATGTACAACTAATTACTGACCAAACTATAGTAAGCTATTGAAAGTATTATGTGATAAGAAAAAGTTATGGCATATGAAGAAAATAAAAATAAAAACCAATACTTTGGTCAATTGTTCAACTGATACTTTCTTTCACAAAGGAAAATTACAAATCGGTGCAATTTTACAAATGGTAATAATTAATTTTTATTAGAAAATAATACAAATTTAAAATATAACTTGTAACAGAAATCTATTTATAGCACTGCCAATATAAACGGCATTTTCACAAATACTGTAAATAATATCGATTGTTCAATAGCGAAACGTTAACTATCATTATAATTATCATTCTGGAACTATCATCGTTAATACTGTCATTTCAATAGAAAACTATTTAAAATTAAGTTAGCTTTTCAACAACATCTCTGAATTGATTTTAAAGAGAACTGTACAGTTTTAAGCAACTAATTACTGATATGTTAACTAAATACAATTTTCACCATTATTTGAAATGCTTTACAACTATTATACCATACTCCAACAAATTAAAAAACAAACTTTTAAGTTCAAATGTAATGCTTATTATTACCCGAACACAATCAAGAGCCCTCGATATTATTACAGTGTTATGAATGGCCAAAACAGAGTGAAAATATACATACATCCATGAGCCTAGTTTTAAAAAGAATGTCTCAATGATCAGAAAGACATCTTCACCATGACCTGATACCTCACAATATCTAGTCCTATTTAAATACCAAACTTACGATGCTACCACATCTACCAACCAACCCACGCCAACTTACAATGCTTGATTTTTAACTGATTCTTTGTTTAAACAATACACGACTTTAAATGTAAAAACTGTGGCTCATCACTCCACGATATTTTCACAACTGTATTTAAACTAAATATTATTTTTAACCAGGAAAATATAATAATGAACAGTTGTAATTTATAACAATAAACTACTAACCATCGCTAATGAGTTTGTAGTACAAATATACTTTTACAATACGAGTAAACTTTTCTGGTCGATAATAACTAATTTGACAGATCACACTTAATCAAGGATACCAACATCATGATTAAAATCTTTCTAATTAAAATTCCAGGTACTTCATCATAAAGTTATTTATCAGGTCCTACTAATTTCCTGTAATTAAACTTGCGTTATTTAGTACTACAGAACAGCAACAAAGGTTGATTTAGCAAAATTAAAAAGGACAAACACTACATTTTATTACAAGCCAAACTTGAAAATAATTTTTGGCAACACTATAACAATTCGTGAAGCCTATCAATCAAAGTTACAATGTATGTTTTTTTAAACAACAGAGAAACTTTAACTGCTCTTCAGAAAAATAAATTAATTTTTCATTATTAACAGATACTTAAAAAATTATACCACTGTAATATTTTTCAAACCGTACTTTTTAAAAACAAAGCTGCTGAAAATAGAAAACTTGAAGATATTCCGTTAATATTTTTAAAATTGTACTTTTTAAAAAGAATGGTGCTGAAAATGGAAAACTTAAAAGATTAACTATCATTTTTTTAAGACAATTTCACTTAATAGAAATAGAGCAATAACTACAATGAACCAATTTTCAAATAAGTAAATGGAGATTTTTTATTCTTATATAACTATCATACTGCTGATGTTACTACCATAACATTACAAAACATGTTAGTACTTCACAGGAATTTATAAACGGAATCTGTTACAATTTTTTTTAATTTAAAAAATATTAAGTAGACAAAACATACTAAGGAAAAACTAAAATGCAAATTTATAAAGTTGAATAAAAAAATCAAGATCCTCAAAATCTAAAACAAGTTTCCTGTTTAATCTTAAATCAACTCGCAATGATTTTTACGGCAATAGCTTTGTTTATTAATAGTTAGAATATGAAGTTTCAGTCTGTAAAAGAAGCTCTGCAGCTCACTGTCTGACACCTCAATAAAAATATTTTTTACTGTGACCACAAATTTGTGAGTGGTCATAAATCTAATGCAGTGCCTGTTAAATGACTGCAATTCAAGTTAAAGCATCGAAATGTGTTTCATATTTTACATTTTCTTTCTATTAAACAATATACAAAATAAATAACTGAATCCCTTATGCTACTTTACAGAACGTATCATTTAGATAAAAAAAATAAATATTATTTTATTTTGTAAGATGTGGTATCCTTGTATTACAATTATAATTTTGCTTGTTTGTTAGAATGACCATTAAGTAATATTAACAACAACAATGAATGACAGCGCAAAAATAAAGTATTTAAATGAATAAGGCAGTGCTGCGGTTTTGCAAAGGTTCTTTCTTCACCATGAAGCCCAGCCATGAGGTTGTCCAATACTACCAGTGCTTGTGGTGCACCAGATAAGAGCAGAATGGTGTAAGGGTGATGCATTCGGCATCAGTGCCTCAGGTCATTTGCTATCTCTTGAACCTCTCCGTCGTTTGTTTACTATATCTACTGCTTCCGTTGCTGAAAAAAACCAAACATGCAGTGTAAATCAAATGTGAAAGCATAACATGAATAAAAAAATATTTTATTTCAGTACAATATACAGTACTTAATTAGGGAAAAGATAGAAATTTCTGATCAAAGGGACATTATTAGCTAATTCATACAAATAAAAAATAATGAGATTTAATAAGCCAAAATATCAAAC
Organism: Catonia carolina; assembly: GCA_035578175.1. Taxonomy (NCBI): domain Eukaryota; kingdom Metazoa; phylum Arthropoda; class Insecta; order Hemiptera; family Achilidae; genus Catonia; species Catonia carolina. Next base: position 6,565,883 of record JAQMRL010000018.1, read on the forward strand.
TGTAACTATAACTTTGTCAAAAACTACTTCAGATTTTTCCAGTGATTGAAACAAACTAAAATAAAATGAATTTATTGAATTCCATGCTTTAAAATACACTAAACTAGACTAATAATATAAAACAGGTTTCTCGGAACTTATTGTTGAGAAAATTAAAAATTTAGATAACCCAAAACAAAATATAAATGTAAAATAATTTAGGAATGAGAATATATAGGCCTAAGGGAGTTATAAATAAAATGTAACACAAAAGAACGCAACTCAAGTTATCTGATTTTCCTTTCAAGTTCTAATAGAAAGTTCCATCATAAATTCATTTCGTTATCATTATTTAACAATAATGATAACGATGTGCATACAGTACTCTTAATCCAAACAGTTAAAGAATATAACTTGGGAGTTATTTTGTGTCTAAAGTAAGTTTCTAAACACATCTGTGATACTAGACTATGCAACACACCATTGTGAGCTCCGATGTCTAGCATTGTTAGTACTTCATCTCACCACAAGACAACTAGTGCTGGCTGTGTATACAGGAAAATAAAAGTAATGAAAGCTTACATCACACAAGAAAAAGACAAAGTAAACTATAAACTGAAAATCAAAACACAAACATAATACAACAGTACCATATAATATAGATGCATATGTACTGTTGTTTTAATGTACTTCTGTGTTTCTGTACATGAGGGTAATCATACAAGTAGCGCACGGAAAATAAAATCCGACATTAGTGAGGTTAATACCATCAACCTTTAAGCCCACAATGAGATGACGCATACTTTAAAGTACGAAAACAGTACAAAACTGAAAATTAATTTTAATTACAACCAGTAACGAATCTGTCAGCGTGTCACATTTTACTATACACTCCATGAAATAACTTCCATGGTTTTTCACCTAAATAAATTAAAAACTTGAGTACACTCAGTGTTCATAAGTTGTGAGCAACAATGGTACACGTTCATTTTCTCTATCAGAGTGAAGTAAAAATTTGGGAAATAGGCAATAGATTAAATTCCTGATCAATAATCATTAACAAAACTAGTACAGGTTTTTAAATTGACCACATTATGTAAAAGGACAGTACAATCATTACAAATGATTAAACTTATTAACTATGCACTTGAAAGAGTAAACGTTAAGAGTATTATTAGACATAATACCTTACCATTACTTAAGTTTTAAATGAAAGTACAATGCGAACTATTTAACTACAGTAACATTAAACTTGTAAAACTTGCGGCTATATAATTCATGACAAAAAAGTATAGTTGTCACTACTCTGATGGAAAAGGGCAAAGATTCCCAAACACCAATAGTAAATTTTAAAAAATATTAAAGGTTTTTACAAATTTCAACATTATTTTCAATTCTTATTTTATCTTCCAATGATACTACAATAACATGCATCACTCTGTCATCAGCCAACAATACAAGTGTAGTACTCAAGTACAACAGGCTAGAAGGAGATTTTAACTTTCATGTTCAAACATACAGAAAGCATCATATTAAATAATATTTCACCACTTTTCTCTTCAATAAAATGACTTTTAGGGCAGTCACTATAAATTTAAAACTTGAAATAAATAAACTGACAGTAAGATTATTTAACTGTTCACTGTTAAATAATGTCTATCATATTCTTCATATTTTTAATCTGATCCCAACCAAAATTAAGTACCAGATGTCCACTTAAATAAAAACAGATCAACATAAACTAAGATCACATTTATCATGTTTGTTTTGTAAAAATTATTTTGTCTCTTGAAATTTAATTGAGTTTGAGACTAGAGATAGCAACAAGCTGTATGTATAACATACACTGATACAAGCTGTTCTCATTCAGTACACTACAAAAAAAAAATTACAATCATTTTAAAAATACCGAGTGCCAATTCAGCCAGCTGACTTGACATCATTATCAAAAAATTAGTAATAAAACTACGGATATTGTGTGGGAAAACAAACACTGTTCAAAAAATAAATTCCAATGATTTATTAGATACAGCTCTCAATAGAGAATTCTAACAGGAATCTGAGTTATGTTAATATCAACACTCTGTTAGCTGTATGGAAATACATACCCTTGATCTGCATTTTCGTTTTATATACACGCCTACGAGTAAAAAACAAAATGTAAGTTAATTCAAATTTTATTAAATAATAAAAAAGAAAAGAAATACTTCCCAGAAACTTAAATAAAATTAAAAAAACTCAATAATAAGATTCAAATAATATAATAATATAAACGTTTGACGAGCATTCCTCAGCTCAGAATTCTAAATACCCCTATTACTTTTTACTACACTTTTTATTACTTTTTTACGATGTATTAGTTTCACCCACAATTTATTGTTTTGTAGAATCTAGCCTCACAATTTTAGCCTTGAAGAGAGGTCCTGGGTTCACTGCGCGTTTTTCAGTGATAACAGTCCAAAAATGAGTAACAAAAGTATAACAGGAAATAAAAGAAACTGAAAGCAGACCTGTCTGAATATATGACACTTTTACTTATTGAACTAACACAAACTGGTCGATTCCCAGTATCGCAATGCCTTTAAAAAAATTATACCTAAAAAGTAGATATTGTTAATATTATTAGTCAGTCTAACTAATTTTTGTTTAATTTTTCATTTGGCAAAATTTTGAACTGGGAGTTTACTTCAGTCTTTTCAAAGTTTACTTTTACACTGTATATATATAAATTTTCAGTTACAACAATTACATTTAAAATGAAATACAGATGATAAAATAAACAAAATAAGCTAAAATATACAAACATACTTAATCAGAATATGTTAACATTTACTACAGATGAAAAAGACATGTTATAAAGCGAAAAATATTAACATGTTCCAGGAAACTAATATTGCTAAGAATAAACTGTGTTTTTATAAAAACTTTAATAAAAAGGTGAAATGAGTTGAACATAAATAATTTGAAAAGCAAGTTAAATTCAAAAAGCCATATTTACAGACTTGAAAATATTTTTGGACCTAATCATTATTTATGAATATAAAAGTAGCAGTTGAAATCTAATTTGTACTCACAATTAACATTATTCCCACTTCTAGTTTTACGCCTGGTGTTAACTTCTTCCCCTGAAATTGTCTGATGAGTTCCAGTCGCATTTGAAGTCCTCACAATGCTTATTCCGGACACTACAGTTGTGGCACCAGTTTTCACTACTGCAGCTGCCGACCCGCTGACACCAGTCGTTGAGATCAATTTGCTATTATCACAGCGTTGCTGCTGTTGTTGTTGTTGTTGTAGGGGTTGCTGCGATGAATTACTGCTACTACTGTTTGTCTGTTGTCGTACGGAACGACGTGCAGATGTTACGTTTGAGGTTGTACTAGTCGTAGCGGTTTTTGAGTTCTGCTGCGCTCCAGAAACACTGCTGTTTGCACTTCCACTACTGCTGTTATTATTATTATTGTTACTATTATTACTACTACTATTACTATTATTTAATCTATGATTCAATCTATGCAAATAGCTGTTGTTTGCTCTGAAAAGAAATAAAAAAATTTAACAAAAATTAGATAACTTCTGACATAATAACTGGCTTTAGAATTAATACATTGAATGCTGGGTACTGAGAAGTTATATGTCACGATGGAGTGTTGGCAACGTTTCTGAGGCTTGACGCTTCTCAAGTCTTTCCTACACCACAAACAAATCAGGTTTATTACACGACTTTAATTTAGATTAATAATAAAGTATTTCAATATGCTTATCTTTTCGTGTTAAAATGAGTTTAATATGATTAATTAATAGCAAAAAATCTGATTACAAAAAACATTTTTTTAAAACTGTGAGCCAATACCTTAAAATGATCTTTACTATAGGGCAGAGTAAACGTTTCTGAAGCAAACGTTTCTTATTGCCTGACTGCTGGCAAAGAAACAACCCTAGAGAAATACAAAAGAATGATTACGCTGGAGAAAAGTCAGCAATCACACAGTATAGTTCTACTTGACACTTGAGAGGCGTCGGCTGCCTCAAATGTTAATAAAAATGTCTCAGTTCAGATATTATTTAATACAACCCAAATGGGAAAAATATTCACTTGGATAAATAAATAAGAACTGAACAGCAAATAGAATAAATAGCAAATAAAATAAAATTTTATTAAATAAAATAATTTGCTGAATAGCAAATGAAATTATTACACTGCAGCACAGCCGGCCTTGCTGGTAGATACAAACATGAGCATAAAACAAATTATTTTTACAAAAATGTTTTAGGATATAAACACAATGGAAAATATATTTGAAATTTCTTTAAAATATTTCACAAAAGGTTGTAAAATTTGAGATTTCAATGCAACTTAAAAGAAATTTTAAACGCTAACTGCTTAAAGTAGCTTTATCTTTCAATAGGAGTACAGGACAAAACATAAATGATACAAGTATTTCATTTCAAGCCTTCTCTTTTCTAAACTGCTTCTCATATGCAATCAAATTTAGAATCCACACTACATTTTTAACTAAACTTTCGTACATTGCTTTTTATTTACTTTTTATTGTGAGAAGATACCTATATAACCCTTGCCTTAAGCCTAAGTAATGATATGAGATGACAAAGATGAAAAGATGCCACACATGACCAGGAATCCAAGCCAAAACACTCAGCAAAGAAGTCAGTTGTGCTGACTACTCCAATGGGCTGGACGACAAATGTGCTTTATTCCACCTCTTTCTACATTACAAATTATGGGCTACTCTATAATATTTCTGGATAGATAGAATTCATGAAACTAACTGCTCTAGTCAATCTACACATCAAAAGACAACCCTATCCAAAAAAAAACTTCAATCCACCATAGGAATGCATACCAACAGATTCAAACTTTATTTTTAACACATTCAATGCTGAGCAATTATGAGGTATCTCTCCTGTCGGGCTGATTACTCGTACAGCGTGTTCTCCGCTTGCTTTATGGTGGGCCTACAACTAATGTTACTAACGTTTTTATAGTTATTTTATTTGCAACCTATATATGGATTTATGTTTGCTAATAACACAGAAATAATCAATAATCAATTTAATGTTTTTTAAAGTTTATTTTCGCCTGTTATAATAAATGTATTTCTTGTTTGAATTTTTCTATTTACTGTTACGATTTACGCATAATTTCTTTTATCTACAAATAATGTATTTTTAACATAAAACCAAAAGTGTAAGCTATTTTGAATCCAAATCTGCAAAGATATTAAATTCACGGTTTCAACTGTACTCTGAAAACCGTTAAAAATATTGAACGAGTATACTATACGAGGGTAGAAGATCATGTAACGAAAATTAAAAAACCGAACTGCATGGTTACAAAGAAAAAAACCTTTCTGAGGGCTATATAATAGCAACAAACTGACATCCGACAAACAGAGTCCCCCCAGAATTACTTGCAATGATAACAAATCAGAACCCGCTACGTGAGATGGCAGCCTGGCGGTAACACCTACCCATGACCCGCTAGGCGAGTCTAGCACTGAATGTGTTAAGACAACGATGTAGCTAAATTTTTTGGAGGGTTTTGCATCTGACCATTATGCACATTAAGACTAACGGAGAAGGTTACCGGTGATAGATGAAAAGCCAGACCTAACATGAACTGAACCCAGTAACCCTGGTTTAAAAAGCCAGTTGCGCTAACCTTAGTGGAACTAAACCTGGTGATCAGTTTAGCAGCGATATGCCAGCCAAAATGTAACTATACCCCAACGAACTAAAGACTGCAGATGAGATCTAGCCAATAACAACCAAGGTCAGGTGTGAGGTTGCTCCTTCGCTAAGTCACAACTCTGTTCCACCGAACTCCAGCTGACATTTTGTTAGGCTGTCATCCACAGCCGAACCACAACGTGACAATGCAGGATACGATTAACAGAAGTCAATTGGCTCTGTGCTGTGATCTAGGTCACAGCACATATATTTTAACTAACAAAATAACAAAAGCTATGCTTATGCACTCACTTGGCATTATCGTCATCTTTATTACGCGAACACCTCTGCTGTGGTTGTTGTGGCGGATGTTGATGGTTATGATGCGTAGTCATAGAAGTGGTTGTCGCATTGGTGGTAGCGTTAGTAGTAACAGTAGCGACCGAGGGGCTTGTGGTGGTGGTGGTGGTGATGGTAGTTGCTGTAGCAACAGCAGTAGGTGAAGGCGATGAAGCTGGTGTCTGTGAATTAAATGTTAAATCATCTTTTCCACATCTCTTCCCCATCATTTCAATTAACGGTTCATCATCAGAACTGTCAACTTCTACGACCAAGGAACTGCTCAATCCTGTAAAAATAACAATATCAATAAACAATTTTTCTTCATTAGAGCCAATTTTAAAACTATTGTTAATATTAATGAGACAAATATTTCAATGAATCAACTTTAAAAATATCATTTAACAAAAACTTTAAATTGTTCACCTTAGATCTCAACAAACTGATCAAAAAATTGATCATATTATGTATGGACGTACGTGAAATACAAATGAATCTTAAATTAAGCCAAAATTAATTTTGTGGCAAATTAACACAATCTGAATAAAGAAATTGAACGGTGAAAACTGCTACAAATTTTATATCACGTGAAGAGATAACTCAATCTGCTAACAACATGCTACACTTCTCATGGAAAAAAGAAATTTTAAAAAAGATCCAATGAACTTGAAAGCACTACTATTATTTAAAACAACAAAATTTGGAAATTTAACTTCTACACGTTGAAACCTTTAAGGTTTATACAAGTTGTACATGTCTTATAAATTTAGGACCCATTCAAATATTCTTACACTAAATTTTAATTAAACGAGAGTTAATGAAATATGTCCCAAAAAACTGATAAAAAAAAGACTGCCACACATTTTAAAGATATGATGCACATCCTATTCAGAAGGTACACTAAAAAGCTTTTCAAGGTTGATAAGCCCTACTATTCCACGCGTTTAGACCAATCAAAATGTTTGCCAGAGTTTTCACATTGTACGAATATTTCAGCCTGACAAACATTACGCACATATGCGTATAAGAGCCGCAATAGCTCACTCATGTCTTGCATCTTGTACTGAACACATTGATTATAGAGCATGTTAACATGCAATACTTTACAATATAAACAGTTCATAGGTTATAACTTTTATTGAAAGACCAAAAAAATAGCTAATGAAATATATGACAGAGCTATGAAGTATTGGCAATGTTGCTGGCAAGTCATTGACTAGCTATGAAGTGGGTAGGGGGCCCATGCATACGTTCAGAGCTCATCATCAGCTTTGAAAAATAGTATAGTGAATGAAACATTTCTATGCAAAAATTATAATAAAGCATTGCATAACTATATATCTGTGTTATACAATCATCACTAATATTACAGCTATTATAATATGGATGTGTAACACACGTTTAATTGTGTCACACTTATTTTTGACAACCAAAAAATGAAAAATAAACTTGTAGTGTATGAACAATAAGAAGTTCAGAATAAACTACTACGGCATGGCAGTACCATTCATCAACAACGCAAATGATTACTTTCTTGGTTGAAAGAGGTCTACTGAATAAACTTACTCTTTACGCAAAAAATTTTGAAAGTTTATAAATGTTACAAAATCTATCACTCTGATCTACATAGTGAACTCAAATAAATATAATAAAAATCAGGTCTGAAACACTCACACAACTTTCTCTTGCCAATGCAAATAATGAACAATATAACTGAATATTAGTAATAAACAAAAAAACTAACCTCATTTTAATTATGAGTGAATGATGCAAAATGAAAATCAACTTCAGTTAGGGTTAATAACTTGGAAAATCACGCTTCAAAGCTAAACTAGACTCTTTAGAGGAAACTGCTCAAAATAAAAATTGTGGATCTTTTAATTTCCTATAAATTCGATCATATACACTATTGTCGTAAAATGCATACTAAGGACGAAATCTTAAAAATTTGATTTTTTTTACAATTTTCACAGAAAAAAAACAACAGAAAATCACTAATTACCAATAAACTAAGCATTATATAAAGAAATGTTTGAAATAAAAGTTGTAGATTTTTAAATTCTCTACAACTTTTAATATGTGCACTTCTGGGCTCAAATGCATATTAAGGCCTTAATCTTAAATAAACAATATTTTTTCTACGAAAGAACCACCTCCCCAAGAATTTCAGCAGACATGGCACCTACCCTATCTTGTAGAGCATAAAAAATGTAGTAGAAAATGAGCAATTTAAAAAAAAATCGTAGAGCCATTTTTGAGAAAATCATAAAAAAGTGAAAATGACACGAATAAACTACTACTTCCGGTTGATTGATTTTGATGAAAATGTTTGTGTCGGGTCCTCTAGTGGTATCTTAACTCAAGTTTTAACTTTATAGCATACCCCGTTCTTGAGATATTTTGTTCAAACACACACTGAACAATAGCTAAAAACGTTTTTTTGGGTTCAGAGGGACTGGAAAATGTGTATATCCGGTGAAAACTCGATTCCAAAAAATCAACATAAAAACAATACTTTCCTTCCTTTATATTCATATAGGCAAGAGAAAGTAAAAGCTGGTTGGAAACACTCACACACTTTCTCTTGTTAATGTAAATAATAAAAAATATAAGCTATATTTAATCATGAGTGACAGGCCCTAAATGAAAATCAACCTCCGACGAGGTTAAAACATAATGGAAAATCACTAATTGAAGCTAAAATAGGCTCTGTAGAAAAAATGTTTTAAATAAAAGTTGTAGGGATTTTAATTTTCTATAACTTGATGATAGCCCACACAATAAGCAAAATACAGAAAATCACTAACTGATACTAAACTGAGCATTTTAAAAAACGAATGCTGGAAAAATATAAGTTGTAGGGTTTTATTAAATTTTTTACAACTTTAATTACATATGCTCTTGCCCAAAAATGCATATTAAGACCGGGATCTTAAAAGAACCAATTTTTACAATGAGAGCACAGCCTCCCCCAAATTTCAGCAGACATGGTGCTTAACCTTACTTACTTATCTTGTAGAGCACATACAATGTATTAGAAGAGGTGATTTTTAAAAAATCATAGGAGCCAATTTTAAGAAAAGTGCAAAAAAAGTGAAAAATTATATAGAGGTGATTTTTAAAAAATCATAGGAGCCAATTTTAAGAAAAGTGCAAAAAAAGTGAAAAATTATATGAACAAACTACTACTTCCTGCCGAGTGATAATAATGAAAATGTTCGTAGGTACCCTTGTCCCCAATGTAATTTCCAAGTTTCTTGAGATATTTTGTTCACACACAGACCAATCGTTAAAAACATTTTTTTTCCGATTCAGGGGCCTGAAAATGAGTATTTCCAGTGTAAACTCAATTTCAAAAAATCAAAAGACAATACTTTCCTTCGCTACTTATTCATATAGGGCACGCAAAAGTAAACAATTGTAAAAACCACATTTATATTATCAATATGGACAATATAATTTTTTTTATAATTGTCAAAAATATTCAACGGTTCCACTTTACATTATTTGAACAGTGAGTTACCATCATGATTACTTGTACCATTAAGATAAAAATTTTAAATAAAAAATGGTAAAACAACAGCAAAATATATTCTACCCAATAATAAGTCCTGATGCATATAAAAGATGTTTGTCGTGCTTTGTGTGTTTGTATCTGTGACTACACTACAAATAAGAAGCAATGTAATAAACGATAATTTTGGACTGACTGTATTTATAATCCCTATTAAAATTATTACTACCACATCATATACTGCAGCTACCAAAAAAGAAGGTAGAAATTAACAGGACATACATTTTAAAAACAAAAATGCTTAGCAATGAAAATAAACAACAGGCACCTTTGTTCCTTAGCTTGTTGAGGTGTACCATATCAGCTGGATGCCTCTTTTGACCAGGAACAGACGCAGATGGTGTAGCACTAGGTGACGACACTGCTGGTGCCGGCTGGGAATTGCTTTCTTTTTTATTTCCCTGCTGGCCACTACCAGCTCCTACATTTCCAGTAGAGCTGTTAGCCGATCCCCCAGCAACGGTACCAGCAGCCTGGTAATCTTCAAGCCCCATGCATGCTTTAATCAGTTCTGCTGCATTCTCTGAACATTTTCGTTTGTTTGGCCTGCACACATTAAAATTACACATTAAACTATTTACAACAGTCACAAACATCTTTTATGCTACAAAATAACATCACCGCCAGAAAAATATTTCTTATTTAAGAAAAATTTGTTAACCATAAAATTTCAACTTTGATTATAAGCTACTAAGTACTCCTTTCAATAACGCAAATTAAACAACGAAAACTTACTTCAACTACCATGAATTACGTTCATAATTTCATTTTAGACATTTTGTATTTGCTTCATTCAGGCCTGGCTCCGTCAAGTCATTACGTTTATTTTTCCCCTAAAATTATGATAAAACATTTTATATTATTAAGAACACAAAGATTTCATGTAAACATGAATCAATTATATGGAAATGGTCAAGAAAAAAGCATAACTGATAAAACAAATCAAAGAGATTAGATATCAAAAAATGTGTAGGAAAGAGCATTAGTGAACAAAACTAAAAAAATGACAATATGGAATTTAAAAATTATTATGGCAAATTTGAACAATTTATTGAAATAACAGAGAAAACAGATATTTTACAATAAAATTTCTATCATAAAAAATCATTACATTGGAAACATACAAAATAGTCAATAAAAACTTATTATAATGATGAAAAAATGAAACGAATATTGACCACAAACATGAAAAATAAAGATACAGAAATATTTTAAATAAAATAATAAAAGCTCATAATTTGGTTTGCCAAAGATCAGTGTTAATGCAACCAATGGCTAAATTTACTTTGTTTTGTGTCATATCATACGGCCTTTTCCAACACTTGTTAATCAAGATACTGAAGGTCTATAGGCATAATACAATAGAATACTGCATTGTACTATACTATTTTATTACACTATTATACTAGATTGCATCAATAACAAAGATGTGATATAGTTCTATAAGAAATATATTAAACATACCTATTAACAGATGAATCTTCATTTGATAATGTGGAACTTTCAGAACCCCGACGAGGCCTTTTGTTATTGTTGTTATTATTATTATTAGAAGGTGCAGTCACGCCAGGTGACTGCAACCTGTTTGTTGGAGGTGTCAATGTATTTGGACTGGCACGAGGTGTACTACGAGATGACAAAACAATATCTGGGCTTGGATTTCCCAATCTGAAATATTAAATATTCGATTAAACTTATTTGACATTGCTAACGTACCGTATTAATTCTGTGAAATGTGTGCACTGTGAGATCCCATGTGTATGTTATAGAAAAAATTATTACAAACTTATAGCTTTACAAAACTTCTAAAAAGAATACTTTACCACACAACTGAACTAGTACAAAATTATGGACATAGCATTTGAAAATGCCCATAACATGCAGGTGGAGTGTTAAATTATTTGCACTCGATATTGCTATACTAGTAACCATGAAATTGCTAGCCTGAATCTAATTAGACAGAATGGCAGAATGGAAACAAACTTTTTATCTTTTATTATTATCTTATTATCATAAACACTATAACATTACAAACTTATTCAGGGCGGGTGGAATAGGCAACACTGTAAGGCAGGACAGATTGAGGTACACGACTGCTTGGTTTACTAGGAAGCTCGCAAGTTCGTGGTTACTACAAACTTTGTTTCCAAGGCTACAAAAAATAGTTCTGTTTCTTATCGCATTGTCAGCATTTAAGAACATAGTCAGCTTAGATTGACACATTTAAGAACAGAAGTGGTAGAGATGCAAAAGACAACAAGAGTGATCTCTGAGAGTAATGAATTTCATTATACAGTTAGATCCTGTGGTGAATGAAGTGAAGGTGTCAATTTTGGAGGGTGGAACGTAGATGCTTTTCAGAAGACCTGGCATGCTGATAAGCATACTTTTCCACTCAATGAAGAAGGCACTGGTGAAAACCACATTGCTTGTTTTACTTAGTAAAACCTCCAGAGGTTCAAGTTAGCCTTTCAGTTGATGACTTAAACAACAGCATTTAAAATTGAATTCTCGTTAACTATGCATCCCTTGGGAATGTTGACTTCAAAAACTACAATCAAACTTATTTATTGTTAAGACTACGGAAATAAATGGTTTTAAATCAACAAAAAGGATAGTAACAAAACTGCTTACAAATTTAGCTACGATGAAATAAAAGAACAAATATGAATGTTGTTTAGCCATATACTTTCTAACCAAAACTTTAAAATATATGAGATACAATCAATGAATTTATTCTGCGCTCTGAAATTTTAGAGGCTCCAGCTTAACTAAATAAATAAAGAATCGTAAAGATGAACAACTGTCAATACACTTAAAGAAATATTATATTCAATTTAAAATAACAATTAAAGTCACTAGTCTTGTTTAATTTTTGCTTATCATAAAGATCTAAAGTTACTACAGTTTTGTGGATTAAACACATCAAAAAACAGTTAAAAAACTAATCGGTCATTTAAGAGGCAGTTTCTTAGCTAATATAGCTTGTATGTGTCAATATTATAACAGGACAGTTATGTTTCTAATGAGAGATTAGGATCAAACAATAAAAAAACCAGGAAGCTAAATCAAACTCCACTTTTACATTCCCTCTTTACAAAACTAAATTAATGACTTAAGGATGTTACAACTATAAACTAAAGTACACCTAAGAAGGAATATAAATTATTAATTCTGAATGATTTATGTAAATTACCTGTGTTGTGACCTTGTTGCATTTCTGGTGCTCACTCTTTCAGTTCTTCTTACATCCACCGGATTTTCATTCGGTATTTCTATAAGGAGTTGCTCTAAAAGTGACTTAGCCCCGGAGTTATTCGACACCGCACTTGTACCACGAGTGCCTCTTCCCATACAGCAGAGTACATTGTCTACAAAATTAAAAATTTAAGATTACTGTAAACTCAAGATATTTCTTTCTAATAATCTTTAACAAAGCTACATTTTACGAGGGTCATTCGTAAAGTAAGGTCCGAATAGCGGTAACTAGCCACACGGCGAGCGAACAGCGCAATGCGCATGCGCGACGACTCCCAGCATGCCTTGTGTACGAAACGATGCCATTTGCAGTAGTATCTTTGTTGTGTGCAGTTTACTGTGCATCTTTAAGATGTTTAAGACAATTGATCATCCCGCCGACTGCGAAATACGGTCAGTGATTAGTTTTTTGACAGCAAGGAACGTTTGTGCAGTAGATATTCATCGACAGATAAGTGAAGTGTATGGCCTTAATGCAATGAGTGACAGTAAAGTCCGCAAGTGGGTGAGAGCTTTCAAGGAGGGAAGGGACAATATCCATGACGAACCGCGATCTGGCCGACCATCAGTGATCACGGAAGATTTGGTCAAAGCCATTGAGGAAAAGATTCATGAAAATCGGTGATTCACAATTTCGTCATTAGCGTTGGAATTCTCGAACGAGTAGAACAGTAGGAGTAGAAGTTTCTTGGCGGTAAGCGCTTCAACTCTGATGACGAGGTGAAAGAAGCTGTTCATGACTGGTTATATTCGCAGGCGGCAGAGTTTTACGACACTGGTATTCAAAAGCTTGTAGAACGTTATGATAAATGTTTAAAAAAAAATGGAAACTATGTAGAAAAATAGATTAAGACGTCAGGAATTAGATAAAACAAGGTTTTTGATCTAATCTGTTGTGGTTAATTTTTTATACAAAAACGGACCTTACTTTACGAATGACTCTCGTACTATTAATGTTTAAAATGGTTTTCCATGGGGAAAAAATCACAAAACGGAAAAACCATGCACTTTATAAGTAATACTTAATCACAACATGTTCACATTCGTAAATAAATTATACAAGCAAATTTTAATTAAAATTTTACTTTATTTATTACACAAATATACTTTATGACATGACTTTTTTTTACAGAAGCTGTAGCACTTCTTGTTTCTATTTTAGCACACCTTCCCTCTAAAATTTAATTTGTGCTATAATTTATACTACACAAACAATTTGTTATGAATTGCACAATCTCTAAAGCAAATCTCACAATCTCTGAATTGCAAATGTATACAGTTCAGAATTAAGTTGATACAAACAGATCTATAGCCTTAATGGAGAAATATTTAGCACAATAACTTAAATCTGTATCATCAATATGAAAGATAAATAACAGCTTAAATGCTTTAATTTTCGAACGAAATGAAATTCCGTGTACCACCTTAGATGTGAAAATTATATAAGCCTACAAAACCTGGAATTTTCTTTCACAAAATTGTCTTCAATTATCTTAACAAATGTTTTTGTAATTTACAAAACAGAAAAGTTGAACAAGTAAATAAATCACCAACTTCAGGTTTTTCTTGAAAATATTATCATTTAGATAATACCATGAAATGCATAATTACTTCTAAGATAACATATAGGAACTTGAGATCTAGTCAGGACATGAAAAACCTTAGCATGCTGAGTCATACAATTGCTATAAAAGTTATTTAACATTCAATCCAGCATGAGAGGTTATTATCAGAAATGATTGTATATATTAAGGAACTTATATTAAGAATTATAATAAAAGTACATTCAACTGCTGATTTACAAAATTTCTCATAGAATTAGTTCTTTACATAATATTCCACAAAAGTACTAATAAACAAGCTAATACTGAAAAATAATGTAAAAACATTTCACGTTTTATTTGTAGTTTCCCCAACACTGTTCATCTACAGAAAAGTATTGCTTTTGACATACACAGAACCAACGTGTAAAGAGACAAGTGCAAAATAAACTTCATAAAAATGTCAATACCACTGCACTGTTGCCAATACTATACAATTAAACCTATTTCTTATTATGCCATCAATATAATACACAAACAGCTTTTTAATAATCAGAAAAATTGTGATTTTAATATACTCATTGTAGAAATAGTAGAAGAAGGTGTTCTGAATTATTATACTACACACAGACAACACACATAAATGCCAGTAAAGAAAATTTTAAGTTATGATCACAAAAACATTTCTAATTTATTATTTTATCAAACATCCTATGTAGGATTTTAAACAGCCGTATTATTTAAAATTGAAATATATATTTCTAACCACCAGAATATGGTAACATAAAACACTTACCAATGTTTAAAGCGCTTTAAATGTGTATCTTGTACACATCTTCAGTAAATTAAATTTTTTTTTAAATATTCCTTATCTACCATGGTAGGAGCAGGAAGTTTTAAATTTTGACGTAAAAAAAAATTTCAATTTACTGAAGACGTGTACAGTACAAGATACACGAAAGCGCTATAAACAATGGTAAGTGTTTTATGTTACCGTATTCTGGTGGTTAGAAATATATATTTCAATTCTAATTTATTGTACAAAGTTTTTAGTCCAACCATTGACACAACAGAATGAAAAACCCCATTAAGTTTCATTCTGAGTGAACTGGTACATGATATGAAATTTTAAAAAGTGGACACTTGTGAGTAATATTTGTAATTTCAAAAGAAATAGCTATTGGCAAGTTAAAATGAACATGTTCTGAAGAAACTCTAAATTCCAATGAAGGGAGTTGACCCACTGTTACTTTGTTTTTGACTAGGACTCTTAATAGCAATGTACAATAATATTGTTTTGCAGTACTTGATAGAAGTTTTGGTATTACTGTTTTACTTAAGTTACAAAAATATAAAACTGTACACAATGCATTGCATATTAAGTTATTTGCCATTTTTTTTTCTATTACGTTTGACTGTTTTGCAATTTCTGCTAATGCAGACTGTGGAGAATGATGATAAGTTGAAAAAACGCCAGACCTGACCCGGAATCGAACCTGGGACCCCGGCGTAGAAGCCAGTTGAGTTATTGGCTAAATGTATATCTGGTTAGATCAATATTAGATTAGCCTAAATTATCAATACTCGACTTGATAGCATCTAAGAACAAAGAAAATTTAACTCAACCATTACTTACCAATTGATGGTTTTGTCTTCTGTGCATCTTCACTGACAGGGCTACCTGGTGTAGTTTTATCACTATCCAGTCGCTCTTCAAATTCCTGCTTTCGTTTTCTTTTGCTGCGGGGAGTAATTGTAGGAGGAGGGCTTTCAAGGGTGGGCTGGTCATCGTCATCAGGTGGTGATGGTGATGGTGACGAAAGAGTTTCCTCTCTGTGTTTTTCAGGGTTGGAGTATGTGTACAGGGCTGGGGTGATTCTAATCGGTTGAGGATCCTCAAGAGTCGGTGAACCTAATTCTTGTTTGTCTAAAACACTAGATACACTATCATGTTCTGTTTTATCAAACACATTTACATCACTATTATTGACATCATCATCACTGCATTTACTAGTCCGATGATTATTTTCACACATATTGTCCCCTACAATGCCATCCACTTCTGCGTCGGGTGGTTTATCAGATGAAATATTGGAAGGCACAATATTGCTACCACCTCCATTACCAGGATCTTTTTCATCTTTTCGACACGGACTTTCACCCTGATTTGGAGATTTTTCTGACAACGCATCCATCGATTCTATACCTGAATCCTCACCCTGCGTGTTTCCCCCGCCAGCTGGACTATCATCCCCATTCCCCGTAACTCTAACCACTTCACTGACACTGGTTGCCACACTCATAACCATCACATCGTTTTTTATAACGTTTTCTTGTTGCTTTGAAATAGGAGGAACATCATCCTCCAGTAAACGTTGTTTCAGTTTTTTTTCACTAACGTCTAGTTCTGTAACCGGTAAACTAGTTCCGACTTGCACTCGACCGACAGTAACGACTGGCAAACTACTAACTGACTGCTGTTGTTGCTTTATTGTGGGCACTGATGTTGTCCTTTCTTTATCACTGACACGTGGCCTTTTACTTGACTTGCTACTCTCCTTAATTCCAACTTTCCGATTTAGAGCTGCTGAAATGTCATTCACCACCTGAAAAAGAAAATTGATTTCACTATTTATCTGTGTTTTTACAAACAATAATCTTTATAGAATAGAAACGCTAAAATAATTTAATCACTAACAACCATGACCAATTACGATAATTTACTGTATGTCCTATTTCTGTATGTAGTGGTTCCTTCTTACCATCAGAATATTCACTTTGAGATTACTAAACTACAAAAATTGTTGATAAAATAAATGGCAACTAAATAATACAAATATAATAATAATAATAATATAATACAATATAATAATACAAACTAAAATAGTCTTGCCAAGTGTAGAGATTCACAGAGACAATAATAGATAGGCAGCGCACAAAGTGATTTTTACGGCTAAAAAACCTGTTTACAGTTTCAGTGAGTCAGAAAGCACAATTGTATACACCAGATTTGTTTGTTCGGTACTTATAGTAAATACTGTTGTTGTTTAGGTCATCAGCCAAAAGGCTGGTTTGAACCTGTAGAGGTTTTACTAAGTAAATCGAGGAGTGAGGTAGTTTACCCATGCCTTCCTCACTGAGTGGAAAAGTACACTTATCAGCATGCCAGGCCCTCTGAAAAGCATATATTTTCCACTCTGCAAATGACACTTTCACTTCATTCACCACAGGGTCTGGCTGTATAATAAAATCCATTACTTTCAGACGAGATAACTCTGATTAGTGTCTTTTACACCTCTACCTCGTCTGTTCTTAAATGATTCAGTCATTTAATTGGCTGACCATGTGATAAGAAACAGAACTATTTATTTTAGCCCTGCAACCAACACATTGAGTGTAAATAATTTGACACTCCACCTGTCTGATATGGGCAAGTAAATACTACCATATAAAATTAAATGTTTTTTTGTCAATGCAGAAATATAATGCATTTGGGTAAAGTGGTAGAAGTTATGTAGTTTAACAGCATTCAATACGAATATATACAGACATGAAAAATCAAGCGAGCTTCTTCAAAGGTTGTACACCTGTGTTTCTATCACATATAAAAATATTTCAGATATGTTATTAAAAAAATCTTCAATTGATTGAAAAAATGTAATATCTCAAATCGTTCAGATGGGACGCAAGACAACAAGTAATGGAATGACCTAGAGTGAAGCCACAAGATTACAGCCTAGTGAGTCTAATAGTTGTGGTAACGAGTTTAAATAGTGTCATGTCAAATTATGCTGAAATGTCGGATAACGGTTTATAAAATGAAGTGGCCAGCTTATACTAAAATAGTATTTCTTGTTTTTAGTTCCAACAAATCTAAAATAAAAACACTGTACTTAACCATGCTGCGCATTACATTTGTGATTTTAGGGTACTTTCCAGAATCTCATTATTTTTATCTATTTTCATTTTCATTTGTTAGAATTTTGAATTTAAGAATAAACAGGATCTCCATTTACAATACTTTTGACATTTTGTGTTTAATATGTTGACCAAAATGTGACGTCCAAAGGTTCAATCGCATATTGCCAGGCACATGCACTCACTGTATGTCAACCAACTCTATCTTTTATCAACTAGTATGTAAAAGTATAGTAAAGTAAATTCAAACAAGTACCTCAGTTGACTTTAAAACAAACACTTTAATAAAAATAACCCAAATTAAAGGTAATTCAGTCAAAAAACCATTAATAGGTTTTATTTAGAACATTACATGAAATGAAAGAATATTACACGTCAATGGAGTTTACAAACAAATTCAACCAAGTAACTTTTTTAATTGTGAAAGATAACAAGGTTCATAGGTTTTAGAATTAAAATTTGATGTTAGACGAAGCAACATAGAAAACTTACACCATTTGAAATTTCAAGTTCCAATTAATACAGCAAACTAAATAGTTCAATGTTCTATCCATTATATCAAATGACTGACAAAAGTTTTTATAATAATTATCGTAAAATATTTTTCTACAAGTGGTTTGAAAATTACATCAAATTTAGAATCACTTCAAATTGATTCAAAGCAATTTAAGTGATTGGATAAGTTTCTACATTATGACGCACTCAACTGGTCTAAAACTTATTGTCATTCAAACTGGATAAGTTTCTACATTATGACATACTCAACTGGTCTAAAACTTATTGTCATTCAAACCATCCAATTTCCTAAACATAAATAAAGCAACTTTGGGCTATAGGAGATGCTTTCTGTAGTAAAATCACTTGATTCTATAGATAAATTGTATTACCTTTTTAGTGAGTAGTTCCGAAACACAGTTGGATGCTTTTTGTCTGAATGGCACATTTGGTGTTTGCTGTGTTGTTGTTTGTGCATGCCTGTGCAGTTCCTGTGAAGCCTGTTGTTGTACTGGCTGCTGCTGTTGGGAACTTAATTGTGACAATAAAGGTGGAACCTGCCGGTTCTGCGATGAATGTAATGACGGTGACGATGACTTTACCGCTGCAACTCCCGAAGACTGAGATGATGCTAAACAAAATAAAATAAAATATTAACTTTACAATTAAAATTATACAAAATATTATCATAAGTTTTCACCGTTGATTAACTCTGTTGTTTCACGCGTTTAGACCAATCAGAACGTTTACCAGCATTGTCAGATTGTGCAAATGTATCAGAATGACAAACATTATGCGCGCAAGCATATAAGAGATACAGTAGTTCACTTGGATCTCGTACTGGACATGTAGTAGACTATAGAGCGTGTTAACATGCAATACTTTATAATATCATCACCTGGTTGTATGTTCATACGAGAGCGTGAGATATTTCCTTACAAATTGTCTGTAATGTGACAATGTACAAACCATTTTTTAAAATTACCACATACAAAATCAATTAAAAACAGCAATGTTTCTTGCAGTGCACTGAAAGGCATTCTTCAATATTTTATTTATATAAAAGCATTTAACTGGTTTTTTTATTAAAAAAAAAAAAAATGGTGGAATATACATTTACATTTAAAGGAAATATGTAAAATTTAATGAAAAAATGAGTTATTCATTAGTAAACATAACAAAATGTTATAGTTTACAAACATTTTCAAATTATGAAAGTGGTGAGCTGTTGTTTTTGTCGTAATATGTGACTCATTGCCACCTTGTACAAGTAATGTCCCTAGCTCAACTTGCCGACATTAAAAATTCCCTATTGCAGGCATATCTTTTCCATTAGCTGCATGCAATTTCCCTCTGCTTCATCCACTATATACGTCTGCACATCCAATCTCTTGTACTTTACGAAAACTACAGTAATATCTTACAAGACCAAATATTTGGCTACATTTAAATTGATAAAGTGTTTCAAGACCTCAGGGGTTGACTTTCTTCTTCTTCTCCTCTTCATAAGTTAGGCATTTCTACCTGTTCCGGCATCCACCTTTTCTTTGGTCTGCTAATATATCTACTTCCTACTGGTTTGTACCTTCCAGCTAAACACTCAAGCGGCTTTCTGGCATTCTATTTAAATTACTAACCCATTGGGCATGATAAAAATTTATTTTTTTGTTGAGAGGAAAAATGAACAATTCTTGCCTTATACCTTCATTTCTGGTCAATATTTTTTTACTGAAATTCTCCTCATATAGATTTGCAACCACCTATTGTTTTATTTCCAAATCCTGATTAACATAAAAAAAGATAATTTTTTCCCTACAATTTGGCTTTTAGATGTACCACACCATCATAAATAATTACTTAATGGCCTCCATAATGACTATGGTTTCTTCCACTTATCTTAAAAACTGATATCAACAAACACTCGCCACTGCTATGTGCTGTATGCATAACTGAGGTTACAGAAAATGCTTAGCTTACATATGTTCAAGTACAACCTACTACTGCAAGTTAACTTACTGCAGTAAGTAATCTTCTAATTTTTACTCAATAGTACAACTTTTCTCAGCATTCACTTGGATATTTTGGGGATTTATTTACTATGATTTACATCTTTTTTTAAAATAAAATATTGTTTAAAAAAATTTTGTTCAGTGTAAAAAAATCACATCAATGAAGTAATTGCAAATTTATTTAAAATGAATGCAAATTATCACAACATTTAAAAAACCGTGGTAATTTATCGATATATTTTCTCCCCATGTAAATAAGGTTTTGTTCAAACAATTTACGGTTCTGGTTAGCCACGTAATAATCATTTGTTTCTTGTGTTATAACAGTGGACCTTAAAATTTTGCATAAGGTATTTTGCCTAACATACATTATCACCCCAAAAATGTTTAAATGCTAAATGAAATTTGCTAAATAATGTAAAGTTGCTAAATGTTTAATGTTTTCAATAAGATTACATGATCAACACAATCAAAAGCTTAGAACTAAGAGCTTAGAGCTAAGAACACAGTTAATGTTTTCTCTCTTGCATCCAATATCACCTACTTGCTCAACAAATAAGATTATTGCAACTGTAGTTGATTTACAGTTTTGGAAACCATGCTGATCCTCTGAGATTAATGCCACTTTATACCACTTTCTATAACTACGTAACATACTTTAAAAGAGTATCTTTACCAAAAAATGTTTTTAACAAGTGGAATTAAGTGCACTGTTTTTGTGACAATTTTGGTGTAAAAATCATTTAGTTGTTGCTGAATAAATTCTTTTTTGACAACAAATTGAAAAAGACAAGAGTAAAATCTGTGGTGATTACAGTCAGCTGAAACCAAGAAACAACTATCTCATGAAAAAGTTTAGCGTCATAGATTTTAAACAGCCAAGTATTAAACTTGAAATTTATACAAGAGAAAGAATTAATATTATGATCCACTTTACCTGAAACACTTATGTCCTTTCCATCAGAACTTGAATGAGATGGCCGTCGCTGACTCTGCCCAGGAATGCCATTACCAACATTAGAGAGACTTGACATATTACTGCTAGATCGTTGTCGTTCAATGCTTGTCATTCGTGCAGCAGTGAGAATTCGGGCTTCTTTCGCAGCATTTTTGACAACATTCTTCATTAACATTGAATTTTTGTTAGAACCTGAGACCGGTTTGTCGACAACACGACCACCTGCTAAGAGACCTCTTTCTCGTGGAAATAGTTTTTTCTTAGAGTCCTTTTTCTTTAATTTACTACTATTATTATTTCCACTGCTAAGGCTCATTTTATGTGTCCCACTGGCAGGTGGCATGGATCGAAGTATAGATGCAACTTCTGCCTCGGTTGGAAACGTCCTCACAGGCATTACTATTTCACCCGGTTCTACGATACGTGAACTAAGCGCTGTATCATCATTGTCATCACGATCGAACACAGAACTTACACTTTCACTTGAACTACGTGCTTTGCACTTTACAGTTCGCACTTTGATCTCCCCTGGCTCAAATTTCTTAACCACACTTCCTAACCCAACCTCCGCACTACAGTCACTTTCTGTTATCGAATCATCACGAATTGTTTTCAATTTCACTTTCCCGATACTTAACCTCTTACTTTCTTTAGATGTCCATTTCTTATCTTTCTTTGGGACCACTACAACTGCAGCATTACGACCACGTAATGATATATGTAACGGTGGAACTCGAGGTTCCTCATTTATAACTACAGCTCCAGAGGTACTTGCCACTCCACTTGAAGCAGTTGTACTTGCAACAGTAGTTTCTGTGCCGGTTGTAACTGGTGTACAGGTTGTTGAAACCGCTGCACAAGTGGTAGTTGAAAGTATTCTTGTAACACCTTTGTCAGCTTTTCTTAAGGGTGGTGTATTCACAAAAGACACATCTACTTTATATGCAGATGTTACCGGTTCACTTTTCTCCAGTTTTAACCTCAATTTAATTTTCTCTCCAGGTGCTGGACTTGAAGTCGCTTTTATACGGTGTCTTGCAACAGATGATTCACTATTTGTTGATCTGACAGTCGCTTCAGAATCAGACTGATCGGTAGTTGTTGTTGTATCAGCACGACGAGAAACTGTTGAGCTGACATCATCATCATCATCTGAAAACACGGAGTTTGATCTGTCATTATTGAGAGGAGATGGGAAACAGAAAAATGGATCATCGGCAGGTATTGAAGTGGAATTGGGCACAGCATTATTACCCTCCTCCGTCTCACTATCAGAACTGCTATCACTGGGCATTGGTTCAAGATGGCCAGTTAATGGATTAATCAGGTACTGTCTCTGTTTACCACTTGATGTAAGGCCTGGAGGTGAATCATGTGGATGCGGAGGGGGAGGTGTTGGAGGAGGAGGTTCTGATTCTTGTTTAACAATGGGAGTAGGAGGTGGGACTCTTGCCGGGGTCTGTGGATTTGGTAACAGAGGATAAGGAGGTGGAGTTGAAATGAATCCATCACTAACACTTGTTGCCAACTTTTGAACAGGTTGTACAAGTGGTGTGGGTGCTGCTGGTACAGATGTAGTTACTGAAGGAGCAGGAGCAGGTGATGGTACAGTATGGTGTACTGTTTGTTGCAACTGTTGTTGAGGCTGTGGTAAAGACGTTTGTTGTTGCTGTTGTTCTAGATGTCTCGGTGGGAACACTCTTGTTGGTGCTGATCTCTGAATGTAAGTGGTTTGTATAGCAGGTCCTTGTGGCTGCTGAATTTGTTGTTGTGCTATTTGGTGGGGGTTATGTTGTGGTGCAGATTGTTGTTGTTGTTGCTGCTGCTGCTGCTGAAGAGGAGGTGAGAAAAGTTGATGCTGCTGGTGCTGCACATTGGGTAACACCCTCTGTTGCACGACATTTGCAGATCCCAAAACAGTTTTCACAATTTGTTGTTGTTGTTGCTGCTGCTGCTGCAACTGCTGCTGAGTCTTTATCATATGAACCTGATTCTGTTGCTGTAGGTGATTCTGTTGGTTTGTCTGGTATAACTGCTGCGGAAATCTTACAGTAGTATTTGAAATCTGTTGTCCAGACGCTAAAGTGGCAGGGAAATGAGTTTGTCGCTGCACAGCCAGGCTGGTATTTAATCTAGGTGTTAAGCTGACTCTGTTTGGTGTAAGTCCAGTAGAAGCAGAAGCAGAAGCAGCAGCAGCATTTGTACTGAACTGTGGCTGTTGATTCAAAGGAGCTGGAACTGGTGTGCTAGTTGGTGCTGGCCTATGGAACATGTTGACACCGGCATTATTCTTTGCCACATAACCTGGTATCTGCTGCTGTGATGCCATTGTAGCTGTTGATGGCTTGACAATATTTGGTGAAGGCGGTGTTGGCATTAATTCATTTGTCTGAAGGCGAGAGTTAACAGAAACAAATGCAGATGAATTGGGTTGATGTAAGGGCGGCTTGGTAGTAGGTACAGGAGGCGGCATTTTGGGTCCTTGAGTGACTGGTACTCCGTCATTCTGAAGAAGGTTCACCAGTAATGGGCTATTTAATGCTACATTAGGTACTGTTGAACCAGGGTCAGGGTAAGGAGGAGGAGGGAAATGTGACTCTCTGCTCTGAAAGGCAGTTGCAGCATGTGTCATGCTGGCAAAGGGGAAGGTTGATGGAGGTGATGATTTTGAAACAGGAAAAGGTGGAATTGGATCTCCATCGGAAGGAGCAACAACATTGGGACTGCAAAAGTTGTTCTGTCCTCCCCCTTGAGTTGTACTTGCACTGGGTGTTTGTGTGCTGTTGCCAGCTGTTCCTTCTGCTCCGACTGCAGTACTGTCTCCTGTTCTTAACACTATCTCCTGTGCTTCGCCTCCAAATTTTCCAGCAATACGCAGAGATATAACCTGAAAATAAACATAACATAATTAATAATAAGAAATAGATAAGATACAGTACAGACTTCAAAATTCTTGCAGTTGCATAAAAATATGAACACTACAATTTCTTACACAACTCTTATTAGATGCAGTTTTTTGTACTAGAGACTCATATTGTAAAAACCACACATGTATACAATATGTAATGTTCTTTATAGTCATAGGCTGACAAAATCCTGAGTTTCAATGATAATTTTAAGAAACTACTTATGCTATCAGGAAAGGTGATAAAAATTTATGTATTTCCTTTTTCTTTCATGATTTAGGATGGATTTCTGATTATTTAAAAACATCTCTTGATCTCTGGAGATTTAAGACATGCTGTGTCCAAGCTTTCCTAAGTATAGGCTAATAAATCATTTGTAATACATTCCATTTTTGTTAAATTTAAAATTTAATCAAATGCCATTTATTGTGTACACAATGTGTGGCAATTAAGTTCCGGGTATTTAGTTATAACTTGAGAATTGGTAACACTGCGTCTTCGTAAACATATGACCGGAAATAGGAGACCTCCCTTTTGTTGCAGTCGAGAATTAAAGTTGATAGCATGTTTGGTTTGTGTTTCATGTGTTTTTCGAAAGTAACTCTTTTATTGGCATCCTGAAAATGAGTGACTCACATTACAGGCGAGGTAAGCCAGGATTTGTTGTCCCGTATTCAGAGCAATGGCAGAGATTGGATGAGGCAGGTAGTCACTGGAAATGAGACCTGGATATTTGAGTATGACCCTGAGACCCGTAAACCAAGTCAGCAGTGGGTGGAAAAGTGCGGGGAGCGGCCGAAGAAAGTGAGGATGTTCAAGTCGTGACTGAAGGCAATAGTTTTTTCAATATCTGCGACATCATTCATCAAGAATATGTTTCTGCCGGCCAGACAGTGGCTGGACAGTTCTATGTTGGCGCCCTGGAGCGGCTGCAAGCATGCATTTCATATGTGCAGCCCGAACTCACCTACAACGGTCGGATCTTGCACCATGACAACATGCTGGCTCATTTGTTGTTCATTGTGCAAGAATTTTTGGCGAAAAATGGCATTCCAAAGTTGTCACATCCAACCTACAGCCCCAATATTGCCCCTGCGACATCTTCTTATTCCCCAAGATGAAGTGGCGGCATAAAGGAAGTCAAGACAGCTGCAGCCGCGGTGCTGAATGGAGTAACTCAGAGGATTACAAAGGGTGCTTCCAATCATAGACCAACTTTTTTTTTTTGGTTTAACGTCCAACTGTTCTGCAATTACTGCTAATGCAGACGATGAAGGATGAAATGATTTTGTTGTAATGCATGAAAATATGCTATGCCTGAATGGGATTCAAACCCAAGACCGCATGATGAGAGGCGAGCACGTTACCAACTACACCAATGCGGCCGGCGTAGGAGCAATGTTGGAACCATTGTGTAGAGTTAGAGGGAGACTATTGTGTCGATAATAAAATTTTTCTTTTAACTTAATTTGCTAGTGTTTTATTGACAGATTCCTGGAACTTAATTGCCACACCTCGAATATTATATTATGTAGTTATTTTAATAAGCATGATGTTTACAAAGTCTTGAAATACAAAAAAAAATTTACTAGAAAAAACTGTTACATGTTTTGCCATTCTTTACGTAACTTTGTATACTTTAATACTTTGTATTATATAGTTATAGTACACACTTAAAAATATAATACTCTCAGAACCAAACAGAAAAACACGGTTAAAACAAGACACATCCACAATATAAACATCAGCATAACTCGCATTAAAACACTTCCGACACGTGGTTAAGTTTTTACTCAATATTTCCAATAATATATGACAGATAACACTGAAAAATGAGTTGTTCAAAATAGACTAAGGAATCCTGTGACAAATGAAGTTGAGCATACACAATCTGAGATGTATACTGGAATTTACATTTAAGTTTGATGGACATTTTATCTCTACACAAAATACATACTGTGAGGAAACATTTGAGCAAGCTTTCCAATGTTTAGGGGCTATATTATTACTCACAATATAAACTAATTGTTGATCTTTTTTTAGAAACGTGAAAACGAACACTAAGTATGATAAGGTACATACTTATAGTTGGGACTTCTAGTTTTGAGAGATGAAAACAGTTTCTCAAGTGGGACACACTTCAGTGCAGTTACTATAGCAAGTAACATTCTTAGAGACTCAAGATAAAATGCACTTAAAAATTACTTATATGTTACTTTCAAGTACCTGATCTCCTTCCACTTGCACTGACAAAATCCCAAGTTGGGCTAATGCAGCATCGCCCTGTTGTGCAAGCTGACGCAGCCGAGTGGCTGCATCTCTTGGTATTGTGAATGTCACCCGGACAGAATTCCATGGCTCCACTTTGGCAACACGTAGCAACTCTCCGTTGCCTATAAAAAGAAAAGTTTGTTTACAAAATAAAAACATATTTAACAAACTTAGTTGATTATAATCTTAGTTAACTTTAAACTCTGATGACTAATGATAAATAAAAGATAACTGAAATTACTAAATCCCAATAAAGAAACTAATTTTCATCAGTAAAAAAACTTAGCTTTCTCATAGTTCACTAGAGTTTTATGTACAGTTCTTCAATAATACCAATCAATAATTTGAACAATAACACAGCAACAATGTATTCAGCAATATCTGCTTAAAATAAGAATCAAAGTATTATTTAACAAAAAACAAGTTACTTCTCATTATAATCCTAGTAACAATTTCATAGGAGACCTGAAATTTTTATTCAAGAAAACTACTGTCGTTTTCAACAAGTACACACATTGATGGCTTCTTTCATTACATTACCGTAATCAAGTAGTTACAGAACTTAGCTTTTGAAATAAAAACTCGCTTTTTTAACCATTATTACCCGCATAACTTAACATAATAAAAAATAAATAATGATAATTTTGCAATTTACAAAGAACCCAGTTCAATTCCTATAACCTCACTTTTAGTTTTCTCACATAAACAACTTTCTACAAGTAAAAGACATCTTACACAAAACTAGGATTAATGAAATAAGGGATATTTTACAAAATAGTAGATATTTTGGTGGATCTGGTTATTTCCACAATCCCTGAAATGTAACTTATAACCATTAGTTAGAAACTGAAAAAATTTCATCACCCAGTTAATACAGGGACTGGCAGAAAAAGTGGATGGTTTTAAAATGAATAGAATAAATCAGATATAAAATGTAAAAAAAAATTATTATAGATTTGAAACATCATTTCTTACCATTTTTTATTAAAGCACTTAAATTCTAAAATTCCCTTATTTTATTTTAAAAATTATTTCAGTCAAGTGATGACTGTTTTTTTGCACGCACTCATGTAATGTCGTTCGGTATCGCCGCTATTTCATTTCGAATTGCTAGCTTCAGATCTTCAGTTGTTCAAGGCTTTATGACATACACTTTCGATTTCAAATACCCCCAAAGAAAAAAGTCACATACCGAAAGATCTGGGGAGTGAGCAGGCCATGAAAGGTCACAGTTTCTTAAAATCACGTGTTCTGGAAACATTTGTCGTAACACATTCATTGACACTCTGGCAGTGTGAGCAGTAGCCCCATCTTGTCGGAACCAAACATTTGCAGTGTCAATTTCACGACGTTGTAACTCTGGTGCAAGGAAATTATTTAGCATTTCGACATAACGACTTGAAGTGATCGAAACTGCTCGATTGTTCTCTTTGTAAAAATATGAACCTATCAATCCGAATTTAGCACTGCGCACCAAACTGTCACACGTTCACAATGAAGTAGTTTTTCGTGTTGGCTACGAGGATTTTCTGCCGTCCAGTACCAGAAATTTTGTTTATTTACACAACCAGACAAATGAAAATGGGTCTCATCTGACATTATGATTATTGAATCATTAGTTAAAATGTTCAGAATTGATTGTGCACATTCTCTTTGGTTTTGGAAATCATGTTGGCTTAGTTCCTGAACAGTTACAATTTTATACGGAAGAAAAATGAAGATCCAAACACAAAATTCTTTGATCACTCCGATCTGATATTCCTATCACAGCTGCATGATGTGCAGCAGGGGGACGTGGACTTCTGGCTACTGCCAATCGCAAAGCATCTGTGTTTTTGGGAGTACGAACGCTACGTGGACAACCTGTAGGTTTCCGTTTTAATGATGAAGTTGTTTCTCTAAAATTCTTAACCCAACGCATTATTGCATTGCCACTGGGAACACTACCGTGTCTACTTACTCCAAACTTTGTACGGAACAAACGCTGGGTTTTGACTACCGAGTAACCGCTACTAAAATAAGTCTCTACGACGAAAGCACGATGTTGTGCATTCCACAACTCCAATGCAACTGTAATGTCATTGAGCAGGGAAATGAAAGTCATTGACCCGGTTCTCCCTACTCGCATTATTGCGATGTACAGTCAGACCAAAAACCATCCACTTTTTCTGCCGGTCCCTGTATAAAAAGCATTTGTAATGGACTGTTACTAATAACCCTAAAATTACGAAACTGGTGCAACAAAGTCATGCCAATCCAGTGCAACACTTTAAACTGCAGCAAAGTTCAAAATTAAATAGCATTTATAGCAACATTTTAAAACAAAAATACTCACCTTTACAGAGTAAGTTACGTAATTTTTGAACAATTTTCTTAAACTTGCGAGGGAAAAGTGGATCTTTAAGATCTCCCTCACAAGTGACAACAGTCTCCACTAAATGATATTGTCCACCATCACTATCAGCAGCCATCTCTGCAATATACAAAATAAGTAATTAAACAAAGTTTTTAATGTACACCAAATAAAAAAACAGTTATAACACTAGTATTATGCATTTCATGAGCACAATGAACTAACAAATCTGAATCATATTAAGAGCAGATTATGAAAAAATGTTTTATTTCAATCATCATCATTACCTTAATTCATCACAAATACAAGTAACAATCTACAACAAATTTTCATAAAAGATAAAAAAATTATTGGAAGAAACAATTTTAAATTCTAATCTTATAACTTAATACTGTCATTCCAAAACTCTTCTAGGCACGGTTAGCAAAAAAAGTGAACATAAAATTTAGATACAAGCAACCAAATTATTGTTGATTCTGCAAATGCGATCTTCAAAAATGTTTATTCCAGCACTACGATGGAATACACAAGCCAACTAAGAAAAACCACCATTTGTTGGTCACGTTTAGGAGAACTCAAAAGTAACAAAATAAATATTACAATGAAAACTTAAAACGCACATTAAATGAATACTATAATATTTATTGAAAATATAATAATCAGCAAAAAAACAAGGGAAGGAAGAACATACACTAAAACCGTAGGAGAACTAAGGTAAGAGAAAAATTAAGAACAACAAATGCGGGTTAAAACGAAAACATTTCATGTAGCATAAAAAAAGTTCTAGAACAGGTATCCAGTTGTTACCACAGTTTACAATACTAGAAATAGTATTAGAATACTAGCATCCCCTTGCTCACTGCGCTTTATAGAAAACTAAACTTAATGCATTTAACTTCTTACATAACCTCACATGTTGACAGCATCATGAATATACAAATAAAACCAATACGTACTGGAAACAAGAATTCTTTCAATATCAGTATGAATCACTAGAAGGGGAGAAATGTGACCAACGAATAACTGAATACTTGTGTTATAAGACATTATAAAACCTATTTCAGAAATAAACAAAAAACCTCATTCTAATCATGAGTGAAAGACGCAAAATGAAAATCAACCTCAGTTTGGCTTAAAAATATGGAAAATCACTCTTTCACGCTAAACTAGGCTCTGTAGAAAAAAATGCTTTAAATAAAAGTTGTAGATCTTTTAATTTCCTACAAATCTTCTTCTTCTTCTTCTTTCTCTCTCCCCATGTGCCTTACAGCGTCGGGGTAGTCTCGGACAACTTCCTCCATTGTACTCTATCCGCCGCCAATCGTCTCATTTGCCCCAGGGCCATGCCTCTTTCCTCTCAAAATTCCTGTCCTGTCCGAGGCTATTTATGTGATTTTGAATCCGCTTTTTCAACGTGTGGGTGATTGGCCCAACAACGTCGTTTTTGGAGTACTTCTTCGTCTGGCTCCTACCCTTTGACCTGTCCGGCTTGGGAGGCCCTGCTGGTAGTTACACTACCGCCGGCATAGCTCTCCGGGTCTTGGGAGCACGCAAGCCCCTCCACCATCTACAAGGTCCTGTACTCCCTAGGAGGGGTCTACAAATCTGATTACACTTTTTTGTCGTAAAATGCATACTAAGGCAGAAATCTATAAAACATTGATTTTTTAAACATTTTTGTGAGAAAAAAACAGAAAATCGTTAATTACTGCTAAACTAAGCATTATACAAAAAATGTTTAAAATAAAAATTGTAGGATTTTAAATTCTCTACTACTTTTATTACAAACATTTTTGCGCTAAAATGCATATTAAAGTCGCAATCTTAATAAAGACCAGTTTTTTTATGGGAAAACAGCCTCCCCAAGAATTTCAGCAGACATGGTGCCTACCCTATCTTGTAGATCTGTTTTTGAGAAAATCACAAAAAAGTGAAAAATGACACAAATAAACTACTACTTCCGCTTCACCAATTTTGACGAAAATGTTCGTGTAGGGTCCTCTAGTAGTATCTAACTTAATTTTCAAGTTCGTACGATGTTCCGTTCTCGAGACATTCTGTTCTCACACTCACTCACACATGCATGCACAGAGACCAATCGCTAAAAACATGTTTTTTTGGGTTCAGGGGTCTTGAAAATGTGTAGATCTGGTGAAAACAATACTTTCCTTCCTATACATTCATATGCGCAAGAGAAAATAAAAAAGTAGTGTAGATAACACATTGAATATTTGTGCAAGACAGGAATTTTTATTCCACTCCCAACAGAGAATACGTTTTGTAAGTGAGACTATATTTTGGAGTTTTTCAAAAAATTATACTTTTGAAACTATATGTGTGACAATTATTGAATACATTTTTATTTTCTCATGATAGGAAGGAAAGTATTGTTTTCATGTCGATTTTTCAAAATAGAATTTTCACTGGATATACACATTTTCAGACCCCCGAACCAAAAAAAAAAAAAAAATATTTTTAGCGATTGGTCTGAGTGAACAAAATATCTCAACAACAGAATATTTTACAAACGTGAAACTTAGAACTTAAATTAGGTAAAAAATGGGATTTTTTAATAATTCAGCCTTAGTACACATTTTATGACATAAGTGCATATAGCCCTAATCAAATTTATAGGAAATTAAAAACCTACAACTTTTATTTTAAGCATTTTACTCCACAGACCCTAGTTTAGCATCAAGAGTAATTTTCCATATTAAGCCAAACTGAGGTTGGTTTTCACTTTCCAACATTCACTCATGATTAAATTCATTTGATTTTGAATTTTTTGTTCATTTAAAGTTTCGTCAACAGCTTTTTTAGCGACTATGGTGAGTTAAGAAACAGTAATGATAGGTTTTGGCATGTAATAATTTCCAGACCCTATTGCCAGGAATCAAACCCAGGACCTCCTGGAACTGAAACTCAATTCAAAAAGACAAAGGTCAAGGTCATTTGGTAAGCACAACCACCAATGAAAAAGTGAAAAATTAAACTGAGGAATAAAAAAATTGAAGAAATAAGCCAGCCAGTACTGTTATCTACGAAGTTTGATAAAATTAATGACAATGGAAGTAGCAAGAAATACAAGTAAGAATATCTTTCAATAAACACCCATTCAACAGTAAAAATAAAATGATTAACCCTTTCACTGCCGGGTCCGAACACCCTTCGGAGTCGGGTGTGTTTTCCCTGTGCCGGCTCCGTGTATAGGTAGCGCACTCTCATATCTCTTTTTAAAAGCTGGCAGTGAACCTATCGTTACTATTTTGACATTGGCACACAGTAAACATTCTTTTCTTCTTTTTCTTTATTAAATCACTGCTTTTGCAAAAATCTTGCACTTTGTACGTATATTTAGAGTAAATACAATAAAAAATGGTAAATCATATATCGGCACATGAAATTATGTAACGACAATAACGGTGGCAGCGAAAGGGTTAATAGTGAATGGTCATTAAATAACGAGACTGTGATTCCACTTCAAAAACAAACCAGCGGTTATGAGACCATGAGGATGACCTTGCTTCAAGAACTGAAGCAACTGTGGTAAAAGTGAGTGAGATTGTTAGAATACACCAATGACTCTGATGATGTTAGAACAACAGCTGAATCTGTTAATTTTTTTGCAAGAATTTTAGCGTCATAAAAGTTTGTGGAAATATGATCCCCAGGGTTCTCACACAAAACAAAAATTAACATTTCAAAGCACATTACGTTGCCAATTTGGAGTAACTCGAATAACATCTAAACTTGTTATCAAACTTGAATTATCTTCCAGTATAATCCTGAGATCAAATGTCAGCCAATGTACTGGTAAACAGTCGTCACCAAGAATGAAAAAGCTCATCAAAATTCACAGCCATCCTCATTTGCTTTTTAATATCAAGGGTATTATTTTATAAGAATGGGTTCCAGAAGGCACAATAGTTAACCAACATTATAAGAAAGTTTTGATAAAGCTGAGAGAGAGTCAGGAAAAAACAGCCACAATTTTGGGGGACATGGTTCCATTCTTCACCAGGACAATGGGCCTCTGCTCACACAGAACTTTTTGTGAAGCAGTTTTTAATGAAAAGAACAATATACTGCCCTCATACATCCACCATATTCATCGGATTTAGCATTATGTGACTTTTATCTTTTCACAAGTTAAATCGGTGCTTATAGGGACATTTTATGAGCTATTTGAAGCTTTAAAGAAGATAACGACACAAGTATTAAAACAGCTGATGATAGAAATTTATTTTCTCCATGCCTCTGAAAAGTACAAAATGAGACTGTGGCAATTCGTTAGTGCAAATAGGAAGTATACTTAAGCAGAGAGGCATTAAAATTGCAATACATATGAATAGAGGTGAGTTAATTAAATAGTTCTGTTATTTTAATAGACACACCACTTATAAATTAATTAACTTTTGCATTTTAACAAATGAAAAATTTAACATTTTTGTAATACTAATAAAGAAAATGCTTATTATTTATTACTGTAACCACAAGAAATGTATAATTTATCGAATAATAATTTCATGAGAAAAAATAACTGTCCTTGATATTCAGATATATTTCATATCTGAAGTTCAAATTTCATTGGATGGTAATTTCTTGAAAAAAATGTCTGTCTTTGTTACCCAGATATATTTTATATCTGGGTATATAAAGTTCTAATATATCTGGGTTATATAAAGTTCAAAACACTTTACCATTTGATTGAGCTGGAATTTAAATTTCCAAGAAAAAAACACTGTCTCTTGATACATTTGTATCTGCACATCACCTCCATTAGTTTAGTTAAGTTATTCTGTATAGTTCTTTACCCTATAGACAGCAACCACTGAACAGGTTGTTATACCACATCTGTTACAGCCAGATAAACTTTTTTTTAACCGTTATTTTACAAAAAAAAAAACTGACTCCTTTTGGATTTAAGATCTAATTTCATAGTTTGTCAAAAACAAGAAATTTATAAAAATGGTTTCTATCACTAAGTCCAAAAATTTCTTAACTGCTGGCAAACAAATAGTCGTACTACCATGTAATACACTATTGTTAAGCCCAAAAATATTGTTTTCTTAACGATTTGTTGTTAAAAAATTAGTTTTCTGACCACTATATAAAGAAAATACATTTATTTTCTCTATAAAATAACCCAATAAATTATAAATATTAGACCTAGTTTTGTAAATTATATAATTTGAAATAAAATTTTGTATAGCAGTTTAATAGAGAAATATTGTAGTCAAAGAAAAGAAAATTAACATTATTGATTTGGAAAACTGAAACATGAACATTCATAGAACAAAAATATAATATATATATTCCACACAGATAAAACAAACTTATGGTCTGTAACTTCAGTTCTGCCGAAAGAGGCATTGACAAAAAGTTTCAAATTTTCCTAAAAAGAAGTAAACATGAAAATAAATCTTTTTTAATTGTATACAAAACTAATCAAAAAAAATTACTCACCAATAGGAGAACGTCATCCCCTCAACTTGAAGCACTGCTAAAGCACTGCCACGCCATGCATCCTACAACAAAAATACAGAATGTCATTTATTTTGGAATCTAAAATAAGTAACTTACATTCTACTGGAAACCATTAATGATGTAACATTATTAACTGCTAGAGAACAACTGATCATAGATTGGCAAAAGGTCTTCTTGGGTTATTCCACGTCAAATCAACAAAAAAAAAACATTTGGTGCGAAACACTCACAGCGACTTTCTCTTGCCAAAACAAATAATGAACAACATAACTCAAGATTAATAATAAAATATTAAAAATAAACAAAAAACTATCCTCAAAAGACATAACCTTATTTTAATCATGAGTGAAAGATACAAAATTAAAATCAACCTCAGTTTGACTTAAAAATACGGAAAATCAGGCTGATTTGATAAGTAAAGTGTAAGTCATGTAGCACTAAATGTAGAAACCTGTGACTCAAGTCAGAAAACTTACTGACATAATTGAATTTAAGTATACTGGTTAAAATTCCATATTGTACAAAGATATATTAAATAAAATGATTGGGCAGGCTTGTAATCCACATGGACCTGAGCTGCATAATATTTACTTACTCTAACTACAGTGATCACAACGCTTAAAACCATATGCAGTTATGTAATACAAATGTCAGGTTTGTTTGTTGTGAAGCCACAATTTTACACACGATTGTCAAGTTTACACAATATGAAATTTGTTTGGGTAACTAAGTTTAAATTTACATGGAGCAAAATAAATCAATGAGAGAAAATGTAATAGTAACTGTTACAGATACAAAATTCTTTGAAATTTACATTTCATTAGAAAAGGTCAACGTTGTTAAATTATAGTTACTACTAACATTGAATAATCAAGAGAAAAAATAATTCATTATATGTATGTATGTGCGCGTGAGGTAATCTTGTAATTTCGATCAGTGACCAAATTGTTTCTTTTGAGAGATAGGTATTCACGAATAAAAATTTAAGGAAATCAAAATTTTATTTAGCTTTATATCATTTATGAAAATTGACAACTGTTCTCCAGATATTGATAATTTAATAACAAAATTTTAATAATATGTTAAAGATCAAATTAATTATAATATGTCTAACAGGTTTATGTGGTATGATACATGGTACGAATACACATGGGCATGTGTGTGCGCACACACAGACATAGCACATAAGAAAACACATTAAATGTTTCTTCTACCTATGCTGGTTAGCTCTCAACCAGTTGTTAAGAATACAAAAATTTAGTCCTTAGACGAATAGAGTTACCAACTAGTCTTTGATAGCAAAAGCCTACGTGCAAATAAGATCACAACTACTAAGTTACCTCAAACATAATTTATAACAAAATCTGGGGAG
This sequence comes from Catonia carolina, assembly GCA_035578175.1. Classification (NCBI taxonomy): domain Eukaryota; kingdom Metazoa; phylum Arthropoda; class Insecta; order Hemiptera; family Achilidae; genus Catonia; species Catonia carolina. The sequence continues at coordinate 6,602,034 of JAQMRL010000018.1, forward strand.
AAACAGAAAATAGAAATTCAAATATACAGCCTGATTAGTTTTTTATTTTTAACATTTATAGCTTAAATGAATGATATTATAATATGCCTGCCTGAAAAATAACTGAGTTACCGTTAATCTATTTTCGTAATATAAAAATATTCTAAATTAAAGAGTCATGTGAATGTAAAGTCAATTGAAGGCCAACTCAATGGTGTAGTGGTTAGGCACAACTAGCTTCTACGCTGGAGTCCCGGTCAGACCTGGCATTTTTCATCACTTATTCAGGTATCATCATTTTCCACTGTCTGCATCAGCAGAAAGTGCAAAACTGTCGGATGTATATCCAAAAAAAAAAAAAAAAAAAATTGAAATACTTCAATAAAATATAAGAATTATATGACCTATCTATCTACAAAATAGTATCAAAACAAACTGTGTTCTGCTTGGTTTTTAACATCTTTTAAAAAAATCAGGCTTCGGCAAATTAATTTAAAGTTTAACTTAACTCTAGAAAATCAATAATAACTGGTAACAGACTGACCAGCCAAACTGAAGATTGTTTTTCCTAATGTGAACAAACAACTCTGATTTCAACCATTTGAGTGTTAGGTATAGCTACTAGAGTTAAGAATTTGCTTTTGTTTTAATGACAGGTAAAGGAGGAAAGCATCAGTGCACATGCACAACAGCTTTGGTTTCAGTTCAGTCAACACAACGCTGGGTATTCTTTACCCAGAGCAGATGCAGTATATCGCAGAACCTTTTTGTAGGTTAACCGTACAAATATACCTGTTTGTTCCCGTAAACAGAAATGTTGGTTTCTTGAAAACAAGTTCGGACTATACACAGTGCTGAACGAAATCTAATATGCAGTGTTATAAGACGTAGTCTAGTTAAAGCAAAAGAAAAATGCCTTTCCGTGCCACTTAACAAAAGCCATGAATGAGCAGCTAACTACCGTGATGTTTCTCTTTCCACAATTCAAAATGTAAAGAAGAAAATAATTAAAGTCGAGAAGACTATTCCTCTTCAACAGTTTTGTTGACACCTGGTGAAAAAAGAAAAGGTTCAGTAGATACTAGTGAGACTGATAGTGGAGACAACAGTGATAGCGATAGCAAAGAAGGCAATTCATTCCTAGATTTTGTTCCAATAGAAAAAGGTAGCTGGTAATTACAGTAAATCAAACATTTCCATAGTATATTTCATTTAAGCTGAAAACTACAGTAAACAACATATTACGAAGTAAAGTTGGATCTGGTGTGTCTACCCTACATTCAACCGAATGGCTGGTGCCATCGCCCGCTTTCATTTCTAAATACAATTTGTAACTTGAATCCTATTGAGTTAGGGTGAACTCAGGTAAAGGATTACATGGCTACAAATGATAGATAAGACATTTAAGCTCGCTCTGTAAGGAAACTCTTGAAAATTGAGGTTTCTAAAATATCGGTGGATAAGTGGAAAAACTGGATAGCTCACGTGGACAAAGAGGAGAAACGCAAGTGGGATCTAGATTCTTTGAGCGAAGTTCAGGTAGAAAAACTTGTAGTAAATTAGGAACATGATTCAAATAGTGACAACAAGGATGTAGAATGTTTTGTCGGGTGTAGAAAGATTACAATAAGGTAAACTATTACAATACTTTGTTTACAATTAACAACCTCAAGTCTAACTACTGATGTGTAATGATGAGATGAACCTGGGTTTACAATTAACAACCTCAAGTCTAACTACTGATGTGTAATGATGAGATGAACCTGGGTTTACAATTAACAACCTCAAGTCTAACTACTGATGTGTAATGATGAGATGAACCTGGGACTCAGTGTGGGCAATGCACTGCTGCTAGCGTAGTACGTACATTTCTAAAAACATGCAACTGTGTAGTATATATAGTTTATTTTTTGCTTCTTCTTTACAACACTTAATAACAGTTAAAAATTCCGTTCCGCACTTCAAATTGTTTTACTCTGCTTTCGAATGGTCGATATGATTAACTTCTAATGCACGGATAGATAACTAATTTATAATAACACTACAGAATAATGAATAAAATGTGAAGAATTAAAATGAAAAGAAACAGAATGAGTTTTAATGAATTAAAATACTTTTATTTGTATAAATGTAGCCTAAAACGTAAAAACAGAATAGCCAAATCAAAACAATATTTCCTGTACCACTCGTCGCGTAATAAAATAAGGAATGTGTATTACAATGAACTATGAGTATCAGTATGTTTTTAAGGTAGTAATGGAGAAACTCGGCATGCGTAGTAGATTGTTCCCCTCATACACTTCGTCCCAAACAAAGTTCATTTTGTGACTAACCATCAGTACAAATAAATGTTTATACCCCATGAACTAAAGACTGCGAATGAGATCTAGCCAATAACAGCCAAGGTCGGATGTGAGGTTGCCCCTTCGCTAAGTCACACTCTGTTCCACCCAACTCCAGCTAACTTTTATTAGGCTTCTGTTAGGCTGTCATCCACAACGTGACAATGCAGGACATGATTAACGAAAGTCAACTGGCTCTGTGCTGTGATCTAGGTCACTATGCTCCGCCTTCATCTGCAGTCTTTAGTTCGTTAAGGTATAATACATGAATTATAATAACAATGTAAATTAACTACTATACAAAATTAACAACTGTAAATTTTCTGTATAATGAACGTAAACTTTTTTGGATGTATCTTTCAAATAGTTTTGACCAGGTCTCAGCTTAGCTGACAGAAGTATAGTCGTGTAATTAAGCTGTAGGCAATATCACAAGTAAGATTTTTTTTCTTATACGGTTTATGACGAAAATATTTTCTCGTCAATAAACCACAGCTTACAAAATGTATGTAGCAACTGCATGGTAGTGAAATGTAGATGTAGTGTCACACTGTTAAATTTTCCCTTCCCTTCCTCACAGTCCGCCCATACGCATTAGGCATATATAGTATCTTATTAAACATCCTATGTAGGATAATTAACAGTCGTATTATTTAAAATTGAAATATATATATTTCTAACCACCAGAATACGATAACAGAAAACACTTACCAATGTTTATAGTGCTTTCGTGTGTCTTGTACACATCTTCAGTAAATTAACATTTTTTAAAAATATTTTCCACATAAAAATTGTATACTTCCTACTCCTATCATGGTAGATAAGAAATTATCATAAGCAATCATAAAAAAATTTAATTTACTGAAGATGAGTACAGGATACACGAAAGCGCTATACACATTCAGTAAGTGTTTTCTTTTACCGTATTCTGGTGGTTAGAAATATACATTTAAACCACAGCATCTATATTAGGCATATTTAAAATTAATTTTAGTTTCACTTTACGTCTAATTATTATCAATGCTTTTACTTTGGAACATAAAATAATTTATAAAATGACAAGAACGTTAGTTAGAAGGAATTTTATTTTACTCCAGTAACTAAATTTTTGCATGCATCATCATTATACCTAATATAATTACCTGGTACAATTCTAGATTTATCTTTGTATCTATAATTATACCAGATTCGATTGGTTGGATAACTCACCACATAAATTTAAAACCAGTGACCTAAGGTGCATTTCTGTATAATAAAAAATTCTCGACTAATGGTGGATAATCTCAAATAACATGGCTTACGAGGAAAGTGAAATCGTGTAGCCTGTCACTGCATAATTACAGTATAGGTGTACTACATGAATATTCCATAATGCATTTAATATGATTTTCATTTCTGCAACATTTACAGTTGTATAGTAGGAAAAATGAAGCAGGCCTAGGGAACCACACTACCTGGGAAAATGTATAATTTTCTTTTACTAAAACTTAAAGAAATTAATTAAAAATCTCTACAACAATTTTAAGCCTGACCTGTCTCACAACTATGGTTAATTTTTAATTAATACAGACTAAGTCAACTGTAAATTATGATGGTATCTCACTCTTATCAGAGCCACTTAGCAACAAGCTCAAGAGATACCAGTTGCATATTATTATACAATTATCAACAGTATTACGCATAGGCCTATTTAATATTTAGATGCAATGGTGCCTGATCTATGCAGACCTGCACCATGAAATAAAATTAAATGAATATTTTCAACCTTTCCCGTCCTTGTCAATTAAATGTATTATTCTTCTAAGTACATTTTTCGGACCTTTTCCATTATTTCACATCATCAAAATATCATGTGAATGCACCTTTACTGTTCAGCCCCGCAATCGCTAGCACATGCTCTGTACTGTTCAACTAGCAATCGCCTGTTTCTTTTATTTCGGTTGTTTTCATTTTTATTTAGCTGTAACTGTATGTTTTTATTTAAATGTAACTGTAAATGAAGAGTATAATGGTTCGATCTGTGGGGAACGAAGTGAAGGTGTCATTTGCAGAGTGGAAAATATGTGCTTTTCAGAGGGCCCAGCATGCTGATAAGCGTACTTTTCTACTCAGTGAGGAAGGCAATGGTAAACCACCTCACTCCTCGTTTTACTTAGTAAAACCTCTACAGGTTCAAACCAGTCTTTTGGCTGATGACCTAAACACAATGGTTCGATAATCCAACTTCATATTAGCGAGAAATGTGTCGCTTCTTCGAGGTTTACTAATTCTGCAGTTGGTTTATTACACGCCCAACAATCCTGGCCAGTGGTGTTCAGTATTACATCGTGTCCATTTAAACAAATGCGCGGTTTATGCAATATTCCTTTCTCTTAAAGGAAACTTATAGGTTTTTCCTTAGTGGAAATAATAGGAGCCAATTCCAAGATTCATTATGTATTGAACAGAACACTCTGTAAGCGAACAACCAATTAATGTGTATTAATAAACATGCAAACAATATCTACAATTAATTATAGTGAGTGGGAGTCATCAGTAATAATAGTAAAGAAGCGTTTACACAAGACGACTTTAAGGTTAAAGATGATGTGATGTGAAATAACGGAATAGGTCCCATTTTTCCAGCACTTAATTTTTTATAAACTGCTTAAGGTATTAAGAAAAATTTGTTCCCTAGAATTAGTAACAACCAAAAACTTAAAAGCCTGAACCAGAACCTCACACTAAAGGCCTAACCATTAAATCCAGCCCTGATCTATACTAATAAAATAAAGACAAAGCGTGTTTTTTTTTGGTGCAGGCTAATTACCAAAACTACAGAAAGGATTTTCATGAAATTTTGACAGCATACTTGTATTTATATTCACAGCAACATTTTATTTTTAAATTTTCGCAAATTATAACCCTAATGAAGATTTTCATAAATACGTATGTGTGTGTAAATGTGAGTATGTATGCTGTTGAAGTAGATGAAGGAGTTTGATTATGTCGAGAGACATACATGGGGGAAATTATCAAAATGTCGTTTTTTATATACTATTGTTGAAGACAGTACATACTACGTATAAAGACTAGCGAGAGACGTACACGGGGGAATTTATCAAAATGTTGTATGTGTGTGTCTGTTGGAGTATAGTCAATCTAGCAGCTACATAATTTCTGTTACATACTTTTTTTTTTTAAATGATTACATATTTCACATACGAAACCACGCAGGGCATGCTAGTTTAATATACAATCATTAGTATATTTTCAGCTAATTTAATATTTTTAATCCCCTAACCTTCAGTACAAAGGCAGGGTAAATCAATGAAGTGATTATATTAAGTATTAAGTAATCATGGTAAATATGAGTTGGAGATAGAAACGAATCAGATTGGCTGAGGAACAATGATGAAAATCATAGATTGTACCATTGACGTAGGTGTTATATAAAGTAGACCCATTGTTTTCAAAATTAGATAAAAGTAAAAGAAGTAAATACATGCAAAACAAATAAATAATAAAGAAATGCTTTTTGTATAGGTTACTCATGAAACACTAGGCTTATTATTAAAAAGAAAAAAGTGCCAGACAAAACTAAAAAAAAAAAAAAAATCAGGTGTGAAATACTCACAGGACTTTCTCTTGCTAATGCAAATAATTAATAATATAACCTAACATTAGTAATAAAACATTAGAAATAATCAAAAAAAAACTAATCTCAAAAAACATAATTTTATTTTAATCATGAGTGAAAGACGCAAAATGAAAATCAACTTCAGTTTGGCTAAAAAATACGAAAAATCACTCTTTCACACTAAACCAGGCTCTGTAGAAAAAATTGCTCTAAATAAAAGTTGTTGATTTTTAATTTCCTATAAATTTTATTATACATTTTTGTCGTAAAATGTATGCATGTATTTTTGCCGTAAATGTATGCATTTTCAGGCTGAAATTTTTAAAAAATCGATTTTTCATACGTTTTCGTGAGAAAAAAAACAGAAAATCGCTAATTACCGCTAAACTAAGTGTTATACAAAAAAATGTTTGAAATAAAAGTTGTACGATTTTAAAATCTCTACAACTTTTATTACACATTTTTGCGCTTAAACGCATATTAAAGCTGGAATCTTAAAAAAAACAATCTTTATGGAAGGAAACAGCCTCCCCAAGAATTTCAGCAGGCATGTTGCCTACCCTATCTTGTAGAGCATAAAAATGTAGTAAATGAGGCGATTTTTAACATAAACATAGGAGCAGTTTTTGAGAAATTGCAAAAAAGTGAAAAATGACACAAATAAATTACTACTTTCGGTTGACCGATTTTGATGAAAATGTTCATATCAGGTGGTACCTAACTTAAGTTCTAAGTTTCAACTTCGTAGGATGTTCCATTCTTGAGATATTTTATTCACACACACGCACACACATACACCAATCGCTAAAAACATGTTTTTTGGGGTTCACGGGGTCTGAAAATGTGTAGATTTGGTGCAATTTGGTTTCGAAAATTTGACATAAAAACAATACTTTCTTTCCAATATATTCATATAGGCAAGAGAAAGTAAAACCGGCCTGACTTATAAGTATTTTAAAACACATTTACTATCCACACAAGTTGAATTTTAAAATTTGATCAACAATTTGCAATCAGTAATCAAATTCAAGTTCACATGGTCATTTAATGTGTACAATTCAATAGATTAAAAAACCCATAAGTGACATTATAGCACAGTTCACATGTGTAAGAAGATTGCAACCATAATTTTTTCATACAACCAGTACACCCAAAATAAAAACAATATCATATTGTCATTGATAATTGTTTACCAAAAAACAGAATTATTTTAGTTACAACAGATATATGGGAGTAGTTCCAAAAAAGGGAAAACAATATCAGTTATCAAAATAGATACAACTTATTTGAAATTAACACACAATGAAGTTATTAATTAAACAAAGCTAATTTTATTTAGCTGCCATTACGGGTCATAAAGGTAAAAAAATATTATAAGAAAGAAATTCTGTGATCCTGAAACAGTAAAATATTTGCAAAGGTCCAATGCACTTTTTCATTGGTTTTATGTTTTAGGTCAACAGCCGAAAGGCTGGTTTGAACCTCTAGAGGTTTTACTAAGTAAAACAAGGAGTGAGGTGGTTTACAATTGCCTTCCTCACTGAGTGGAAAAGTACACTTATCAGCATGCCGGGCCCTCTGAAAAGCACATATTTTCCACTCTGTAAATGACACCTTCACTTCATTCACCACAGGGTCTGGCTGTACAATGAAATTCATTACTTTCAGAGAAGATAACTCTAATTAGTGTCTTTTACACCTCTACCTCTTCTGTTCTTAAATGATTCAGTCATTTAATTGACTGACCATGTGATAAGAAACAGAACTATTTATTTTAGCCCTGCAACGAACAGATTGAGTGTAAATAATTTGACACTCCACCTGTCTGTTATGGACAGATTGGTTTTATATACAACTGTTAAGCACATCAAGACTACTGTAAAAATTAGACAAAAATGGGTAATGAAAAATGCCTGTCCAGGAATTGAACCCACGACCCCTGTCATAGAAGCCTGTAGCGCTGACCACAATGTACTCTAGTATAAGTATTATGGATACAGAGAATATCAAGCATTACATGTACAATATATTTTTAGTGTTGCGTATTAAGATTTGTATAAATATTTTTTTTAAAAACTTGTTATTTAATAATTATTTCATATTAAGAAGACCTATAACAAAATGAATTTTTTTTTAAAACGTAGTGCATTAACTAACCTCACGGTAAAAAATTATGCAGAGAATTTTCAAAAGAATTTGCCAACTTTTAAGTTGGAGCACTTTCATTTTCAACTGTAACATCTATTTTACAAATTTCAGATGTCAGTTTTCCAAGATACATAAGTACATCAATAAGTTTTGGCATCATCCATTTAATACAAAGGTATTCACATAGACAATAACACAAATTAAACTACTAAGCTTTTGTACACTATGCCAAATTTCCAACAAGATGATATGAACAGGCCTAATGTGGGAATCACATTCCTTCATTAGAAACAAAATTAATAATATAAACAAGTTTATTTATAAACAAACTAAAAAATTATCAACATTTTATAAAAAAACTGGTGTGAAACACTCAACGACTTTCTCTTGCTAATGTAAATAATTAAATATAACCTAACATTAGTAATAAAATTTTAGAAATAAACAAAATAACTAACCTCAAAAAAGATAACCTTATTTTAATCATGAGTGAATGATGCAAAATTAAAATCAACCTCAGTTTGGCTTAAAAATATGAAAAATCACTCTTTCACACTAAAATAGGCTCTATAAAGAAAAATTCTCTAAATAAAAGTTGTAAATCTTTTATTTCCTATAAATTTTATTATAATACACTTATGTCATAAAATGCATACTAAGGCTGATTTCATAAAAAACTGATTTTTTACATGTTCTCGCAAGAAAAAAACAGAAAATTGCTAATAACTGCTAAACTAAGCGTTATACAAAAGAAAGTCGGAAATAAAAGTTATGGAATTCTCTACGACTTTTATTAAATACATTTCTGCGCTAAAATGCATATTTAAGCCGCAATCTTAAAAAAAATTTCTTTGTACGAGAAAACAGCCTCCCCAAGAATTTCAGCAGACATGGCACCTACCCTATCTTGTAGAGCATAAAAATGTAATAAATGAGGTGATTTAAAAAAAATTGTAGGAACTGTTTTTTGAGAAAATCGCAAAAAAGTGAAAAATGACACGAATAAACTACTACTTCCGGTTGACCAATTTTGATGAAAATGTCCGTGTTGGGTCCTTCTAGGTACCTACACCTTTCTTCCAAGCAATGACTCGATTCCAAATGTTCCAATAAATTTGAATCAACTTTACCCGGTATGCTCCTATATCTTTCTTCTAATTTAAGTTTCAAGTTCGTACGATGTTCCATTCTTGAGATATTCTGTTCACACACACACAGACCAATTGCTAAAAACATGTTTTTTTGGGTTCAGGGGGTCTAAAAAAAGTATAGCCGGTGAAAACTCAATTTCGAAAAATCAACATGAAAACAATACTTTCCTTCCTATATATTTATATAGGAAAGAGAAAGTAAAAATTCAAATGTAGCCTACCTCCATAGTAGCCATAATATAAAATACACACTTAATTTGTCAAATTTATAAGAGTAGCTAGTATTTATTAAGAGAACTTAATGCAGGTACCTCTGAAAACACTTTGTCGGATTTAAAGATATATAAGAAAGGAGATTACTTAAATATAAAAATTGTAGTGGTCGATTTTTTTAGATAATAAAAAATCGAAGTAATTTTAAAACTAGAGTAATAATTATTTATTTGATAAATAATTTTAAATAATTGATTGGATGCTACGTTTCAACCAATCAATAACAGACAACTATAAATCCTTTAATACTGTAAGTTAAAAATTTGTAATAAACTATAATAATATTATTAATAAAAACAAATATAATCGGCATATCATTTACAAGGAAGTAGATTACCAGATCATAAATATAGAAGCAACAAGGCATACTAAGTTAGGTAATATCAAAGTAGGCTACAAAGGAAAACCATCTGAGATGCAATAAGTTTTAATTTAGTATTAAGTTTTGACAGCATTCAAATAATTTTCAAGTGAAACTACCGCACATTCTCATCAATTGGGAACTTAAATGCAAATTAGACTACTTTCATTCAACGCCATAACCTAACATTTAAAAATCACAACTTTCTGTTTGTGCAAAATGCAATGCACAGTGTTGTTCTCTTACAATCGTATGTAAAATCTGATTTAGGCTAGTTTTACGTGTTAAAACTGGTCAAATCAATAGGACTCACAGCCAGTTCTTTTAATGTCACATTTTTTTAAATGACATTACTGAAACAATTGAGTTTAATATACACAAGTTAAATTGGTTAAAAAATAATTTAATTACAAGTAATAGAAGTTATAATTTAATGATAACTACATTAATAACTGATAAATGCATCATACTGACATGTAATTTTTGATGAAACAAATTTAGTCCTTTTTCAAAACAATGGACCAAAAAAGATTTTTTTTAAAAAATACACCAACTTTTGAAGATTTCAGATTTATATGAGCTGTATCCTGGCAAAACATGGTTTACTCTTCATACTAACAAATTAATTGCACTATATATAATTATATATTTATCAAATAAGCTAACAAAAATTAATAGAAAATAAATCATTAAATAAATCCACATGCCTTGAGTATCAAATTGATACTCACAAATCAAATAAAATCCAAATACATAGGTTATTACTGTAATTATATTAACATGGAGCATCACAAATAATATAATCATTAATTGCTACATCTGAATGGCTAACCTAAGTTAAGAATAAAAAACCTGGTGAAAAGGTCACTCCAAATAAAATTTGATGTTGACTACAGTACTTTTAAACAAATTTGAATACAAAGAGGTACCTAATCCATGCCTAACAAGATAGATTTTGTAAACAAATAGCCTAATTAATAGAAAATTTTTATAATTTCAAAAATATTAAAATAATTTGGTTTATTATAAAACAAAATAATCGATTACCAAGTAGTCTGAAAGGAAGGAGGAAGATAAACAACATAAAAATGAAGTTTGGCACACAGAAAATAAAAATTTGTTTGGGTAGGCACAAGTGACCTATATAAGTTTGTTATATTTCAATTAAAATACTAGTACCTTATTCTTTAAAATAGAAAAATAAATTAATTTCTTTGTATCAGGTTACGTATAACTTGTGTAGGATATTAAAATTAAAAAAAATAACACAACGCAAAAGCATTACGTTTGAATGCAATTGATACTGTCAGAAGGCATTAAAAATCGAATGGAAAATAACGTATTAGAACTACGCGAACCCCCGATTAGGCCTACATAATGTTAACGTAAATGGGCACGGATTACTAAGTTCGTAATGTAATAAGCTAAGTCATTCGACAGAATTTTAATAAATGTTAAATGCAAATAAGTTATATTAGTCGAGAAACTGTCATGGATGTTGTAAAAGCTACCCCACAAAGTCGTAACATAACCAAGGCTACAATTCATCAAGTCTAAATATGTCAAAAACACAAACATGTACTGCCGAAGTCTGCGTTATTCAGTGTAAAAATATGTCATATTGTCATTTTATAAACAACAATACAGTAACTTTCAGTGATAATAATAATATTTCGTGATTAGGCCAGTGGAATAGGCTGTTGTGAAGGGGAACAGAACCACCATTTTGTTAACGGGGGAGTGGAGAGTTTCTTACAGCATGCTACAAAACGCCGTCAAAAACAATCTACAATTTGAAATAAATCAAAAATAAAGTGTCGGTTACACTAAAAAATAATGACAGAACTTTTATTTTCTGTCAGTATTTCTAAATACATAACCAATACAAATCGGTAATTTATACAATAATCCAATGTAAGGTCGGAAAGAGATGGAATAATATACGGAAAAATCTCACCTTACCCAATTTTCGTATATCCATTAAACTGCTTTACAAAGCCAAAACACACAACACTCCACTTTAAATAAACTCAACACACATGTTGTACGCTGAACTATTTAATAACTCGCGTAATCTTACCTAAAAATGTAGAAAAATTGAACATAATAATGGACAAAGTCATAAACGCTAAGGAACAATAACAAGAGGCGCCATTTGCAATGCTCACAACTGACATGCGCAAATCAATGCGTTGCATTCTGGGTAAACTTCCCGCCGTCAAAGATATCAAAAAGGCACTCGCACTTCTATCACTGGAGAAAACCACGTCGGCGCTATTCCATTGGTTTTCGAATGAACACTAAAATATTTGAATTTTTTTGTTTGTGTGTTAGTTATTGCATACGTTTCATTAAAAATGTAGTTAGAATCAGCATTACGTTTTATTTATAATTATTGGCTGTAAAATATATTGTTCATAGTGGTAATTAGCCAATAAATGAACACTTTACAAATCTGAAGTTTATTAGGTTATATTAGAAGTCTGTTACTGTTCTTCAGACAACCTTTTCATTACTCGTTTTAAAACTACTAAATTTTAACAATACTATAGTTAAAAACCGCAATGAATTTTTGCTAACAAAATATGTTTTTAGATATGAGGGTAATCAAATTTCACAGTTCCTCATTATTGAAATATTTAATTATACCGCCATTAATTACATCTCGTAGAGTATTTTGGTTTTGGTTTTAATTTTGGTGAATGACTTGGATGAGTTTGTAATGCTGACTCCATCACTAAAGTTATAATTCAAATAGATTGTTTTCTGTTGAACTACCCTCAAAGAGTGTGTGTACCAATATTTGAAGTGATAACTGCTTAATTAATTATTTTGATAATTGATGGGTTTACTCTAGTATAAGTTAACTTACTGTTTCTGAGTTCTGTTAAATTTTTACAAAAAAAGTATCGAATTGAATTTCAAAATAATTACTTTTTAAAGACAGGTATTTGCCAGTTTCAAATAATTATAGTACTGAATCAGTTATTTACCACTTCCTCACTAAAATTGCTGTAAAGTAGGCAGGCTATATGATCCAGTATTTTATAAACTAGTGATAGATTGACTTATCTTTGTTAATTTATTTGTATATCTATTAAAAATAAGAATTTTAAAACTCTATTACAATTTCTTACAAATAGAATTTGTGTAGGCTATGAATACCACCATAAAGTTGTAATACCTGTAGTTCCAGGTATGTAGCCACAATTCCGGTTCAAGGGAGCTGAGGGGAGATTTTTGGGAAGAGGCTGAGTTTGGAGAATCAAACCAGGAACCTATAGCAAATTAATCTAGTACAAAATTTGTATTTTATGTTTGTATGAAGAGGGGGGGAGCTGAAGTCCCCCAAGCCAAAGCTACATGTCTTAATTGGTAGTTTTCCAAATTCATGCTTTTGATTTCAAGGAAATTTTGGAGAAAAATTTCCTTTGGTGCTTTAATGGAGGGTAATTATGTTTTTGTGGAATTCAAAAAGCTGAATACACTATTTTAGTAAACTTCAGCTGGTCCAGACTTGATGGCACTGGCTCAGTCTGAATTACTTGAAAAATATAATGTTTCAACAATATGTATGTTTGCAGTTACAATGATATTTCAAGCTGTCGTTTCTATATTGACCTTCAATAATAAACAAAAAAACCATTGGGCCATAAATTGATAAATTATTACAGCATTATGCTATAAAGTTAATCATATTTATAGATACACTAAAATTATTTTATCTACATTTTTAACAATTAATTACAGTTTAAAACAAATAAATAAAAATAATGTGTTCTTCAATACAACATCAATCATGAATATATTTTGTGCTTTACTTTGAACAAGCACTTCTGGGCTGTCTGATCTTGCACATGCTTTATTGTCAAAAGTTTACTGGACATTGTGTCTTCTTGTCTTTCAATTTGTCATTAATTGCTTGACATTTCAGTAGCTTTAGCATGGCTTGGAAAAGTTAAATTTTCTAAAATTTCATTAGTCACTTGCTTGTAACAATAAAACACTAAATTAAAATTTTTTTTTTCCCTAATTTGTGTACATTGCAATCTGTTCAATTATTTAGAACAATAAGCAACCCTATGACCCAATGAGATGAGGATGATATGTATGCCGTGTAAATGAGGTGTAGTCTTGTACAGACCCAGGCCGACCATTCCTGAGAGAGTATGGTTAATTGAACCCCAACCATCAAAGAACACCGGTAACCACTGTCTAGTATTCAGATGCGTATAAAAGCAACTACCTTTACGAGGATTTGAACCAGGCACCTTCGTCTCCGAAAATCAGCTGTTAAACAGCTGATTTTGGCGACGCCTTTACCTCTAGACCAACCCGGTGGGTAATTTAAATTAAAAAATTTTTTAAATATTAACAGGTAACTAATCATCAGCTCACTAATCATCATTTTCCCCCAGTCGTGTCATTAACATTTTCATATGACTGACTCAGATTGATGAGAGTTTACCTTGATATGATTTTTTTAAAGTATCCTGCTTCGTGAGTTCGTAATAGAAAAGTTTTTTTATTGCCTTACCAATATGGTACATAGGAGTTTTTAAATAACTTGTAATAATTAGAAATACATGTGTAATTTCATGGTCGTATGCATTCATGAAATAAATGTCTTCTGACTTATGTTGTAATAATACTCTAAATACTAAAAATGGTCTTGACCAATTGATTGTGAAATGAAGTGTATTGAAATCTATTTATACAAAATTTCTTAAGTTTTCAAAGAAAGATACTGTCTTGAAACATGAAAATAATATTTCTGACAATTAGTGTTAAAAATGAGTAACAAATTTTGAAATTATTATGCTATCTGAATGTATGTACATCTATCTTTCTTTTGTTAGTCAGTATCTTACATAGACCATTTTGAAACAACTTTAAAGTTCATTTTGGGTTCAATTTTGTTTTTCTGTTCTACATTTATCTTTGTTACTTTCGCTTTCTTCTGAAAAGTTAATAGATTTTATGTTGGGTTCCTAAACCCAACATACATATGCTAAACCCAACAAAAAGTCGTTTCAATCTTTGAGTTCTTCAATTTCCCTTATAACTATTGTTATCTAAAATCATTTGACTTGCATTGTTTACTGCTCTGACCTAAAATTTAAATGGTTTCTCCTGTTTCTTCCAGCTGTAATGACTGAGCAGCTCCTTTTGTTTTCTATGGAAGGGATACCTTTCCTCTTTCTTACCCATATAAATTTACAACTTCATATATAAAATATTGTATTTTATTTATTATTCTTTGTTTTTTAAGAGGTAATTGAAAATTTTCTTGGCTATTCAGTACTCATTTATTCTGTTTAAATCTTCAAACAAATATAATTTCCTTGTATGTAGTGAACCTACAATATTTTCAAGCCTTTGATGAACATCTTGGTTTGAATTTCTGTATTATCTGCTATTCATAATGAAAATACAGTTGTGTGTTGTCATTTAGATTACAAACTGAAGGATGCAATTCAAAAATTTATTCATTAATATGTGAACAACCCACCGGGTTGGTCTAGAGGTAAAGTCGTCGCCTCAGCTGTTTAACAGCTGATTTTTGGAGACGAAGGTTCCTGGTTCAAATCCTAGTAAAGGTAGTTACTTTTATACGGATTTGAATGCTAGACAGTGGTTACCGGTGTACTTTGATGGTTGGGGTTCAATTAACCATACCTCTCAGGAATGGTCGGCCTGAGTCTGTACAAGACTACACCTCATTTACATATCATACATATTTACATATCATCCTCATCTCATTGGGTCATGGGGTTGCTTATTGTTCTGCATTGAACAGATTGCAAGGTACACACATTAGGAATTGAAAAAAAGTATATTAATATGTGAACATTGCAATCTGTTCTATTTAAGAACAATAAGGAACCCAAGAGATGAAGATGACATCTATATGACGTGTATGTCTTGTACAGACTTAGGTGTTTCCTGAGTCCAGAGATAGTACAGTTAATTGAATTCCAACTATTAAAGTGCACTATTAACTACTGTCTCATATTAAAATCTGTATATTATAAGTAACTACCTTCTCTATTGAACAATGGAACCTCTATCTCTGAAAATCAGCTGTTAAACAGCTAATTTGTGGTGATGACTACCACTAGACCAACCTGGTGGGTTAATGTATTATATAATTGTAAGGTTTTTAAATTAACTTTTTAGAAAAACATCACACACCACAATGATTATTGCCAACATCTGAACCACATTTTTTATGTAAATGATTCTGGTAAAGGAAAATTTAGTTCTGAATGCACTTAACCCTTTCAGTACCACTAATGTCCAGAAAACAGGACGTTCATATATTTTACGTAGTGACAACATCTGGTTTACCGGACGTCCATAAGTTAAGCATAAAGTGCCAACATCCGGATAACCAAACTTTAAACAAAAATTAATGGGATAATATATGTTGAAACCGCCTCAGTGGCGTAGTGACTAGCGCGCTAGCCTGCAAAGCAAAAGGTCTCTGGTTCAATTCCCGGCTAGGGTCTGGAAATTTTAACACGTTTAAACCACCGTTAAGGTACCAAACCCCACAGTAGTTGTTATTGACCAAGCTGTCGATCTGACTTTAAATAAACTAAAAATAAATTTTGAATAGTTTTAGTGTTAAAAAGATTTCTTTCTTTATGAACATAATAAAAATTAATTTATAACAGGAAATTTTATTTTTCTGTAACATTGAAATTTTGGTTGGCAATGGCAGGCTTATGCCTGCAAGTTTTCAATATAGGGGCTGGCAGTTTTTTTACACCCTTATTCAAATTAAATGGCTTTAGATCAAACTTTTAAATATTGTTTTGGCACTGAAAGGGCGAAGAGAACTATTTTATCCCCACGAGGGATCAGCCAAATTTGAAGAGAACTATTTTATTACTCACGAGGGTATGCCAATTTTGAAAGAAACTATGTTAATATTGTATTCTTTATTTACGTTGCATCAGCTTTCAAGCTTAATCTTATTATTTTTCGTTTACCTTGTCCCTTATCTCTCTCAATAAAACATTATTCATATTTAACACATTATAGTTTTTATTTAATTATTGTTTCATCATTACATAATATTCTTTATAATTATCATCATACTAATTTTCATAAAATCTTTAAAAATGTCTGTTTTGAAATGTAGGTTAAATATACATGTATTTTTATTATTTGTTAGTTGTTCATTAATTTTGTTTTCTATTAAATGAGTCTTTCTCTTATATTACCATTATGATATAATTAAATCATATTATAGTTATGATTTGTATTTAAAATAATTTTGTGAATGGGACATTGAAAATAATGCGTGTTATTAGTTTGAAGTTTCATGCCCCATTAAAATAATTTACAAAAATCTTTTCTTCTTCTTAGTTGCCTAGTAACCATATTCTGTTAATGTAAATTAAATAATTTTTAAAAAATATTCATCTTAATCAGCTGGAATTATTCAGATTTATTTAAATAGATTCAAATGTAAACAACACCAGGTATGCACTAAATTTGTCTCATTACAAGGGTTAAGGTACGAGATAAAGAAATATAAACTAATTAATAACAATGATGTTAAAGAATAATTCCTCTTTTCTAATGTATTGAGTAACCCCTGCAGCACATAGTTTTTTTACCTATTTGTTGTTAAAGATAGCATTTTCCAGTCATATTGCTTTTTAGCTATATTGCAATAATATGTTCCTGATGGAGACTGTTTGATGACATTTGTTAATCAGGTATATAAAATTATTGAATTGGTTAGACCAGAAAAATATACCTACCTGAAGTCTTAAGTAAAGAACAATGAGTTGGTGGTAAACTATATGTTGTATGAACAGTAACTTTGGACTGGATGCAAGCGAGTTCTAGGAGCATGATCATCCAAGTATGCAGTGAAACTAACTAGTAAATTCTGTATCAGTAACGAGTTACTGATTACATTTGCACGTTAAGATAGTCAACTAGGCTAATAACATAACAATTCTAGTGGACCAAGGCAATTTTGCATTTCAACTGAAATTATAACTTAGCCACTCTTATGTTAGTGGTAATATGCAAAACATAATATAAAGAAGCACTGCAGAGAGTCCAAACATGTTTCTGATGATGTTACTTTTATTATTAGTACAGTAGACGTCGATAATCCGGATTTATTGGGGCCAGACCCCATCCAAATTATCAAATTGTTTGTATTTTCAAATTGAACCAATAAAAGACCCAGTAGATGTCTTCAATGTAAAATATTAGCTACAATCGGTAATAATTCACTGTGATATTTATAGAAAAGGAGCGAATAAATAAAACCATTCATATTCATATGTAGTAAAAGTCTTACTTAAAGAAAAAAAAATACTGTATTTTATGTACCGTAAATCTAGGCCAACAAGAAACCAAAGTATTGTAAAGTAACGTGAAAGTAAAAGACACAGAACAGACCACTTACGTGTACTCTGTTGGGAACGGTGAGTATTAGTCATTTTTGGCGCTTTTGTACAAAAATACATACATACTGTAACTGTATGAGCAGTCAATTTTTTCACCAGAATCAAAACCAGTTTATTGTGTTAGAAATAATTTTTACTGTATTATGTACTACTAATTAATTATTATTCTGTAAATTTAATGTTTTATGTTGGTAGTATGTCGGGTTGTTACGTGAGTAACGGCATGAAAAGAGGAGGAGTGCGTTGCGAGTTTGCAAAATGAGTAGGTGTGTGTATGTGGTGTAAAGTATTTGCGGTTATCAATAAATTTAGTTAATATATATACCAACGTTTCATTGCTTTTGATCTCCAACATCCTTGAGAGGTAATTAATTGTAGGTGTTTGTGTATGTATTGTGGTGCATAAGAAAAAAACACCCCTTAAAATTGATGGTCTGGATTTTTGACATTCAGATTATTGATGCTTATTGTACATGCCTATTAATGTGTGTTGCACTAAAAACCATTTTGTTTACCATATAACACAGTGTACCAATAAACTGTTAGCTCTTACAGTTACTTCAGTATCGGTTATGATAGACCCAAGTCTAGTGAGAATAGTAATTTTTTCACTCAGTTGGTATTGTAACATATCAGTGATAAAAGTATCAGGTACTTTCTTTGTATTAGTATTTGCATCAAGGTTTACTAAAAACAGAAAAATCATATTCTAACCCAACACATTGTATGCGATCCTAGTTATACTTGGCTAGACACAACACACAATTAAACACTAATTATCAGGTGCTGTGGTATTTTTACATCTAGCTTTTATGCCCATTAAGGCTAATATAGATTGGTGAAGGGTGTTAGATGAAGAGTGATGGAAAAAACAGATCAGGTAGGGAATCAAACTCGGAATCCCTGGGTTTGAAGTCAGTTGCACTAGCCACGACACTATTGGTCCAGCAAAGTGTTTATCAAGTTTTATGATAAATTAATTTACATGTATCTAGTTAAAGTTTGGATATGATTATGTGTGTGTGTCTTTTGCTAATTTTATCTTCTGCCAAAATAGTTTTAAAAACCATCAATTTATTCTTGCTGTGTCTAATAATTAGACATAAACCCAATTATTGGTTTTGAGAGCTTAGTAAGCTTCTGACTTACCTTTCTGGTGAGGTTTTTATCAATAAATAGACTGCCCTTGTAAGCCAAATGGCTTATGAATATTTTTAGCCAAATTTAAGAAGAGAATTTGTACAACAGTACCTACTACAAGTTTTATGGTTTTTCTTTTCATTTTATAGCAAATGATTATGATATTTATACAACTACAGCTCATTTCAGTTATTGGCAATTCAATTTTCTAATGTAATTAAAATAAGATAAATTTGGTGTACAGAATGAATCAACAAAAAGTTTTATCAAAAAATTTAAGAGATTTAAATATTTAAAAAAAATCATGTTACAGGCTATGATATTATTCTATTTTCGTCTAAAACAGTTTAATATCCTTGATATCCCTTTGTAATTAAGTTATTTGTACATTTTACTATCTATTATACGAGGGTAGGCTGATAAGTAATGCACACATGCTTGTAGAAGACAACTAAATAAACTTCAGTAGCGCGCCTGGTGGCATGTGGAAGTACTATTTCTCCTCTACAAGCCTGCGCAGTTTGAAGGCGTTGCTTTCATTCAGTTTGTTTTGAGTAGTGGAAGTATGGCGTCGTGTTCTGGTGCTATGTCAACGAGAATTAAACAACGCGCTGTTATCGAATTTTTAACTGCTGAGAAAGTGAATCCTAGTGAGATTTATCGTCGTTTAAAGGCTGTTTATTGTGACGATACTGTTGATAGGTCTACTGTGAATCGTTGGGTAATAAAATTTCGTGATTGCCAACCTGGAAAAGCCTTAATTGTTGACAAAACACGCAGTGGACGACCAATCACTGCCTCAGACGATAATCGTCGCAAACTCATCGATGATTTGATTCAAAATGACCGGCGAATCACTCAACAGCGTATCGCAAACCAAATTGGAATATCTAAGGAACGTGTTGGCTTCATTATTGAACAATTGGGATACCGTAAAATCTGTGCACGATGGGTACCACGCCGTCTGACAGACGAGAAAAAACAGCGTCGATTGGAATGCTGTGAACAACTTTTGAAGCGCTACCGTGACGAAGGAGACGACTTTCTTTTGAATATTGTGACGGGGGACGAGTCATGGGTTCATCATTACGATCCCGAAGAAAAAAGGCAGAGCGCTGAATATCGTCATCCACATTCTCCTGTTGTGAAAAAGTTCAAAACACAACCGTCCGCAAAAAAAATTCTTTTGACTGTGTTTTGGGATGCTCGCCGAGTTTATGTGACTGATTATCTGGAACGAGGGGCAACGGTAAATTCTGCTCAGTATATACAGACTCTGAAACACCTCCGACGTCGAGTTTGTCGTGTTAGAGGCAACCTGGCGCCAATAATTTTGCAACACGACAATGCTCGTCCACACACTTCGCGTGCAACTGGAGAGGCTCTGAGAAACCTGAAGTTTCAACCAATTTTACACCCTCCGTATTCTCCCGACCTTGCGCCTTGCGATTTTTATTTTTTTCCTCTACTGAAGAGAGACCTTAAGGGTAATCATTACAGCTCGGACAATGAGGTGAAGGCAGCTATTGCGTCCTGGGTTCGAGGAAAGTCGGAAGAATTTTTCAGTGACGGAATGAAAAAACTTGTTAAACGTTGGGAGAAATGTGTAATGCTTAACGGTGACTATATTGAAAAATAAATAGATAATTTGGTAGGTTAAGATTTGTACTTTAATTTGTTATTTACCCCATCTTGCTATTTCTTTTTGTTCGTCTTCTACAAGCATGTGTGCATTACTTATCAGCCTACCCTCGTAATATCTAACTTAATAGTCGATTTTATAAAAATCTGAAGTAGTTTGAAATGATAAAAATGTCATACATTTTTTTATTGAAATTTTTATTAATATTATTGATCAGTGATATCGTTTTTCTTTACTATCACTGGAGACTGGCATGCCCGCAGAACTAGTAATTCCTCAGCTTCACTGTCCAATTTGTTATCATCCACATGATTTTCTTTTTGACCTCCATTCTTCTGTACTTTTATATCATCATCATCATCATAAAGTTTTAAATCTTTAGCATAGTAACAGACTCCCAGATCTAAAACTGCTGCTGCTACTAAAAATGCTGAAAATAAAATATATATTATTAGGAAAATACTGAATTGAGGTCAAATTCACAATTGTTAGTACCTAAGTATGATTTCTTCCTGCACAGTGACTTTGATTATTACATGTATCACACTTAAAAGGCCTGGGACTAGCTCGTTTCGAGCCATTGTTCATAGTATTTTATTTCCACCAATTTTTATAGGTAATGCTGATAAATGGGTGAAGGTACCAGTAAAGTATTATCCAACATTTTTGTTGACTTATGACAACAAAAATTATATTTACTTAAACAGAAAATATCAATAATTAAATGATTTTTGAGATGGATCTAGAAGTTTTTGATTATTCACTATTTATAAATTCAAATCAAAAACCACCACTACAAAAACTGTAAAACTATCTATCTAAAATCAAATTCCTATTGAGTTTGCACAAATTCATATTAGTAGTAGTTTTTAATTAGTATTTTTTTATTCCCTTGTCTCAAAAAGTATGGTGAAATGAAAAAAAAAAATAGATTGCTATTTATTTTTTGGTTTTTTTATCATTTTACATTTGCTGACTATTCTTCTATTTCATCTTAAGACCTTTTGTTGTCCCCAGTGCCTCGGTGCCTTTGTGAACCACACACTTGATCCATATGTACCAAACGAGCCTCATGCATACTTAGTCCTGTGTGTGAGATATTTATCACTTTTAAGTATGTTATTTGAAATCTCTTTGTATAGATTTGTTATCGTTTCAGAGTAACAAAAAACCCAAACATTTCACTTGGATAACTTGGAATTAAAACTAACCTTAACAAGTTGTGTAACTGATCATGATATCTTAATATCTACCACCATTTAATAAATTTATGGAGACTGCAAACCTAGTCTTATAGTAATTTAGTAATTCTAGGTGATTGAAATATTTTTGTTGCAGTCTGTATTTGAAATCTCAGTGTTGTTGCAATCCGTGACGGGCCTATTATAATATCAGTCACAAAATCAGAGTTATGTTAAGTTCTTACATGACATTAGCCAATAAGAAGATAAAATTATTAGGTAGTATGCAAGATCTTGCTAAACTTCAAATAAACTGGTTGTCATATAAAATAATAAAAAAACATAAAACAGGAAATTTTTCAGAACTTATTAAAAAACTATAAATTTAATGAAAAGTTCTGTGAGATGAAGTGAACTATTGATTTGCAGGAAGTTTGGGAAATCGATTAGGCTAGCTGACAAACTAAATTCTATTCTATTGTACAATAATAGGTTACCAGAAGTCATAAATAATGGTAGAGCTTTATTGTTTGCTGTTGATACTTCAGTAATCAATTAAAGTTTATTGGTAGATGCTCTTGAAGTACCTATGTACATGTGTTAACACAGAGCCCGTAGTATAGTTCCTGAATCGAATGGTATTAACAGTTAATGGGAAAGTGTCAATACTTCTTCAAAAAAAACATAATGTTAAAGAAAGTAGAGAAGTGGATGTATTTATTCATAATAATAGTTTAGAGCATGTAGAAACAGTGAAACTCCTAGGAGTATCACTAGATAGATAGGCCTACTTGTTTTGGGGTTTCTATACCAATCAAGTTTGTAGTAAAATATCATCAGGGGTATTTGCATTAAAACAAATTCTCAGTTTAAATAATAAAAAGTTACTAATTAAGCTAACACCTTCTCTTCTCTTCTCTTTTGATCTTTGTTTGTAATGAAAGTCACTAATGATTGTCATGATCTAATTCTACCTCATATGGCATTTTTATGGTTTTATGGTATTTTAGTGTGGGGTAACAAGAATTGGGTTTTTTTAAAATTCAAAAGAAAGCTATTAGGTGTATGGTGGGAGCTAACCAGCTCACCTCATGCAGACCACTATTTAAGGAGCTTAAATTGCTTACAGTTCCCTCACTCTACATTTTTTTAGGTGATAATGTATGTTAGACAAAATACTTTTATGTAAAATTTCAGTGTTCATTATCATAACATAAGAAACTGAAACTATTATTATGTGGCTAACAACAACAGTAAATTGTTTAAACAAAAATCTACTTATTCACGGAGAAAATACATTAATAAATTACCCCAATTTTTAAAATGTGATAATTTGCATTACTTTAAAAAATCTAAAAAATTAGGTACCTACTTGATTGGTGAAACTTTTTATCGTGTTCAAGAATTTATTTCTAAACATTAGTATTTCTACAATGTGTGATTGAAATATGTATTTCAGATATTATAACTTCTTGACAAAGCCTTTGAAATGAAAAACAGCTTACTGACTACAAACATTGATTTACAGAAAAATTTCTTAAAACACTATGTTTGGAGTGTAGCATTTTACAGGAGTGAAAAATGGGTGATAGGGGCTGCAGAAAGGAAGAGGATAGAAGCTTTTGAAATGTGGTGTTATAGGAAAATTTTAAAGATTAGGTGGGTGGACAAGATAAGTAATTTAGAGGTTCTTAGGCAAGTGGATGAAAAAAGAAGTATATGGAAGCATCTTACCAGAAGAAGGGATAGGCTAGTGGGGCATATCTTAAGACATCCAGGTATTGGGCTATCAATAATGGAGGGTAATATTGAGGGAGTGAATGGTAGGGGGAGGCAAAGGTTAGAGTTTATAAAGCAAATCACAAAAGATGTAGGGTGTTGCAGGTATGTAGATATGAAACGACTTGCGCAAGATAGAAAAAGCTTGGAGAACTACATCAAACCAGTTAAGAGACTGATGACAAAAAAAACTTCTTGACATGTCCTCTACTCCCTCGGGAGTCTCCTGGACGCAATTTAAAAATAAATACCAAAAATTTAGCTTGCTCAGTCTTAAAGAAACACCAAAATATATACTAAATTGATTGAGATCTTAGATTAGACCATTCCAGAGTCATTATTAAATAGAAATACACTATGAATATTAATTTATGCACTCTTAAAAAACAGTCTGTACTCACTACTTGCTGTCACATTTAGATTAAAACGCAATCTCTCTCCATCGTACAACCAACAATTTCCTGTCTTACCACAAGTCTGACCCCAGATGATGCAAACTGAGTCTGTGAACATATTTAAAATATAGAATAAGTAAACTATTGTGCAGAAGGTTTTTTGTTATTCTGTAAACAGGCAGCCATCAATGTAAAGTCAAAGTGTACTTTATAAGTATGTCATTGTAAATCAATGTACAGTATAAGTATACTCATGAAGTGCTGCAGTTTATTATGTGTTCATAATATGGACGTAATTAAATTTGTCAGTTAAAAGGTCACTTAAAGGATATTCATCTACTATATTGGAGGAACACCAACAAACCTTTTCCTTATATATAATCCAGATCTATGCAGCCGACAAGTAAGGTTTTCACAGTGAAGTAGCTTATGTAATTCAGAAAAAAGTGACATTTAACGTTTCTATTTTACCAAATAATGACTGGTATTAAGAAAACTTGATATGTACATTATAAGTACTAATTTAACAGTTTGCCTTGAAAACTATTCCCATTGATTGTAAAAATAATTTTGCAATGGAATTTTTCTTTAAATTTTGTGTATCATGTTCACCATTTTAGGTATCTCCATGTTGATGCATAAATTGGTCATACCCAGTGAGTATAAAGCCTCTAAAATCCTGGAAAAACTGAAGAAACTCTCAAACGGTTAAATTGGTCTTATAAATTTAATTTGTTTTCAGTGAAAGGATTTTATAATGCAGTAGAATCTCAATTCTGAAGCAAATGAGTCGAGTAGTTGTCTGCTTAATGGAAGTTCAATGGAAACAAGTAAAATGAATCAGAGAAATATACTCTGGAATAAACTATGGTTATTACTAAAAAAAATTATTGAAAAATCCATAAATTAATGAAGTAGCACTGTGTGGTTTAGTTACTAGAATGAACTCAGTCACATAATCAACAGTCTTGAGCTTAAATACGTATTACAAAAAAATTCTGGTGTGAAACACACAACTTTCTCTTGCCAATAAAAATAATAATTAACAATAAATCTAACATTAGTAATAAAACATAAGAAATAAACAAAAAACTAACCTCAATAAACATAACCTAATTTTAATCATGAGTGAAAGACGCAAAATGAAAATCAACATCAATTTGACTTAAAAATATGAAAACCACCGGGTTGGTCTAGAGGTAAAGTCGCCGCCACGAGTCAGCTGTTTTAACAGCTGAGTTTCGGAGACGAAGGTTCCTGGTTCAAATCCTAGTCAAGGTAGTTACTTTTATTAGTATAGCGAGTTTTTTGCAACGTCAGTTGTGTCGCTTCTCGCATCCCAATCGCCATCTTTCCTTATCGATCCAGTCTCCTTCAAAAAGTCCTTTACTTTCCATTTGAATGCGGACGTTGGAGATCCATTCCTTTCGCGGTCTTCCACGCTTATTTCTGTTTGCAGGAATCCAGTTCCAGACCTTCAACGGTATTCTCTCCTCATTCATTCTGCGCAGATGTCCATACCATTTTAATTGTTTCTCTCCGATGACATCCATTATCGTGTTTTTTGCGCCCATCCCTTATGGTTTCATTTCTGATTCGGTCCAGCAACGTTAAACCTAAGCTTCTCCTCCAGTACATCATTTCAGTTGAGAGAAGTTTTTGAGATTTAATTTTATCCACACTCCACACTTCCGACCCATACGTCACGACAGGCTCAATCATTGCCTGGTATATTTTTTTTTTGTTTTTTTAGTTATGTTTTCATTCCATAGGATTGGGTGTAGTGATCTAATCATATTTTTCCCCTTCCTTATCTTTTCCATGATATCAACTCTATCCTTTCCATCCTCACTAATTACAACGCCGAGGTATTTGTATTTTTTAACGTTTATGATCAAGCCATTTTCCGTTTCAATATCCTGTCCTGTGCCTCCTAACTGCATGTATTGTGTCTTATCTGTATTAACCTCCAAGCCCCATTTTCTGTATTCCTCTATCAGTTTTATTATCATGTAGGTCATGTCCTGATGATCTTCTGCTAGAACTACCTGGTCATCTGCAAAGAGGAATGTATGTATCTTAACATCCTCCAGCTCTATTCCCATTGGGCTACATTTTTTTGTCCATTTCTTTAGAGCATTGCAGAGATATATTTTAAATAGGGTTGGAGAGAGGCAGGAACCCTGTTTCACCCCTTTTGTTTGAGAAAAAGCCTCAGAGGTTTCATTTCCAATTTTTATGACTGCTCGATTTTCCTTGTACAATGCTTTCACGGCATTTATAAACACATTATTTATGCCTGCATCTTTCATTGCAAGCCATAATTTCTGTAATGGAACGGAGTCAAATGCTTTACACAGATCTATAAAAGTGGCGTGCAATTCCATACCTCTTGCTTGTCGCTTTTCTATTAGATGTTTCAGGGTGAATAAATTGTCCACACAGGAACGGCCTGGTCGAAATCCACTTTGCTCTTCTATTTCTGTTATTTCCTTTTCTATTCTGTTTTTTATAACTCTTTCATAAAGCTTTCCAATGGATGATGTAACACTAATACCTCGATAATTATTACATTCGCTTCGTTTTCCCTTTTTGTATATAGAATGTACATATGAGATCTTCCAGTCTTTAGGAATCACATCTCCTTTTAAACACTTATTAAAAATTTCACACAGCAGTTCTAGCACTGTCATGGTGGCGTGTTTAATTAACTCGATAGGCAAATCACCTGGTCCTGGGGCTTTATTATTTTTCATTTTACGCAGTGCTGTTTTTATTTCTTCTAATTTAATTGGCTCTGCTTCTCTTACTACTATTTCCTCCGCCTCAATGCCTGTCACCAGATATTCTGTGCGTTGCTCTGTTAAAAGATTATTATAGTAGTCTTTCCATTGTGTTATTTTTATAGGATTAATTTTTCTTTTTTCATTCATATTTTTTTTTAGATTGTTTATAGTGGTCCAAGCTTTCCTAGATCTAGATCCTCCTACCATTGAGTTTATTTCTGCACATTTTTTATCCCAAATCTGGTTTTTTGTTTTAATTATTTCTTTTTTCACTGTATATTTAAGTCGATTATAATTTTCCCTGTCTTCGTCATCATTAGATACTAACAATTTATGGTATAGCTTTTTCTTTTCCTCCACCAGATCCTTTAGATCGTCAGTCCACCAATAATTATTATTACTACTATTTCCTCCGCCTCAATGCCTGTCACCAGATATTCTGTGCGTTGCTCTGTTAAAAGATTATTATAGTAGTCTTTCCATTGTGTTATTTTTATAGGATTAATTTTTCTTTTTTCATTCATATTTTTTTTTAGATTGTTTATAGTGGTCCAAGCTTCCCTAGATCTAGATCCTCCTACCATTGAGTTTATTTCTGCACATTTTTTATCCCAAATCTGGTTTTTTGTTTTAATTATTTCTTTTTTCACTGTATATTTAAGTCGATTATAATTTTCCCTGTCTTCGTCATCATTAGATACTAACAATTTATGGTATAGCTTTTTCTTTTCCTCCACCAGATCCTTTAGATCGTCAGTCCACCAATAATTATTATATTTTGTTTTTTCTTTCAAACCTAAAGCTTCGAGTGCTGCAGTGTGCATTTTGTTCTTCAAAATATCATACATTTCTTCTGCCGTGCCGGTAATCTCCTCTTTTAATTTTTGTGCCAAACGCAGTTTGTAAAGAAAACTTGTGGATTCATTTTTCAAGCCGTCTATATTGTATGATTTTGCGGCTTCAACTTTATTGTTCTGTTCATACTGTCTCTGCCTCTTGTTGTATTTTATATTGACAGGGACTTTTACAAGGCGATGATCCGAACCACATTCAGCTCCTCTCCAAACTTTCACATCGTAAGGTGTTATGGCAGAGTCTTGCTTGATACGGATTTAAAAGAGTTACTTTTATACGGATTTAAATACTAGACAGTGGTTACCGGTGTACTTTGATGGTTGGGGTTCAATTAACCATACTCTCTCAGGAATGGTCGGCCTGGGTCTGTACAAGACTACACCTCATTTACACGTCATACAAATCATCTTCATATCATTGGGTCATGGGGTTGCTTATTGTTCTGAATTGAACAGATTTCAACGTACACATCAGGATTACACATCAGGGATTAAAAAAAAAATATATATGAAAATCACTCTTTCATGCTAAACTCTGTAGAGAAAAATGCTTTAAATAAAAGTTGTAGATCTTTTAATTTCCTGAAAATTTGATTATATACACTTTTGTCGTAAAATGCATACTAAGGTCACAATCTTAAAAAAAATTGATTTTTCACACTTCGTGGGAAAAAACAGAAAATTGCTAATTATCGCTAAACTAAGCGTTACACAAAAAATGCTCGAAATAAAAGTTGTACAATTTTAAATTCTCTACAACTTTTATTATTATTATTTTTATTTTATTATTATTATTATTATTTTATTTGCGCTAAAATGCGTATTAATGCTGCAATCTTAAAAAAACAACTTTTTACGTGAAAACAGCCTCACCAAGAATTTCAGCAAACATGGCACCTGCCCTATCTTGTAGAGCATAAAAAATTTAGTAAACCAGGTGATTTTAAAAAAAATCATAGGACCCGTTTTAGAGAAAATCGCAAAAAGTGAAAAATGACACGAATAAACTACTACTTCCGGTTGACCGATTTTGATGAAAATGTTCGTGTCGGGTCCGGTACTGGTGTCTAACGTAAGTTTCAAGTTTCAAGTTTGTACAATGTTCTGTTCTTGAGATATTCTGTACAAGTTTGTCAATTTACATGCATTCTATAGGTCAAAATTAGACCTGTGAAAACCTGTAGCATGGGTAATCCTTAGTAGACATGTTTATCTTAATTATGCTCAAACTGCAGAAGTGGTAAAGCTATGTAATGGTACCATATCGACAAAAACATTTAAAAAAAAATGGAACCTACGGATATGTCCTGGACTGGCAAAAAAGTGGACCTACAATCACACCATTGTGAATCATAATACAGGGGCCCTGAGACCTGTGCCACTGTCAATGTATTAAATGAAGTAGGCCCTATATCTCTGGTTACATAATTAAAAAATACGAAGAGCAACTTGTTAAAATTTAAAGTAAATTGCCATTTTAAAATGTATGAGGCCTTAGGGCCAGCCCAGTCAGTCGTCTGGTATAAAGTCTCTATTATATGTTAAGTAACACCGGTTGGGCAAGCGACTTTGTATGGTGACCAGCTGACAGCCATCCGTGAAAAAACTCTACTGGGGGTCCATGTTCAAACTCATGCCTAATTCACGTCAAATAATACAGCAAAGCAGTGATCAAATTGGGGTAGTTGTCAATAATGTGCAGTTCCCGATAACATTTATAAAAGCTAAAAAAAATTTAAGGATTCATTGTCTGTTGACTGGTGTAAGATATGCACATCAAGATTAGTTAATTCCAGACTCTATTTCAATGGTTGAAATTAACTTATCAATATGGCAGTGAAGATAACAATTGGCGCATTAAGTGGGGTGTATTTTTAGGGATGCTTAATTATTTAAGAAATAATTTATAACTTTTTACATCCTGAATGTTCTGCTGTTTACTTGCTTTCATTATAAATTGCAGGGGTTAGTTCAGTAGACTGATTTCATACTTCAGTATTATTAATCTGCATAAAACTTCTCGAAGGTCTTTGAGACTGTACAGAATAAAATCCAGCTATTAATGTGCTGTCAATTTAATTAATAATTAAATTGACAATCTATTTTATTGTAAACAAAGTCAGAGCTAACCTAATAGTAAACCATAGAATATGGGCCCTGGTATGAACGAGAGAAGAACCAAAATCAATTCTAACAATCCTATGGCGAGAGCTTTGTCATCAGGTGAAACACATCTTTAACAGAACAGAAAAAGTCACATAATTAGATATTTGAAACAGAGTAACTAATGATTTCCAAGTAAATTAATACCTACATTATATTTGCAATTAATTATAATTTATTATTTGTATTTATTTAGCCAGCCCATTCGTGTAGAGTAGGTCAGCACAACAGGATTCTATGCCAGAGGTCCTGGGTTCAATTCCCAGTCAGTTCTAGCATTTTAAAATTTTTGTTTCACCTCTTATCATTACCTACACATAAGCTAAGGCTTATGTAGACATAATAAAACAAATCAGGTATTATATTTTGCATTTCTTTTTGATTGAATGTGAAAGTAATTGAAATAAATAGTTTACATGAATAAAATAAAAATATATTTTGTCAAGGACATAGTTTAAAAATTTTGAAAGTAAGCCACCAGAATTTAAATTACTAAAATAACTGATAGTTTTATAACATTTTGTTTTTTTATTATTATTTTTTTTTGGTTTAATGTCCAACTGTTCTGCAATTACTGCTAACGCAGATGGTGAAGGATGAAATAATTTTTTTGTAACGTATGAAAATATGCCATGCCTAAATGGGATTTGAACCCAAGATCGCATAATGAGAGGCAAGCACATAACAAATAACTTTTAGAATTGTGTACAGGATGAGATAAACTTTTGTTTAAATCACTCTAATTTTCAATAACCACCAGGTTGGTCTAGTGGTAAAGTCACCTTCGTATATCAGCTGTTTAACAGAGTTTCGGAGATGAAGATTCTGTGGTTCAAATCCTAGTAAAGGTAGTTACTTTTATTCAGATTTAAATACTTGAGAGTGGTTACCAGTATACTTTGATGGTTGGGGTTCAATTAATCATATTCTCTCAGGAACCATTGGCCTGAGTCTATACAAGACTACATCTCATTTATACATCATACAGACACATATCATCCTCATTTCATTGGGTCATGGGGTTGCTTATTGTTCTAAATTGAACAGATTGTAAATATGTACAAAGTATTTCATAAGTATTTTTTCTTTTTTTTTATCCATTAAGGATAAAAAACATTTATAACATATTTTACAGAATATTATTGTACATCAAACAGATTTTTTTATGTTTTTTTTATCTAAATGAAGAAGACTTAATTTAATAAATTTGGTAGATTGTATTAAAAGTAAAAGATAAAATTTAGCTGTTTTTCTAACCCTTATTTTGTAATAAGAAGAACAACCAGATCATCCAGTATTATTGACCTGCATTATAACTTTAACGCATTTCCTAGAAACAGTTTTCAGCTCTTCCAGTTAAAATGTACATTTCATGTTGAATATATGCAGTAAGTGCATCTGATATTATGTCCTGCATTAAAACAATTAATTTTTTTCGCGGTGATGAAAACAATGTAGATTGCTTCTTATCTACTTACAGCACCCTTCAAGTGCAACAAAACCTTAAATAAAACTGTTGACTATTGTTTTCAGAATTAAATTATTAGACTGACTTAAAATTTGAAAAAAGAAAAACTGAAACTGTAATAATGCACCTTACTACTTATTATCTGACCCTAACAACATTGTTTTCAGAATTAAAGCAACAGATTGACAGTTTTAGAAATTAAAAACAATTACCGGAACTGCAGCAAACTATTTCCAGCTCTTCCAGTAGAAGATGTAAATCTCATGAAACTCATTAATATAACAAACATAAGAAATTGTTGGCTACAGTCAACAGGACATGACCCAGATACTACAGAGCCAGAAGATAATGCACATGAACAGTCTGTATACACCTTGAACAAAGAGAATAAAAAAATAACAACTATAAATTGCTCCCAAAATAAAAATAAGTGTAATTTACTAGAATCTATGTGGGTACTGGGTGACCTGGAATAATATTAGTTTAAGTCAAATAATTGTCGATTGAATGTTGCTTGAACTCTAAAATTCAACCACTTATATTGAACTGTGAAACATTAAATACCTTTAACAAATAAATCTGATTTCTGACGTGAGTAAGTCAAATGTTTTCTTTTTATTACAGAGCCGTAAGAAAATTTTATTCTTCTTATCAGAAACGTTGGAATAAAGTTATTCTTAGTAAGATATATAGTCTTTTAGAGATATTGTGGATGGCCAAAAATAATAATGTGTTAAAAAATTTCTTTGTTAACATAATACACATCTAGCAAATAAATAAATTTGTCCCACCAACACATACATTGGTGACAGCAATATTATCTTAATCACTGTTATGACTGATTTTTAAAAAAAATAATAAAATTTTAACTTACTTTTGAATTGTTGAAAAATGAATATGAGTCACATCCAGCATGACACGGGGAATAAAATGTTGTATCTGTCTCTAAATGACAGACTGGGTCATATTTCACAGCTGACATACAGTTACAGCCTGCATTACATGTTGCTGTGAGGTTCCATCTGAAATAAATACTCATATTCCTAAATATTTATTATGAAAATAATATTGATTTTTGTAATGAGTAAACAAACTGTAGCTACACACTAATCGATGCAAGAGAAGAATATTTTTTAATTTAAAGAAATTTATCAAATCGAACTGCTCTTCTAAAACTTTATATTTAAGGTAAAACTTTACTAATTTAATATGGATGCTTAACTGCAAAGAGATACGTGTTGTTCTGCTAAAAGTTTTTTGTTAGCTACATGCAGTGCACCCATTTAATAACATGCTCTTTTATACTGCAGCTGGTGTGTGATACAACTCTTTAAATTTTCTTGGTTTTAATAAACCTCTGGTGTTGGTTAATGGTCCGAACAAAATTTAGACAACTGATTAGTGACTTTAAGGGCTTCTATGAAGAACAAAAGCAGAACATTATTAGATGGACCGAAAAAGGAGAAAAGCCAACGGTGAAAGAATGCTGAGAGTGTGGGATGGAAAACAAGCTTCCAGAAATGTCTTGAACTATTTTACATGATTTAAAATGGCCCTACAGTATCTGTAAACGAAAGAACCTTTGGTGTCTTAAGTTGTAGTCTGTATGGTTTTAGTACTAATAACTGAATGTTCAAAAAATTTTGTTTTGTTTTAAGATGTATCAATATCTTGGCTGTTAGCAACTACAGTGGGATATAAAATGGTGAAAATTTGAACATGTAAAAGTGTCCAGGCCGTAGCTAAGATTGAACCAGGGTTGCTGTAGTACTGTAATGCTGTTATGAGAATGTAGAGATAAGGAAAGAGCTTAACATCTTTGCAATAAGCAATAGGGTACTGCAAAATAAATTACTGTGGATAGAGCATGTGGACAGGATGACTGCAAATAGGATACCTAAGCAGGTGCAGGGTTATAAACCGGAGGGAAGGAGAGACCAAGGTCGCCCGAGGAAGAGATGGGAAGATTTCAGAGGTTGAGAACAAGCAGGAATGCCTAATCCTTGAAGGGCAGAAGAAGAAGTTAAATTATTATTATCAACGTATGAACTGGATGTAGGAACTGTACCAGATTGACTGTTCTGTTTTTAACTGTACCAGTTATCTGTTATAACATTATGTCATATGTGTCGTTTCAAACTTGCATCATACGAAAAATTCCTGGATTTGCCAGGTGTTATTAACAAAATGTAATGAACTAATATAAATGTTCTACAGCTATTCTAATCCAAGAATAACTTAAATTTATAATCAACCAAATATTTCAAAAGAAAAGAGCAAGAATACTTTGACAAAAAGCAAGAATACTTTCAAAACAAACCTGTAATCTGCACCTTCAGATCCATGAAATTTACTTATTGGACACCCAATAAATATAAAGAGATAATGTCCGATAGCATCTATTGATTCTACAAACATATTCCAGCCAGCCAGAAATCTTGCACTTGGTTTAAAAATTGTTACCAAACCTCCGGACACAAGCAAACCCAAACCTGTGAAGATTAGTCCTACAGATCCTTAAAAACAAACAAAAGAAAAAAATATAGGTATTTTTGAAGTTCTGTCAACAGTTTGGTTATTTGTGAATAGTAAGGGTTATGAAACTGTGGAATTAAATGTATTAAAATTTTCAAGAATCAAACTCAGTCTTTTGTGAAGTCTAATATGCTGTTCACTTTGCAACAAAGATGGTATTATTTTTACTTTTCTTTTATTATGTAGCTAACATAAAATGTAAAGAAGGCAAACAAGCAATAGTTTAATCAGAACTAACAATATTTACTCAGTTTTGTTTTCCAGTATTATGTTATACAACGGTGGCTCAAAAAAGTAGCCTCCGTTTGGCTGTAAATAAAAAATACTTGCATCGAAAAAATATTTTATTGTATACATCTTAAAACTACAGCTTTTTTCTATTTTTCGACATATTCACCAATAAAATTGAAGCATTTCTTATAGCATATCACTAATTTACAAATTCCTTCTTCATACAATTCATCTGTCTGAGCACACAACCAATCTTTCATGACATTTTTAAGTTTGTTGTCGGCATCGAAATGCTGTGATGGTAGCCACTTCTTCATGTGATTGAAGAGATGAAAATCATTGGGTGCCAAGTGGATGATCAAAAACATCCTATTTGAATTGCTTCAAAAGCTTTTGAGTTTTTTGAGCACTGAGCAAGAATTACGCAAAAACACAACATCGGATGTCAGCATACCGCGATTTACGTAAGGTGGCTTTACGTAAGCCACCCAAGTTTTGTCACCAGTCATAATTCTCTTCAAAAAACCTTCTCCTTTCACTAAAATCCTTCCTACCAAAATTCAGCTGCCCAGGTGGCTGAATTTTATGAAGAAGGTATTTTAAATTGGTGAAACACTAAGACAAATGCTTAAATTTTAATGGCGACTATCTTGAAAAATAGTAAATAGCTGTAATTTTAAGATGTATACAATAATATACTTTTTACATGCAACTTTTTTTATTTACAGCCAAACAAGGTTATTTTCTGACCTGCTCTTGTAATTATGATGTTTCTGTCTTGATTTTGTTTAGTATAATATACTAATTATAATTATACAGAAATGTAATATTTTGTCTTATATGATCACTCTAAATGGCTGGAACTTAAGTAACTTAAGTGAGACTGACTTGAATTTTGTGAATTTTTTTACTTCTATGTTTGATAAAATATTTAAGTTAATTAAAATAAAAACTGTGCGAGAGAATTCTTTAATCTTACATGGAATTTTAGCCTATCCTTTCCTCTGTCTTTTCAGTTCTTGACTTGTTGAGTATGGAAATACATTTAAATTTACAAGACATAAATACTTATTCATTGTTGCTAAAATTCAATGTTACTTAGATACATCTCAGGGTGGATAAAGACAGCTAAGTATAATTAAATCAGATGATTAATGTACACTTATTCCTAAAATAACTAACACTATGTAGTTTACTAGACCTTACCAGTAACTAAATTAGCTCTTGAAGCAGATTGCTGGAATTGTGATTCCATGTATTTTGGTAGAAACGTCCAATATCCTACCATTCCAAACATGTAGAACAGTGAGCTAAGTGTGTTCAAAATTAACAGTTTATTGTGTGATAACCGCCGCATTGTTTTTATGAAATCTGAAAGGAAACATTAAAACTTTGAAAACTGAGTTTCTGAAACATTAAAAATATTTAGTGAATAATGAATTTCTCTTGGACTTTTCAATACAATAAGTACCTGATTCAAACAGCTCAGAAATTGCCCCCCCCCCCAAAATGGGAGGCTTGTTTTAATATAAAAATATTAATATTTTTGCTATCATGTTAATTTGCTTTTTACTACAGTAGATAAAGCTGTATTTTAAACTTTTGGGATTTTAAAAATTTGTTAGGTTCAATAATTGGATATTTTGTACCTTTAAAACAATCAGTTTCCGACTCTCTAAACCCGGGAGTTATGTAAAACCAAATTGAGAGATTTCTGCATTACCTCTTACTATTATACAGGTACCTGCTTTACTTTTTTGAGGCTTTATGTTTGAAATTCTAAGGCTGTGGAATGAAATTTTATGTAATCTTTTTGTAACTGGATTACTGTAGAAATAACAAGCACTTTTTACCATGACATTTCCAAACCCCTGAATTCATTCCCTTTAGGAACCAGCTATAGGCCTTCTGTACTTATAAGAAATATTGTTTTGAGAAATACAAGTTAAAAATGTTTTAGCGTTTTCCAGTTTTTTCTTATTTTGAATTATTTTACTAGTGACCCCAAAAATTTAAAATAACTCCCTTGGTTATGTTTGGGAAAGTATACAATAGCTCACACCTGTTACCAAGGTACAAAATATGCTCTCAGTTTTCTCTTGTGTAAACTATTTCTAATCAACTCCTGATGAAAGAAAAATTCACTCTAGAGTTAAAAAGCCAAAACAAAATTTCTATTGAGTTAAAATACCTCTTTCATTTTGACAATGTCCCCTAACACTAAAAAATATTTGGGGCTGGTTGATTTTTTATTTTAGGGGTTAAAAAATTTTGAGGTTGGTATTTACAATTTGTTTTAACAAAAGGTTTTATGTTTTTGTTTAATTATTTAAAGACACATCTACTACTTTGGTTAAGTAATTACTTTGGTTAAGGGTCTTAAAAAAGTTAATTAAAGAAAAACAGCTAAACAAAAATGTTAACTCTGCAGACTTGAACCAAATTAAATGAAAACAATTATATTTACTATGTAAGCCAAATTATTGTTTTGTGTTTTCCACCTCCTGTTAGTTTCATGCTTAATTAAGAGTTACCTGTTTTGGTTTGTGGTTCCAGTCAAGTTCTCCTGTGGAAAATGATAGGTTACATTTTATCAAGGGTTTTGGTAGGCAACATGTTATGTTTTCAGATATTATTAACTTCAGGCCAATCATCAGCAAGAAAATTTGAGGCATGTTGAAAATTACGTATTAAGCTGCATCAGTTACAATCAGTAGACACGTTAACAGTACAGTATAATTTCATAAATTGTGAACATTTATGTAGTGAATATGCATCACAAGAATATACATGTATATATACCTACATGAATTAGATGAATAATTTGCATTATATGTTACCTTTGAATGATCTTCTTGGCTGTGAAGGTTTTTTAGCCAGCTCTTTCCTGCGTGCAGCAGCTCTGGGTAAAGTCCTTGGGAAGAAAGCCATCAGTGCACTTAGAACGAGGTTCAAAACTCCAAGTGGAATCCAAGCTGGCAAAATAATTCCAATAGTTCGTGCATCATGATCATTTCATTCACAGTACTGTAATAATAATTTCATTTACAGTACTGTAATAATAGACTACAGTAAATCACTTTTTAATACATTCATCTCTGTTCATTCTGTTCAATTCTTTCATTGCTAATAAAATATTTGAACACTAACAAAAAATTCTGGTTTTAAACACTCACACAACTTTCACTTGCCAATGCAAATAATGGAAAACATCTAATTTTAATCATGAGTGGATGACGCTAAATGAAAATCAACATCTGTACGATTAGATTTTGATGATCAAAATATGGAAAATCACTAATTGGGCGCTAAACTAAGCTTTGTAGAAATAAAAGTTGTTGGTTTGCAAATTTTCTATAATTTTAATTATTTATGCTTTTGTATTGAAATGCATTTATAAGGGTTGCAATCTTAAAAATATAATTTTTAGCATGAGAGCACAGCCATCCGATGAATTTCAGCAGACATGCTGCTTATTCCATCTAGTAGAGCATAAAAAATTTAGTATATAAGGTGATTTAAAAAAATTGTAGAACGTTTTTGATAAAATTATGTTTTGTTCTCCCTAATCTTTACCACCACCAAGCATGAAAACTGAAATCTTGGTACTGTCTTTTCCCTTAACATATTGACATTATCTCTCCTCCAATTACACAAATTTCAAAGAATATTAATGTTGTTAGAAAAGTGTGGTAAAAATATCCCTAATGTACTTTTATATTATGAATGATAAATTATATGCATATACTGTAAGCATTAATATTATATTTATTTCATTTATGTGATAATATATGAACAGATGAACTTTAATGAGTTCAAAGGTTATTGAGAACCAGTGTAATCAGGGATCGGTTTTCAATGAATAAACAAATTCTGAAATCTGATAGTTTTTCTGAACTCTTAGGATAATTCCAGTGGAAGGTCTTGATCCATTTATTTCACTTTATCCATTGGGAATGGCAAAATATTTCCTTAAGTCTTTGAGCACTAATGAGTCAAGATATATTTAGTAATAAGTTGGCGTAATACTTTGATAGTTCCATGCACAGAGTAAGAGTGCTACATTATGTACAAGCACCAACTTGCTATTAACTGCCATTTTATTATTTAATTTATTTAAAGTCACATCAACAGCTTGGTTATTAGTGACTATGGTGGGTTTTGGCATGTAATAATTTTCAGACTCTAGCTGGGAATCGAACCCCGGACCTCTGCTTAATAGGCTAGCGCACTAACCACTATGCCACGCAAGTGTCCACTGCCATCTTTTATCTGCTTCTTTTTAGTGTATTGAAAGTCTGCATCAACCTTTAATTTTTTAATAACCTAACTGGTTATTAGCAACTGCGGTGGGTTTTAACTTGGAAAATTTTAAGACCCTAGCCAGGAATCGAACCCGCGACCTCCAAGTTATAGGCTAGCACACTACCACTAGGCTATCGAAGCGAAATACATGTAAATTGCAAATATTGTGATTCCTTGAAGGGTTTAATTAAATTTCTAAATTTTTGATAAAATGTGGAAAGTTTTAAATTAATTGGAAATTTTTAATAAACTAGCTGGTTGTTAGTGATTACAGTGGGTTTAGCTTGTAAAACTTCCAAATCCTACCCAGGAGTTGAACCTGGGACCTCCATGTCATAGGCTAGCGCACTACCACTACACTACAGAGGCGGCCTTACATCTGGTTTATTATGTATGAAAAGTGCTGCTGTACTTAAAATTGTTGCAACATGAAATACTTTTAAAACATTTATGCAACTTCCTATAAAATATATACTTCAGGGTACAACAACTTTTCAAGTGTTTATTATACTGGATTTTCTAGTCTGAATTTCTCAGAAAATGTCTTTCTTTTTTAATGTTTTCTGCTTATTTTCTTGAATCACTAAACTGAATAGTTTAAAATTTGAAGAACCATTTGCTAAATATGTAGCCTAATACACAAATAATACACATTAAATGTATGTAATTTGCAAATATTGTGATTCCTTGAAGGGTTTAATAAAATTTCTGTAAGTTTTTGATAAAATGTGGAAATGAAAGTAAACCCAATAAAAAACAGAGTATGGTTCATGTCGTATAGCCTCTAGTTCCATCGTGGTACTATTAAAAGAAAGAAATGAATGCATAGTAATGGAATTTAGTTGACTGTCAAGGTAAGAGCTTTAGTAGCAATTTGTTATTACTGCCATTGTAGCCAACTGAAGTAAGATAGAAGATACTTTACTAAAAGTAGATCACGATAAATTGACTTATAGTAACTCAAAAACCGTTGTTTCACTAATCAAAAAATTTAATTTAAGTTTAATTTATCATAATATATAATTACTTACCATACCACCAGGCTCCTACCCATCGAGGATCATTTATACCAATTGTGGGTTTCAGTGATGGATCTATAAACATTTCTAGAGAGTATGATGCCAGAAAGAAACCAACTGTTGGCCCAAGCATTCTGATGAAAGCTGTGGCAGCTAAAAAGATAATGAAAAACCTTTTTCATTTATTAATCCTTTGTTTATGTGGTTAGGTCTGTGTGATCTTATACTGAGAATTAGAGGAAGTTAGAGGCCCAAGAAACACAAGAAACCTCTTGGGGCAACAAGCTGAGACAGATGTCAGAGGCAACAAAGTGTAAGAAAAGAAATACCAGGGTTTTGCAAACTTGCTAAACAAAGTTTTAATGGTAACACTCATTGCAACAGCATTCTGAAGTTTGTTTCTATTTCAACAGAATATTTTTGTAGTTCTTATTTTAAAAAATAAACAATTTGTTTCCATGATCAGTAGTGTGAGTTTATTTTTTAAGATTTCACAAGTAACAATATTGTTATTTGTATTGGGAATTGTTTGTAGTGGGGAGGGGCAAACACACTATGCCAGAAGTGTGAAAAAATGCTCCTAGACCTCCCCTGTTGAAAATACTGTATTTGTTTTTCAACGACTTTAGTGTAGGCTATAAGTGAAGTTTAAATCGACCTAACATATTAATGAATGATTGAATGAAACCGTTCTTGTTTGACCTTTGTTTGCATCTGTACAGAATTTTGAACTATCACACTATAAAAAAACTTCAAATAATAAGGGATGGATGAAAGAAAAAAGAAAAACTCCCAGAAAATGAATGTTGAGAATGTGAACTCTTAAGGAAGCTTTTTGAAGTAATCAAATTTACTTATTTATTTAATGCAGTCTGTAATAGATTGCTTTTAGTCCAGATGTTACGTGCATTAAGGTTAACGCAGACAGTGAAGGGTGGTAGATGAAACTGGGTGATAAAAAATACCTACCACACCGACCGGGAATTGAACTCGAGGCCAAAAAAGCCAGCTGCACTGATCACTACACCAATGGGCTAGCCTGTAATGGGCTTCAATTATAAAAATAATTAATAATGTACTACGACTATGAATTAAACTTCATTGATAATGGAAAAGGCATTAAATTCAAGAGCTCTGTTATTTTACAGATACAGTTGCAGTATTGCCATGCTATCCCAGCATTAAAAATTTTTTAATTGATGGTCACAGTCTTCTTTGTTTTCTTTTGTCGAAGGAGACTCTAAAAAGGCCATTTGAAAGGTTTATTCTCTCAGTATTGTGATATGATATAACTTCAAGTACTTTTATAATAAAATATTTTGCATAAATGTGTTAGATGAACATTCTCAGGTTCAACAAACTAAATCAGTGTGTTAAGTAACCAACAACTTCATTAAAAAGTAATACTTAAAATTTTGATGTAAAAGTTACTTTGAGTTCATGTGACTAAAAGAAAATGCATTAACTCTTTTAGGTGAAGATCTAATCTTAGGTATTAGTAAATATTTTAAAATTTTCATCAGAGAAAGAAAAATTATTTAGTTATAAAAGGTTAATTTACTCTGTGAAAATATTTATATTCTATTTTGTAGGTACATATTGTATAATTTAATAATTCAGCTGGTACGACAAAGACAATATTAAATTTAAAGAAAAATTTGTATCATATTATATTCATATGATCATATTTGTATCATATATTGATAGCATTATCCAACTTTTAGTTTTTTTTTTATTTATTATTGGGAACTGTACATTATTGTATGTAATAATTAAATGATGACCATGTAAATCTATACTTACAAATAAGTACTGCAATTTTATCTTTTCGGGTGTTGTCATCCAAGTAAGCAATGCCAAGTGACCAGTAACTACTCCCTCCAATACCAAGTAAAACCTGAGAAAACATTAAGATCGCTGTTGGCATAAATGATGTAGCCTTTTCAGAGCAGTCTTCATGAATGTTGGGGAAACCACACAGTGATCCCACAGATGAATTTCTACTGGATCTGTTACCTAAAAGCAAACCACGAAATATGAATGTGTAAAACGAAAAAGAACATGGGTTAGTAAAACAATGGTATACGTAGGTTGGTGCTTGAATCCCTCACATTTACTCACCTTGAAGCTTTCTGAATTGTATTTTGTGCTTTGCTTAAAAAGCATGTAACTGTCCTTTTCAGTTCAAATCATTGTTTTTATATACTATGTCAAGTTTTATATTATAATAGTATATGTATGTGAAACCCCTTTCTTGAGAAATAAAGGAAAGTGAAAGTTTTTTTGGTTTTATGATCGACTGTTTTGCAATTACTGCTAATGCAGACAATGAAAAGGGTGATACAGTAGATGAAAAAATATTGGACTTGATCGGGAATCGAACTAGGGACCCCGGCGTAGAAGCCAAATGTGCTGACCACTACACCACGGGCGAAGTCATGGACGTACCCAGGATCAAAACTAGTGGGGTAGGGGGCAAGCCATGTTGTTCAGGTTGTAACATTTTATTGGGCCCTCCAATTATATTTCTCGATTTTTACACCGTTTCAGTGTGTTAAACAACTGATTATTCGCCTTCATCCTACCTAATTTTGTTTCATATCATTACTTTATAACCATTTAATTATTATTTTTTGCTTCTAGGGAGAGCGAAAAATCCCCTGCCCCTCGCTGGGTACGCCAATGGGCGAAGTATTAAAAATTTGTCCCAATAACAGAATTTTTTAGCTCAAAAAAACTTGGGGTCTTTTCCGTTTTCTGTATGCCACTATCAAATCCAAATTCCCTGAAGGGTTACACACTTGTTCATTTCTCCCACTCCCTGCTTTACTGAATACTCATACTGTGACAGACACATTCACGCACGCCTACACACATCCTTCCAAGTCCCAGTATATAGTACTATGTCACACGTTCTGTTGTTTTAGTTCATATTTTGATTGTTTTATTGTTTATTTTGCTATTACTACATTAATATTAAGTTAATTTTTTAATTTTTACATTGGAAAGAGAAAGTCGTGTGAGTGTTTCACACATACTTTTATAGTTGCCACATCTTCTGGGATTATGTAATAATCCCTTTTCCTGAAGTAACTCGGCAGCATCTTCCTCCGTCCGAATATTATTAAGTAACTTTACAAAATTCATAGCACACTGTATAGTTGTTAAGGGGAGACTGTATGATGGTTTTGACCGAAAATTTTGATTTTCGGTTTTTTATGTTTTTTAATAGATTAGACCTAGACCTACCACAAAAACATTAAATTACAACAAAAAATTATTTTAATGAAAAAATTTAAGTGATGATTTTAAGTCATGATGACAAGATGATTAATCATCTTGTCATCATGTCAGGTCATCTGCTAAGTCATCTAGTCATGATGTAAACTGCTGAAATAAATAAATGAATACTATTGTACAGCACAATTTTCTTCTGGTCTAACAACGTATTTTA
This sequence comes from Catonia carolina, assembly GCA_035578175.1. NCBI lineage: Eukaryota > Metazoa > Arthropoda > Insecta > Hemiptera > Achilidae > Catonia > Catonia carolina. The sequence continues at coordinate 6,645,300 of JAQMRL010000018.1, forward strand.
CAGAAAACAACATAAGTTAACATTTTACTCCAATTTATATCAGAAACACCTTAAGCTTAAATTTTCAATTTTTTTTTTAAACATGTGGCTTGTGTTTAAAAAGACAAAAGTATATTTTATAGTCTATTAAAGGGAACAGCCCTCTGAACATTTATATTTTTTAATATTGTTTTAACTGAAACATAATAAATTACAAGTTTTTTAATATTTTCCAAAAGTTGGTTTTTTGACTTATGGGCTTTCTGATGACCGATTCAAATAATTAACGAAAATACATTCATATAACAAAATAAAAATTTACACTGACCTGTTGAATCCGAAAAATTTCCGTAAGCAAGTGCAATAGCGTCCTCTCCAGGTCCATAAAGGACGTGTGGTAAAACACGAACGAAACACGCTGTCGTTACAATAATACCACCGTAAGCAACCCATCTCGATTTGTGACTCTGACCTCCAATATAAGAACTAAATATCACAGATATGTAGCCAACATCTAAGAAACTTGATATAAGACCTGAAAATATAAAGAAAATAAAAACTTTAAAAAAATAATTTTATCATCCCTTTAACCAATGAAAACCCCTAGATACGTGCACATGGCACCCGTTCTCGACATTATGTGTATAAATAAAATTTTACTGTCCTGTACAAACCTTTTTCAAATTTTATCAGCTTCTAAAATTTACTGCTTGTAAATTAAACATTATCTTACCATATTTATCAACTTAGGTTGTTAAACGTAGAGCGGCCGCCGAATAAGCTTGCCGGTGTAGCTGCGCGAACACTTCAGATTCAGTCAGTAGATTTCATGTCGTAGTACCGAACTGCCTATTAAATCACATGTTCTAAATGATGTTAATTATCATCTATTAGCGACGTTAAAAACATTCAATTGTAAACATTGTATACAACAAATAGCGCCTACCATATACAACACAATACAGACTAATGTTTTCAGGTTATCTGATATACAATGTTGCGAGAGCGACTTGACTCTGATCACAGCTGGTACACCACTGACCCCCACCACTCGCTGAGGCAACCTAGCGTGCCATTACAAAATTAAACTTTCTGCGCACTTCAGAAAACCGGTAAGCTTCTTTGGCGTCCGCTTTATAAGTATTGTGCGGTTCCAAGCTCCGTGTAGTTGCGGGGTGAAGGTTGCGGGTGAGGTATATTGAATGAGTGAGGCATGCTGGGAGAACGATTGTTGTCTTACTCTGATACAAAACATTCATTTTCAAACTATCCGAATTTAACATATTTGTTTGTATTTATTACATTTATTTATTTATTAACATATTTTGATATGAATTGGCAAGTTAAATATTATGAATCCGACCGAGTTAATAACCCGGTAGGTCATCATCATCATCATCATCTTCACTTCCAAGGATTAGGTTACATGAACCTGTTCCGGTACCCATCTCCCTCTCGGCCTCCCTACATCTCTTCTGCCAACTGGTTGATAATTTAAAGCCGCCACTGGCATCCTTTCGTTTGGCATTCTGTCCAGGTGACTACACCATCTTTGTCTATTTTTTATTATCTTTTCATGCAAAGACTGAACTGATAGTGCGCTTCTAATATCCACGTTCCTTATTCTATCCATTCTGGTACATCCATGCACACTTCGTAAAAACTTCATTTCTGCAGCTTGAATTTTACTATCGCTTTTAGCAGTATGCACCCAAGACTCACTGCCATATAGGAGTGTTGGAACCGCAATAGTGTTGAAAAATTTGAGGCGTGTTTCCTTCCTCGTTTTATTCTTCAGATGTCTGTGAATATTTCCACAAATATTCTGAAATTTGGCCAGTTTAACTGTTATGTCTTTATCAAAATCGTATGAAACATCACTCCCAAGATATTGAAAATGTTTAACCTGTTCTATTGCCCTTCCATTCATCTCTATTCTCGTCCTTATTGTATATTTACCTTTAAAAGCCATAGTTTTAGATTTTGTGGATGATATTTCCAGATTGTATTGTTTTGCAACTTGTTCCAACATAAATACCGATTTTTGTAACTCGTCTTCATTCTGTTGTATTACAACTTTGTCATCCGCATATAAAAGAGAGTTCATAAAGAAGCCATCCGAGATCTGTATACCTGGGTCTACATTACATTTCCACGTTCTCAGCATGTCGTCCACATATATATTAAACAATGTCGACGATATACAACATCCCTGTCGAACTCCTCTATTGGTTTTAATAGGCTCTGTCACTTTCCCATCTAAATCTAGTAAAATCACAGTATCCTCGTACAGGCTCTGCAATATCCTGATAATATGTTTAGGGTATCCTCTCCTTTCCAGAACCCTCCATAAAAGCGAACGTTTAACACTGTCAAAAGCCTTTACAAAATCTATAAATGCAATATGGGTTTCAAGGTTGTATTCTCGTCTCTTAGCTATAATTTGTTTTAAAGTAAAAATAGCATCCGAACACGATCTACCTTTCCGGAACCCCATCTGTTCTTCCATAATCAAGGAATCGGCTACGGTTCTTAACCTATTATTAATAATTCTTGTGTACAATTTGTAGGAAGTGTCTAATAAACTAATCCCTCTATAATTGTTAGAGTCTATTCTATTTCCTTTTTTGTGGATGGAAATCACCTTTGACTGCAACCATTCTTTGGGTATTGTATGACCTTTCCAACACATATTAATGTGGGATTTGAATGGATGAAAATAAAACTCGTCACACGTCAATTTAACAAATTATTATTTAAACATGAAAATGAACATTATTACATCAGAATAAAAAGAATACAACATAAGAAAACAGTCTCTCGTCACTCGACACTTTTTTTACACACACTGGTTTCTTCTTCTTGCGTCGACCGTTATCCAGCTGTTGCGAGCTCACGTGCCATCTGAATCTCACCGGCGGGAAAACCAGCAAATTCGGTTTCCGATTCCTACACTCGGCCGTCCTGAAGTTCATCCGACTCGGATGAGGAATACCCGTCCAGCCAGGGCTTCATGTACTCAGCACAAGTACTTGTCAGCCGTGGTCCATCTTGGTCTTCGCCTTCCTTGTAGACATCGTAGGTGTTATTCAGCTTGGCCTTCATCACTCGGTATGGTCCTAAGTACTTTGTCTTCAACTTAAGGTTCGGTCCCAGCTGGGTGCGTTTGATGGCAACCAGATCACCGACCTTATACTTTGCAGCTTCCTTTCGTCGTCGATTGAAGTTGCTCCGATTTTCAGCTTGCACCTTCTGGATCTGCAACTTGGCATCTTCTCTCATCTGGTCACGTTTCTCGTCGAATGAGGTAACCAACTCTTCTTCGATGAGTTCGACGATGTGAAGATCGTCCTTGTTGCGCATCTTGGTTCCCATCAACAATTCAAACGGTGATCTTCCGATGCTCCTCTGGAACGCGGAGTTGATCGCTCGTTGCACGGCAGGTACCACCTTGTACCACTTCGTCGGGTCGTCGATGCTCAGCTTGGAGATGATCGTTCCAACAGTTGCGTTGACTCTTTCAACTTGACCATTTGTTCTGGGTAGTCCTGTCGTCATCGCGATGTGTTTGATGCCTTCTGCTTCACAGTAGTCCTCAAACTCTCGGGAAGTGAACGATGTCCCCTTGTCGGTGATCACTTGCACCGGGTTTCCAAAGTTCGTCTTTTGCAATTCCATCTTTCCAATCGTCTCAGCCGTTTTCGTCGTTTTCACTGGATATAACCAGACAAACTTCGTGAAGGCGTCAACTACACAAAGGATGTGGTTATACCCCTTGTTGGTAGATGCGAGTGGTCCAATGTGATCCATGTGGTAGGTGTGCAACGGTTCACTCTCCTTGAACAGAGGGTGAGAAGGCCTTCCTTCTTGCCCACCTTCCTGTTTACCACCAGACATTTCACACAGTTGGCGATCACTCGTTTCACCTTGTTGGCCAGGTCAGGAATGTAGTATTCCTGCTTCACTTCTTCTTCCGTCCTCTTGACAGCATAGTGTCCTCTCTCGTGTGCCGCTCGGATGATCTCCTGGTGCATCGCTCGTGGAACCACCAAGACCTCCTGACCGTCGACAAATTTGAACAGAAGTCCATCTCTCACTATGAATTCCTCGTATGGTTTCTCTTCCAAGATCTTTTTAATCGCTACCAGTCCGTCATCTTTTTCCTGTGCGATCTTGATCCTCGATGTTAGACCATCAGGGAAGCCAAACATCACTGCTAAACATCTGCTTAGAGCGTCGACGTGTTTCATTCTGCTACCAGCTCGGTGTTGGATGGTATAGTCAAACTCTTCCAAGCTCATCGCCCATCTGGCCACACGTGCTGCTAGGTCTGTCTTCTGCATCGTCTTTTGGAACGCCTCACAGTCAGTTACGATCTTGAATGCCAGTCCAAGCAAGTACACTCTGTACTTCTTCAGTGCTTTTACTACAGCCAAGATCTCCAGCTCGTAACTGCTGTATTTTTCTTCCTGAACGGTCGTCTTTTTGCTCATATATGAGACCGGATGTAGCTTCTCGTCGTCTGGACACTTCTGCAACAACACTGCTCCATATCCATACTTGCTGGCGTCGGTGTGAAGCTCCGTCTCAAATTTCGGGTTGTAAATTCTCAAAACTGGTTCTGAAGAAAGGATATCCTTGAGCTCGTTAAATGCACGTCGCTGCTCATCGTCAAATTTGAACTCAGGTTTTCCTCTCAACAGGTCACTCAGCGGTTTAGCCACGACAGAGAAGTTTGGAATGAACTTCCTGAAGTAGCTTGCCAGTGCCAAAAAGCTCTGCACCGCTGCAATCGTCTTCGGCTCTGGAAAGTCACGAACGGCTAGAACCTTCTCTTCAGATGGTTGGATCTGTCCACCTTGGATAGTGTATCCCAGGAACTGTACCTTCGTCTTCAGGAATTGGCACTTCGCAAAGTTGATTTCTAACCCGTACTCTGCAGCTATCCCCAAGACACGTCCCAATCGTTGAATCGCTTCAACAAAGTTCTTCGCTGGGATGATTAGGTCGTCCATATAGATGAACACCAGGTTCTCCCTGATCAACACCCAGAACACGGCGTTGATATAACGTTGGAACACTGCAGGTGAATTGGTAAATCCGAAAGGTACTCGTTTGAACTGGTACTGTCCCGTGTGCGTCACAAAAGCCAGGTATCGTCGGCTGTCCTCTTCAACTTCTACGTGAAAGAATCCATCCTTGAGGTCCAATGTACAAAATACAGCTGCATCCTGTAGTTTGTCCAAGACATCCTCGATCAGCGGCATGGGATAGCGATCCTTGACCACTATTCGATTTACTCTTCGATAGTCCACGCAAACTCGATGTGCACCGTTCTTCTTTTTGACCACTACCACCTGACTCGAATACTCCGACGAACTTGGTTCGATGACATCCTTCTCTAGCCACTCCTCGACTTGATCATCAACGACCTTCTTCTCCTTTGGTGATAGTCGTCTAGGTTTGCAAAACGTTGGTTGCTCTTCCTTCACTGCGATCCTCATCTTCACGTCAGTTGACTTCGTTTTTGCTGGAACATAACCTTCTACTAGGTCTTCTACCTGCTTCTTCGTCTCTTTGTCAACACAATTCTCGATGTCCAACTCTGTTTCCTTGGTTACCTGGATGCACATGATTGATACTTCCTGTTTCCTGATGGTTACTCCCTTCTTGCTCAAGATGACCTCACCCTGGTCCAGAAGATCGTTACCTATCACCATGTCTATCTTCATAGCATCTCCAGACACTACATAGACGTTCGTCACAAACTCATCCTCATCGACCTCAATGACTGTTTGGAAATAACCTTGAGGAGACACCTTGCTTCCTCCGAACCCTGACAGAACAACACTCGTCTCTCGCAATCCTGGAGCTTCCATCGTCTCGTATATATTCTGTCTCAAAAGGTTGTAGTGACTTCCACAGTCAATAAGGGCGTTGATTTCCTGATCGCACAGCTTGACTTCCTTGAATTTCAGGTTGCTATTCGAAGTCGCCAGGTTGTGCATGTTTGAACCATCCCTTGCAGTACCTCTTCTGTCTCGCTTCCTCTCTTTTGTGCACTCACTGGAGATGTGCCCAAAGTCGTTACAGTTGAAGCATCTTCTACCCTTGTCCTTGTGCATACAGTTTCTCGAATTATATCCAGCATCACCACAATTATAGCACTTCTTTTCTCCTTCGCCGCTTCTGTCCTTCTTCCTTGCACCGTCGTTGCGTCTTCCATCCTTCTCGTTGTTGTGCTTGGAACCTCCTTGCGAATTGCCGTTGTTAGAGTTCTTGGAGCTCTTCTTTGGCATCGACTTCACTGCCAACTCGTAGCTCTTCATCTTGTCCTTGAACTCCCTAGAACTCGTCGCCCCGTACAAAAGAAGTTTTGCTCCTGTCTCGTCGTCGATACCATCAATCACATATTGAAACACTGAAACTAATTCAATGTCACCACGGCTGGCTATCTCCTTCATCACTAGGAAATATTCCTGGAGGGATTCGTCCTGCTTCTTCCGTCGTTGAGTTAGCAGCTTATGAATTTCCACACTGCTCGTCGCTGTATCGAACTCGTCTCTCAGTGCTTTCTTCAAAGCTGACCAAGACGTCAATCCTCGCTCACCTTGAACAAAAAGCTTAGCCAAACCTTCAAGTGATTTTTTTGCAAACACAAACTTTTGCAGCTCACTCCATCCCATCAAGACTGCTGTTTCTTCGAAATCAGTGATCCACTTCTTCACCGGATATCCGTCCTTGCCATTGAATGTTTTCAAAGCGCCCTCTATGTCACGAAACGTCAACGAAAATTTATGCTGCTCTTCATACCTCCTATTTTGTAACTCCATCGCAGCCAAATTTCGCCTTATTTCCTCCGACACATCTTTGTCCTGCTCCTCATCAGAACTGTTGCCTTTCTTCTCGTCCTTTTTTATCTTCACTTTCTTTTTATCGCCCTCATCATCCTCCTCTTCGTCGTCTTCTTCTTCCTGTTTGATATCGTCGTTTATTTTTGCTTGAAGTGCGTCCAAATTTGTCAGGTAATAACAAATGTCATCAATCATCTCCCTTTTAGTGCCAGCGTCAACACATAAAATTCCTATCACAACACACAACTCCGACACTGAAAACGTCTCCTCCATAAATTTCTTTTGCTGTTCTTCCTCAATCGAACCTGCTGTAAACTCGAATCCTGTAAACTCCCGCAGTCGTTTTCTATTTTTCCTGTCAGTTGGAATTGTCCCAAAAATAAGGTGATGTAAAACCTTGATTGCTTTCGTTGGTGAGTTGTTTATGTTGTTCAGAATTGAGGTTATGTCACCTAGTGTCGCCATCTCGTCGTTTTATTCAAAAGTCGGTAAAGTAGTTTCCAGTTTTATCGACCGTCGGTAACTGCGTAATCTTCTTTTCGTCGCACCGGTTTATAGGTTAGGTTGTCGATACCTTTTCGTCGTTTCCTTTATTTTTCTGATGAGCCTTCGTCCTTTTCTCACCACATCCAAAATCCCTCGTCGTCGTCACAATTTATACCTCTCGTCGTCACTTGTACCACCAAAAAATGCTGCAGCCAAAATGCCCAAAATCCAAAAAGCACGTTTTGTTAATCAAATGAATCCTCGTCTTAGATCCAAACGTCGTCGATTCACAAAACTGCACGTCGTTTCGTCGTCAGTGTCGTAAGCAACAGCAAAGAAGATGGTTCGTTGTAAGCGTCGTAAAAATGGCGTCCTAAATTGCGTCGTGTGTTTCGTGTCGAAACTCGTTACTCAGTTCATCCCGGACGAGCCCCCAATTTGTGGGATTTGAATGGATGAAAATAAAACTCGTCACACGTCAATTTAACAAATTATTATTTAAACATGAAAATGAACATTATTACATCAGAATAAAAAGAATACAACATAAGAAAACAGTCTCTCGTCACTCGACACTTTTTTTACACACACTGGTTTCTTCTTCTTGCGTCGACCGTTATCCAGCTGTTGCGAGCTCACGTGCCATCTGAATCTCACCGGCGGGAAAACCAGCAAATTCGGTTTCCGATTCCTACATTAAAGAAGTGCACTAGGCGCAAATACAAGGCGGTTCCTCCATATTTTAATAATTCCATATTGAGACCGTTCATTCCTGGAGCCTTTCTATTCTTAACATGTTTTAGAGCCTCCATAAATTCTTCCATAGATACGTTGTCGACACAACAGTCTTGGCAGTCAATCTTAACCGTGTGCCCGGTAGGTGTTTTTTAAATTAATGCGCCGGATGATAAGAATATTTTTTTTAGTCTAGTTAGTACACGCTACCCAGGGCCGTTGAATATGAGTTTTTTATGCAACGGCCCTGCACGCTACCACTACTAATGCATCAGCTGTGAAACACTACTAACACTCATTCATTCTCCCATTACTATAACAACGCACTGCATTCATTCCAACTACTCGGAGCTGGGACTCAAGCAATATATTTTTCTAGAAAATATTTATGTTTAATGAAAAATTATAATTACATTCACTTTTAAAAAAATAATTTAATAAAAAATTTAATTTAATAATTTAATAAAATAAACAAAAAATAAGCTAAATTATGTGCAGGGGCACTTAACAAACGAAAAGTGATGTTTTACAAGGTAATGGTGCGAATTTATTAAGAAAGATACTCTGATTGTTAAAACGCTATAATTAATTGTCTGACAGATGAGGATCGATCTATTTAATCAAGATAACGTGACAGTACTATCATGTAGTAGTTCATTTGAGCTGCAATATTATTAAGATCATTTCAGTAATTGAAAATAAAAAACATCGGAAAATAAATAAACGAGTACGAATTTTATAGTCAACTGCAAAATTTAGATTGATTTACCTGTGGTTTGACTGGGTATTTTAAATCTTTTTTCAATTGTTGATAGAGTTCCAGTCAGATATGATGATATAGCAAAATGCACCAATCCAATCAGCCCGTATATGAGAACGTAGACTTTTGTGCTGGCAAGTACTTGAAGCCATTTTGGATACCATCCAAGAAATCCACACCTGGTGTCTTCTTCTTCATCATCATCAACGACCTGCACTGAAAGAGCTGAAAAAAAATTTCTCACTCAATCAGCTGTATTTAAGATATTAGAGATACATGTATGAAAGCCGTTGTTCAATATCGGACGGGATAAGTAGAAAAATTTATTGGCAGGTGATTTAATTAAACTAGAAAATTATTTTCAATAAGAGGCTTGTACTTTAGTTATTTTCCGTTACTATAAATTTCATTTGTACATTTAGAGTCCTGATTTACTCATATTATTGATCCACAACGCCAACCAGAACTTGGAAATGGTGAGTTTCCAAGTAGTGTAATAGTGTTTTTAAAATTTGTCTAAGTAAAAAATTCTTAGAAGTCGCATAACTCAATGTAAATACTTTTATATTCTATAGTACATTTTGAAAAATAAACCCTTGAGGTAAAATGATTTCTGTCTTTTACAATGATTTTCAGCCCGACGACGTATTGTTACTGGAAAAGCAGTGAGCTTACACTGAATAAATCGCTTGATGTTGTACGGACAGACATTTGTAAAAATTATTTGCATCTTTCAAGTCACTTAAATTTTTAATTTCTGAGCCTTGCTTTACGACGTTTTCTTCTTTGTAACGTTTTCTCATGGGGTTTCTAGAATCATCCACAAACCTTTAAATTTTAAGGTAACCTACTTCTCTCCCATCAAAAATTCAAGTAGTCGAATTCCATTTCTAAAATTTCCTCAATGAATTCGAAAAAATACGTAAATTATTACAACTTTAATGACATAATAGCACGTAAATGTTAAATCCTTGTTGGATTTTTCTAGTAACGACGGGAACACAATTTTCATGATTAAAAATTTATAAATTTATGTAACCAAAACCTACAAAAGAAAAAGTAAATAAATAAATAAATAAAACAGATTCTTAATGAATTACGTTTTTATATTCGTGAAAAAAAACAGACTAAAATTTGTCTACACGGAACAATGAATAAGTTTACAAAATAAAATTTGACGGACAATATGACTTGAAAAGAAATTCCTTTAACTACACATGAAATTACTGTTACAATTGTTCTACTTATAAGGGGAAAAGTATTGTCTAAAAGAGTCATTTGGATGAAGTCGTAAACCTCGAATTTCGTCGCTGTATTCTTATAAGTTAACGGCTAGAATAATTGGATGTTGTTCGAGTATTGTGTGGTGACTTATTTTTTTGGTGTATCTTGAGATTTCTTCCTTTAACTGATGGTATGCTTAGTTATTAGTGAAGAATATTGGTTTCTATGTACCAGATTATTTTATATGCCAATGATAGTGTGTAAAATTTTGATTGAAACAGTTGTAATATTTGATGTTAGACAGCGCTGGTTCTCTCCGTAGCTAGATTCCGTATGTTCGGTTTTAGGACTATTTTGAACATTATTAATTTGTTTTCGAGGGATAACTTTGAATTTTTTCCAATAACACATTTGTAATCCATTTGTAATAATTTGTGATTAAATTTTTTTTTCCAAATTATTTGTTCTAAATGTGTGTTCCCCAAATGAAGCGTCTGTCAGGACGGAGTAAAGGTTGTTTTGGTTATTAGTGACTACTATGAACAAAATTGTTGGATTTTGACGTGTAATAATTCCGGACCCAACCCTGGAATCGAACTCGCGACCTTCCGCTTTGCAGTGTTCAGCGCAGTCTAGGTATCTAACCACTGGGCTTCGGAGGTGGTCTAAATTAATTTTTACTCTACTTAATTTAGAAGACTTTAATCTTTTAAGGAGACCCGGTCCTCGTATCTTTCTCCATACTAACATAAGGAACATTTTCTCAGCCTGTGGTGGAGATAATTGGCTGATTTTTTTTATACAGGCTTGTTGGACCTTGACACACATTTCGATTTGAAGGTTCCTCAAATTAACTTTTAGTTCATCAGAAATTTTTTTTTCTCTAGTAACGTCAATCATTTCCAAAATTTCACCTATTTGTAACCATAAAATCTGTTTGAGCTTCTTTTTTGTTAAACTGCCATGTTAAAATGTGTACTCCTACGTAGTGAATGTACCCTAAAAATTTCACGTCAATATCTCTAACCGGTTTTAAGAAAATGTTTCTTTTGTGTGAAAAAACTGAAATTTCGAAAAACGAAGAAAACGTGCAAAACCTTAACTTATCCTAATACATTCCACCCTCATAGTCAGAACAATCATCATACTGGTCTTCTAATCTGTCCTTAGTAAGTCCTCTTGCTCTTCTATCTGTCCTTCCATTTTCTGAAATTGATCTTTCAGCATTTCTAACACGTTCGATGTCAATAGCACGCATCGCTTTTATCATAAAGAATCCCGGTTTTAGCCCACTGCTTTAAAACTAAACATCTACTAATTTCCCCTTTATTAAAACAAGATACACTTTCATAGACACCTAATTCTAAAGTTTTTATCTGCAAAAAAACATTTTTTTGTAAAATATTCCAGATTACATTGTTGAACGACTCGTTCGAATTCTGTGTTTTACCATGTCTACATTTGTGTAAAATATCTTTCTTTGATAAGTCCATGAATACTGGTTTTATCACTTCTGATACTGCTGCTGATATTGGACTTTTGTGTTTGTAGAGAGTTTGTAGAGAGTATGTTGAAGCTATAAGACAGCTATATGATGGTCAAAAGTCGACTGTAAAACTGCAGGGTCGTCTCTCTACCCCATTTAAGGTTACAAAAGGACTTCGTCAGGGATGCTGTCTCTCTCCTACTTTGTTTAAGATTTATATGAATGAAGTTTTGAAAGAGTGGAAGGCAAAATGTGCTGGTATGGGTATCGACATCGATGGAGAATATTTGTATACCCTTCTATTTGCAGATGATCAAGTAGTAATAGCGAATGACGAGTTCGATATTGAATATATGATGAGGAAACTGACAGAGGTTCTTGAGAAATGGGGCTTAAAAGTTAACTATTCAAAGACGAAGTATTTACCGATTGGAATTGGTGGACGAGATCTGCATATAGGGGGACATAAGATAGAGGTATGTGAAGAATATAAGTATCTAGGTGTGGTGTTGAGTAAAGAAGGAAACAGCCAACGGGAGATAGTAAATAGAGTGACTCAGGGAAAAGTAGTTACAGGAATGCTGAATTCAGTTTTGTGGTCAAAGGATATCCGGACAGAAACAAAGTGTAGAATTGGAAGAGCGATACAACAAAGCGTTCTTACATATGGTGCGGAAACGTGGGAGCTAACTGAGAGAAGTAGACGAAGGATTGCGGCTGCACAGATGGACTTCTGGAGACGCAGTTGTCGTGTTTCGAGGATGGACCATATACGAAATGAAACAATCTGGCAGAGAGTAGGAAAACCAAGTAGGGTATTGGATGAAATTGGGAAAAAAGTATTGTTTTGGTATGGGCACTTGAGAAGGATGAGTGAGAGCAGATGGCCCAGTAGGATATGGAATTGGACCCCAACAGAGAGAAGGAAAAGAGGCCGTCCAACGAGACGGTGGATGGAGGAGGTGATGGAAGCAATGAGCAAGAGAGATCTGCAGGAGGGTGATTGGCTGGATCGGGAAGCTTGGCGATTGAAATGCGAAAGACGGCTTTAATTGCTGTAGAAATTCGCAAAAAAAAAGAAAAGAGAGTTACATCACCTACAGCTTCTCCTTTTCTATATTTGCACCAACTATCTGGACCAGAGGGACAAGCCATATGCATAGATCTCTCAAAAACAGTATATGAAAATCGAATGTTGTTAATTTAAAAAATCAATAAAAAATGTAATACCTCATCAATAGGTCACTTATTGTACTCGTATATCAGCTAACTCAGAAAATCCAGGAGAATTAAATAAAGGAATAAAAAAAATTGGTGAATATTATTTTTATGAGGACTGGGTTTCCTTAATGCTAAAGATTGTGAGAAAATTGGTTACCTCAGTTTAGAGCATAGTTGTACTAACACACTACATAATGTAAATTATAAAAGTCACATAGTTACATTTAACATTGTCAGATATCACAGATAATATCGGTTTGGGGTGCAATATATTTCTTTTTTCAAATTGTCCGTATATTAGCTTTCAATTGTCAGAAGAGGATTGGAAAATCATTATAGAGGGAGAAACGAGTAGCATTTTTACTTTCTCTTGCCTATATGAATATATAGGAAGAAAAGTATTGTTTTCATGTCGATTTTTAGAAATCGAGTTTTCACCGGATCTATATGTTTTCAGACCCCATGAACCCAAAAAATATGTTTTTAGCGATTGGTCTGTGTGTGTGTGTGTGTGTGTGTGTGTGTATACAAAATATCTCAAGAACGGAACATTGTACGAACTTGAAACTTTAAACTTAAGTTACATACCACTACCGGACCCGATATGAACATTTTCATTAAAATCGGTCAACCGGAAGTAGTAGTTTATTCGTATAATTTTTCACTTTTTTGCGATTTTCTCAGAAACTGATCCTACGATTTTTTTTAAAACTCGCCTGGTTTACTCCATTTTTTATTCTCTACAAGATAGGGTAGGCGCCATGTTTGCTGAAATTCTTGGTGAGGGTGTTTTTACGTAAAAAAGGTGTTTTTTTAAGATTACGACTTAAATATGTATTATAGCGCAAAAATTTATATAATAAAAAATGTAGAGAATTTAAAATTCTACAACTTTTATTTCAAACATTTTTTTTATAAAGCTTAGTTTAGCGGTAATTAGTGATTTTCTGTTTTTTCTCACGAAAACGTGTGAAAAATTGATTTTTTTAAGATTTCGGCCTTAGTATTCATTTTATGACAAAAGTGTTTATAATCAAATATATAGAAAATTAAAAGATCTACAACTTTTGTTTAAAGCATTTTTCTCTACAGAGCCTATTTTAGCGTGAAAGAGTGATTTTCTGTAGGCCTACTTTTAAGCGAAACAGGTTAATTTTCATTTTGCGTCTTCCAGTCATTATTAAAATAAGGTTATATTTTTAGAGGTTAGTTTTTTATTTATTTCTAATGTTTTATTTCAAGAGAAGTTGTGTGAGTGTTTTACACCAGAATTTATTTAGTTAAAATGAAAATAAAAATCAGAAAACGAAAACTAACACTGAAAAGCAACTAGCATAGAAAGATACGGTTAAGAGCATTTATCTTTGTACCAATGATTTACCAACCTAATTTAGTATGTTATTTTTGAAAGAAAACCGGAGTATGTTCTTGGAAGATATCAGTCGGTATATATTTGAATTTTTAAAGCTTTGCAAACGACATTGATATCGATTGTCATCAACTTTTCAATACTTGGTATACAAAACTCAAACACAACTCTCTTCTTTTAGTTATAAAAATTCAGGTTTCACAGTTTTCTATATATTTACCCAATGTCGTTTTCATAAATGTTGAGCGGTCGAAAAAGAAATTCTAAAAAAAATATCCGATTTATTTTAAACGAATGTAGTTTTACCATAAGATTGCTTTTTGGATAATAAAATTATTTTATTTTCTGAAAATATTTTCAAGAAAGTGTTTCGGAAAAGTCAAAAACAAGTAACAAGGTTTTATTTAGATTTAGGAACGAACCGTTTAATCTTTCTGAATACATTTTGGAGATAATAATTCTGTATTTTCATACTTTTTGTAGATTTACGTAGATTTTAGATTCATAAATATTCAAATCACTAAATAAAAAAAAAATACTTTCCTTCCTGTTGTTGTTTAGGTCAACAGCCGAAAGGCTGGTTTGAACCTACAGAGGTTTTACTAAGTAAAACGAGGAGTGAGGTGGTTTACCATTGCCTTCCTCACTGAGTGGAAAAGTACACTTATCAGCATGACGGGCCCTCTGAAAAGCACATATTTTCCACTCTGCAAATGACAGCTTCACTTCATTCACTACAGGGTCTGGCTGTATAATGAAATTCATTACTTTCAGAGGAGATAACTCTGATTAGTGTCTTTTACACCTCTACCTCTTCTGTCCTTAAATGATTCGGTCATTTAATTGGCTGACCATGTGATAAGAAACAGAACTATTTATTTTAGCCCTGCAACGAACAGATTGGGTGTAAATAATTTGACACTCCACCTGTCTGCTCTGGGCAGTTTCCTTCCTATATATTCATATAGGCAAGAGAAAGTAAAAAATCTGGTGTGAAACACTCACACAATTTTCTCTTGTCAATGCAAATAATTAACAATATAACCTAATTAAAATATTAATAAAACATTAGAAATAAACAAAAATCTAACCTCAAATAAATCTAACCTTATTTTAATCATGAGTGAAAAAGGCAAAATGAAAGTCAACCTCAGTTTAGCTTAAAAATACGGAAATTCACTCTTTCACGTTAAACTAGGCTCTGTAGAGAAAAATGCTCTGAATGAAAGTTGTAGTTTTTTAATTACGAATAAATTTGATTGTACTTTTGTCGTAAAATGCATAAGAAGGCTGAAATCTTAAAAAAATCAATTTTTTACACGACTTCGTGAGAAAAAAACAGAAAATCGCTAATTACCGCTGAACTAAGCATTATACAAAAAAATGTTTAAAATAAAAGATGTGGAATTTTAAATTTTCTACAACTTTTACCAGATACATTTTTACGCTAAATGGCTATTAAAGTCGCAATCTTAAAAAGATAATTTTGTAACGAGAAAAGAGCCTCACAAATAATTTCAGCAAACATGGCGCCTACCTTATCTTGTAGAGCATAAAAATTTAGTGAATGAGGCAATTTTTAAAAAAAATCGTAGGAGCCCTTTTTTCGAAACTCGCAAAAAAGTGAAAAATGACACGAATAAACTACTACTTCCGGTTGACCGATTTTGATGAAAATGTTTATGTCGGGTCCTATAGTGATATCTAACTAAAGTTTCAAGTTTCAAGTTCGAACGATGTTCCGATCTTGAGATATTCTGTTCACACACACACACACACACACACACACACACACACATAAATCGCTAAAAACATGTTTTTTGGGTTCAGGAGGTCTGAAAACGTGTAGATCCGGTGGAAACTCGATTTCGAAAAATCGACATGAAAACAATACTTCCTTTCTATATATTCATATAGGCAAGAGAAAGTAAAAATCACCTTATAATCTAATAACACCACTGAAAAACTTAGTAACTTTAGTGTTATAAATTGAATAGTTAAATTTGTTAATGTAGTTTGTTAGTTACAATAAACATGCTTTAACCACACTCTAACGACGGCGAATTTACTTTACAAAATTCATAGGAGTTTGTAGACCTACCATTTTAACCCAATACCACAATAGATTCAAAAATCATAATAACAGTTATTTATTTATCTTTATCTTAAAACTGATATCTAATTTTACTGAACTTTATATCTAATAAATTGGTGTCGTTTATTTTAAAATTTTAGCATAATATCTATAACAAAAATTATTTTAACTGATATTAATCGCATTATTTTTATCGGAATTGAATTTTCTACAAATAATCGATTTTTTCTTGTTCTTGACAATTACTCAATGAATTTTCACCAACCTAAAAGAAATTACGCTTTCCAAGTTACTTTGTATTTTCATTGGACTTTCATGGATTAACACATTAAAATGTAAACGTTGTTTAGGATGTGGTCGTGAGAGATTTAATAGTACGATTTTTAGCCACTAATAATGAGCTTGACTACAACAGCAGATACATTTCCATCAATAAAATACATTTCATGATGTAACTTAAAATATTACTGTGCATTCGGATTACAGGAAATTTATTAATACATATTTCTGATATTAGCTTATTTACGTAACTACTGTTAGTTAATTTTTACGACGTTTTTACTTTAAAGTACCTAATTTTTTATCTTAGTGCAAGTCTATAACCATAGTTTAATTTTAATTTAATTCTTTTTTAATTATTTGAATTGATTTACTTTAGTTTCTTTCGTTTCTTTTCAGAAATAAAATTTATCTTTCATTTTCTCTCTATGTACGTTTACTATTTTCTTTACAAGTTCCTCTGTAAATGCTTCCGCCGCTATCCAAGTACGAAAAGTTGCTTTCCACCAAAATCAAATGCTCGTTTATTCCTAACCAATCTTTTCTTTGATGTATGAGCCACCAGAGAAAACTTTGCGGTTTTCCGGTTATTTGGCTAAGATTTGCGTCAGTTTATGTGTTTGATGTTTTCATTAGTTTTGAATTTTCAAAGCAATAAAATATTACTTCTGATAAATATTAACTCTTCTGACCAACAACTTGCTTTTTCAAACGATTTGTATACAACTGTACATTGCATCTAGCTTAGCTATTGGCTACAGTGTTAAGTACAGTACATTATTATAGACAATATTCAAAAATTATGCTATTTTAATTACGCAGTAGATGCTGAATATGGTAAATTGTACTAACAGACTATGGTTCTATTGGTCTGTGGTCGACTAAAAATTCACCGATTCAAAGAAATTCATTGTTTTTGTTTTTCGCCTGTTAGGCCTGTACAAAGAGAACCAGATGACTTTGAGGGTCTGTGCCCTTTTATGGTCGAAGATTTACTCTTATAATGAAAGAAATACTATACCTACATTTTTCAAAAGAACAAAAACGCTATTTTGAGAACTATGTACATAATTTTGTCAAAAGAAACGAAATAAATGGTTCAAATTAAAGAAATGGCGGAATTAGAGTTATATATGTATTTTACATGGTAAATGCATGGAAAGTTGAAGGGAGCTGAAAATCAATTCGAGATATAGAAAATTTGAGTTATAGAAGTTCGACTGACCAATAAAATATCTCATATTTTGTTAAATTTAGCATATGATTCAACAAAAATTTCAGCAGTTATTTCTCTTCTTTTTATGGGAAATCGATGAGATTTTAGAACGAAAGCCTTAGTAAAGTACAACGGAAAAGTAAAAGGAATTCTACCATACCTGATTGTGTACTCCAGTTATCCATGACAAAGTTAAGAAAATGTATAAAACAACTTAGATGTTGCAATGCAAGTGATAAAATATGGCTACGGTTGTTTTAATAGTAACTCGAGCTTACTTAAGTATTATTTCCATTATTAGTGATTGTGTTATCGCCGGAATAAATTAATGAGGCTCAAATTGTCATGAGTTAAATAAAATTAAAATAAAACCTGGAATAACTTTGCGTGTTAATTTTTCGACGAAGAAGCAAAAGAGTACGAGCACACACGCACGTACAACATTTACAAAGATGAATTACGTACGCTATTCTAATTAAAGATGATAACAATGATGTTATATTTAATAGTAGACATCTCCACGTTTGGCCTAATTTGATTTTCTATTATTACCTTCTAATATTATAAATTCCTATTTTCTTATCATTTAAATTAAATGATAAGAAAAACAAAGTAAGACTGCTTCTGTCAAATATTAGTAATATACAGTATTATAAAATAACTAAAAGGCCACTCGAGTAGTAATATACATTTCTTTTCCTAAAGTGACATCTACAAAATCCGACGTTACGTTGAGCTAGTTATCAAAGTCAATTTCTGATAATAGAATTACGTAAATAAGAAAATATTAACACGTGATATTCCATTCAAACAAACACACTCGCAAAAACAATGTTAGACATTCACCAAACAGAAAATACGTAACAATTTATTGGGTTTTAATTAGAAACGTCCATGAAAGTTGCAAAGACTTACGTTTATCTAAACAGTCAAGCATTAAGGTGTCTTAAACAGCTCCTATTGTTAGTCATACCAAAAGACAATGTAAATTGGTCATACAAATTTTTTTAAGAGATCAAGGACTAAATAAAATAATCTATTATGTAATAATATTTAATTGAGGTAGATAAATTGTGTCATTTAAATTAATTTTAAATTTTCTGTTACGACGTAGAACTGTGATTCTCTTTTCTTATCGAATGTATTCTTTATAATGATTTAATAGGTGATGACTGCACAGCCTATTCCAACAATTTTAATTTTGGTAATCTCATATTCCTTTTCCTAAAAAACTATACTACAAAATTTTCTGAAATTTTTACATGATGTTATTCACGGATGTTATATCTATACTAGCCTACTATAAGACACTAATGGCAGTTCTGTTCTTTGAAGTAAAAAAATTCTTTCATGGTCTAAAAAAAACTGTTTTTTTATCGCCTTTGGTAAATAATATTCTTACAAACATGTTTATATGAAAGTGGGTTAATATGTGTATCTTGAGTAGTTATATTTCTTGTAAAAAGTTTTAAAATTATATTGTTTATGGTTCCTTAGAAAGAGGAATATCTTCTTCCTGTCATGGATTAGGCCTTCCGACCTGTTACGACTGCTTTGCCCATTTTTCTCGGTCTACCTATATCTCGTCGTGCAGCAGGAATGTAGCCTAATGCCGGCCGCATTGGCGTAGTTGGTAACGTGCTCGCCTCTCATCATGTGGTGTTGGGTTCGAATCCCATTCAGGTACTGCATATTTCCATACGTTACAAAAAATCATTTCATCCCTCACCGTCTGCATTAGCAGTAATTGCAGAACAGTTGGACGTTAAACCAAGAAAAGCCTGTTTCACCCATCTATCTTCACTCATGCTTATTAAATGTTCCTCCAACTTCTCTCTGTATTGGTCAACTGTTTCTAAAATGGAATACATTTAAATAGGCTCGGATTTCCTAATTTTTAATGTAATCCATCAAACTACACCCGTAAACTCTTCTCAAGAACCGCATTTCCATTACCTGTATCTGACGAGGGCTCTAGGAATTGACCTAGAGAGAGCTTCGGCTCTGGCTTATGGGAGTGTGATGCATCAATAACATGAGGATTCACCTTAAGAGAATTCTCTTAGCCTCTCCACTTCAACTCCAGCACTTAACCTGCTACAGGTGCCCCTGCTAAGCCGAGCAACCCAATGAAGGGTTGGGTGACCATCCCCAGCGGAAAATTGGGTTGGTGAACCGAATTGTGTTGGGAGATTCTTACGACCAGATGGTCCTATTTCATTTAGGATATCTCAGGAAGTGGAAGTATGCATAAAATTAACTATGAAGTGAGGGTTGTACTAACCGGCCGAAGAACGTTAAATATCGACTGGGATTGACCAACGGCCTTGAAGGTGGAAGAAGAATACTTATTATAAACGACAGAGAGGGCGGAAGAACTTAAGAGGCGAGTCTCTTAAAACCTTGGGCAGGTCCAGGCGCTCAAATAGCAGCCCTACCACTGGGCTTAAGTGCTCTGCGCAGCGCTTGAGAGCGGCCAGGGGATGTTTCTAACTCACTTCAAAGTGCTTCGGATGGGACTGGATTGAATGGTAAAAATATACGGAAATGTCAAAAAAAATAGATGATTTGGAATTACGGATAACTTAACAATGGCTAAGGCGGAACATTTGTATTAAAAATAAATTTTCGGCAAAACAAAGCGCAACGTTGTACTACCAAACCTGGAAATTCACGAAATAAACAAAAATCAGCCTAAATGACTTATTACTTAGTCAGCTGTTTATTAACCCACCGGGTTTATCAATCAACTGTTTAACAGCAGATTTTTGGAGACGAAGGTCCCGTGGTTCAAATCCTAGTAAATATTGTTACTTTTATACGGATCAGATTACTAGACAGTTGTTACTGGCGTACTTTGATGGTTGGGGTTCAATTAACCATGCTATCTCAGAAATTGTCGGCCTAAGTCTATAAAAGACTACACCCCATTAAAACGTCAAATATATCATCCTCATCTAATTGGGTAATTAGGTCTCGGCGTTGCTTATTGTTCTTAAATTGAACAGTTGCAAAGTACACACATTAAGGAATATAAAAAAATTGATTTACAGTATTAATTTACTGACCAACCGGGTTGGTCTAGAGGTAAAGTCATTCAGCTGTTTAACAGCTGATTTTCGAAATCGAAGGTTCTTGGTTCAAATTCTATTAAAGGTTACTAGGGGAACCTAGAAGTGGGTCCTAGTAGTTATTTTTATACGGATTTGAATACTAGACAGAAGTTACCGGTGTACTTTGATGGCTAGGTAATTAGAACCATACTCTCTCAGGAATGGTCGGCTTTGGTCTGTACAAGACTACACCTCATTTATGCGTCATACACATAATCCTCATCTCATTGGGTTATGGGGTTGCTTATTGTTCTGAATTGAACAAAATGCAACTTATATAAAATTAGGGATACAAAAAAATGAGTTTACTAAAATTCTTGTTGGCCTTCGGACCAGCCCAGTCAGATAACTGGTAGAAAGTCACTAATATTTGTTAAGCAACACTGGTTCGGCAAACGACTTTGTATGGTGACCAGCTGACAGCCATTCCTGAAAAAACTCCACTTAGGGTCCCTGTTCAAAAATTCATGCCGGATCACATCAAAAAAAAATACAGTGAAAAGCATGGATCAAATAATAAAGTACAATTCCCGATAACAATAAAAGCTAAAACAAAAAAAGTTCTTCTCAACAAGCTGATTCATCTCCAACTCAACTTTTTATCCGACAAAAAAGATATAAGTTACGTGATTTAATAAATTTAATAGATTTAATAAATAAATAGATTTAATAGATTTTAATAGATTTAATAAATATTTGTAGAAGTATTCGTACCTAATTGCCTCTAAAATTATTAAACCAAGTACAGAAAAATTCTATAGGTATGTAACATTCTAGAAAGACATCATATACTAAAAAAATTAATAAACTTATTTCAAGTTGGCATAAAAACATAATCTCTGTA
This sequence comes from Catonia carolina, assembly GCA_035578175.1. Lineage (NCBI taxonomy): Eukaryota > Metazoa > Arthropoda > Insecta > Hemiptera > Achilidae > Catonia > Catonia carolina. The sequence continues at coordinate 6,666,961 of JAQMRL010000018.1, forward strand.
GCGTTCGAAAGAGGAAATTTTAAAATATTTAATAGGGATCTTCTTCTTCTGGTGCCTATCCGTTTTGATTATCGGCGATCATCCTGGCTATGATGACCTTGTTGACAGCTGCTCTGAATAAATCAGTGGTAGTTTTAAAGAAACACATTCTCAGATTCTTCAACCATAAGATTCTTCTCCCTCTGGGTCCTCATTTCCCTTTTATTTTCCCCTGTAATATGGATTGTAGAAACTGGTAATTGTTCTCATTAAATGACCTAGATACTTTAGTTTTCTTTGCTTTACTGTTTTCATGACTTCCATTTCCTTCTTCATTCTTTCCAGTGCTGCTTTATTTGTTGTTTTGTCTACTCATTAAAATCTCAAGATCCTTCAATAGAGCCAAATTTCTTTTGAACGTTAGTGTCCGTCTCTACTCCATAGAATAAAATTACGAAAAGCTATAGCAACGAAGGAGTCTTACCTTCATTTCAGGGTTGAGGTTGTGGCTTTTAAATAGTTCAGCCATTCATTTTCATAAAGGCGGCTTTGGGTTTCTCTATTCTGGATTTAATTTCTTGAGAACGGTGCCATTGGTCATTGATTAGAGTCCCAAGGTAGATAAATTATTCTACACGCTCTACATGTGTTCCATCACCAGATATTTGTCAAAAACTGGTTAAATCGATCACGATGAATTTAACACCAGTTATAAAACAACTAAAGAAATTTCTTTATAAAAATTTATGGTAAAAATATACAAACTGTAAAAATATGTTGAATTTAACTTAAAAAATTTACATAAACCTTAAAAGTATATTTAAATAAAAATTTATTTTTAACAAAACACATACTTTTACCTTACACGTGTACTTTCCATTTATACGCTAAGAAAAGGAAACGAAGGAAAACACCGAAGGATAAAAAACAAACAAGTATCTTGGTTGTTTTCAAACATGTTAAGGTATTTATGACTACCATTCAGAAGAAAAACCACTTGTTTTAGATTCGCGTATGTTCTCTCAAAGGACTTTTACCTACTTCATATTTTATTTTGTTTATTTTTTCCGATCATTTTCATAAAACAGATATACGGGAAGATGAAATTTTTTAACTTTTATTTTTTATTTAGAAACTATACAATATAGCATAACCATAAAAAATAAAATAAAAATAATATTTACTTTTAATCCCAATAAATAAATAAATAACTTAATGTTATTTAATATCAAATTAATTTTGATAATAAACATTGTCGATAAATTAAAAAAAATTATAGATGCTGACAGCGAAAAAATGAGAAAACTAGATTATGTCGATAAAACATAAAATTATTACTTATTTATGAGTAAAGAAATCTTTATAATTTACATCATCAGCTTATGTTAGGGTTTGCAATTTTTAATTACAAATATTTTAGAAATATTTATTTTAAGTGTAATGAAAATAAATATAAAATATAAATGTCTTGGAAAAAGATTAAACGCAACCTTACACCTATTATGATAAATATATACCTGAAGATTTTATGTTTGGATGAGAAGACATATTCACCTACAATTCCGATGGTTTCCTGCAGACTGTTGAAACTTTATTTCATTATTTTTAAATTTAAAATAATTATCATTATCACAATTCAAATTGTAAGAATGAAATATAATTCTATTTACATAATTTAAGATAAAATTGGACAAATTTACAACAATTTCGGCCTAAAATGTATAATGATAAACATGTTATATAAATTATTTAAATATGGTATAAATAGCCTAAGTTGTATTTTTAACATAGTAATATAAAAATAAAGTAGTATATGAATATTACTACAGTTCAAAGTTGAAAATATCCCGTGAGTTGATAATGGTCAGGGCTGTACTAATGAGAACAATATCTTTTGACTTTCTCAGGAATAAGAAGTATTTACAGGGTGTCTCACGAGTAACCCGACAAACTTCTAAGGTGGTTTCCTCTCATCAAAATAATGAAAAAAGTTTATATAAACATGGGTTCGAAAACGCTTCGTTAGCGAGTTACGGCTAGCGAAAGATTTCGCCCTGGGTTCAGAACATACGCCTAAATAAAGTCATCCTAGAGGTCTAGGAACCCAATTTTATGAGTAGATTTGATGGTTTCTTATGTATTTTGACCTGAAAAATTGAATAAAATAAGTTCCAGAACCATATTTTTAGTAGTTTTTGTAATATCCAATGAAAAACTGACAAATCTGTGCATAAAAATACGTTTTTTAGGTTTAAAGAACAATAACTGTGTTAAATGATTAATAAATGTGTAAATTTATTTACCAATCTTGTAGAGATTTTATTTCTGAAGAGAATGATGTAAAATAGGTCAATAATAAACAAACACAAAGTTAAAAAACTTTATGTTTAATTAAATCGACACATACGAAAATAAAACAGACAATTTATTTGCGAATACAATATTCAGTCAATTTAATAATTACAAAAATTTATATTATAAAACATTGTAGGTTGAGAAACAAGATTTTAAAAATACAGCGTCAATTGAATTGATTTTAGTTTATTGAAAATCGAGAGTTGGCAATACTGCTGCAAAAATAGTTGAATCCAAGTTATTGTACAGCCGTCCGACAATAGAGTTGCCACAGTAACTAGTCTGTCATCTTTGGTTTGTGCAGTGTACGTGTATTATTGTATTATTTGTACTTCATTCGTGCTTTTTAACGATAAGATGCCATTCGCATTTTCAAATGAAGAGTACGCAGATATTGTTTTCGTCTGTGATTTTGTCAATGGAAATAGTCGGGCAGCTAAACGTGAATAAGAAAGACTATTTCCGAATAGAAGAACATCTACTCACGAAACATTTGCATCGGTTTTCAATAACTTACGAACAAATGGATCTTTTCCTACCGTTACTTGTTCGCATGAACGTCCTGTAGTACAGCTTGTACGGGAACAAGATAATATCATTGACATGATACAGCGCAGTCCTCAACTTAGCACTCGCCGACTTTCAAATAGATTAAACATATCTCGTAGTACAGTCTGGAGAACATTGAAAGAAAACAACTTTTATCTATATCATTTACAAAAAGTTCAAAATCTTCATCTAGGTGACAGTGCATTAAGATTACAATTTTGTCGATGGGTGTTGGAAATCGAAATAATGTAAATTGTATTTTATTTACGGACGAATCGTTGTTTACAAGATACGGAATTCTAAATTTGAAGAATAGTCACCGGTGGTCAACTGAAAATCCAAAAGCAGTTGTAGAGTCAAACTTTAAAATTCGATTTTCTATAAATGTATGGTGTGGTATAATTGGGGACCAGTTATTTGGTCCATTTATTTTTGAAAACCGCCTTACAGGTCTTGTGTATAAAGACTTTTTAGAGAATCAACTGCCAGTTCTACTTGAAGATGTACCACTTGAAAGAAGACATCAAATGATATTCCGTCATGATGGCGCACCGGCACATTATTCACAAAATGTTAGAGAGCACTTGCAGATAAGTTTTCCGGACAGATGAATTGGTCGAGGAGGACCAATTAATTGACCTCCTAAGTCCCCTGATTTAAATCGCTTGGATTATTACCTTTGAGGTCATTTAAAGCAGCTTGTATACGCAGAACCAGTTAATTCCAAAGAAGAAACATTGAACCGAATTTTAAACGCGTGTGAACTACTGAAGAACAACCGAGATGGCATCAGAAAGGCTACACGTAGTTTCATTAAACGCGCTAGATTGTGCACAAATGACCAAGGAAATCATTTTGAACGCCACTTGTAAGGTATGGATATTGAAATAAAAGATTCAGCAATTAGGCTAAAATGTTTTGTGTTTATGAAGAACGTTAATTAAAAAAATCTGGTGTGAAACACTCAGACAACTTTCTCTTACCAATGCAAATGATTAACAATATAACCTAACATTAGTAATAAAACATTAGAAATAAACAAAAAACTAACCTCTAAAAACATAACCTTATTTTAATCATGACTAAAAGACGGAAAATGAAAATCGACCTGTTTGGCTTCAAAATACGGAAAATCACTCTTTTACGCTAAACTAGGCTCTGTAGAGAAAAACGCTTTCAATAAAAGTTGTATTATTGCATACCTTGCATACCAAGGCCGAAATTTAAAAAAAATCAATTTTTCACACGTTTTCGTGAGAAAAAAACAGAAAATCGCTAATTACTGCTAAACTAAGCGTTTTACAAAAAAATGTTTGATATAAAAGTTGTAGGGTTTTAAATTTTCTACAACTTTTATTATAGCCCTATAACGTTTTGCGCTTAAATGCATATTAAAGCCGCAATCTTAAAAAGAAAATTTTTACGTGAAAACAGCCTCACCCAGAATTTCAGCAAACATGACGCCTATCCTATCTTGTAGAGAATAAAAAACTGAGTAAATGAGGCGATTTTAAAAAAAATCGTAGGACCAGTTTTTGAGAAAATCACAAAAACTTAAATTACATACCACTACCGGACCAGACACGAATATTTTCATCAAAATCGGTCAACCAGAAGTAGTAGTTTATTCGTATAATTTTTCACATTTTTGCGATTTTCTCAAAAACTGGTCCTACGATTTTTTTAAAAATCGCCATATTTACTCAATTTTTTATTTTCTACAAGATAGGGTAGGCGCCATGTTTGCTGAAATTCTGGGTGAGGCTGTTTTTGCGTAAAAACATTTCTTTTTAAGATTGCGGCTTTAATATGCATTTCAGCGCAAAATGTTATATAATAAAAGTTGTAGAGAATCTAAAATTCTACAACTTTTATTATAAACTTTTTTTGTATCATGCTTAGTTTAGCGGTAATTAGCGATTTTCTGTCTTTTTCTCACGAAAACGTGTGAAAAATCGATTTTTTTTAAGATTTCGGCCTTAGAATGCATTTAACGATAAAAAAGTATATAATAAAATTTGTAGAAAATTAAAAGATCTACAACTTTTATTTATAGCTTTTTTTTACAGTGCCTAGTTTAGCGTTAAGAAGCGATTTTCCGTATTTTTAAGTCAAACTGAGGTCGATTTTAATTTTGCGTATTTCACTAATGTTTTTTGAGGTTAGTTTTTAGTTTATTTCTAATATTTTATTACTAATGTTAGGTTTATTGTTAATTATTTCCATTGGCAAGAGAAAGTTGTCTGAGTGTTTCACACCAGATTTTTGTTTCTGTTAAACACAATAATAGCGTAGGTCAAAAATGATTTATCAAGTAACGTCTTGTGAAGTCTATTTTTCGTTGATTTAGGATCTGTTAGTTAACGGGAAATTTATAAGCAGTATTTATATCTTGTACACAGGCAGTGTAAAACTATAACCTTTAACACCTGATTCGTACAGATGAGATAAATAAAAAATAATTCGGCGACAGCATTCGCTTAATTGTCGTAGCGAAAGTATAACCAGAAAAATTACAATCCCGATAGCTGTGATTTTATAGAGTTTTAGGCCTGTAATCAGTGTTTATGTAGGCAGCTTGTTCGAATATTACAATTTTATAAGCATTATCAGATGCGACATTTTAACGTTCCGAAACCAAACAATTCATGCGTTCTCTTAAGCAAGGTAGGCTAATAAAATTTCTTATTTTCAATCCAATTTGTCAGTAAACTAAAATGCTGGCTGTTGAAATTGTTGTGCAATGAAAGTTGTTTTTTAGGTAAGCAGCGGACAAAATGGTTTGAACCTCTAAAATCTTTTGTGAGTGAGATTAGTTGAGTTGGTTTACATGGTCTTCTCACAGCGTTTATAATTATACTTATCAGAATACCAGTCCTTCGGAAAATCATGTACTTTTGACTCTCTGAATGACACCTGGATTTCATTATCAACAGGGTTTGATTGTAAAATCAAATTCATGAATCTCCGATGAGATAACTCTGACTAGTGTCATTTATACCTTTACTTTTTCTGTTCTTACGTGCTTTAGTCATATAATTGGCTGACCCTGTGATAAAAATGAATACATATTTACAGTCAGGAACTAGCAAATTACGTGCAAAAAATGTTTAACCCTCTACCTTTTCATTATGGCCACTATAAATTTCATCCATTATAAAATACAGGAACTAATGAAATAAGAGTAAAGCCAGAAAACGTTTTTCGAAATTACATCGGCCATTATATCATCATTTTGTCAGACCGTTGATTATTATTTTTCGACTAATGCTCGTTGGTAGAGCAAAATAGTTTATTTGTTATAAAACGGATTAATGAGATATATTTTCTTACCCGGTAGGATATTGACTTTGTTTCGTCTCCAGATATTGTGAATTAGATTTTTCAGTTGCCTTGTACGTATCGTAATATTTATTTACAGTTGTATAAAATCATTAAAAATATGATACATTAATGGCCAAAAATTAGGTTACAAAAATCGAACAACTAGGAAAAATAGATAACTTTCTTTTGTTTTTTTTCTTTGTGTCGGTATCGAATGAACACTCGTGATTTTTTAAAAATGCGTGCTAACATTTAGCAGCAACAGAAACCAATTCTTAATTTCCGTAAGAACTCGAAAGATCTCTACAATGGGGTACTACATATTTCGTAAGTGATATTTACCTAGAAACTATAAATCTCATTAAAAGGTACCTTTATATGTTCTGCCCTACCGTTAACTAGAAGTTGACATTGGGTGTTGACTTTATATTACAATCTCACTCGACGTGACGCCCAGAATCAGTACGGACCAATCAGAAAGCAGCATATCCTGACGAATAAATTAACGCTCAAGACACTTTGTCATTGGTTGACATCGGTGTGACGTAGTACAGTAATATAAACTCTCTGATTAGACAATATTAACCAATCAATGCGACGGAAAAGAAGACATCTGATTGGTTAAAACTGGGCTTTCTTATTGGCCGAATATACGAGACTCTGATTGGGCAATTATTACCTGAGCCGTTGACGTCACATGCGCATCACACTCAACTTGGCCCGACTTACTCACGCAACCCTAATAGATCGTTTGTTGATACCAGTTATATTTTGAGACATATATTTTTGTTTCTGTTAAACACAATAATAGCGTAGGTCAAAAATGATTTGTCAAGTAACGTCTTGTGAAGTCTATTTTTCGTTGATTTAGGATCTGTTAGTTAACATGAAATTTATAAGCAGTATTTATGTCTTGTACACAGGCAGTGTAAAACTATAACCTTTAACACCTGATTCGTACAGATAAGATAAATAAAAAATAATTCGGCAACAGCATTCGCTTAATTGTCGTAGCGAAAGTATAAGCAGAAAAATTACGATCCCGATAGCTGTGATTTTATAGAGTTTTAGGCTTGTAATCAGTGTTTATGTAGGCAGCTGGTTCGAATATTGCAATTTCATAAGCATTATCAGATGCGACATTTTAACGTTCTGAAACCGAACAATTCATGCGTTCTCTTAAGCAAGGTAGGCTAATAAAATTACTTATTTTCAATCCAACAACTTTCTCCAACTCACAGTACAAATTTCCAACTCACACAACTTTCTCTTGCCAATGCTAATAATTATTAACAGTAATCTTAACATTAGTAATAAAACATTAGAAATAAACAAAAAATTAACCTCAAAAACATAACCATATTTTAATCATGACTGAAAGGCATAAAATGAAAATCTAACTCAGTTTGACTTAAAAATACGGAAAATCACTCTTTCACGCTAAACTACGCTCTGTAGAGAAAAATGCTTTAAATAAAAGTTGTAGATCTTTTAATTTCCTATAAATTTAATTATAAACTCTTTTGTCGTAAAATGCATACTAAGGCCTAAATCTTAGAAAAATCGATTTTTTCACACGTTTTCGTGAGAAAAAAACAGAAAATCGCTAATTACCGCTAAACTAAGCGTTACACAAAAAATGTTTGAAATAAAAGTTGTAGGATTTTAAATTGTCTACAACTTTTATAATATACATTTTTGCGCTAAAATGCATATTAAAGCCGCGATCTTGAAAAAACCATGTTTTTACGTGAAAACAGCCTCACCAAGAATTTCAGGAAACATGACGCTTACCCTATCTTGTAGAGAATAAAAAATTGAGTAAACCAGTCGATTTTAAACAAAATCGTACGACCAGTTTTTGAGAAAATCGCAAAAAAGTAAAAAATTACACGAATAAACTACTACTTCCGGTTGACCGATTTTGATGAAAATGTTCGTGTCGGATTCGGTACTGGTATGTAACATAAGTTTCAAGTTTCAAGTTCGTACGATGTTCCGTTCTTGAGATATTTTGTACACACATACACACACACACACACACACACGCACGCACGCACGCACGCACGCACGCACGCACACACACACACACACAGACCAATCGCTAAAAACATGTTTTTTGGGTTCAGGGGTCTGAAAACGTATAGATCCGGTGAAAACTCGATTTCAAAAAATCGACATGAAAACAATACTTTCCTTCCTATATATTCATATAGGCAAGAGAAAGTAAAAAGATAATGCATATTATTCTTTCGTATTTTTCGTATGTGTTGATTTAATTAAACATAAATTTTTTAAACTTTGTGTTTGTTTGTTATTGGCCTATTTTACATCATTCTTTTCAGAATTAAAATATCTAAAAGTTTTGCTAAATAAATTTACACATTTATTAGCCATTTAACACAGTTATTGTTCTTCAAACCTAAAAAAAACGTATTTTTATGCATAGATTTGTCCGTTTTTCATTGGATATTACAAAAACTACTGGAGATATGGTTCTGGAACTTATTTTATTCAATTTTTCTGGTCTGAATACATAAGCAACCATCAAATCTACTCATAAAATTGGGTTCCTAGACCCCTAGGATGACTTTATTTAAGCGCACGTTCTGAACCCAGGGCGAAATCTTTTGCTAGCCGTAACTCGCTAACAAAGCGTTTCCGGACCCTTGTTTATATAAACTTTTTTCATTATCTTGATGAGAAGAAACCACCTTAGAAGTTTGTCGAGTTACTCGTGAGACACTCTGTAGAAACATTTCACACAATCAACTAGATTATAGTTTTTCGATGTTACAACTACGATGTACATACGAGTTGCATAATTTTCACTATAGCACAGGTTCTTTCTATTTGTTTTACTAAAAAATCTGGTGTGAAAAACACACAACTTTTTCTTGCCAATGCAAATAATTAACAATATACCCTAACGTTAGCAATAAAACATTAGAAATAAACGAAAAACTAACCTCAAAAAACATAATCTTATTTTAATCATGAGTGAATGATGCAAAATGAAAATCAACCTCAGTTTGGCATAAGAAAACGGAAAATCACTCTTTCATGCTAAACTAGGCTCTGTAGAGTAAAATGCTCTGAATAAAATTTGTAGATCTTTAAATTCCCTATAAATTTAATTATATACACTTTTGTCGTAAAATGCATAGGCTACTACGGCTGAAATCTTTACAGATTTTCATGATAAAAACAGAAAATCGCTAATTACCGCTAAACTTAGCGTTATACATAAAAATGTTTAAACACAGTTGTAGGATTTTAAATTCCTTACAACTTTTATTATATACATTTTGCACTAAAATGCATATTAAAGCCGCAATTTAAAAAAATAAATTTTACGAGAAAACAGCCTTTTTAAGAATTTCAGCAGACACGGCGCTTACGCTATCTTGTAGAGCATAAAAAATTTAGTGAGGTGATTTAAAAAAGAAATCGTAGGAGCCGTTTTTGAGAAAATAGTAAAAAAGTGAAAAATGACACGAATAAACTATTACTTCCGGTTGACCGATTTTGATGAAAATGTTCGTGTCGGGTCCGGTAGTAGTATCTAACTTAAGTTTCAAGTTTTTACATTGTTCCGTTCTTGAGATATTCTGTTCACTCAATCACACGCACGCACACGCGTGCGCTCACACAGATACATCGTTAAAAACATGTTTTTCGGGTTCAGGGGGTCTGAAAACGTGTATATCCGGTGAAAACTCAATTTCAAAAAATCGACATGAAAACAAAAATTTCCTTTTTATATATTCATATTAGGCAAGAGAAAGTAAAAAGTTTTGTATCCGAAATAAAACTCCAAAGATAGGGATAAAATCGTTAAATTTTGTTCATGTAATTCTGTTAGAATAATGAATGATTTAGTACGCATATATTCGCATTTCCTAAAGATTCTCGTGGTTGCACCTCCAAAACAAAGGAAGATTCAATCTTCATTAATAGTTTCTAGAAGCTATATGTTATTACCTGAAGGAGCGGTGCGCACCGCGAAAGTACTTGTAAGAAACGAAGTATAAGAAGCAGTAAAAGGTAAATATAAAAGTTATTTTTATATTACATAAAAACAATACATTAACATAACTTTTTATTTTCTTTTTGTCGTAAGGAATAATTCGTTTAAAATAAAGAAAATTAAAAAAAATTAACAGAATTCTATTGACATTTTTTTACAGTAATGAAAAAAATAAAAATTTGGCTAAAATCAACATGTCGCCATTGAGATATTATGCTGCAGAAGCGAGGTCAGAAGTTTAAGTGATTCGATGCTTACTGACAATTCTAAACACAGATGTCTGAATATACATTCTCTTTACAACGAGGAATGTGTCCCTCAGTTTTCTTTGAGGTAAACAGGCATCTCAATACTACAAGTTTGCTAGTTTGGATTACGATTTGACAAAGGGCTGACATGGAATACTCACGATGGTACCAAACGTAGACCGATGGAAGCCAGACAAAGACAATTAAGTTCTTTATTTTTATGACAATCTAAATTACCTGTCGACTTAAAATAAACCGTTTATTAATAGTTTCCAAAACCTATCTCTATGCATGATGGGTGCGCAAAACCCTCATTACAAACAAAATTCAAAGACTCCAGTTTAAAACTTTACGACAAATTTTAGACGCTTTTTTAATGTAATTAACACCGCCCTGTATAATGTTCTACAAATATCGCATATGTAATTTTTTTAAGATTGTATAGGCTTTTCAGAAAAAAATTACTCTTAACTCACATAATTATTACATAATATCTTATACATACAATTCAATATCTTATACATACCTTATTTACACTTAATTTAATTTTCAATTTTATGTTAATTTATACCTTTTGTATAATTTGTCATCCAATAGTCTACTTGATAACCCACTTTGACGTTTGAGATGTTCCTTAACAGCATGTCAGTAGGCAATAGCCTTTAGTAAATGTAAAAATATGAATTGTGTTCTAATCTATCGTTCTAATTGACAAACTTCTTTAAAAGTCCATTTGAAATCCTACTAATAATCAGTAGTGTTCTCAATCATTAATTTTCTTTATCCTATTCACAGTTGTCAATGGATAAAATAATAGAAAGTGAAAAAAAATTTTCTTTATAAGCAGTAGTAATATTTCCAAGAAAAAAATAGTTTTTACTTGAAAACTTAGTGGGTTTTCTGAGTGTAACTGTTGCGTAAAGCTGATCTGTGAATCTTTGTAGACAATAGTAGACCGTAGAGGCCTCACCTCACATTGTTACTGGACATGTCGTGAACATCACTGATCAATACAAAACGCTTAAATCTCATATTCCGCACGACCTACTAACAGAAAATTCATTTTATGCAGCTCGTATTTTGAGTCCTGTTTTCACCGTTATCGTAACACAAGTCCTTATATTTATTTTAAAAGTACTTTATGGGTGTCTGATACTGTGTATTAACACATGCAAAGGCTCCTTGGCCGCTTTTAAAGTAGTAATATTTCAACGCACTTTTGAGTATGTTACACTCAACTATGTTATAGTACATGCTATGTTACAGTAACAATTCAAATTGTTTTTTTTTAAATCTGAGTATTATTACAACACGTACGAGTCCATACGAACACTGAAAACCAAATTATTTTTCGTTCTATAGTTTTTAAGTTTACACAAACAGACAAATTGCAGAAAAATTTCCAGAATTTTTGTGAACGAAAAAAATAAAATCTAGTTCACTCCATAAATTCTTATGAGTTAATAATAAGTATATAATATAAGAAAGATTTTTATCTGAAAAACTGTAAAAAATAAATTGAAAACTCGTGCTGTCATCTCAGGATTGTTTCAGTTTTAGAAGAGAAAATATTTTCTTTTGTAATATGTTTTTCTTTAATCGCGGTTGAAAGTTCTAAGAATCCAGCGGAGAAAGAAATATAAGGTTGGTCAAGTTTAAAAAATAAATGTTGTTTTCATTTTTCAAGTTGAGTGGTTGTGATAAGCTCTGACAATGATACATTTTTCTTTACTGTTTTATTATTTTGTCTGTGAATTTAGAAAAAACCAGTAAGTAACTTGTAAAGAAATTAAAAATTACAAAACTATTAAACTTTAAAGAAAACCATGTCAAGGAATTAGTTAAGAAAATGAGATAAGAAATGTAATTATATTACAAAGTGACACGACTAATTTTCTAAATATATCGTCACTAGTAAATGCGTTTGGATCAAGCAACGCCATACAAAAGGACAGATATGGCGTAAAAAAATTACGATTCTTTCGAATATATGAATTTAAAGACGAGGGTACAAAATGTGATAGATTTTTTTCAGGATTTAAACACCACGAACACCTTCTCTTCCCTTCTATGGAGGACTTTATTTACAATACCTCGAAACGGCTACACGACGCTGGGAAAACTGACGGACCCCAGATCATTCAGGACTTGTACCGACGCCCACACCCACCTGAAGTCTCTATGCCATTACCATTCCACGACTTTATCTAAATTTCAGTATGACCCACTTAACAAAATTTAGAGTTGCCACATTTTTATTCTGCCCTGTATTCCTCTTATTTGCCCATGCCCCTTCTACTTGTATGACTCACTCTCCCCAGTTGGTAGTTGTCCCCATGTTCCTATGCATAATCACTCCACTACGGTGAAAAGAGCCGCCATTTTAAATTAATAAACACTCAGAAGATAAAAAGGCCGGTGATTATGCCAAACTCTGCCCTTTCCGTCTCCCCTGAAATCATAAACTAACCCCTACCTTAAATTATACCTTTAGTCCACGTTCAGTAAAATGCATGCCTTCCCCTCACCAAGATAATAGGACTCCCACAAAACTGAAAAAAGGCCACTGAAAAATAAAATAAAATAAAAGAGCCGCTCTTAAACCCACTTGTCCCTTAATTTAAATTTTCCACAAATAACTTCTAAAAATAAATTACCTCCTTTCAAGTCCCAATTCCAATGTCCCACGAACCAGAATCCTATTTCCTATTTAAACTATAAAATTCCCCCTAAATTTCTTGAGGTTGCAATTATTCTGTTATATTGTTCCCCGAGCGACCAGGTGTTCCTTAACACGATGTCGCCATCATAGGGCTTCTTAGCCCTCTCAACCAGGATTCAGGATTCAGGATTTAAAAAATGGAGAACTCCTGTATTTCGAGCACAAATTTTTTAAAATTAATTTGTATCACAAGTAGAAATTTTTTAATTTTTTGTTTTCTGTTTATTCTTTTATTTTAACTCACTCCTTCGTTAGCCCTTTGTTTTTTGATTCCCAAGTCACTCAGTATAAATTGAATACTCTACATGTTGTTTTTGAAAAGTTGAAAATATTTTCTATAATACGTAAGAATATTAATAATGAATTGTAGTAAATCTTATTTGATTGAATTTACATTTTCATAATATTATAAATTTTATATTATGGTAGCCTGGAGAATGTACATTTACATAACTATTTAAATATAAGTCTCGAAGTAAATTATGCACTGAAATAATTAAAACATACTAGTATTTTTTTAAGAAGGTGTAATTATTTTCCAATCAGAAATATGAACTTTAAGAAAAACCGATAAAGTCTGAATTATAACGTAGGCTATTTCGTATGAAAAACAACATTCAGTAGTATGCTTCAAAAACCTAATTTTACAAAAACGTTACTAAACTTTACCCTGAACTATACATAAATATATCTTTAATCATGAAGTTGGTGAAGGTGAAGATGACAACGACGACATTGTTAGAGATGATTATGATGTTGATTATGAAATGACGATGATTAGCAGCGAAGTAGCAAAACATAATAATAAGTTAGATGATTAACAAAATCGTGAAGGTTTAGCCCATTGTTCTAACACGTTTCAGTTTGTGAATATCTTCCTGTTGTCAAGAAGACTAATTTAGACCTAAACATATTTAGTAATTACTTATGAAGCATTATAATTTTTTTTATCCGAAATTTTGGGGTAGGAAGTGGGACATTTATACTACTGAACAGAACGCAAAAAGAAAACTGATCAGACATTCACTTAGCGTGGACAAAAAACTGTGCGAAAACATACACTAACTGAATAATGTAAAAAAACTATCTAAAAAAAATCAAAATAACACTTTGTATTCATGTAAACAAAGCCGCCGTGAGAAATCAAGAATGCAAGCCTGATTTCAACACCGAACTAAAACGTAGCCTAGTTGTTTCAAATTATGAAGATAGTATAGTAATAACTTTCCCACTAACGGATATTTTAGATTTTTTTTAAAAACAATTTCTCTGTTTGAAATTAAAAATTTTCCTCTACATTTTTTAAAATTGTTTTTATTACAAGTTTTAATTTTTTTTTTTAATAATTCACAGTATAATGTTACATAAAATATGTTAATAAAAATTTTATTTATCTTGCATAAAGAATTTTCGTTATTATTCATTTAAGAATAAATTTTTCAGAACGATTTTAAACTATATTTACAACGGTAACTACAAATTCTTGTAATACGCGGTATAAATAAATCGACTACTAGATACTTTAAACAGCTGATACGGTGGTAATTTACAAAATTATGAAAAAAATCTCTCTACCGATAACGAGGGCAGTACAATAATAACAAAAGAATAACCTCTTTAACCTCTCCATACGTTCCCTATTTAAACAACATTGTCTTAATAAATTGAACCTACTATATAAATTAAAATAACAGTACCAATAAAGAATAGAACTGGCTTTTAAATTAAAAAAAAACACATCTAAATATTTTAACTCCAAAAATACATTAAAGTTTAAATGGAGCAGATTTTTGTGAAGAGAATCAAGGAAGTTACTACCATTACACTTTAATAAATAATTTAAAAACATTGTTAGAAGGTGTAGGATTAAAGTAATTGAACAATTCAGAACAATTTGGACTTTTTGTTCAGTCTAAAAACGAAATTTGGTAAAAAATATTTTTTGTATTTTTCAAAGTAGGCCTCTCTGGATTTGAAAATGAACGAGGGTACATCCCAGTAGATAACTACAAGACTGAACAAAAAGAAAATTAATAAAAAAATTAAAAAAGTATTACAAGGATTAAGTAGAGTATTTTTGAATTTGAATAAAATAGTGTGAAAAAACAATTAAGTAGGCCTATTAAATAAGGTATTTAAATTTAAACAGTAACAAAAAAACATGAAAAACTCACGGACGTAAACTTATATATTATTGAAAACTTATTTCATTGAACTCCTGAAAACATTTATTTTCTATATAAGTAAGTTTCTCAGTTTCTTTTATTATTGCCAATCCTTAAGGATAAAGATTTACTCGATAACAATTTGTGATATCGTTATCAACTTGGAATAACGGCTGGATAAATAGAGATACCTAACGAAATTGTATTATTCTTCCGTAAAGTATTTACTGAGCTTTTACATTTTTTATTGAATTTAGTTGTGCAATTTTATTTTCTATGTTTCTTAATGAAAATGAACTACTTTAAAAAGTTTAGTTATTTAGTACTTACATTTATTTGTAAGACGGAAAATGTTTCAGTGACAAGTAGGTTACAAAACAAATTATCTGTTTTTCCTTGATGTAGGCCCACACTAGTACTGTTCTTGTACCATGCTGTATAAATGTAACAACAGTTACAACATTCTGAGAAAGGATGAACATTTATTTTTGAAAATTAATGTAGTCATTCGTACCCAACCAAATACAAACATGATTTTAAAATTGATCAATATCGAACAACCTGATACGAAAATACACCGTTCTGTGATTGTCAAAATTTATGATAAGCCACCGGCTTATTTAAAATATCTTCCTTATTCTTTGCAGTTAGTTTTAAAAATAAACTCAAAATGTTTTTTGCATGAACAACAATTTTATAACTGATTCTTTGATATCCGCTAAAATCATTTTCATAAAACTGACTTGAACTCTCTCGTTCGGGTGTATATGTTCATTGAGTAGTTTCGTGGAAATTATCATCATACATTTGAATCGCAAAATCTTATCCAATGTATTTTATATGGGAATTCTGTTTGTCCTTAACGTAGAGTTCTTCAGAACGAATTTCAAAAAAATACAAGGTTGTGAGCACTTTCGGGATTCTGCATAAAACCCCGTCAATGAACGTAGGTAAAAGGAGTAACGGGATATTGCGAAGTAAATAACAAGATAGTTAAAAAAAAAAAATCGATGGAGCTACTATTCTGGCGGCGACGTTGCAAAGTTCGGTTAGTTTTGAATGGTCGTTATGGTGACAGGAATTGTTTATTTAGGTGCACATCTGATTTCATAAACAGGCTTAACAATGATACAAAACATTGGAAAGTAAGACTATAATGTTAATTTAATTGTGAAATTGGTTGTGAGAATAAATTAGTAGTGTATTATTGTGCGGAATTCGCGTGGGTCAACTATTCATAATATATAAATATTTTCTTCAAATACAATAAAAAAGCTACTTATCGTTGTACATGTTCAGTGATTTATTTTCACTTTCCTTTGTTTAATTTTAAATATAGTGTCAAAGTCTATCAATTTGTGTTCTGACTTATTCAAATTTATGTTCAAAAATTTATATAAAAAATGTTTAGCTGTAGATGGGTTATTTTATGCATAAATTTTGTACTTTGTATTACTGTGTCATGTACGTAATTATTTTTCATTTGTTTTGTTTTCGTTTTTGAAAATGTGAACTGTTTAATGAAGTTATCTATCTAATAAGCTGACCTGTGAATAGGAACACTTTAAAATATTAGCCTGACATGTCCTATACTTCCTCGGGAGTCTTTTGGGCGCAATTTAAACAAAGTAAATAAAGTAATTTGCAACCAAATACCACAAATTTTGATCTGTCATGTGTACTGTACGAGTATTTTATTTTTTGGGACAATAAACTTTATTTATTCAGTTTTTTGTTTAATAAAATAGCCGCAGATTAAATTATATTAAGGGGAGACTTTAAGGGGACTTAAGGGAAACTTAAGGGGTGTTAAATTTGCTATTTTCAGGTAAATTTTTCATTGGATTGGTGAAAGATATGGAGATTAAACTATCACATAGTTGACGGGTTTCTTTAGGTACTGACAGTTTTTCAATATAATCTGTGGGAACATAAAATTAGAAAAAAAATTACGAATAGCATAGAATGTTTACGAATTTGTGTTTCTACGTTTTTTGCATATTATTAATTTTTGGAGCATCTGAGGAAGTCATAAAAATGCCGGCATATCTGCATGTACAAGATGAATAACTGGCATAAATTTCAGCCTGGCAGATTTAATGGTTTCCGAGAAAAATGTACCTAAATATTGAAAATCTAAATTTACGGGAACAGGCAAAAAACAAAAAGAAGCAAATCAAAAAGAAAATGTACACAAGTAAATTTCCAATCAAAAGGTAATAATAAAGCTGAATCAACAGTGCTGAGAATATTAAAAACAGTAATGCAAATATTAAAACAAAAAACTACAATTCCCTTTGCTCTAAAACGATCGGTATAAAATTATGAAAAATATTGGTTTTGGTGATATGATCATTTTTTTGGATTAACCTGCTAAAAACTTAAATTTTTTCATTAAAATAATTTTTTGACGTAATTAAAATAGAAATAGTTTTTCTGGTAAATCTAGGTGTGAACTATTGAAAAACATAAAAAACGGATAATCGAAATTTTTATTCAAAACTATCATACAGTCTCACCTTCAAGACAAGAATTTTATGAATTCGAAATTGTGAGTTAATTTATTGTAACTTGATAATGGGTTCTTATAATTCGTTCAACAAAAGCTATCAGAAAACAGTTTCAATGAAAATTAGTCAATTATTAATAATCGAATAAAAAATCCTATTAAGTTTTTTGATTAATTGAACTACAAACTCTGTCACACATTACATTAAAAAAATTGAGATAGGTCTAACTAATAATAAACAGTACATAATTTCCGCTGCCGGCGAAGAATGATAAAGAGAGTAAAACAAATAATGTAGTCCCTCTCTTTCTTAACCATGGGATGCTCACTCATTTTCTACCCCCACTATCAGCCCCCATTACCAAGTGCAGTGCCATTCACCCTCTACTCAACTGAACTGCGCGTTCACTGAGCTCGCTTCGGTCGTAGAGAACTGACTCAGTCAGTAGATCGACACCGATCGGTTGAGGTTAGTGGCTTTTGCTTGCGCCTGCTGAATTTTTCGCCGATACAAAACTTATTTGGCACTGGATTTTTAAAACTTTTTCTAAATCACAAAGACAATTTTAACGTTTAATATTTATTTTAAAAAAGAAATTCACGGTATAAATTAACTTTACAAAACCTGATTATTTTCTTTCAACTGTAATAACGTACAAACATCGCTTCCCGGTTTTCCTAAACATCAAAGCCTACTACTGTTAAATACAAGAGAGGAATGTCATCTCTTTAGGTAATGTTAAATATCTTTGTAAATATGTGGGTTTCAAATTAATGACAAAATGTGCACGTGTTAATATTATTTTTAGTTTTACTGCTCAAAGAAAAATTGGTTTAATTTTAAAATTTCTGAGTAGTTATTGTGCATGCAGTTTTCTAAAAAATTGAGTTATTTATATTTTTTCATTAAACATTTTATTTTGAACTTTTTAAAAGGGAACGGTTGTTTTTTTTAGTAATATTACATCAGAATTGTCTTTCTTTGTACAAGTTAACTTATTCAAACATTATTAACAAAACTAGCAGGTTAATATTTATCAAATTAAACTTGATAGTTTTTAAATTACGCTATCTCTCTTTTAAAAAATATATTATTCGTTTTTCTATAATATTATAATTTTTTTTATTTTGTTAAAATACCTGCTGACGTACGTGAATACGAATACTAAGGTAAAGCATAAATATTACTAATAATTTAAAATACCTAAACTAATTTAAAAAATAAACTAAACAAATATAAAACTTATAATACTAATGTGTTTCCGTTTTATCAAATGTACGATATATTTCTATTGAATATTATTTTTTTGTCGAATGTTAAAGTCTTAATAATTCAATATTAAGTTCAAATTGAAATTCTAATACATTATGTATTGTGGTTTAAACAACGCTATTCAGTTTATTTACTTAATAAACGATTATTTAGTTAAATTTATTACTGTTTAGTTCATTCATGTACGAGTTTGCGTACAGCGCCATTAAGTATGGATCCATTTTAAGGTGTAAAATTACCGCTCAACAGGTGAACGGAACCTGTGGAATCTTTTTGTTAAACCTACAGAAAGAAGTTTATCTTCGTTCAATTGACTCACCCGAACACCAAACTCTATATTTATTTACAAATCATTAAACATTTTTTAATACTTGTAATTTTTCGTATTCTATTTAACTTATTATAAAAACGAAACGCAGGGACGTAACTTAATTTTACAATTTTATTAACGAAAAGCTTAAATGACAACTTCACAGAATTTTTATTGTGATGGGTTATTCTGGTTTGCCTGATGAGAAAATTTAAATATTTCCGTTAAGTACGTAGCTAAATGCCATGCAAGTATAATATCATGACCCTTGGAAAACTACTACGAATTTTTTTCACTTGTAAGAAAAAGTATGAACTTTAATGTTTTTATATTCACCTTTTTTTTACCTGTCCGTCCTTCGCCCGTCTTAAATTCTCTTCAGGTGTACACTGTATTCTCCCTTTGTTTCTATGTCCATTTGCTTCCTCTACTTACTGTGATACCTTTTGAAAAATTATGTGTTTTTGATGTTGTGTTAGAATTTTCCCCAATTTTCTTATCACTTTCTGTGATCTTTAGTTGTTTTAGGTCTTTTTCGTTTAAATTATCCATTTTGACTTATTTCACTGTGAAAATTTGTTTTGTGGTTCTGTTTTTGTTCATTCTGTCTATACGTCCGTAAAATCTTGCTCTCTTTGTTCTGAACGTGTCTGTGATCGTTTGTATGTGTTTGTAGATTTTTATTGAGATCGTTTATCTATATTCCGTCTTTATTGAATGATCCAAATGTTTCCTAAAAATTGTTATTTCTTGTTGTTCA
Source organism: Catonia carolina (assembly GCA_035578175.1). Classification (NCBI taxonomy): domain Eukaryota; kingdom Metazoa; phylum Arthropoda; class Insecta; order Hemiptera; family Achilidae; genus Catonia; species Catonia carolina. The sequence goes on from JAQMRL010000018.1 coordinate 6,687,185, forward strand.
ATTAATTTTATTTTTGTTTCTTTGTTTTTTGAATTTTGTTCAATAACAAATGTGACTTCCGTTGCATAAAATGCTTCTGGGAGTACAACTGTGCTGTAGTGTCTGAGTTTTACGTTGATGAAGATTTATTCTTGTTATAGTGAATACAACAACAAATATATTTTATATTTGCTTAAAAAGAATCTTGTCATATCAGTTTAAGAACTTATTAGACTTAAATAAAAAAAAATATTTTACTTAGAAGAATGACTAAGGGGTAGGCTTAAAAAAAAAATAAAAGTTTTAAAAAAGTTAACAGTTTTAAAAAATATTTTACTTAGAAGAATGACTAAGGGGTAGGCTAAAAAAAATATTTTACTTAGAAGAATGACTAAGGGGTAGGCTTTCATGTTTCTGAATTCAGGGCACTCCGTCATCTGTACTACGTCTGTCTAGAGTAGTACAGAAATAGCTTGAATAGTATGAAATAGCTTGTTTGATGTAAGAAAAATCCTCAAACTTCAGGGGAAAATGTAAAATCTAAATCTTTTCAATCGTATCCCAAGAAAATAATTAAAACTTGATCGAAAATTCTCTTTGTAAATGGATTAAAATTTTGAAGCAAGCAAATTGTAACTAGTGAAGAGGCTGTTCACGAGGCCTCATTTAAAAATATGGTTTTCAGTCGTTAAAACAGTGGCTTAAAATTGTAAAATAAGAATGTACACCGCCGTTATTCAGCCGATTAAGTTAATATAGGTAGGTCTAAAAAGGTTGAAACAGGTGTACAGTAGACTTTCGTAAAAATTTTCCTTGAATAACACAAATGACAAACTCAATTTCAGATAATTACTATACACTTTTATTATATTAATTATCATAGTAAAAACTTACGTTAAAGATTTTAAAATTGAAGGTTTTAATATTTTTTAAATATCCAGCGGAAGAAGAAAATGAAGTGAAAACAGAAATAAGACAATTTTTATATAAAATACACAATACCATGTCATAAATCATCGCTCTGTAGGAGGTTCGAAAATAAAAAAAACAGGGTGCCAGTTTTATTCTGATGCCTCTTTAAAATCTATTTTGCCTATTGATCTATTTTGCCTCCAAATTCTGCGACTCTTTTTAGATTGTGGTGGTTTTTCAACTAATGCAAAATATTTACCAAAATTTTATTTAAAAAATAATCCCTTAGAAATTCCTTGCGAATAAACAGTTAAACGCATCGAAAGAATAAGTAGAGAGTAATTTCAGTCAATTTGATAAATTTTTTTCCAAAACAATTCTATTGATTGACTAATATTTTAATGAATGTGGTCCGTATTATTTGTTTTTATTATTTTCACATATTTAGCATAATTATCAGTTTCTAATAAATAGATAGTGCATTAATAAATTAGATTTTAACGAAAAACTCAATAAATTTTTTTTAGCTGTATTTATGAAAATCGTGTATATATTATTTTCTCTTTTACATACCAATTTAAATAATTTATATTTTTTAAATAAGTTACTGACAAAATTTATTTCAATAGAATAATAATGTTCAATTAGGTAAAACATCTTTTATCTGTCTACTTTTTCACATGTACCGGACTTATTTTTTGAAGTACATTAATTGGTTGTTCAAAGTTTACACGGAGAATTTTTAATTGCCAAAAAAATTAGATCAGATATACAGAAAAACACATATCTTGTTTAAATAAAATTCAGTACGATTATATTTTACTTTTTTTTTAGATTTTTTAATGCATTTTTTAAGAAGAAATCCCTGTGGTTTTTCCAGTAGGTTTCCGAATGATTTTAAAGTTATAAATAAAAAAAATTCAACTATTTGTTAGCTACCAAAATGCAGGAATAGACATCGCCACGGTAATAAGGATAATAATAAGCTCACGGTAAACTCGGGCGCCCTCATTTTTGTCTAGTTAAAAAAGTTTTTTTATCAGTAAGTAAAGATTAACTTATTAAATATATTATTATATTATGCTAAAAATACAGTAACATTATATAACTTTCCTCGGTCGGGCAGCGGGAGAGAACTAGACTATATAGAAGAAAATTCAGAGTTCAAATTCAGGCTAGGGTTTGGATTAATTCATTGAAATGCTCTGTTATTCTTCCACAGCCCACTGTAGTTGATAACGACCGAACCATTGGCGTAACTTTAAAACTTCTTTTGGTTTTATTCTTTTGGTTTTAATACTTTAACTTTCTTTTGCAGAAATTAAACATAATGAGTTAAAAAAAAGCATAAATAGAACAATACTTAAAAGTGTTAGTGTAAATGAAAAACAAACAATATTGGTATTTAATTTTTTCAAATTAAGTAATAAATTAGAAGTACTGGGTTATATCTGTAGAATATTGTAAAAATACATTAAGCTTGATATATTTTCGTTTACGTTTATTTTAAAAATTACTATAAGTCGTTAAGAAGAAAACTAAACTAGATAAATGATAATTCGTAGAAACGTAAAAAAACACCTACGTTTAAAACATTCTGTGAAAGTAATTTATAACTTAAAATATAAGTTTGTTAGCATTAAATAGTGTACTAAAATAATTTAAATTTGTTTAAACATTTCAATACCCTTTATCATAATAAATGAAATATCCACTTACGTAATTTATCAGAAAATGTAATTAAATCAATAAGTATACACTATTTGTACGTTATCTTATTGAATTATGAAGCGTACAGTGTAGGCATTTATATGTCAGAATATCATTTTGTATGTATGAAATGTTCATGTACAGTGACAGGAAAGCATGGCGTCTCTCTAAATGAAGTAAACGACATGTATTGACATGTCGTTTCATTAAGCAATTTCATTAACGTTATGAATATTGTAGTTTATTAAAACGATAGTTTACCATTAAAAAATTATGTTGCGCTAGCGTTTTATGCACTGCGCGCGAGCCTATTTTTTTATCTCAGAGGAGTGTATATTAAAAAAAACAGGCTAATGAAGCCTGAGTTGGTCTAGATGATTATTACGTTTCCTGATTTTTCAGGTTTCATTCTACACTTTAATTTTTTTAGTATCATTTAAGGCATTGATTCTCAAAGTGAAAGTGAACGCGTGATAAGGATTGGGGGTTCAAAGCTTAGATTAAAAAAATAAATGAAGTTTGTGTAGACCAAATAAATAAAGTGAAATACTCTTTATTTTTATAACATTGGAAAAGTTATTAATTTGGATTTGGCCGTTATAAATGAAATTAAAAAATTGCATTAGTAAGCTCAGTCTTCGGTTTTTTTTTGAGTTATAGCAATATGTAGGCCTAATTATTAAAATACTTGTCTTGATCTATTTGTACTTATGTTATAATTATTTCAACATTGAACCCATTGTCATAATAAGAATAGGATTTAAAAATGTAACTTACATGAGAATTACCTGTAAAAGTTTTATAAAAAAATGCACACTTGTACACATATAAGGAACCGTGGCTTCAGATGAAACCATATAGGTAGGCTTGAAATAAAAAGTTTGAGAACCGCGGATTTTAGGAATATCAATTTCGATTATCAGAATTACTCTTCGGAAGATGCAGACAGAAATAATATTATTTATTAGTTTGTTTCAATTAAGCTTTATAAATTTCTGTTTCGTTTAATAAATTTATGAAATATTTAAAAAATTGTTTTTTAGTTATTTACCATATGTTATTAAAATTATAATTAACAAATCTAGACACCGTAAAATTGATCGTTAGATTTGTTAATACTGACACCGCTGCGGCACTCACACTAGTCCCTTCAAAGAAGGTCCCTTGACCATCGTTGCTAGCCTGAGCCTTCTCTGCGGATTACCTGACGTGTCGCGAAAGCATCTAAGGTATTTCCGGATTTGCGTGTATTTGAAATTTAATGTAAAAATAATTATGAAGGTCTCTTTTGCTAGGTCTGTGATGTACGGTAAAAGTATGTCGTTGAGTAGTGTGATGTTGGTGACGTAGTAGGGATATTGTGTTATTGTACGTAGTATTTTCTCTGTTTTGCTTCTGTTTTTTTGTAAAAGTTTATCAGAACTACATAATAATTGTACTCTGTAAGTCCAGACTGGTCTTACAACTCTCTTGTATTTATTCGTAATTATTTTATTTCCTAAAAATAATTTTGGCCATCAGTCCAACTGTAGTTTCACTTAATATAAGCGTTTTTTGTATTTGTGTGGAATTCTTCGTATTTTGTGTCCCCCATATCAGTTGTCTGTCGAGATGTAAGCAATTTCATATTATCGTAAGTCATTGCCGTTTGGAATATAAGTATGAAATATTTCCATTGTTATGCGTGAAAATGGAAATGGCCACAGAACTTGAATGCTTTTAAATGTTTCATAACGTTGGTTTTATGACATTTTGGGCACAACTAATAGTTAAGGTGCTCATAATTTATTGTTTTCACGTTCCTCTGAACACCCCTTACACCTTTTGATGATATCTTCTGCTATATCTTTCAGTGATAATATAAAATCAACAGTCTGTATTCAATTTTCATCGTGTCCAGAACCTAAATTATTGAATTTGATTCAGCAGTATTTGCGAGATACCGTACAAAAATTCAGCTTAACTTATTTTCAGTGTTTACTTAGGAGATCTAAAGCAGAAAAGTATTTGAAAAAATTTACAAACTAAAGATTTTATTTATATAGGTTTTTGAAATAATATGAATAAAAAAGTTTAAAAATTGTTTTCTGCATGCGCAAAAAGTACTTTTTGTGTGCTACCGAACGTAAATTATTTAACTCAAAAATTGTAGGAGTCTACTTCTTAATATAAATTGATAAAAAATTATAAGTAGGCCTAATGGATAAATGAACAATTTAAAACTTTCCGAAAACTACCAAATACATTTTGGAAATGCAGGTGATTTTAAATGAACATTTTGCTTGATAAATAAGCGTTATACGTACGTATTATATTCTACTATGGTTTTAAAATTCCTTCTCGCCACATCGATTTCAACTTTGTTTTGTAATGGCGTAGTGGTCGTTTGGGACGCACTTTTCAAGTTAAAGTTACGATAAAACTGGTTATCGCATTTCGATACATGTAACAGTTTTCCAAAATTGGCTACGTTGTAACTGTTAAAATGTAATGTAGGCCGATAAAACTCGAGAAAAATATGAAGTAGAAACAATGGTAATGTGTTGTACGATCAGTAATTGTCTGAAATATTTTATATTATCTTTTTTTCTCCACTTTTTACTTTTTTCAGGTAAATTATTAGGTGATAAATAACATTTGCTTTACTCAATTCTATTGTGTGTAGTTTACATACAGTATTTGAACATTATCTCTACATTCTTACTCTTTGCCTACAGTAAAGAGGGTATAAAGAGGGTAACTGTATTGCAACAGTTAAACAGTTTGTTACTCGCATATTAATAGATCTATTTTCGAATTAACCCCTTAGAATAGTAAGATAAAGATATAGAACAGTAAGATAAAACAACTCGAAAATTCATTTGGCCGTGTTTAGTGCTTCTATCTAAAATCGTTTGATTCAGTTATAAGAAAGCTCAACACATTTTACAAGTACCTAACTTTCCTTCAGGTGCTCTGTCCTCTGAGAAAGTTGGCTACCATTAATGCCACTTGAGTAAAGTCGACTGACAATCAAGAAAGGTTAACTGAACTCACACCACACTATTCCCAAAGATTCCTTACCCTTGAAGTTCTACTTTGATCTGGACCACGTTTCCCTTCTATCTTTCCTTGTATGATATTTTGCAGAATTATGTATTTTTGCTTCTCATCACATGATATAAGTACTCAAGTTTTCTATGCTTCACAGTATTTACAATTTTCATTTCCCTATTCAAATTTTTTTACAACTTCTGTGCTTGTTACATTATCGGTCCACCTTCAGCAATCTCCTGTAACACTACATCTTGAAGGCCTGGAGTCTTTTTATCTCATTTTACTTCAGCGTCCAAGCTTCTACCCTATATAACAACACTGAAAACAAACAGCGGATCACTTTGATTCAAAGTATGAGTTTATATGATTAGGAGTATGATCCATACTGCATAAAATTTTATTAATATTTCTAAAGGTAGTACTGGTTTGTTCATTAAGAGATCTGACCCTGTTGTGTTACTCCAGTCTTTGTTCACTCAGAATCCTAGATATTTAGAGTTATCTAATACTTTTACAGTGTCTACTTAACTAGTGTTATGTATAACAGTTGATTGAAAAATGTATATTTAATTATTTAAAAAAAAAACATTAAGTTCAATTCGATTACACGGAATTCAAGGGACCGGCTTTATTTTTCCGTTATGGTTATATCCGGATGTTCGTTATAACCGAATGAGCCTATACATCGCAATATAAATGTAGTATACTCTATTATCTTACGTACGCAGCAAATAACCGGAATAAAGAAACCATATACCTAATATGCCATATACCTAATACCAGCCAGTCCATATACCTAATTTAAGTAAAAAATCATAAATAAAATTCTTTTACTCCACCTCCGTGGCCAAACGGTTAGGGATGTTTAGTCGTCAGCTATTTTAGGCATAAAAAAGGTCGCAGGTTCGAGTAAGCGAAATGTGAAGCCGTACAAAAGCCTACAAGAACTGAACTAACATTTGAGTTAATTCTCACCCCTCCCTCATTAAGAACAACTTTGCTTTACAAAAGGAATTTTTACTTATTGGCCATTCTACTGTATATAATATATCATTCAGCCTAAGAGCTATCCTGTTAAGGTCTTCACACAGTGGAACGTATAGTATGTTTGTTTCAAAGTTTATATCGACAGCGATATTACGAGCCGGCTGACACCTCTCGTTTACTCTAATGTGTTACATGGTCATAAAACACATTCAATGAAGCACATTTCAATGAACTTCCCACAAACGTTTTTCCCAAAATATTGATTTTTTTTAATGACCGGTAAATAAGTTTGTTCATATGCTGTGTTATTGGTAGACTAAAACCGTCATATTTTTCTAATAATTTTATACTTTAGACCTATAATAACGGAAACACATTGTTAGAAGTAGTCACATTAGCGTAGTAATTAAAAATAAGTTGTAAATATTGGTAGCGCTACAATTTGAATTATACTTGAAGGATTGAGGGGCCGCTGTCGCTTGTATTATAACCGCTGACCGCACACTCGCTCGCCAGTACGCGCCGTAGACAGTCGGTCCGTCGGCTGTATTAATTGGATCACCTTTACGCGCACCCGGAAAACGGCATACAACCGTGAAGTTTCTTGTGAAGATATCGCTCCTTAAAAGAAGGCAGCAGTGTAGTGGGTATATCTCTCCCTTATTCCTGTCTTTCCTCTTTTACCCCCATCGTGTTCCCTCACCCAATAGTACTCATAACAAGTACTATTCACACTGGAAAGGAGGCTGCTTCATTTTGTATTTCTTTACATCGCATTCAGCGTACGCCAAACAAATAAAAAGTCCACAAGACGCACAGCAGAACAAGCATCGCATACAGTCCACTGCTCTGGAGGAGGGTCCCGCGGGGTCCTTCCTTGATTTCGTTTTTGTCTCCCCTCGAGGACAGACGCACCGCCCCACGCACGCAACCGCGTTAACAAATATAGCCAACTGTCAATCATCTGGTACGGGGTAGTGTTCATTAGGTGGGTGGATTTCCTCGTCTTTGTGAAAAGAGAAAAGGTTGGCTATTAAAATATTAACAGTATGTTGTGAGTCACCCGTTTGTTGTCATACACCACACATAGACACACCCTGCAGTATTTTTCACCACTACAAACACATTCGTAGGATAGTTCTTAGGCTGAAAAGAGTAGGCCTATACCTGCTAGAGTCTGTCTACGCTAAGAGTACTCCGACGTAGGCAACCAGCAATACAAGTGAGCATGCGCATTAATTGAAAATACGCACAGCATGATCAAAAACAAACTTCCACACAACACTGATTCGCTCTAAGCTTAATATAATAAAAACACGTTCAATTCATTTGTTAGAAAATGTTTTATAAATCGAACATTAGTTTAATTAAAACTATAAAATTAATAACTAAATTTTTCCTATTGCTGCTCTTAAATTGTTATTTTTCGTTACATTATTTTCTATTATTCCATTATTATTTATGATAAGTAGGTTTTTATTATAGGCCTAGGACTCAGTTTTATTGTATTTTTGGTCACAAGTAATATAAAACTTGAATTAGGCTATAACAGGAGAGTAAACAATTCCAGTGAATCGCTGTTTATCATTTCAGATTGTTTATTTCATATCATTAAAATAATTAATGTATGTGACTAGTTTAATACAACTGTTTGCACTTGCCCGTGTTTAACTCATTTTTAGTTCATCAGTTATCTTTTGGTATTGTATCGGTTCGCTTCGATTTTCTTCGTAGACTGAAGTTGAAAAGTTTTGTAAGCTCTGTTTTGTTAACATGCGTGATAGTGAATGTGTTGAGTTTTTGAAACATAAAAGCGGTAAACATTAAAAAGTAGAAAAAAATTGTTTTGTTCAATGTAATGTTTAAAATAATTAATGTATATTTGAAACTACAGTAATTTCAAGTAATCAGAACGGTATAATCAAAAACACTTAAAGGATAATGTTTATTTTAGCGGATGTAGATATTTTTATGGTGGAACTTAGAGCAAGATAATTGTCCGGCGGAGAGGTAGATGATACGCGCCAACTAGTGTAAAACTTTCATTTACAACCTATAGGTGCTTACCTCGCGCGGAGTACTCTTACAGTAGATGGACTAACAGTACAGCCACGTATGGAATTTACCGGAATCATAAATAGCCAGCCGTTTACTGTACTAACAACATTTGGGTAACTCGTTACGTTGAGCTACAACGGTCATTGTCTTCAATTGGACCAAATCTTATGTATCGTATTAACCTTTCTTACCGTAGAAGTACAGTGGTAATATTTTTCACAGGACTGATGAATGGATCGCAAAACTGTTTGTTTCTAATTTCCCAGAGAACAAAAAAATCACTTTACAAAAGAAACAACAAAGTTTTCAATTATAGCTAAAAAAAATTAAAAGACCTCTGTTGTGTTACTCCAGTCTTTGTTGATTCAGAATCCTGAACTTAGAGCTACAAGCTCTAAGTTATTCGTTCTTCCATCTACTACTATACATAGTACAATGTCTATTATTATTATTTTAAGGAATGTGGCTTGTTCGTTACAACCGGATTCCATTTTTGTTGTATCAGACTTTACAATGGGTTAATAACATATAAAATTTTCATATTGAATTTTCATTCAAATTTTCTATTTTCATGGGTTATTACAGGATTTTCGTTACAACCGTTTTAGTTATAACCGGATTTTATTGAACAATAACTATTTATTCATCTTTAATCTTTTCTAATGTGATAAAAAAAACAAAGAATGAACGCAAGCAGTCAATTAATTAATCTTAGGGTTTACTGATCTGAAAGTTTCTCGATTAAATCAGAGAGTCTTATCATACAGATAATGAGAAACCTCAATTTTGTTTGAAAGGTATCCTTTGCGTGTGTAATATTGTGTGGGTGAGTTTGATAGAAGGTGTAGTATTTGCATCGTTTGAACCGGCTTATAATTTGACCTCACTTTTAAGAAAAACTGTCTTTACTCAAGGCCCACTCAGTTATTTAACTAAATGTGTTAATATGTTACTCAGGCGTACTTGACTGAAAATTGACTTAACTAAGAATTGTTTTTAAAAAATGAAGTTTTGAACTTTTCTTATTTTACTTTTTATCTTTAATAACTTTATTTGCAACTATATACTAAAATACAACGAGGAAATTTGATAAAAGTAAAGAACGGATGACAAGAAAAAGTAATGAAAAAGAACAGTGGTACCCATGGGTATATGTTCTATGAGATAATGTTCATAATGCATGAATGAGAAACAATAATGTTCAAAGAAATAAAGAAAGAAAAAGAAAATTTAAAAAAGAAAATAAATCACGTTGTAGAAGATCTCGGGCCCATTGTCGTTTCAACCTGCGTTGCGGATTCCTTGGTAGTGATGCATTTGATAGTTTGGTTATCAATTCGTTGGGGTGATCATGCAATTTTCCGTGAAAAAGCTGTAGCTGGGCTTAAATATTTCACTTATAAACGGACTATTAAGGTCATCATGTAGATTTTTTTTCATTCATGTAGAAATTTTAATTGAAATCCTTGTAATTTTTGTAGGTTGCTCGGTTTAGTTGTGCCATAAATTTGTAGCCCCTAGGTCCATATTGGTTTAAAATAAACTGTGTGTAGTAATAGTTTAAATTTTAGAGTTAGTGAAGAGGTGTGTCTTAGTAGGCGGAATAGTTCTTTCAGTTTAGAGTTCAAGTCTCTAAAGTCTCTTCAGTCTTTTGATTTTTATATGAATCGCGCAGGGAGCCTCTTATCTAGGTGAAGTCCAGGGTATTTAACTTGTCGTTGTGGTATCGGTTTATTGTCAAGAAATAATTAAGGACATTCGCCTCTCCGGAGAGAAAGTTTTGAACTTAAATACATCATAATCACTTATATGCGTTTAAATTGAAATAAATGGTTGTTTTATAAGAACATAGAATATTAATGGGTGTTCAAGCCTAATTGTTTATTAGATTAAACTAAATACAAAGTGCAAGAGAAACAGAGTATATAAACTAATATAAAGCACTTTATGACGTAGTTTATTAAAGTTTTAATATTAAAGTTGGAAATTACTTTTCTCCTATGAGAGATACTCGAAATGATACTTCGAGTGGACTGACAGTTGCTAACATCCAAGTTATTCGTTTGAAAAATGTCGGTCAAGATGACAATCTCTCTGAAGAGAAATATTTTACAATTTATAATGTCGTTTTATAACGTTTTCTTATGAAATAATATTTCATTTCACGTTAACTTTAATATTATAAATTCTACGATAAATTTTATCACGGGTAAATATATTAATCATTGTAGGAAAATAAATAAGATTTTAAATAGTAAACGTTCGTTGATTTTTCTTTAATAATAAATTTCTGTGTTAAAATTTAAAAGATTTTACAGAAGAATCTGGCTCTATATTTTCAAAATGATCTACGAGGATTAAAATCTGTAGAATGGTTTAAATTAATTAGGACAACAGAAGGAGATGACAGGTGATGAATATTGAAACTGACTGAAACGGTGGGTTGAATGGTAGTAGATGAATACAAAATTCTCTTAACTTTTCCATAATACCATTACAACTTCTGCTTCATGGGATTAATTTTAAGTTGTTTAAAATAGTTCTGCATAAATTTTAAATTGATCAGTTATCAATGATATCCAATTTTTCTAAATTTAACAAGCTTTGTGGCTTTATAAAAGAATCACCATAAATTAAATACTTAATTTTGTGTATAAAAGATAGTACAACAAAAGTAGTCCCCTGTAACCCTTCATGGCTATTAAGGTGTCGAGTGTGTGTTGGGCTATCACTTCCATCTTCTTCTATTTGAACCCATTCCCCTTATTTCTGTGAAACATTCTCGCTTCCCTTTACTACTACACCGACCTTATTGCCCATTACATATCACTTTTGAACCTCCCATCTTCTTTCCTTCCGCCACTTCTTCTACTACACGTTTCACCTTCCCCTTATTCCCTACGCCCTTGTGAACGTTATCAGTCTCTTTCTACCTTTTCCCTTATTCCCTTTGAAGTCTTCCTGGTTTAGATTTTTTAATAGACCGTATAAACAGATTTTCATTAACATAAAATACTTAATTTCTAGCTAAACTCAATTTAAAATATATGTGTGAAAATTTTGTATGTTAAACAATTCTCAATGATTAACAATACATTTTAATTCAGTTAAGCCCATGTGTATAAAATATAAAAAAGTGCTTTGTACAATATTTTACGTAAGAAATCATTCCTATGACTGCATCGACTTTTCAGATAAACTTAAATACTATTAACCAGCTAATAAGCGTTTTATTAAATTGTAACGCTTATTACAGGTTCTTCTGAGCTACGGTTATTAATAAATTATAAAACTTCCTTTTAAGCTTATAACAAGTATTTATAAACAAATTAATCAATTACAATAACTTATTACAATTACGACTACTGGTAAATTACAATTAAACTACTTGTACTAACAACAATAGACTAAATTTATTTATCAAAACTTAAGACTTAACTAAACTTAAATAAATAGGAAATAGGGCCATTTACAAATAAACAATTAGGGAATGAATCCTACTTACATTTTTTTACAATAGAACAACTATTTTCCTGTTACGCATTATTTACTCAATAAACTAGTTGGTACACAGTTTATTTATTATTTGTTTTGGTTGTAACAAACTTTATTAGCACTGGCTTTGAAACCAATTCGCTACAAACGGTCAAACCACCATTCGCTTTTATGCCTCGGACACCACTGAACTGCCCGACAAAAGAGCCGGATGTTTTATGTACCTTATCTTAAAATTACTAAAAACAAAGAATAAAATAGAATAACAAGATTAGATAAATCAATACACAATTGTCACATTCTACCCTATTATATTCGATTCTAGAAAGACAAAAAAAACACAAACGAAGCGCTGTGCAATAAATCACTCACAGAAAACACCATTGACAAAAACCTCATTGTCCGTTCAGCTGTGTCACAATATTATATTATTTCAACGGCATCGACCTTCTGGAGTGAGACCTCAAGAGGAAATAATACTCAAGTGTTGCTATAAATATTTATAGATAATAGATAATTTATAAATATATAATAGGTATTTATAAATAAAAGTTATTTTGACGATAGCGTTGTAATTTTCAATCAATAAAATATAATTTGTAAACTCCTGTAGTGGATGTACTAATGATTTCAGTAGTATCCGAGTCAATAAGTCATTTAATTTACTGATCTCATTTTACTATCGAGAATTATTTATTTTTTATACTTTTTACTATAAAGTTAAAATAAATTACTCAATAATTTAACTGTCAATAATCGTGAGTTAAAAGAAAATGAATGCCTTTTTATTAAGCAAATACTTTTCATATAATGTTGCGTACTTAGTATTATATAGAAACATTACAGATTTCAACAGCTTTAACAATACTTATATTTTAAAAGTTTACAAGTTTATTAAACATGGAGCCTCCTAATAATCTTTCAATTTGGAGTTTTAGCACATTAAGCTAATTAACTATTAACCTTTTGTAAATTTTCGTTTATAATATAACTATATATAGATTTTTTTAGCCCATTGTACTTATTACAATGGATAGGCGACCATTTTTTCAGACTTAATGTGATTCAAAATAAGATTCTACTAGCGAAGACGCAATGCCGCTTTAACGTCACAAACTTAATGTTGCACAAAGACTTACAAATCCCGTACGTCAGTGACGTCGCTAAACAACTATACAAGATTATGCATAATAAATTTGAATTATATGACAATTTTCTCATATAAAATATGAACATTAGGGCGATATCGGGTATTCAACAGAGACGTTTAAATCGCTTCTGGCCAAGAGATCTTTTTAACCAATTGTAGGTCTGTAGGACTGCAAGCTCCAGCAAGTAATTCAAGTTTAGGAACCTTTAGCGTCATATTTAAAAATTGTTATAATATTGTACTAAAAAGTGTCAAAAAAGACTCAATATATTGCAAGTTTTATACCTATAAATTGAAAAGGTATTATTAAAAAATTTGTTAAAATTATAATATTTTATAGTGCACAAAGTTATTGTCGTGACATGATTTTAAAAACCTGCAGTTACAGTTCAAACTGGACGTAAACATTGACAATGCGGCCACGTTAGTTTTCTTCATTCATCATAGTCCTGAGTCCGAGTCCTGAAAGAAGTGAGCTTGCACTCGGGATGACGACGTCGTAGCTAGGCTACCTTGTCGTTCGTAGAATTGGATGAAAGGAACTTTTTTGGAATTTTTCTTTATTTGGAATTACAGATGATTAATTGGGGGAAAGATGGGCTCGGAATCGGGATAAAAGCGAGAACATTGCCTTGGAAGGAAAGCTTTTTCTAGTCAGGAGTGTTCTTTACTAGTAGGAAACATTTACAGGGATGTTTGTAGGGAGTCTATAGGAAATCGTGGAATGGCTGTTTAATCTTTACTTGTGGCGGGCGAGGTGTCGTGTAGATTTCTCTGACAGCTGGCTGTACAGAGTGTTGACCGGCGTCGTGAAGGACTCTTGAAGTTCGGTGTATGAACTCCTCCAGGGTGGGGGTAAGGACGTAGTCGTGGACGGTTTTATTATTGATGAAGTAGTGGAAGTTGGAAATTTGTCTTACTATGTGGTTATGAAGGGAGGAGAGTTTTCTTTTGTTGTCGGAGGAGAGGACGGGCCACCAAAATGGTGCACCGTAAAGAAGGAAGGATCTGATGATAGCTGTGTAGTGAGGAGTTTAAGGGGAATTCTGAGAGAATCATAGTCCTACGACGTTGATATATAACCTTAAAACATGTACAGATTGGTTAAATAAATAAAACTTTTTTCAAAAGTTTTAAGTATAAAGTCGTCGTACGAAAGTAATTAAAACACTGTGACCAAAATTCGGGAAATTATAAAAGATTTAGCAGAAAATTAAAGCTAATATATTAGGGAACTTTTTATTTTTAAAGTAACAAGTAAATAAAAATCAGAAATTTATCGCAAGTTTGATGATAGTTTAATTATTTATTATATCTTGATGTAATCAGACCGAGAATTGCATGACTTTCTATCACGCATTTGTTTGTGTGCTTGCAGGGTAGTAATTTCTATTATTTGCAGGAAGATTATCTTTCTGCCACATTATTTAATCGATATCTTTAATACGCGCAAACTATAGTTTTGCTATTGCTTAAGTATCAATTATACTTGTATATCTAGGGTAGCAGTGTTTTTCCTTTGACCTATAAAAGGAAAACAAGATAATATATATTATTTTACTTAATACATAAATAATTCTGTACATTTAAATTACGTCGTACCTATTATTAACACTATAAATAAATTCGTTCAAATATGAATGTAATACAACAAAATCAGAATTTAATAAAAAAATAAGGAATAGTGATTTATGTCTGTATTGTAAACTCCTGATAAATAAATCACGATTAGAAAAACAACTTTTATAAAAAGGAAATTCTAACGTTTAATCCCGGAGTCAAAAAACATAAATTCGTAAAATGATTGATTTGAAAAAAACCAACTGATGAATTCACAAAGACTGTACGGAAAATAATGACAATACAAAAATATATTTTTTCAGTTATTTATGAGAGTTAAAGTTTCAAAGATTTGAAAGATTTTGAAGTTACTCTCAAAAAAGATTTCTTTTGTAATAAACAGAATACGTTTTTACTTTCTCTTGCCTATAGCCTATGAATATATAGGAAGGAAGTACTGTATTGTTTTCATGTCGATTTTTCGAAATCGAGTTTTCACCGGTTCTACACGTTTTCAGACCCCATGAATCCAATAAACATGTTTTTAGCGATTGGTCTTTGTGTATGTGTGTGTGCGCGCGCGCGCGCGTATGTGTGAGAGAGAGAGATAACAAAATGTCTCAAGAACGGAACATCGTACGAACTTGAAACTTGAAACTTAAGTTACATACCACTACCGGGACCCGACACGAACATTTTCATCAAAATCTGTTAACCGGAAGTAGAAGTTTATTCGTGTAATTTTTCACATTTTTGCGATTTTCTCAAAAACTGGTTCTGCGATTTTTTTAAAAATTGCCTGGTTTAATAATTTTTTTATGCTCTATAAGATAGGGTAGGTACCATGTTTGCTGAAATTCTTGGTAAGGCTGTTTTCATGTAAAAAAAAATTGTTTTTTAAGATAGCGGCTTTATTATGCACTTTAGCGCAAAAATGTATATGATAAAAGTTGTAGGGAATTTAAAATTCTACAACTATTTAAAAATTTTTTTGTATAACGCTTAGTTTAGCGGTAATTAGTGATTTTCTGTTTTTTTTTCATGAAAATCTGTAAAAATATATCGATTTTTTTTAAAGATTTCAGCCGTAGTATGCATTTTACGGCAAAATTGTATATAATCAAATTTATAGGAAAATTAAAGATCTACAACTTTTATTAAAAGCGTTTTTCTCTACAGAGCCTAGTTTAGCGTGAAAGAGTGATTTTCCGTATTTTTAAGCCAACCTGAGGTCCATTTTCATTTTGCGTTTTTCACTCATGATTAAAATTAGGTTAGGTGTTTTGAGGTTAATTTTTCGTTTATTTCTAATGTTTTATTACTTAGGTTATATTGTTAATTATTTGCATTGGCAAGAGAAAGTCGTGTGAGTCTTTCACACCAGATATTTTAGTTAAAACAAAACAAAATATAGTATTCTATAATTATATATTATTTTATGATACATTCTAAAGAGGTATTTTCAACAGCCCTATTGTATTGATAATCGAAATATAATATTCTTCAAACCACCAGTAATATGGTGAACAGTAAACACTTACCAATTATAGCCTTTTTTGTGCATAAAATTCACATCTTCAGTAAAATTCTTTAATTTGTAACTTAAAATTTAAAACATCCTACTGCCACCATAGTAGATAAGGAATCATCATGGTAACGCATGGTTGTTGAACTAAATTCTGTAGTATAACCTATGCAAATCTCCATTAGCTCGGAAAATTGAACGAGGGAAATTACAGAAATTTAAAAAAAGTTTATGTAACCAGTTAAATTTAAGTAGTAAGATTGTATTTTTTGGGGAAATAAAGTAGGCCTATTATTTCCAAGGAGAGGAGGAGATGAGTGTAAAATATTAAATTGAATGGTCGAGTAAGAAAAGATGATGTTCCTTAAAAAACTAAATTACTACGAGTCATAAAACAGCCGGGTCATCACAGACATGGGATGGGCCAGATACACAAATAGGCAGACAGATATGATCGATGGAGTGAGGATACAACAATGGAGGCTGAGAAGGAGAGGTAGATGTCGTCCACAAACACAGTGGAGAGATTACTTAAAACTGGTAGAAAAATTTAACTGAGCAGAAAAGAACATGTAGATGCAAACAAACGAGTCCTGTACCCACACATTGGATGAAGAAAGGCTGAAGAGGAAGAAAGGATTATTTAGTATTCGAATACCAAAACCTTAGAACAGGTACAATGTACTTTGGTTATTTACGAGGTGTGGCTATTAACTAACGAGATTGACGTTGTAAAAAAATTTATTTTAATTATATACATATAATCACTTATTGTCTTCTTCAATATACTCTCCTTCTCTACCCCTACAACGCTCCATGCAAATTTTTCATTGTTATAAAGAGTGCTGGAAGTCATCTTCTGTTAGCTCCTTCAGGACACGTGCCGCTCAAAAATGTTTGAAATGAAGCTCGCAAAAATATTTGCACTGACACTTTGTACGCGATTGAAAATGACCCAGAATTTTTGGGAACGATAATAACGCGTGATGAAACGTGGTTTTTTTACTTATGATCAGGAAACGAAGCGCCAATCCATGCACTGGAAGAGCCTAACTTCACCGAGAGCCAAAAAAAGCTCGAATGAGCAAGTCAAAATTTAAAGTAATGATGGTTGTTTTTCTTTATATCCATGGGATTGTGTACCTTCACTGAGTTCCTGAAGGTCAAACAATTAATCAATACTGTTTCCAACAATGGAAAATTTGCATGGAGCGTTGTAGGGCAGAGAAGGAGCGTATATTGAAGGTGACAATAAGTAATTATGTATAAAATTAAAATAAAATTTGTAACGTCAGTCTCGTTATTTAATAGCCCCACCTCGTATGTGCAATCACGAGATGCAGGTATTAAATTGTAAAAGTTTCATCGGTTTATGTACTAAGGAAAATACTTGTCGGTAAAATGTAGATCATGTTAAAGTTTTATCACACCTTGGTTTTAACGGTTGTAATGTACGGTTCATAGTGCTGGACCCAGACTGCTCTGCAAATGTAAAGAATAAAGGCTACTGGAATGAGATTTTTAAGGTTTTTAGCAGGGTATCGATTACTGGACCATAGAAGAAATAACAATATTAGGCATGATTTTATTTGGAAATACAGACGAGAATAGGATTAGTTATACGTTGCAGATGTCAGATGATCGAACGCCTAAACAGATGTTTTCTTACAAGCCAATTGGACAACGTGGTAGTGAGCGACCTCGGAAGAAATGAGCTAGAAACCGCATTGAAATTAGTCCATTCCATTGTAAGTGGTTCCATAATGTGACCTGACAAAATCATAATTATGAATATAGCGTCAAATCCTCTCTCATGAAGTGAGTAGAAAATACTCCTGCTTGAAAACAACAAAAAAGTCAATCTTGGGGTTTGTCGTCCATTTATTTAAAATAGTGGACAAACAATTATTATTTTAGTGACAGTTACTAGCTAGTTTACTTTTAAAAATAAGTGGTAGTGATTATAAATAAAATAATAATAAGATGTCTAAAGGTTTTGTGAAACTGTGATATTTTATAAATTCAACCCTGTAATACCTACAACAATAATGTTAAGTTAAAATGACAGAGATAATAATTGTACTGTAAATAGCTCGAAACGCCTACTTGGCTTTTTGCGTCTTTTTTGTATTAGGCCTATGCATTAAATAAATCTGTGGTGTACAAAACCATTTCACAATTACATTTTAAACTTTGTACTGGTTATTTTATACAAAAGCTTTTACCGCTAACATTTTTTTTGTTCCTGAAATACTGATAAATCCTTTTATTTTATACAATGCGAAAGCGCGATTGCGTGACTATACTGCGTATGAAGTGGGAACACTTATTTTTTATACCTAAAGTGAAATAATGGTTTAAATAGCGAAAATGTATCAGACAATGGTACAGGATATTAAAACTTATTTGCTATAATGTTCATTATAATTTATATACATGTAATATTAAGTAAATGACCATATTTCTGAGCAGTGTTTGTTCTTGATTGCAAAGTGGAAGTTCTGAGTTTGATTTTCGGTTAGAGTTTGGAAATTGTTGTTGTTTAGGTAAACAGCCGAAAGGCTGGTTTGAACCTATAAGGTTTTACTAAGTAAAACGAGGAATGAGGTGGTTTACCATGCCTTCCTTACTGAGTACAAAAGTAGCCTATGCTTATCAGCATGCCAGGTCCTCCGAAAAGTATCTACTCTGCACCCTGCAAATGACACCTTCACTTCATTCACCACAGGGTCTGGCTGTATAATTATACTATTATTCCTAATCGAAATGGAGGTCGTTGAAACTCGTTTCCGTTTTGCTTATTGTACGGATTCCCATTTTGAAGTTATTGTAGATATAGTTTTATGCGTTGTAGATTTTTCCGTACCTTTAACTAAAACTGATCGACGTTTTCGAATTTTAAATTTACATAATTATAGTTTGAAGGCTCAGTATTATTCAATTCAGGTTCGTGTGCAGTATTATGACGTTCAGGTTGATTGAAGTAATTTATCTGATGATCGTTATTAGGACGTTCAGGTTGATTGGAATAATTTATCTGATGATCGTTATTAGGGATAATCACGACTGCAAATCTTCATCCTCATTCTGTAAACATTATGACTGTAAATCCGTTTAATATTCCAGTGATAAAGGTAAACCAAACTGTTTATTTACAAAGTCGGTTTTATTATAAATAACAACAGCTACCAAAAATATTTTGCAAAATTTGTACTGTTATATAAATCTTGTGTTGGCTGCAACAATAAAGTCTCTTCTTTTTACGCCTTTACGACTGCCAACAGCTTATGGCTTGCCAGATATTTATAGTTTAGGAGTATATTATATTGAATTCTTTTGTTTATTATAAATTTGAAAAAGTAATATGAAATAAAATGGTTTAATCACAAATACTTGGAAACGTCACCCAGTGTAGCATTTTAACTTGAATCAATAATCTCAGCCTATTATACATTATGCGTATTGTAAAGAGAAGTTATATTCTGTTTATATTGTTTATCGTTTTAGTCTTAATGGCAATATACAAGTATAATGAAAACCGTTAAAATTCTTTTATATTTATTTCGTGCACAAGCTTAATGTAAATGTAATAGAGTTTAAACGGTACAAGACGAGTATTACAAAGATGTAAAATTTAGGTAGATAACAGCTTTCAGCAAATAATGGAAATTAAATAAGAAAATTTCCTTTTCAACGGGTTCTGTTACAGAACAGCACTTTGGTTTGATATAATTAAACAGAAGACTTAAATACTGCTATAAAAAAATAGGCAAGGGATTTTATTATGTAATACTGAATGCGGGAATCATTACAGTACTTATTATAGAAAAGTCGTTTTTCAATAAGGCATGCTGGCTCGTTTAAGTCACTTTTTAATTACATTTGAAATAAAGATAGAATGAAATTTTATAAAAGTAAGATACTCTAAAAGAAATTCATCACAATAATGACAAAAGTTGTAAATAATTAAAAACGAAGAAGGAAAAGTTGAAGAAGAAAAGTGCCAGGGAAAATTGAAAAATATAATTTATTTTAGAGACAATATTCAAAGTTAATGGTGGTACGGCAGAGAGATAAAATTATTTTTAAAGATTGGCCGGCTAATATAACGTAGTATGTTGGGCGTTGAGGTGGGTTATGAAGTGAGTGGTGGCGAAGGGGGATGTTCATAGGGCGGAAAAACGAGAAGCATAAAGAGACCCTAGCACGAGATAAACGAAGGGGATTAAAAAAACTCATTCATTTTTCTCTTTCCCTTCACTCTCTTTTGTGAAGAAAAAATTCGAAGAGAAATGTTATTACAGTAATTATTAATGCTAAAATTTTAATCATCGTGTTGTACTATTTAAAATACCTTAATTATGTCATATATTGTTTACGAACGCCGTTTTTCTTCCACATAATATAAATGCATGAAAAATGAGACATTATTCGTTTTAAATTATTATACAGAATATAATTAAGTGACTTACTATGAATAAATGTCGTTATTAAGCGGAATAAACGAATCTCCATCTTTTGATATCAAGTTACTTTATAATCCTCACCATTATTTATTCAGGAAAATATGAAACTCCTCTACAACGCCACTTATTATTTTTATAAAGAAAAATTCGACCCGCTTTTCAGTTTAAATAACTATAACATTAATTTATTTATTAAACAGAAAATATTATAATTAGGTGAGATGTTTAGCAAAGTTACCAAAAATAAAACACTCAGAAGGATTTTAGTATAAGACTTATATTAAACTAGAAGGAGTTTGTAAAAGGTTTAAAGGAGGTTCATAAAGTTCACTACAGAGATATAACTTAATATACCCCATGGTTGTGACGGTAAATAAAGCTATTTTTTTGATAACGTGTAACTTAAAGTAACAGCCTGCTCGATAACAGAATTCTATAACCTGTTATTAAAAAAAACACTGTTATCGTCCAGCCTACAATTCAATGTAGTAATTAGGAATAGCACGACACACGCGGAAAAGTGAACTAAATTATTTACTAACAGGTTGATTTTCTGTACAATGGTTTCTTTATTGGTACAGAAAATGTTACTCAAAACAAACCATCCGGCGGTGACATCATGACTCGCTGGACGGTTTCTTTTAAATATTGACTTGCTTAAATCCTACAATCGCCTTTATGGAGGTATGACTGCTGACTTCTCGGCTCGGTGTACAATGTATAGTAACTATAGTGCCTTGCTATGTGTCCGGGAAAGATTCAGTGCGACTGGCCATCATTGTGTTTGCAAAAAATTGTCTTTGGTTAGCTGTGGTTGTATTTGGTTACAGGAAACAGTGCTGTTTGTCTAAACTTTGTGTCCATGAGAGATTCAGTAAGATTTGCCATCCTTGAGTTTGTATTATAATAAAAGTATTAAAACGTAGTTAACTTAAAAGTGGTGTTATTAGCCGAAAAGGTTATTGATAACTTCATTTAGTTTTAACAGTCTTATGCTGTTATTAACAGTCCTTACTGTTATAACAGTCAGACAAGCGTCATTCGTACATAATTTTGTAAACGGCTTTGAATCACGGTGTTATAAATTAACAGCTAATAAAGTGTTTTTAGTAACCTGTTATCATGATACCTGGTTCCATCCAGTAACCATGTTATTAATCCTATTATGTTAATAACGCCCATCACTACCCCATGGACAAACAGATTGATACATTTATTTAAAGTTTAAATTTATTATGGACTTTTCACACAAGTTTTTCTTAGGAAAATTAAACAAATATACCTAAAATAAATTATGTGTCAACAAATTTTACTTTCCCATTTGTCATATAATTCACTCAAAAAACTAAAAACCGTTAGAGCGGAGGTCTGATTTAATTGTAACCTGAAGATCGTCAACTAGGTGCTAATATCCTCTCACATGACATGACGTCATAATGGTTGTCATTTCATTGTTTTTGTCCCACACAGGAGTTTCAGTTTTAATAAAGACGAAAGAATATTATTTGCACTACTGCTAATAATATATTCACAAAATTGTCTTATTAAAATTTTAGTTCCACTTTAGAAGCTCATGTATTGTAGTTGTAATTTCCTAAGAATAGGGAATGTAAATTGTTATTCAGGGAATAATCGTATAGCTCCTTAAATTTGAAAAATTTGAAATTAATTTTCGAATTCGTTCGTCATGTTCTTTCTAATATGTACATGATTCTCCTTTACATGATCACTGGGTATAGTTAACAAAGTTTGCACTGTTATTTTATATTACTGATTTATAGAGCTTTACAATTTGTCCCAAATTAACGTAACTGGCTGATGCTAATTGTAATAAATAAATTTATTAAAAACTCCGTAAAACTCACACGAAACAAAAAAATCCAAAACGACCTCAATAACTGTATTATTTCATTGGTAATTTACGAAATATAATTCTACTAATAAGATATAATTCTACTAATATAATTCTAATATAATACGAAATATAATGGTAATTTACGTATATAATTTTACGGAGTTTTTAATAAATTTATTTATTACAATTAGCATCAGCCAGTTATGTTAATTTGGGACAAATTGTAAAGCTCTATAAATCAGTAATATAAAATAACAGTGCAAACTTGGTTAACTATACCCAGTGATCATTAAATGGAGAATCATGTACATATTAGAAAGAACATGACGAACGAATTCGAAAATTAATTTCAATTATGTAGAATTCCTTGTAATTTTATGCAATATTTGAAAACGCTAGGTAAAATTTCAAATAAATTCAACTCATAGGTTAACCAAAAATTTAAATAGGCTAACTTTATTATTTCAAGGAATCCGTAGTTTGAATGTATGGCTGGACTAACACTGTCCTATTAGTAAATCGTCTAATTTTTGTTTGTAAACATGCATGTTGAATCTTCACGAGCTGAAGCTTATTGGCAAATGTCTATAATGTCTGAAGCCGTTATAAGTTATTTAATATGTAATGAGAAGCTGACCGTCACTGGGTCAATACACTGAAAAGCTGATTTTATCTATTTGACGAAATATCGGACACCAAGATAACTTTTGAAAAAGAGCACAGTCAGGGTCAGTTATAAAGTAAATATGACTTCATGACATTTGAACAGAAACAAGAGCTCACAGAACCAGTAAAGAAAGGAAACTCTTCCATTACGTTTCACCTATTCGAGACAAATTGTCCGATTTCTTTCTTTCAGTTAATCAGGGATGGTTGATCTCATGATTAATAAACTGTCTGTGGCAATCCATTTAAATAAATAAAGTCAAAATTGTGTGATTGATTCTCTTTATTAATAATGATCACTGATTCCTTGAATTGATGAGTTATAATAATTTTTTGAACAATAGTTGAATAATAATTATTTTAAACATAGAAATACAGTAGTCAATCGAAAAATACAAACAAATACAAAATAATATAGTTGATGAAATAAATTAGGATGCTGATCCCTCGAATGCTGATGTTTGAATTGTGATTGTTAGAATGTCTTTTGTTTTTTTGGCTAGTTACAAGTTGTTATAAAAATGTTAAATTTAAACCAGCTGGAACGTAAATATTACAAAAATTTAAATATTAAATAAATGTAAATGTAAAATGTAAATGTAAGCGAAAATGTAAATGTTACAAAAATATTTATAAAACTATGAACGTTGAATGTAGGGCTGGACTAACACTGTCCTATTAATTAAAAAACCGTTATGTGATCTGATAATGTGCACTCTGTTATACCTGTATATCTATTTCCAGAAAAAAATAACAGAGTAAAAATACTACAACCTTGTTATTTCAGAAATTAAATGCAGGTTATGTACATAATAATTACATTAAAGGAAAGTATTCTTTTATTTCATACATTGTCTAAAAGCAACCGGCATTCTAAAAAATATCCAGAAAATTTTTAAAATGTCTAGATGGATTACAGTGTAGCTACTCTTTGCCGATAACATATGTTTTTTTGTTTTGGTAGATTAAATAGTACAGAAACTGCGCCGTGGGGAGGGCTAAATCACAGGATTTAGGTGGATCAGAGCCGTAGAAGTGCGGGCGCGTAGCGACCGCACTGTATCATTGAGTGTTTTTCTCAGTATTTTTGTAGTAAAGAATTCTTTGATAATTACCGAGTGAACTTTCCGATTTACTGGAATTCCCCCAACACTCAATAACATTGGGGTTTTAAAATAACAGTTGACTATCCAAATTTTTACGACGCCATAATTTATTGTGTCACGTAAAATCGACTTTTTGTCGACTGCCTTACGTCTCGAAATGAAATATCCTCAGTCCGATTTTTATGAAAATTTCACGTCCGGTTCACAAACTATATAAGCAGTTAAAATCTGTTGTCGACGGAGCTTTAAATATATTAATGTTATTTACTACACGTTAATATTTCCTGAATTGTATTTCTGCTTAATTATTTAAAAACAAGAATACTGATTCTCAGTTACTTCAAAATTAATTTAGAACAATACAATGTTGAAATTAACAGTTTCTAATGTAACAGCTCTTTTTATTTCTAACACGACGAACTAACGTACTAACTATAGTCCGATTCACGAAAGAAAACACCTGTCTTTTACCAGCAATATCTTTTGAACCGTTGTATGTAAAAACAATTAGGATACATCAAATTTAAGCTTGTTTTATTGTTGGTTTTTAACAACTTGATCTTTGCATAAAACTTATTATTAATGAAAAATTATGCCACGTTTTCCAATCTGCTGTTAATTATGTAACAGTCAGTACAAAAATTATTTCCGTATCATTACTGGTAGCCGAAATAAAAACTTTTTTTTAAAAACGGTCACCGTTTTAAAACCAGTCGCCCAAAAATAAAACAAAAATATGCATTACACGTAGAAACCTTTATTTTATAATAGCCTTCTTTGTAGCCCTACACATTTTGAAGTACGCGTGAACAAAGTAACAGCACCTTGAAGTTGGGTATACTGAAAAAGTGGTTAAAAAAGGGTACGTTTTAAGCATAATTCGTTATATTTTAATACAGTATTGATTTCCAAAAATATTAATGTATATCCTGTAACCTATAAAACAAGCTTTAATTTGATGTATCGTAATTGTTTTTATGTACAGCTGTTTAAAAGATATTGCTGTTAAAAGACAGTCTTTCGTGAATCGGACTAGTATAGTTGAAAATAACTAGGTAAGGCTACAAAAACAGAAACAAAGTAAGACAAAACTAATTCCGGTAGTTAAGGAAAAAATTGACGAATTTATTGAAAATATGTGGTTACAACTAGTGTGCGCGCGGTGAAATGTTTGTTTGTATAATAAATGCGATTTTACACAATAGAGATAAATTTACTGCGCAGTGCGCAATACACATTTATTGTACACAAAGCATTGATTCTACTTTAGTATGTTATGTTAGTGTTAAAACGGGAAACATGTTCACCGGTGTTTTTGAACAACGTACAAATTTCAGAATCCGATACGGCAAAATATCTTGGCCTCCACCTGGACAGGCGTCTAACATGGAGGACTCACATATGGAACAAAAGAAAACAGTTAAATCTTAAATACCAACAGCTGTATTGGATGCTTAATGGAAAATCCAAATTATCGGCACAAAACAAATTGTTAATTTATAAAACTGTACTTAAACCTGTGTGGACATATGGGATACAACTCTGGGGCACAGCAAGTCACAGTAACATTGAAATAATTCAACGGTTTCAGTCAAAAATACTTCGAAACATCATGGACTCACCTTGGTACATATCCAACACTATATTGCACAGAGACACGAACACTCCCACGGTACACGAAGCTATACAGAAATTTTGCACCAGTTACCAAACAAGACTTGAAAATCATCAGAATCCAGAAGCCATCAATCTCCTAGACAACAGTGGAACACACAGAAGACTATGCAGACTACACCCTACAGATTTATTTTAATATGTGATTGTGTAATTTATTTTACATTCCTGGCAAGATCAATTCAACAAAATGGGAAATTTTATAGAGTAATACCAAGGGGTATTACTTACTCAAGATTTATCCTTACAACACATTGTTCTACTCATTGTTCATTGTTCTACTCATTGTTCTATGAGAGCAGATCGTAGATTTACAGTTATTCAAAAAAAAAAAAAAAAATGTTAGTGTAGACATAAATAAAATAATTCACTCAATACGCTTTGAAATAGTAGATTATCATTTATTTTGAAATTTCTTTTCACTACAAAGATTAAAAAAAATGTCCGAGTAGGAATAAAATATAATCCTTTTATTAATTTTCTCATTGCGTTCTTACAGATGACAAAAGTCAACTAATGATATTTATTTTAGTATGAAGTACCGGCTACAGGGTAGTCATGTTCCTTTCTATAAATGATCTAAAGTGACTATTCCGAAATTTAATTTTTGTAATTTTAACGGAAAATTTTAAATATTGCGGCTAAAATAATGAGTCAAGTAAATAAAGAGCAACTCAAACCCGTAATTTTGTAACAAACCAATTTCGATACGGGGTATTTTAATTATAAATAGCTAAACGGAGGGTAAAAGATAAATATTTTGGATACAAAAGTTATGTAATTTTTTGTTAGTAATAATTTATGGTTTGTGCATTTCTGCTCAAAAATTCTCCTGAAAGATTCAAAACACCAATAATTAAAAATTTTAACTAAATTAAAAAAAATGAGCTCAGATCCTTTGGTTTGAACATGTTACATGGGTTTGAACCCTTTTTTTTATTTAAAGTCGCATCAAATTAGAAGTTATAAGCAACTGCAATGTTACATTAGTTACATGAAAAACAGAAATAATCAATATTAAGTAAATGTAATTAAAAAGCTACAAGTGAAACAAAAAAGTATAAATAAACACCAAAAGAAAATATTAACACACTTAACAGAAATTAGTGTTTAAAAAATAAACTAAAATAACAGATAAGTTGAACAATAAAAAAATAAGAGAGATAAGTCGATAAATGTCCGAAAATTAGTTATATTCCTTCAAATAATTTTACAAATTTTAAGATAAGCAATGTTTACTGAAAACCGCCACCATTCAGACACAAGCGTATAGTACACTCTGATTCAGGTCACATGAAACGCGCTCGGACTGAAGACCAAAGCATTCAGTTAACAGATGATCAATAATTCAAGGAACATTATAATGGCGACAATATTTTGGATTACTTCTGGATAATAAATGACCGTGCGTCAAGTTGGAATGACTAACTCGTAATCCTGTAATAACAACTTGTTTCAATGTATTAATCATTTTCAAAGGTTTTTCAAATACACCAGTACATTTCCTAACACGTTTTAATCTGTCACGTCTATTTACAAGCCTATCGCTGTTCCATTCATTTAGTACTTTCTTAACTAATTCATATTGTCATTGTAGTGGCAAGTTTAGTTCCACCACCAACTCTGGTATTACCTTCAACTTCTTTTCGAGACGGATCTAAATAAAAGTTAATTCATTTTTTTGTCGTTAATAATTTATTTACAACCGTAAAAATTATACAACTAGTAAATGCGACAATGATTATATTTTGTGTTAAAATTATATAATAGGCTTGAGAGGGTAGGGCCCCCATTGGTACCTGATTAAGAATTACAATTTAAAATCTTCTGAATTTTGAATAAACTTTATTTCTTTAAATTAGTAGTTCTCTACTCCGGCATCTTTTTAGATGTCTTGCGGGATTGTCAGGTAGATGTAAGATGGAAAGTGAACGTACAAGTGGGTTATCGTGTTCTTTTAACTTGTGAAAGCGTTTGTATAGGTGTTCCATAGAATTGTGGACGAAAGGTATTTTATAAAGGTATTTTTATTAAAGGTATTTTATAAAGGCAAATCTGTGAGTAAGGTTTTTTTAGTTTTACGTCCGACTGTTTTGCAAAGTGTAAGGATTTCCTACTAACACCTTTTAAGCATCTATTTTGTTCCATAATCCTCTTGATGATAATATTGTAACGGTTGTGAAGGAGTTTATTGAATAAGCAAATAAAATATCACACGAAAACGAAAGGCAAATTAATAATAAAGTTGATCATTTGAAAATACACAAATCAAGAACAACTACGAGGAAAAAATATACTGGAAAAAATTATTACGAGACCTCTTTATAAATAGCAACAGCTCTAGGATTCACCGCTAAATAGGAAGGCGTCGACCCGCTAGCTGGGCTTGATGTCCAGCGTATACATATTTTCCGGACACATAACAAAAACTGCTGACGCGCTGCCAGAATCAGCTTTTACCACTAACTAAATATTTATTTATGAAATAGCTGTCCGATACTAGTCCTATTTTAGTCAACAATGAACAATGAAGACGGCAGCGCTTGGCCTAAGAAAATGGATACCTACTTAAAAATATGGATCGTCCTACTTCAAAATGAGTTGCTACATTAACAATATAAATAAAACAACTACATGTACATAACTTATTTGATATCTTTAAGTAAAAACACTAAATAGTTTTGTGTGCATGTAAATGTATTGTTTTTGTATAATATACAAAAACAATTAGTCTAGATATTATCTTGTACGGTAACAGTAATTTTCATTTTCTGTCACCGATTGATTTTTCACAATCGGTAATTGTTATTATTTAATGTATTTCATTTTGTTAGTAATTCATTGTTGTTAATTTTTGTTAATTGGTCTTTTTTATATCAGTTATGTTTGCCCATAACGGTCAGGTGGAGTGTTAAATTAATTGCACTCGATCTTCTAGTTCCAGGGCTTAAAAAATAGTTCTGTTTCTTATAACGTAGTCAGCCAGACTGAACTACTTAAGAACAGAAGAGGTAGAGGAGTAAAAGACACAACTCAGAAGTATTTTCTCTGAGAGTAATGAATTTCACTATACAGCCAGACCCTGTGGTGAAAGAAAAGAAAGTGTCATTTGCAGGGTGGAAAGTCGGTGCTTTTCGGAGGGCCTGTCATGCTGATAAGCATACTCATTTAACTCATTGAGGAAGGCAATTGTAAACCACCTTACTCGTCGTTTTTACTTAGTAAAACCTCTAGAGATTCATCAAACCAGCCTTTCGGCTGTTGATCTAAACAACATCAGTTATGTATTGGCTATTTAAATATTTTGTTTTTGAATTGGTTGCTAATGCTTGCATTGCTGATGTGACCTTAAATAAATAACTTAAAAATATGTATATACTACTATTAACATTATAAATAGATTATCATTTTTAACTTGTTTTTGTAAACGATTACCAATACTTCTGAGTCCGAAAATGTTTTTAATCGGATTTTGAAAACCATTCTTACGTCTTGAGAACATAAAATGCTTAGCGATGAAATATAGAACAATAACTTGGAATGTTATTATTCAGAATTTCTTTTGAAGCCAACAACTGCGCTTTCACACCCATTAGAAAATACCGATCCACTTGTAAAACTACAAAAGTTGTCTGAATATTCCTAACTTGAGATTTTATAAATATTCATGTAAATGGTTTGTTGAGCATTTCTGAAAACTCTTCAAAATATTCATACGCGCAAGTTGAACTTTGAATCAAGGCGGTTTTTGAGGAATGCAGCACAGCACAATTTGAAGTGGATGTAAAACCATGAAGGTAATTTGGGTCTCTTTTTAATACTTGCAATCCTGCTACTAAATCTCTGCCAGGAATAAAAGTTAGGGATACTAAAAAGTACAGTGTAATAACAGTTTTAAAATTCATCCCACTTTTTAACAGTAGAAATAATAATTAAACAATGATTATATTTTTATTATTATATAAAGACATAATTTAATTAGACGTAGGTATGTCGTTATATATTACAATTGCGTTGAAGTTTCACCAAGAGTTTTGCTTGCGAAAACGGACTTCTCATATTATCAGAATTTGAAATTTAATTAAACGCTTTAAATCAAATTCACATCCGTATTGATTAAATTCCTTTCTGAGATGATAAATTTTGCAGCATAATATTTAGATTTGTGTAGCTTACATAATTTTAATTGCTTTCATGAATTCTATTTCATTGGTCTACCGTATGTTTACTTGTGGAGGCGTTCGTGTTTTTGGTTTAACTCAACATCAGGTGTTTACCCAAGCAAATTAAATACAGTTGGTTTCAAAGAATAACAAAATTATAATTTTTTTAATCGTATTTTGCAATTTATCAGGAGGGTATTTGGAAAGTGCGCTGACAGTTTGAAGAACTACGTTGTACGACCAAAATAATAGATTACTCTGGGCCTACTTTACTTTATTTTAGTGCACATTTCATTATTGTTTATACAAAACCTTTTCAGTTGTATTGATAATGTACAATGTGCGTAATACTTATGACGAGTCAGTAAAAAGAACGAGTAGGCTGCTGTATAAAATGTCCAGTAGACCTACATTTAGAAATTTTCTTAAAAATATATATTACCTAAAACATCTATTTAAACTACAAAAACAAATAAATAAGGCAGGATAAAAGATTTCCGTCAAATTAAAACGATAATCGTAACGAATATCCAAACATTTGTGGTTCACTTGGAATAAAATTGAAAAGTTAACAATATTTTTATGTAGCTACCTATCTATCTCACTTAGAGAAAATCAGTGGAAAAGAAGTGAACAGTAATAGGTAAAATTATATGACCACTGCACTCTGCTGTATGCTAGTGAATGCTTACGAATGACTGGAAAGACTGCGCTAACAAGTAAAGAAAATCTATAGAAAGAGCCTACGAAAGACAATAGGCCAGAGAATATAGCGAATAGATATTCGTCAATAGCGAATCCGCGAATAGATATTGTCCGTGGAAGACAAGAACTGTAAAAGAAAAATGAACAATAGTTGAAGACGAGCAGAATAAAAAGACATTATTTCCACGTAAAACATTACAGAATGGTTGAGAGATAAGTAGCAAAACAAAATGTTATGGTTCTAGACAATATATCTTAGGTATCTGATAAATGGATAAAAGAAACTAGAAAATAATCCTGGAGTGAAATGAGGAAAAGTCGAAGACATGTACAGATTACAGGTCACCGACTTTTAAGAACTTTCACGAAAAGGAGAAGCACATAAAAAGGGTAAACTGACGAAAGAAGGGAACCGTATAGTGAAAAAGTAATAGGAAGTAGTTTGCATGGTAAGCTTCCAGAAATGTTTAAAGATGCAACAAGGGTATATCGACCGTAAACGACACAGAAATTATTTTAACCATTAAACAAGATCAAAATACAATATCAAAAACTCAGCTAAAATGTTTCCTTAAATTTTTTTTAAAAATAATTGACAAAAATGTTGTTTATTTTTAATTTCAAATTTTTTAAAAGAAATATATTTTTTTAAATATTACAAGATACTGACATAATGTATAAAAACGATATTTTTATTTTTCAGAATTGAAAAGAAAATGGTAATAACACGAATCTATTTTGATGGTAATCATTGTAGCATTTACTTGTTTTACTTCTTCAGTGGAAGTGAAAAATATTCGATGAGAAATCACTGATGCAGAATGGGAGGAGAAATTTTATGACATGTTATATAACTTACAGCATATAGATTTTAAATTTTCTTGGAAACTTGTAAAACAGGACGTGTTACCTATTACAAGAAGAAAAATAAAATGATTTTTACTGGTTTGGTTCGGGTACAATAAGTCCGGAGTTGCAATCAACTTGCAAGCTTTATAATATAATTTTAGAGGAAATTCTCAGTTTGTCATCCGATAAAAATTTCCATATTTATCTAACAAGCTCAACATTTTATTTACTTTTCATTGCAACGAATCACTTCAAATAGAATATACCAGCGTTTCTGATAGAACTATCAAGTTTTTATACTTCAACAAATTTTGTAGCCTTACAAATTTTATTAGCATTTCCCTTTTATAAAACCTGTACCGACGTCCTACGCTATAAGTATTCACAGAAAACTGAACCGGTAGTATAAAGACAACAATACTCGCATTCACTTACCTTATGCATGTTTATTTTATATTTAACACATTATTTTAGATTCTTAAAGCACGAGCCCAAGGTTGTAATATGCTTATAGTACGGAAGGTTTACATTAAAACATCACATATCATCTAACTAGTTTGATTTTCAGGTTTCCTCATTTTTTTAGTTTGGTTTCTCGTTAATTCAATTCTATTTAAAGCGGTTTTCGAAATTGTAATTAATCATGCCTACTTTAAATTAGGATTATTTAGGTAAATATTATTAGAGTATAGTTTTATAATATTATAATTATATATTAGGTATAATATTTTAAAATATTATGTTATTTGAGGATTCCAAGCAGCTGAAATGAGGTTTTTAAGAAGGGCGAAGGGCTACTCGAGGCTGAATCTAATACATAACGAGGAAATTAGATCTGAGTTGGGTGTATTTACCTTAAATGAAAAAGTGGAGGAGTACCGTAATCAATGGAGGCAACATTTGGAACGGATACCAGAGGAGAGAATACCCTTAAAAGTGACGGAATATGTTCCAGTTGGAAGAAGGGAGGTGGGAAGATCTCGAAGAAGATGGTAGTAGTTAAGATCTCGTGTTTGTAGAAGTACAGGATGGTTTGTGAATTTGGAACAGGCTTACGCCTAATCCTTGATAGTAAAAAGAAGAAGAAGAAGATTATTTGCGGAAGGCAAGCAATCATAAAAAAAATATTTAGATTTTTCTTGATGTGAATTTGTATATTTTGCTCTAAAGATTAGATATCTTAAAATATAAAGCAATTTGCGGAAGTTTCTTTGATAAAGTCTAGTTCTTAATAATACGTAAATTAAATGATTACAAATATCATTATTTTTTATTTATTAATTATTAATAAACAGTACAAAATCATATTAACAAGGTTTTCCGCAAAAGCAAATAAAATAAAGAATTTAATTAATGGAATAGCTGTCAAATTATCATCTCTATGAAACGAATATGGAAAACTTTTACGATTAAATTCTAGTAAAGTTTTATAAATATATGGATACAATTTTACTTTCTCTTGCCCTATATGATTATATAGGGAAGGATTTTTTTTGTTTTAAGTTAGGCACCACTACAGGATTCAACACGAACACTTTCATCAAAATCGGTCAACCGGAAGTAGTTTTATTCGTGCAATTTTTTACTTTTTTGCGATTTTATCAAAAACGGATCCTACGATTTTTTTAAGAAATCCACTCGTTCACTGCATTTTTATGCTCTACAAGATAGGGTAAGCATCATGTCTGTTGAAATTCTTGGAGAGTCTAGTTGCTGTCGTAAAAAACGTTTCTTCTTTAAGGTTGCGGGGTTTACATTCATTTTAGGGGCAAAGTGTACTGAAAGTTGTAGTACATTTAAAAACCTACAACTTTCATTTCAAGCATTCTATTGTACTGTACAACACTTAGTCTAAAATAAGCGTTCTTCACTAATTGCCACAAAAGGCAATATTAGTGATTTTCTACTTTTTTCATAAAAAATTGTAAAAAATCGGATTTTTAAAATTGTGCCCTTAATATTCATTTTACGACAAAAGTGTACACAATTAAAGTCATAGGAAATTAAAAACCGTACAATTTTTATTTCAAGCATTTTTTTCTTCAGAGCTTAGCGTCAATTAAAGATTTTCCGTATTTTTAAGTTCTACAGAAGTTGATTTTAATTTTGAATCATTAATTTATGATTAAAATTAGGTTATGATTTTAATTTTAGATTTTTTACTAATATTTAAACATAGGTTATATTGTTCATTATCTACATTGGTGAGAGAAAATCTTGTGAGTGTTTTACACCAGATTTTTAACCAATGTTAAAAACTCAATTGTAAGAATAAAATGGCGTAGGAAATCCAGGTAACGGATTTTTGTTGGCATTAAATAAAAAATTTTACCGTAAGTTTTAGCAAGAAATTTCGAGTAATTTTAATATCGAATACAACAGAAAAGGAAACCACAGCCATATTTCATTTGCTACATAATTAAAATGTATCAAAAAAAAAAATCAAAAGATTATCTTTTGAATATCTTGTATATTTTGCTATCGTATGTTGGACAACAACGCTGATAAAAATAGGCTATTTTCATTATTATTGAAAGTTTATTTAGGATTATATTAATAAAGAGCTACTATATCTTGTAAATTTGTTCGGCAATTTCGGATTCACAATTGAGAGCTTCATGTCGATCGAGTGCTGTGAGGAGATTGAAGGTGTACCCTTGAATAAGTCTTTACGCAATGTATTTCACAGTATAACTTATTATAAACGACCATATAACCTTAGTAAGTTATACGATAAACAGATACAAAATAAATTAACAAAAAAGGTATTTAAATAGAAATATCAAAAGTTAAGGGTTTTTTCTTAATAAAAAGATACAAGAGAAAGTTAATTACTACTACATCGTAAAACGTTTTTGTTTTTCGTTTAAAATACCTAATTAAAGAGAAAATAAGAAAAGAACTAAGAGTGTGGTTTGATTGCGTTATCTGCAATTAATTTAATAAATAAACGTTGAGCAATTATAAAGTTATTACGTACAAAAGTAAATAAGAAAAATCCTTATTAAAATTTGAGATCGTATTTTACAGCTTATTAAAGTGGAGAGGGTGTTCTATAATGCTTTTAGTTCAGTCATTATAAGAATATTGGAAAGTGACAAGTTTTTTTCGAGGCTATGTTACCATCTTTGATAAACTCTTTTAATTTTTATTAGCATGCTGAACTAAAAAGGGAGGACCTGGTTTCGTTTCCCGGCTAATATTTGGAAATTTTTACAACTTAAACCCCGCTGTTCCGTAACACACAGTCGTCGCTAATAGACAAACTGCAGACAGAACACAATTTAAAAAAAGGTAAATTTATCCTTCGTTAATTTTACTTTTATCAACGGTTTGAATATTTTTGAGACCTTAGCCAGAAATTGAATCTTAAATTTCTGCTTCCAGTCTATTTTAGCACGTTATCACGGTGAAAATAAACTAGAATTATTGTTGTATTATTAAATTGGAATTATACAGATAAATCAACGATTGTTGCTCATGCCCTTAATTTCCGATAATTGAATTTGTTAGTTTTACTAACTTAATTGCAACGAACACTAATTTTAACTCCCACTGACCTATCGTAGAGTGAACAAGCTGCTAACCGTCGTATACTGACTGGTATGTCAACTACAATATATTCAACGCACGGTATTATTTCTTATTAATGTTCTACTGAATAATGTAACAAATAACTTTTTAAAATTAAATTACAATAATTAAACACACGTAGGTCTATGTTGTTTATAAGCTTAATTAAAATACGTATATTTAACTTTAATTTTTACTTTATCTTGCCTTCATGAATGTAGTGTATAGGAAGGAAAGTTTTGTTATCATGTCAATTTTTCTAAATCGAGTTTTCACCGGATCTACACATTTTCAGACCCCCTGAACCCAAAAAGTGTTTTTAGCGTTTTGTGTGTGTTTGTGAACAAAATATTTCAAGAACGAAACATCGTACGAACTTGAAACTTAAATTAGATACCACTAGAGGACCCTAACCCTTAGAGGACCTTTGGCCCTTTAACTAGAGGACCTTTGGCCCTGAGATCAACTAAAGCTCATGACATCAATATCATAATGGGCGACTTCAATGCTAAGATTGGTCAGGGGAGAGTGGAGGGAGTGGTAGGTGAGTTTGGTCTAGGAAAACGGAATGAGCGAGGCAACAAACTGGTGGAGTTTTGCCAGGAAAACAATCTGGTTGTCATGAATACGTGTTTCAAATTACCACGTAGAAGATTATACACATGGAAATCACCTCAGGATAAGGCTGATAATATAGTTCGAAACCAAATAGATTATGTCTTAGTAAATAAGCGTTTCAGAAACAGCATTGTTTCTGTCCGGACTTATCCAGGTGCTGACATAGCATCAGACCACAATCCACTAGTGGGAAACCTGAGAGTCAGATTGCATGCAGTACAAAAGCATTCAGTGAAAACTAGGATAGATGTGACTAAGTTGAAACAGGTTAATCTCAGAGAGAGTGTTCGCCAGGAATTGATTAGGGGATTTAGGAAGATGGAGCATAAAATCTGTG
Organism: Catonia carolina; assembly: GCA_035578175.1. Lineage (NCBI taxonomy): Eukaryota > Metazoa > Arthropoda > Insecta > Hemiptera > Achilidae > Catonia > Catonia carolina. The sequence goes on from JAQMRL010000018.1 coordinate 6,723,609, forward strand.
CATAAAAACGTATTTTTATGCACAGATTTGTCCATTTTTCATTGGATATTACATAAACTACTGGAGACGTGGTTCTGGAACTTATTTTATTCAATTTTTCGGGTAGAAATACATAAGAAACCATCAAATCTACTCATAAAATTGGGTTCCTAGACCTCTAGGATGACTTTATTTAGGCGTGTGTTCTGAACCCAGGGCGAAATCTTTCGCTAGCCGTAACTCGCTAACGAAGCGTTTCCGGACCCATGTTTATATAAACTTTTTTCATTATTTTGATGAGAGGAAACCACCTTAGTAGTTTGTTGGGTTACTCGTGAGACACCCTGTATATGTATAAATATTTTTGTAGAAAATACCTCCAAGTATGAATTAATAAATCGTTATAAAAACGTTTAATTTTTTTAACTTCAAAACAGTTGAATCATTCTACTGCTACAATATTTTACTATAGCATTTCTTTTTGTAGACTAGTATTTTTACTTTCTCTTGTCTATTTGAGTATATAGGAAGTAAAGTAGGCCTACTGTTTTCATGTCGATTTTTAGAAATCGAGTTATCACCGAATATACACGTTTTCAGATCCCCTGAACCCAAAAAACATGTTTGTAGCGATTGGTGTGTGTGTGTGTGTGTGTGTGTGTGTATACGCGCGCGCGTGTGTCAACAAGATATCTCAGGAACAAAACATCATACGAAGTTTAAACTTGAAACTTAAGTTAGGTACCACTACAGGATTCGACACGAACATTTTCTTTAAAATCGGTCAACCGGAAGTAGTGGTTTTTCACGTCATTTTTAACTTTCTTGCAGTTTTCTCAAAAACGGCTCCTACAATGTTTTTAAAAATCGCCTCATTTACTACAGTTTATATTCTCTACAAGAAAGGGTAGGGGCTATGTCTGCTGACATTCTTGGGAAGCCAGTGCTCTTGTAAAAAAGAATGTATTTTTAAGATTGCAGCCTTAATATGCATTTTAGCGCAAAAGTATACATAATACAATTTGTAGACAATTTAAAATTCTACAACTTTTATCTCAAACATTTCTTTGTATGACGCTTAGTTTAGCAGTGTGTTGTGATTTTCTGATTTTGTTTTATGAAAATCTGTAAAAAATGGCTTTTAAGATTTAGGCCTTAGTATGCATTTACGACAAAAGTGTATAATCAAATTTACAGGAACCTAAAAGATCTACAACTTTTATTTAGCACATTTTTCTCTACAGAGCCTAGTTTAGCGTGAAAGAGTGATTTTCCGTAGTTTTAAGCCAAACAGATTGATTTTAATTTTACATCATTCAATGATTAAAATAAGGTGATTTTTTTGAGGTTAGTTTTATTGTTTATTTCTAATGTATTTTTACTACTGTTAGGTTATATTGGTCATTATTTGCATGTGCAAGAGAAAGTCGTGTGAGTTTTGACACCAGATTTTTAAATATATTTTTCATTACCGTTTGGTAGGCCTACGCTAACTATAGGCATTTTAGTAAATGTATTTAAGTAAATACGTATGGCTTGCGGTTATTCTGTGTTAACCATAAGCGACAATCACTGAATTGAATGACAAATTGAAACAGTTATACAGACCTTTCTCCAAGCGATAACAGTATTGCTCAAGACTTCGAGACTGTTAACGTACAAGAAAATACTTCAACCGATCTGAAAGTATAGTAGCCAGATTTATGGAGCAGCAACACCATAAGTCATTTCATGGATACAGCGTTTCCAAAACAAATTTTTGAAGCTGATTACTGATTCCTCTCGTTACATATCCAATAGAATATTCAAAATGATTTATGCGTTGCTTATATCAATGATACATTTCTAAAATTGTACCATAGGTTGAGATACAGGGTTCAGAATTGTAATACTTTATGTACCAAATCTAATTTCTCCAAATTTATCAGGATTTCTACAAAGATGACTGAAATGGCTTTAGAATAGAGACGTGATAAATAAAAACCACATTAACAATAAAAAAGAAAATAAGTTTAACACGTTATTGATTTTCTAGAGCACTGTCACTGGATGGTATCCTTTTCTAAGCTAGTAAGCCAATTTTTATTTTGAACATAATTATTATGATCCTTTATAATGGTTGTAACTGTACACTTGAAAAATTAAAACTAAGTCTTACAAAAAGAAGAAAAAATAGCAACTCATAAAGATCAATAAAGTAGCTTAATAAACATGCTAATATACGTAACTATTATTACTTGTCTAATTTTTGAACAGGACTTAAGTTTCTTTTTATTATTATAACAGAAACGGTTATAAAATTTATATCCTACACTCTGTTGCCGCATCATAAATTTGACAATGATCGATAGAAATCTTTCAAAACAACGGATTATCGAAATACATTGTTAGAAACTAAAACAAAGAGTAAATTGCTCTCAAGAAGTTCAAATCTGTTTTAATGTATTTTAGTCAATTAGGTCTAAACCAGATTGGTTTCTGTTAATTCAAAAAAGTTCGAGAATTTTTTCAAGAAGATTTTTTTTTAAATGGTTAGGAGCTAGCTAAATTATGAGAGGGTGTTGGTTAATGGCTGGTAGCGTCTACAATAAGAGTGCAGAGTGATTAATGACTCTTGATACCGATTAGGTCTACCTAAATTATTCTACTCAATGCGCTTGCGTCGGCTCAAAGTGATGTGGACTTTCAAATAGAAGTACTTTTTTTAGTATTTGCAGAATTCTGTTTAAAGCAAGATTTTCGCACATAGCCTAAATACTATTTTAAAAATTTTTCTCCCAACAATTCGTATTCAAGTAAATATTATATTTTCAAAGGAATTGTGATTTTTAAATCGTAACGAATATCTGTGGAAAAGTATAAGGGAGGACATTTTAACTACACGCTATACAATAATTTTGTGATATGATTTTACCAAAATACCAACTGGAAGTTTAAAAAACTTAATAATGAGTTTTTAACTAATAAATTTAGTACAGGTTCTATCATTGAGATTACCAGGTGCATGATTAATTATTAGTGTTAAAACATAACTTAGTTAAAATAATTTTAAATGTTTAAAATTGATTTTTGTCGTTTTAATATAATGTTCCGACGTAACTTTTTTGTTATTCCTTTATATTCCCTGAAAATATTAATAATAATATTGTTTTAGAACAAAACTGCTAAAAAACGTTTTTTTTACAATATATCAGAACAATATCTAATTTTATTAACAATAGAAACGCACAGTAATAAAATCGGAAGTTCACTGATTCTAATTCTACCGATAAAAATTTAGTATCTGAATTTCGAATAACAAAGTTTGAAATAAAGTTTAAACAAATTCAAATGAGAAAAAAATCTAAATGGCGAGTCCAACACACTGAATCGTTCTAGTCTTTCCAAACTGAATTTTTTGTATTTAGTAAATTGCATTTAATAGTGGTGGTATAATCAATGTAATATATATTTATGTATCACGTAATAATGTGGTATAATCAAGATGACTATTTGCAGTCTTTTTATGATAAAGTTTTCTGATAAATAAATGTAGTTTTTATAGGTATTTATGTAATGTAAAGTCGTAATGTATTAAATTTTTTCTATGTTCTTGATGACTATGTTATTACTTTTAACTAGAAAAGAAAATTTTCTAAAATATCAACACTTGCTTGCTATTACATATAACTGCAATCTTTACGTCCAGAAAGGTGTAAGTATGACTCTATTTGAAATCATTTTAATTTCCTTAGAGAGCACTGATCTTATTCGAAGGAAGTACCTAATTAGTCCAGATATTCCTAGACGTCTTGTTAAGTCAACCTGTGGTAAAATCTGATACCTACTGAAGGATAATTTCTGTGACGTGTAATTATCACATTAGTGTTTTTCACTTCGTTAACTCGTATTCCCCAATTGTCCAGTTATTTTGTAACAGTCAAGAAATACATTAGTAACGTTACAAAATTCTTATTATGGTAAAAAAATTGTCCTATGTGTTTTTTTTTTTTTTTAGTAAATTAAGCCGTTGTACAAATTACGTTGCGAGTGCATGTTTACGTACTTATATAAATTGGAAAAATAAATGTACTACTTTTTTCTGCATAATTTACTCTGCACAGTTTGTTGTCATCAAACAGTAAACTAATATTATTATTAAGTAGTTTATCTACAATAAATTGTTTGAGAAGAAAAATTCATTAGTAAGAATTTTTTGGTTCATTAGAGGGGTAATACTATGAACAGGAATATTAAATTCTTTGAAATTGAAACTTACTCGTATTTTTTGTATAACTTATACCAGTCCTTGAGTATCAAAACTGGTAATCTCCTCTAAACAAAATTTTTGGTGAATTTAAATAATAAACATGGAGGTTTTCACTTTTGATCCTGAAATTTACCAAAATGCTATGGAGAAACCAGTTTTGTTTCAAAAACACATTAGGTGGAGAAAACAAGTTTTCATTTATTTTCCAAAATTCTGGTCTCGATAGTTTTTTTCTAAGCTTAGTCAGCGTAACTTTCTGTAGATTTTCAGACATTATTATTTTTTATAAAACAAAATTCACAGATTTAACTATTATCAATATTATTATATATTATTGTATATTTCTGTCGACAGACCCAGGTCTGACGGAAATTATCTTTGTAGAAAACGAAAATAAAATGAATTGAATTGAATTGAATTGAAAAGCTAGCTTTTCAATTCAAAAATCTAGATTTTTGTTAAACAAAAACAAGGACAGATTACTACTTTTAAAACCAACAGACCATATCACTTTGTAAAATATAACAAATTCTACAAAATGCTCATAAAACCAAAAATGGAAATTACCACTTTTGATCCTCAGTTACTGATACCTGTTACGACCACTAAATTATTTTACTTTTTTAAAGTATGCACACCTGCTGAACTGTTTTTTTTCTGCTTTTTTTAGTTTATTTCAAGTCGCATCAACAGCGAAGTCATTAGGGACTACTTTGGCTCAAAGAACGGTGGGTTTTAACACGTAAATATTTCATAAATTCTAGCCGGCCGGGTGCTAGCGTAGCACGCTAACCATAGCGCAACGGAGGCGGTCTGATTTCTTCTTGTTTATTTTCATATTATGATAAATATATTTGCAGTAGAATCCCGATTATCTACAATAATTGAGTCTATTTTTTCTTATACCTGAATTTACCACTTATGATTAATTTATCACTTCATTTTATTTAGGTCAGGTAATCTAAGATGGTTCTTATATTTAAATTAGTCGGCGTAACTGAGGATCAAAAATGAGAAGAATTTTTGGCGTAAATCCATAAGCAAAAAGCGTAAGGATGATAGTGACCAAAGAAACTTTTCAATACACTGGTTTCGAATCCGGCCGCGGATGATCAAAAAACTATGTCCATAAAGCCACGTTACGAACATAAATTTAAATGGACTGTAAATCCTATTATGTACTCTAGTTACCTGTACTGGCATGGAGCGAAGTAATTAGTAGACTGTGTACGTTCCGTACGCGTTCCAAAAGGCTACTCTTCTATCAAAAAATCCTGGTCCGTGTAGATTTCGCTCTGCTGCAAGTAGGCGGCGGCACTAGTTGAACGCGAGGGAAGCCTACGAGTTTAAAGTTCTAACATAAACCCCCCACCAAAACAACTACAAGGGGTTTTCAGTTCACACACTAAATACATATATACATATATATATATATATATATATATATATAAATAAAACAACCTTTGAGGAAAGAAAAACTATGCACACCCAAAAAAACTAAAACTATTTTTTGACAATTTAATTCATTACGCTAGGGGAAATTACAATGTCAAACTAAAAAAAAAAAAAAAAATGATGGTGCTGATCCGATCATTTTTCACGATAAAAACATCTTAAATCTTTTTTCTGGAATGTAGATTTATTTCCGTCGTTTTGCGGCTGCCAAACTATTGATTAATAAATTATATCAGAAGGCAATAACTTCTCACTTTGTTCGTCAAAATACACCGAAACCTGATGTTTGACGTGTTGATATCAAATGACGATTCATATGGTATCTTGTTACTGTCCCAAGGGTACATAATTCAAACATCCAGTCATGCTTGAATCCCGTTAGTTGTAGAGAATAGATATACAATTTAGTACTCTGAGCAATTTATACAGTAATACAGTATGATTATACTAGTCTTTTCGCAAATATTATTTTTATTGAAAAGTTAGTAAGCTTTGTTATCGGTAATTATGGTTGTTAGTAATTATGTTCTACATGAGCATAATGTAACTTAAGTAGACTTTCATAGCTAAAAGTTTATTGGATATTTATATTATTTCAAGTAATTCGAAGTTCAGAAACCACATAAATACATTTCCGTGAAAATTTTGAATTTAAAAAAAGATATTTGTCCTGCAGCGACTGTAAACGATAGCTGATATCATACCGCAGATGGATCTCGTTAGGTGCGTAGGTACATCCTTAAACAGATGACTTACAGCTACGCCCGTGTAACAACCGGGCTGAATAACCGTTACAAACTAGGGGAAAGAAAGAAGTAGAGGTATGTTATTACTGCAGTTTCGTGCGTTCCTGAAAACATTGTCTCTGTCTCGCTACTAACACATTTCGCCAAAAAAGTATAACAATAACAAAAGGAAAACATGAGTGCAACATATTCGCGCACGTGCGTGCGTGTGTGTGTGTGTGTGTTGTGTGTATTGTTTTTTTCAATTATTGAAAATATATATATAGAGAGAGATAGATAGATAGAGAGAGAGAGAGAGAGGAGCGAGCGGGAGAGGGGAAGGGGAGGGAGAAATAAGGAAAAGGAGAAGAGGGAGAGAGAAAAAGAAAGCGGGAGAGTGTTATGGGAGCGGAAAAGGAGGAGTATGAGCGGAGGGAGATCGAGAGGGAATGACGGGAGAGAAAAAGAGAGCGGGAGAAAGAGAGAAGGATAAAGACCGGTTACGGAAGGTACATCGAGTTGCGATAAAATAATGTTTTTGTTCATGGCAGTATACTAAAGCTATGCGTTGCACATCCCGGTTGTTATGTGGGCCAATCTATATTAGGAACCAGTACGGACATACGACATTGAACTGCGGAGATAGGCAAGCTCATTATTTTAACCTTGCCATCTTTCAGCTGCAATCGAAGATCCTTCCAAACCGACTCCCTTTGGTTTTAACCAATGACGTGATCCACAAGAGCATGCAAATCTTGATATAAACCCTCTTCTAGACGAAATACAAAAACGAAGTAAAAATACCAAGGCCGCCTCCCTGGCCCAGTGGTTAGCATGCTACGCTGCAAAGCGGAGGTCCCGGATTGGGTTCCCGGTCAGGGCCTGGAATTATTATAAGTTCAAACCCACCGTTCCTCAACCCAAAGTAGTCGCTAATAACAAAGATGTTTATGCGACTTAAAATAAACTAAAAATTACCAAGACATCATCGGAATCCTTCAGCAATTTACGTTTTAGATAACAGTGACCAGTATTACATATACTTGAACGTTCTAAAATTTTAAAATACCGTACAGAAATACTTATTAATTAACAACGACGACTATCGCCAGCTGAATATTTTGTTTGTTTTTTTTTTAAATAACCAACTTAAAAATTTAAAAACAGCCGATTTTTTGGCCTCCTACGTAGCGTAGTGATAGCGCGCTAGCCTACAACGCGGAGGTCCCGGGTTTGATTCCCTGCTAGGGTCTGGAAATGATAACTTGTCAAAAAACCCAACGTAACAGTTACATAACTCACCGTAGTTGCTAATAACCAAGCTGTTGATGTGACTTTAAATAAACTAAACAGTTTTATTTAACATGCTGTGCGTATCTTGAAAACGTGTGTAACCTCATCGATAACGAAAGCCGATTTTTATGTTGAAGTTACACTAGTGGACGTAATTTACATTACGACTGTAATATTTACTTTAAAAAAATTATTGTTAGTTAAACCATTTAACTGATCGAAAATAATAATATTTTTATAAAAGGCAATACAAAATACTACTTCAGTTTTCCATATCTATAATAGAATGAATCAGAACGGTTATAACTATACAAACATTTCCTGAGTACCTATAGTTTATTTTTTAATTTAATGTATTTCTGCGTCATTATAATATTACATTACTATTTACCCGCTGGAAATTTTCTTTGTTGTAGTAATAGCAATTAATTTATACAATTTGTTTGTTTTTAGCTTTTAGTTTAGTATTTAAACTTATTGTGAATTAATTTCCAGGATGCCTGCGGTTAAATTAATTATTCACCACTTAACAGATTTATCAGTTAATTAATTTACTAACAGCTAAGTTACCTAAAGGCATATTCAATTTGAACAAGTTGCGCATACTTTGAATTGTCTCTGTTCCATTTCAACAGATGTAAATTTGTACACTAATGTAATGCTGTTACTATCTATGAACTTCATTATCGTGTTATCTAGATCTAGAAAATTGTATTAAATGTAATTTTTTTCATGTTTCCTTTTTACATATTTGTCACAGTTCCAGTTTGGTAAACATGCATATTTTATAATAAGTCACCTGGTGACTATGAAAACTTAAATTTTTACTTGCTCTTGCCTTATATGAAATATTGGGAAGGAAAGTATTGTTTTCATGTCGACTTTTCAAAAAACAAGTTTTTACCGGAAATAAACGTTTTCACCCCTGAAGCTAAAAACCATGTTTTTAGCAATTTTTCGGTGTGTGTGTGTGTGTATGATTTGTTTCCAGGCTAAGACCTGAAGATTGTAACATTTTAGAATCCACCGTTCCATGATTTACTAAAGTCACTGATATCCAAATTAATGAAGCTTCTTTAAAAAAAATACTTTCGATATGGTTTTATAAGTTGTGACTTCCAAAAACAAAAAATTTTTTTTAAAATCACAAAATATCAAAATCACGAATAATTGGAAAAGAAAAAAGTGGTTCATCATTGAACACATTTAAAAAATTTGTGTAATCTAAATTTCTAATTAAATCTTAATCAGTAAAAAATAAAAGTAATAATAAACAAATGTTATTATTCATGTTGGCCAACGGTATTTCAATATACTACTGTAAAGTAAGCCGAGGATTTACTTTAGAACCTACCAAAAAAAGGCAATAAAATTTCGTGTAAGTGTAACGTATTCCAGCATAGTAATAAGTTTGTGATTCACTACAGGATAACGAGCAGATTATGTAGCTGCGGTCTGCCTTCCATAACAAATGAAGCCAACGTACACCGCGTGACTTAGAAATCAGCTTGCAGCATGTTAAAACGTATAGTCTACTTAACGTACTACGAATGTGCCGTAGATTGGATTTTCAGGAATTTACATTTGGTAGACCAACATTGCATAAAGGACTGTAATGAAGTATTTCATTAAATTATATTAAGTCTCTCATCTGAAAAACTCTCTCTTAGTACCGTGGGTCATTTTTTTACGTTTTCGCAATAAATGAGCAAAGGGAAGATGATTGCCACAGGGCCCCGACATCTTGAACTAGGTCTGTAAGAAAGCATCATAAAATCACTTCGTAATTAAATTGCAACTTACCAAGAATATTATATTACGAGTTTTCTTGAAACAATGATTTGTTGATACTTCTGTTGAATACATGTTTTATTTAAATACCATTCTAGTTAAGTCAATCCGAATATTATTGTCAATAACTGAGGATTTCTAAAATGTTGTAATGAAATCACAAATAAATTGGAAAAGAAAAAAGTGCTGTAAATAGGACAAGTAAGAATTGAGGAAATATTAATTACTGTAATACGAAAATGTAATAATGTAGTGTTTGAAATTTCTCTATGTTGAACGGGAACACATGAAAAATGTGTGATGTAAAAAGTGGAGTTCTCTTGTTGTGCTGACATGAACTTGATGTACTATAGTTTTATGAACTGTATGCTCATGAGCAATAACAAAAAGGTTAAAAAAAGAAATTTAAAGTACAAATATTCAAATTTTTAATCCAGTTTCAAACCCGGAATCTTCGGTTCGTCAAAGAGCTCGCTGAGTTAGATGTGCACAATAAACTAGAATATAGAACAGATATGGATTAAAACGGAGATGAACTGCATAGTACAGGAAATGAAGTGCCACCAGCTCTACATCAGAACACGGAATATGTACTCAGATGGAAAACCTAAAACAAATGCCACTTGAAAGCCGCTAATTTTTCAGACAAAACTTATTAGCGTGTTGGAAAAAACATGAGTATAACTGAAAATTTAATATTTAGTAGTTTTCTGTTACTATTTGTGTCCTACTATTTAGTTGGCTTCAGTTGTATTGAAGAAACAGAATTTTACGTTTTCAAAATTACAAATTAAAAAATTTCTTTAACTATTTTTGTCTCGTTTAAATATTCATCCTTTCATATTAAAGGTTTCAACTGAAATCTAGAGTTCCTTTCAGTAATCATTGGTTTATTAAATACTCGTATATTTTTTATTAACCTTTCTAACTTCTGATTCATCGACCTTCCCCTTTCTCTCTTACCAAACATGTTACAATCAAAATTATTTATATTGAAATCTTTTGTATCTCATAATATATCCGGTGCTTTTATTTGCATTCTGTTAAATCTTCCTATGATATTTTGTTTGCAACCGGTTCCCAGTCATGTGTCACTTTTAATCTTTTCTCAGTCCGGCTAATCTTTTGCATTCACTTCCATAGTCTCTTGTATTGTCTTATTTGATTTTTCAATGCTCATTTTACTTTTATGTATTTAAACACTCCAGATAAACGGCTTTCCTAACTGTTTCTTTTCCTCGACGTTTATTTGATCATTCGCTATCTATTGTCTTTTATTATTAGACGTTTGCTTAATTAACAAAATCCATAAATAACAGTACTGCCTTATTTCTTTTATTATTTAATTCTTCAGGTTAATAGTACCTTTTTCATTAAATTTATAGTTCTGCATACAAACAGTTATAACCTTTGTTTTCTTAAAGTTTTTTTTTATCGTTTCTCCAACAAACGTGTTGTAGGCTTCAAATGTTCTTATTTCCTTCCCACAGTCAAGCACTATAATATTATTGAAAACGTAATGCAATGAATTCTTTTTCATTAAATTTGTGCCTTTGGTTTCCTCTTTTCTTTTCTAACAAAACTTAGTTTTATTCTATTATTATTATTATTATTATTAATATTAGCAGATGAAACTCCAAAACGTTTTCTAAAAGTAATATTATGAAATAGGAGTTTAAAGCAAACATAGAAAATGGTGTTTTCAGTATAATAAAATAACATAATGAGAATTTACTTTATGGTTACTTATTTACTAAAATACTACTAGCAAATTTTACCTGTTTACTGGAAACAACGGAGAAGGTAACCTTTCGTTCTCTTCAAGTTCTTGGTAATAACAGTCAGTCACGTACAGTAAATTGCGTTTCTCATTTGTTAAACAGCTTATACTTTACTGTAATCTTCTTAGTGCTTTTTGTGAACATAACATTTTCATAAAATAAAATTAGTAATGGGGATTTACTGTTAAAAAAAACAACATAAATCTTTTTGCAACTGATTTGGTTAGTAGGAAAAGTTACCTGGAATATATTATTTGTACCGTTCATTAAATATTAGGAGGGTCACCTTCTCCGCCCTTTAACACTCAATAGGCTTCGCTCGCGCTACTTTTTATTATAAGAACGAAAGACAATAAACTAAAAAACAATTACAACGTTCCATTAAACTCGTACCTATAGTCTACATTAATGTATTGTGAAACTTATCGCTAAGGCCCGTTTCGGGATCTGGGTAAAATAAAAAATTAACGAACTATCGTTCAAATTACAAGTATTTTTTATACACTGTAAATTACAAAAAAATCTTACTTAAATCTAAAAGAAAAAATCAATTACTAGAATTAAGATTCTTACAATTATAATAAATAATAAATTAATGGCAATAAATAAACTTAACAAGTAAGTTAAGTAATGTCCGGCCCGTGGTGTAGTGATCAGCGCAACTGGCTACTATGCCGGGGTCCCGGGTTCGATTCCCGGTCAGGTCTGGCATTTTTTTCATCTGTAAATCACCGAATATCATTACCTACGCACAAGCCCAAGGCTTATGTAGGCATCATCACTCAATAAAAAAAAAAAAAAAAAAAAATTAGGTTATTCGCACTCAGTTTAACTAAATATTACTCACAAACGATTATACGACATCTGCAGTATACGTTGGACCTGTTCATAAAAATTTTCTAGAATAATAAAAATAAAAATACTACAACACCAACCATTTGATTGGGCATATTATAGGCTATGCAAAAGTGTGTACGAGGTAAACTGGAAACCTTTCGGTTGAAGTTTAATTGTGACAAAATGATTGATTTTAAAATTTGATAAATTAAAGCGAATAAAAATTAAAAAGTTTATTATAAGTAACGTTAATTAAAGAAAACTTTGGAAGAACAATATAATGAAAGAAAGTAAGTTATTTGCGGCATGTAAATTAAATTTTTATTTTTGATATTTATTTCTTCGTATATTCTATGTATTTATTTATCCAAAACCTTTGCATATAGATTGAACATGTTCTCAAGTATGAATATATAAATCTAAGGTTAAAAGTTTGTTTCACAGCAAAGGAAAAGACTTTGTCCGCTAGGGAACATAAACATAGTGATAATAAATTTAAATGTCTTAGGGATTTGAACAATAAAGAATAGTATAAAAATTTAGTTTGGTAATTCTCCGTAAGTACTCGTAGTATATGTGTTGGGCTCACCACAATCCGTGCAAGCTCACATTTTTTTGTACAAAGTAAACCTCATATTTTGGCTTTCATGTGTGTTTATTTTTATCTACCAGTAAAATTCTTCAATAATCCAGATTCACAACTTCCAAATAAAATTGGCCAATCGAATAATATTTTTAAACATATTAAATTTAGAAATTCAGAAAACTCCCTTCAGTGGTGGTTTATTCGGTTCTTTGATGTTGTAAGATCAAAAAAATAATTAAAATTGGAAACTACCGTACATGTTTTTCTAAATTTTACATCTAGGCCTGTATATTTTGGTTATTTTAACAGAATTTGAGTTTTAAATATAGACCTCAATCAAATAGTCAATTAGTTGTTTACTTACTCGTACTTGAAAGGGATTTTAAAGTTGAAAATATGTAACAAATAATTTTTATGCTGAGTAACACATTTTAAGCAGAAATACACATATAGCCTACGTTTTCAAAATTCAACGGAAATCTATTGGGTGGTTATTGTACAGATAAAAAAAAGAAAACATATTTCTAAAACATTGGTCTGGAAGCGCTTTGTTCCCGAAAGATACGGGTGGTGAATGATTTCGTTCAGAATGCAGTTACCCCGGTCAAAAGAGAATCTTACTGACGTTTCTCAGGCTTTCATTACGAGACAGTTAATGGTATCTTATGGTTTTTGCCTGAAGAATTAAATAAAGTAGGTCCCAGAACTGTTACTTGGAATATATTTGTACCGTTTATCAAAAAAAAATCAATTACTAATTACTAATTACCAATTACTAATTATCGATTTGTTTATCAATTTGATTAGGAGGGTCACTTCCTCCAACGTTATGACATTTTTTTTACGTTACATCGTAAAAAAACGCAAAACTACGAGAAATACAGTCCTAGGACCTGTTTCATTCAATTCTTCAGGTTAAAAACCATAAGATGACATTAAATTTACCTCGTAATTAAAGCCTGAAAAATTTCAGTATAGTTTCATTTCACCGGGTTGACTAATTTCCGGGCGAAATCTATTGTCAGCCTTAATTTTTGATTATGAAGCGTTTTTGGGATCTATGTTCATACAAAAAAAAAATCATACAAAAACACTCACACATTTTTCTCTTGCCAATGCAAATAATTAACGATATAACATAACATTAGGAATAAACAAAAAACTAACCTCAATAAACATAACCTAATTTTAATCTTGAGTGAAATGGGCAAAATGAAAAAAAAATACGGAAAATCACTCTTTCACGCTAAACTAGGCTCTGTAGAGAAAAATGCTCTAAATAAAAGTTGTAGATCTTTTAATTTCCTATAAATTTAATTATATTCTTTTTTGTCGTAAAATGCATACTAAGGCTGAAATCTTTAAAGAAAATCGATTTTGTACACATATCTTCGTGAAAAATAACAGAAAATCACTAATTAACGCTAAACTAAGCGCTACTTATAGAAAAAAAATGTTGAAATAAAAGTTGTAGAGGATTTTAAATCCTCTACAACTTTTATTACATACATTTTTTGCGCTAAAATGCATAAAGCCGCAATCTTAAAAGAACAATTTTTTTATGAGAAAACAGCCTTTCCAAGAATTTCAGCAGACATGGCGCCTACCCTATCTTGTAGAGCATATAAAATGTAGTGGCTAAGCCGATTTTTAAAAAAATCGTAGGAGCTGTTTTTGAGAAAATCGCAAAAAAGTGAAAAACTACACGAATAAACTACTACTTCCGGTTGACCGACTTTGATGAAAATGTTCGTGTCGGGTTCTCTAGTGGTATCTAACTTAAGTGGTATCTAACTTAACTCAAGTTTCAAGTTCGTGTGATGTTCTGTTCTTAAAATATTATTTTCACACACCCACACACGCGCACACACACACACGCACGCACACAAACATACACACACATAGACCAATCGCTAAAAACATGGTTTTTAGGTTCAGGGGGTCTGAAAACGTGTAGAATCGGTAAAAACTCAATTTTGAAAAATCGACATGAAAACAATTCTTTCCTTCCTATATATTCATGTAAGCAAAAGAAAGTAAAAATCTTATTTTTATAATTATATTCAATGAGCACCCAAGAGATAACCGTTGAGTTTTGAATCGCTCTGTATAAGACAACTTATTTTGAAAAAAAGTTTTATCAAAAACTTTAGTGTAGCCTACCTACTATCAACAGAAAAACATTTAAATTTACATTGTAGTATGTGTCGGTTTTACTTGTTTGCGATCTAATAGTTATTTTTAATTGCCAACACAATTTTGTGACAGCTAATTTTCTTCATTTAACGATTTTTTATGGTTATTTGTAAACGATGTGAAATTGTAACTGAGGCTACAAAATTATTATTATTTTTACTGACTGATACTAAAGAATAATCCTGTATAATAAATGTGTGGATTTAACACTACAGTTTATATGACACTTCACAGACGGATCAATATTTTCGTCGGCAAATACTATTTCTGTTTATTGCTCTCTATTCATAAATGTAGAAAATAATAACACAGAAGAATAGGTTTTCGATAGTATAAAAATTTCCAAAATTTTTATCTGTTTTCTTATACGTTTCTTAATAAAATATAATAACACACAAACCAGTTAAAGTACACTGGCTTAAATATTATTTATTGCTTCCTTAAATTACTCAAGCATTTTTTATTCAAGCAAACTTTTCAAAAGTTTTACTTTAATAATCGCATAGTTGGTAAAGGCATATTGGTAAAGGCATATAGTTGGTACTGGTATATTTTAAGTTGTATTATTTATTTATTTATTTTTTACTATGTATTGTACTGTGACACTTTTCTCTTGGGTACGTTTTGGGATCTGGGTAAATTAAATAATTAATAACCTATAGTTTAAAATACAAATATTTATTACAACTAAAAATTACAATTAATAAAGTGACTGAAATCTGAAAGTAGATTACAATTAATTTTCTTATAATAAAATATAACAAACTAATAATAATTAACTAATAACAATAAATAAACTTTACTAATTTACTAATGACTACTTACAAAAGATACAGAATAAACAAACGTTATACAATAGACATTCACAGTAACGTTGAACTTTTCTAACGCACTGTTCGTACTACGCAATTCACTCACTGGATCACAGACAAATCGAAAACTGGCCCTAAATGAATTGCTTCGCTTATATAGGTGAATCTTATGAAGATTTCGAGAAGGGCAGAGATTTTCGATATAATAATAAAAATACAAAATCCTTCAGACAGCTTCTGGATAAAACTTAACAACTGTAAACAAATTAGGATTGAATAAAAGGTGTTACAAAAAGGCCAATTGTCTAAATACTATTTTCTAAACCTGACTCGACTCTTTCACAATAGTCGTACAACAAAAGGCAGGTCTACATGTACTATAACCATTATAACTATTTCTTGGAAACCCTATTTATCACCTTTATTATTCACGCTAACATTTTTAAAAATCTCGGTCCTCGAAAATTCTCGAACACACATTCCCTTTAGATAATGTCACAATGTTTTCTTTGATTTTGCACGGATTTATAGCAGTAAATATATTATTTATTTACTGAAGTAATAGACCTAAATATTAAACTATTAGAGAATTGCTACAAGAAGTTAAGGTACATCACTTGGGTGACTAATGTCGGTAGGTAATTATCTAACAGCCCATCATGAATACACACCAATGGGGCTCCATGTAAGCACAATACAACACATTCACAGAAAAGAATTGAAAAGATTTGGTGACTTTCAGTAATGTTTACAGCCCCTAATTTACACCCCTAATTTTTTTTTAAAAAATCGCCTCATTTACTACTTGTTTTATGCTCTACAAGATAGGGTAGGCGCCATGTCTGCTGAAATTCTTGGGGAGGCTGTGCTCTCGTAGAGAAAAAATGATTTTTTTAAGATTGCGGCGTTAATATGCATTTTAGCGCAAAAATGTACAAATAAAAGTTGTAGACAATTTAAAAATTTACAACTTTTATATTCTTTACATTTCTTTGTATAACGCTTAATTTAGCGGTAATTTGTAATTTTCTGTTTCTTTTTCATGAAAATATGTAAATAAATGGATTTTTTAAGATTTCGGCCTTAGTATGAGTTTAACGACAAAAGTGTAATAATTCATTTATAGAAAATTAAAAGATTTACAGCTTTTATTTAGGGCATTTTTCTCTACAGAGCCTAGTTTAGGGTGAAAGAGTGTTTTTTTTTTTGGTATTTTTAAGCCAAACTAAGGTTGATTTTCATTTTGCATCATTCACTCATGATTAAAATAAGGTTATGTTTTTTGTTTTATTTTCTGATGTTTTATTACTAATGTGCGGTTGTATCGTTCATTATTTGCATTGGTAAGAGAAAGTCGTGTGAGTGTTTCGCACCAAATTTTTCTATTAGTTTACTCTTTTCTCTTTAAAAACACTTTTATTTCATAAAAACTTCAAAAACCTCTCTTCTATCACGAAAAATAAAATAAATTGGACATAAAAGATAAATTAACAATTTAATAAGCAGGATTAATTAAAATGTGAAGGTGGTTTCAAGTTTGATTTTTAACTTAAGTCTGCGAAATCATCGAAGGTCCTCTTTATTGCAATCAGTGTTCCAATCAGTTTGCAACGAGACTGGGACGAGGAGTATAGGTAATTCGCACTTTAGAAGAGGTATAAATTGGTCTATTACAGTTTATAATTTTGTCAACTGGCAGAAAATATTCTACAAAACAAACATCACTAACGAATTGAGGAGTTTTACTTAAACAAGACTGTCAAAATGCCAAAGGTAGAAGAAGGTAATAATGTCCGCCTCGTGATCTTCAATATTAGTGGGTTATTTGTGCCACGATAATTTGATTACATATTTGACATCGATTTAGACGATTGGTAAATATTGTTTTAGTGTTTCTTTTAAGATTGGGAAACTAATTCATTCATTCTTTTGTTGTAACATTTTACTTAACATTCCGTAAACATTTCCAATTCAGTTACTTCTCCAAAATCTATTTGGTTTCAGTTCATTAATTAATTTTGTAAAATTATTGAGTATTTGTCACGTCCAACGTTCTCGATGCGATTTCATTGGTCAGTAATTCACCAACAAATGTTGAACCCTCTTATGGCACGATTTTGCTTTCCTATTTCCATGTAATACAATTTTATAAATCTGTAATAATTTCTATTTTATAAAATTTAATTATTATTTTAGTCGTAAGGATTAAAAATTTCAGTTTTAGAATGTAAGAGTTTGATCATGAATATCAATCAAAAAACAAAATTATTGAAGTAGGTGAAATCAAGACTTTTCTGTTTTCGTTCAATCCAAATAGAAATATTTTTTCTTTAATTATTTTTGGAGGTAGCTTGTAAATCACTGTTTTAAAATTGTAAATAAAACCAATCAAAGATGGAAATCACCAGGTTTTTCAAACGTTTTAACAATATTCTTTTTTATTTAATTTAAGTGTTGCCAGATTTTGCATGGAAGACCAACATTTTCCTCTAATGTAAAAAAGTATAAATATTTAATTAAATGATACTAGAGAAATCGAGACTATTGTATTCTGTTATTTGTGAGAAGTTTAAATTATATTCAGTTAAATTAGCTCGTATATTTTTCTGACCAGAAAAACTTACTGTGCATTTTGAAAAGATCCTGTCAGATAAAGTTGTAAAAACGAACGTCACAGTCTTTTGGGACACGTATAAAAACTGGGTGGCATAAAGATTGATGAAGTTCAACTTTTTTAACACCAACGATGAATTGAAGCGTTTTTATTTTGAGAAAACCGCACAACTACTTTCATTTCTCGTACACTTAAACATTTATATTTAATTTTTTACGCGTTGTAAGGACTTACATTTTTAAATAATAAATTAGTGAAAGAAATCTATTATCGAAACGATAATTAATTACGCATAAAATTTGAGTTGCATTGTTTTCATAACGGATTTTCTTTAAAAAAACTTCGTTGGACTTTAATAAGGCTATTTGATTTAAACAATGAATTTTTCATCATGGCTTCAAAGCAACAATGCATTGTTCCGTTATATAAAGCCTTTTTATCTCTTTTATGGCACGAATATTGTTACTTTATACGATGGGGTTTTGTAAAAAGAAGTAACCTATTTTGCGCAAACTTGAAATGAATGATTAATGAAACCGACACAAAACGGATTAAAGCGTTACTTAATACACATCGTTGATTATATTCCACACAATTGTTATTTTGCGATTGATATTGTATTACTTTAAATAACTTCTTCTTTTTTTAAAAAAAATGATAAACCGACACTCTGAATTATTTTTGTGTTTTTCTGAGATTAAAATAATTGTTCGTTAAAACGATATACGTATAAGAATACTTTTCTTTTACTGAATTTATTTTATGCTTTAGGTTTACTATTCGCGAAATATGCCTTTTACACATTTTAATTTATTTTTTATTAATAACTTATTATTGATTTTTAAAATCCATTTTTCATATTTCTTAGAATTTAATCCTTTCTTAGAAAATAAAACTCCATCTCCTTGATGAGTAGGCCAGTACCGATATCGATTGCTGAGGGTTTGAATTACGGCTGGGCGGGCGGTCCATATATTATTACATCCAGAAAATGCTTCACTAGGTGTACTTGCTATGAACCAGTAAGTGATGTGACTTTAAATTTCCAGAGAAAAAATTCTTTAAGTTCGTATACATTTTTAATCCAGTCTTTACCAACAAGACTAGAATAACAATTAATATGTAAACTAACATTTATTATGCAAGAAGATTAAAAAGTGTAGGATGGTAAAACAAACTTTATTCAACGCTTCCAGCACAATCACTGCTCTTGCAAACGAGAAAATTAAACTCACAGGAGATTCAAAAAATGATTGTAGTTCTTTTTTATTTTCAAAGCAAAAGGAAATAAAGAAAGTAAGTACCTACTTGTAGATTAGGACATTGTCATATTGTTTTTCTGTAACAATAAAATGTTATTAATAGTTCAGATTTGTGACGTTCATAATTAAACAATACGATTCAAGAAATAGAGGGCTATGTTGTACAACTGTTGTACCATCCTAACTCTCTGTAACTAACACAAAAGTACTCGAAATGTAACAATCTAAAAGTACTATCATTCTAGTTTTCATTATAGCCCGTATACGTATATAAATTCAAAAGCCTTAATGACTTTTGACTGATTCACTGACTGACTCACTCACTCACTCATTCTCAACTAATTCTCTAACTCCTAGATACTTTAGAGAGCTGAAATTCTGAACATTTTACATTTTGGCTTGAAAAAAAATTAAAGCGTTCGGATTGCAATTATTTGCTTTAACATGGTTACTACCGTAAAGCAATGTGTATTATTTCTATACCTTTCCGAAGAGCTACAGTTCAAAAGAATATAGTCATGCATATCTGTAAACGATATCTAGGAAAATTAAATTTTGATCACTTGCTCCTGAGGAGCATAAAGGAAGTAACTACCCTAAAGTAATGAATATTATTTTTGTACTTTTCCAAATGTAGAGGAATAGCTTCAAAAGTGAAGCGTGAAGTGAAACCGAAATGAGGACTAACCAGTTTATTTAATTCACTCTTCTGAAGACATAAATACGCCCGAGCAAAGCGCAGGTGTAATTACTATTAAAATAGATGTTACTGAAGAAAGTCATTCTTGCTGAATCTGAATCCTGAATCCTGGTTGAGAGGGCTAAGAAGCCCTATGATGGCGACATCGTGTTAAGGAACACCTGGTCGCTCGGGGAACAATATAACAGAATAATTGCAACCTCAAGAAATTTAGGGGGAATTTTATAGTTTAAATAGGAAATAGGATTCTGGTTCGTGGGACATTGGAACTGGGACTTGAAAGGAGGTAATTTATTTTTAGAAGTTATTTGTGGAAAATTTAAATTAAGGGACAAGTGGGTTTAAGAGCGGCTCTTTTATTTTATTTTTCAGTGGCCTTTTTTCAGTTTTGTGGGAGTCCTATTATCTTGGTGAGGGGAAGGCATGCATTTTACTGAACGTGGACTAAAGGTATAATTTAAGGTAGGGGTTAGTTTATGATTTCAGGGGAGACGGAAAGGGCAGAGTTTGGCATAATCACCGGCCTTTTTATCTTCTGAGTGTTTATTAATTTAAAATGGCGGCTCTTTTCACCGTAGTGGAGTGATTATGCATAGGAACATGGGGACAACTACCAACTGGGGAGAGTGAGTCATACAAGTAGAAGGAGCATGGGCAAATAAGAGGAATACAGGGCAGAATAAAAATGTGGCAACTCTAAATTTTGTTAAGTGGGTCATACTGAAATTTAGATAAAGTCGTGGAATGGTAATGGCATAGAGACTTCAGGTGGGTGTGGGCGTCGGTACAAGTCCTGAATGATCTGGGGTCCGTCAGTTTTCCCAGCGTCGTGTAGCCGTTTCGAGGTATTGTAAATAAAGTCCTCCATAGAAGGGAAGAGAAGGTGTTCGTGTATGATGCGATTGGATATAAGATAGTGGAACTGTGTGATGCACCGGAGGACTTTGTTCTGGTATGCTGAAGTACGTCTTTTGTTGGACTTGGAGAGAAAGGGCCACCATACCGGTGACCCGTACAAAAGGAAAGGACGTAGGATAGAGGAGTACATCAGAAGTTTCAGTTTTGAGGAGTATGCAGGAGAGAGGAACAAAGGGATGAGTAAAGCGAACAAGGCCCTACCCTTGCTAAGTTTGCTGTCAATGTGCTGTCGAAGTGTCAATCGTTTATCTAGGTCAACCCCTAGATATTTCACGCTGTTCTGCCATGGGAAAATATTTCACGCTGTTCTGCCAATATTCTAGAAGTACATTTTATCAGTTTGATGATGCTTTATCCACAGCTGTACTTTTATGTGAAACAACACAGAATGAACAATTTTGATGCGGTTTAGTACGGAAAATCACAAATTTTCTCTAAACAAAAAGTTAGATTAACAATATTACCTACATATAACTTTGTTAGCATTTTCAACTCTCTATAGTTGTTTATGCATTTTCTTCTAAAATGTTTTTTATAGACGTAATTTTTAATAACCGTATTTGTTACGGATTTCCGCATAAAGTGACAAAGTAGCGGCTGAACATGAGTCTGGTAAAATATGATTACTTTTTTTAAAAAATGTCTTTATTTTTAATTGTTGATTAACTTCTGTTATGTCTTTATTTGCTTTAAAATATATCGCAAGGTTGACTTCTTGAAAACAGTCAACATTTTAAAAGAGTGCAGAGCCCTTCGGGAATTTTACAAGAGGTACCACTAACACCATTTTCATGACTCCTGTGATTGTAGTAGATGAAAAAAAATTAAGAAATCCTGGGATCCCTTTTTAAAAAAATTCAGTTTTATTATTTTTCATTTTATTTTTATTATTTTTTATTTTATTTTTGCACTGGAGTAACGAACACTTAATTTTTGGGATTTATAGCTTATCACAAAAACTCTTCTGGGGTTAGTTCGGGAATTATTTTAAATTACAGTACAATCGGTCTTGTAGTTTCCCCCCGGAACTAATAAAACATTCACGCATGTACACAAATCCTTCTGAAAACCACATATTTGGCTTCAGGGGTCATGAAACGTGCGATACTTTCTTACTATAGTAGGCCTACAGAATGGTAGAAAGTAAAAAAATGAATCGTTCATTATACTTTATATTGTTGAATAAGAACCATTTTGTTCTACATCTTTTATCTTACTATATTATTTTTAATGGTGCATAACCCAAAGATATACAAATGCAAACAGTGGTCAGGCTGAGAAAGTCTTCTGGTTGTAATGAGTTAATAGAAAATTCTACTTTATCAATTTTTTTTTTCTGTTTTTTTTTTGGTTTAACGTCTGACTGTTTTGCAAATTGCTGCTAATGCAGACGGTGAAGGATGAAATGAATTTTTGTAACGTATGAAAAAATGCCATGCCCGAGTGGGATTCGAACCCAAGACCGCGTGATGAGAGGCGAGCACGTTACCAACATCGCCAACGCGGCCGGCAATGGTTTGGTTCAACTTTATCAATGGTTTGTAATAAAATTTAATTATAAATTTGGTCCAGTCAGGTGACTGGTGGAAAGTTGTTTTGACTTTTTAAGTTTCATCGGTTGGATTACTTAATATACTCCCAGTGATTACCTTAAGCCATAACACGAACAAACCATTACAAATAAAGCAAAAAACAACGATTCATTTGAATGGTTGACTATAATTTTAAAAAAATCGACATAACTAAATAAATATCTTAAAATGAAATTTTCCTTTAACGTTGGCTTAAATATTCCTAAACAAATAATTCCAAACGAAAGTTTTCGCAACTCTACAAATATTATTTTACGTTTATAAGGGCGTAATTTAAGTTGGAGGATATTTTAATAACAAATTAGTTTACTTATGAATAAATAATTATTGCGTCCTGAATTTTGTTGAGTAGTAAAGAAATCTGTCAAATAGTTGTAGCATGTTTTTAGTATTTAATTCATGGAAATCTCTTTACTAAATAATTTTGTAGTAGTGACGCGCTGTAATATTTTAGACTAACGAGTGTTTACTGTAATACTGCGACTCGCTAAATGGCAAAATTTACAGCCCGTAAAATTATCTTATACATAATTTATCTCACATAAAACACAAAAGCATGTATACACAAGCAGTAGTGTACGTTAGATTAGTATGTTACTATGTTAATCTGTTTTTGGCGTTTAAGTAAATTGAAATGCATTTCTAGAACGAGTCATTATTCCGTGTATAAATATTATAACAGAATTCTACGATTAAGAATGGATTATATTCATTAGTTCTTGACACTAGACGGTTTTATTTAAAATTCATTGAGATAACACCAGAGTAAATTCACTCGGCGTTTATAAACGCATTTAGTTCTCAAAATTTACAGGGCATTACACATCGGGGTTTAACGTAGTTTCAAATGCACAAAAGTTTTCTCGTAACTCCTAAATGTACGAACTTGTACACAATAGAAAATACAAAATTAATGAAACTACGCAACCATAACGATTTTCGTATTGTTTTTCTATTAACAACATTACTAGCTCGGTTTAATATCGTAGTTCGTGTGGAGAAGTTCGGTCTAATAATACTTCTACCTCTTCATTTAGATTTTACTTACTCTTGCCTATATGAATATATAAAAAGGAAAGTATTGTTTTCATGTCGATTTTTCGAAATCGAGTTTTCTACATGTTTTTAGACACCCTGAACCCAAAAAACATGTCTTTAGCAATTGGTGTGTGTGTGTGTGTGTGTGTGTGTGTGTGTGTGTGTGTGTGTGTGTGTGTGTGTGTGCATGTGTACGCGCGCGCGTGTGAACAAAATATCTCAAGAACGAAACATTGTACGAAGTTTAAACTTGAAACTTAAGTTAGGTAGTACTAGAGGACCCGACAAGAACATTCTCTTCGAAATCGGTCAACCGGAAGTAGTAGTTTATTCGTGTCCTTTTTCACTTTTTTGCGACTTTCTCAAAGATGGCTCCTACGATATTTTTTAAAAATCGGCTCATTTACTTATATTTTTTATTCTCTACAACGGTAGGCACCATGTCTGCTAAAATTTTTGGGAAGGCTGCGCTCGAATAGAAAAAATGGTTTTTTTAAGGTTGCGGGCTTAATAAGCATTTTAGCGCAAAGTGTACATAATAAAAGTTGTGGAAAATTAAAAACCTACAACTTTTATTTGTAACATTTTTTTATGTAACGCGTAGTTTAGCGATAATTTGTGATTTTCTGTTTTTTTTTTCATGAAAATCTGTAAAAAAAGTTTTTTTAAGATTTCGGCCTTAGTACGCATTTTACGATAAAAGTGTAATAAACAAATTTATAGAAAATTAAAAGATCTACAACTTTTATTGCAAGCATATTTCTCTACAGAGTTTAGTTTGGCGCAAAAGAATGATTTTCCGTATTATTAAGCCAAACTGATTTTCATTTAGCATCATTCATTCATGATTAAAATGAGGTTTTGTTTTGAGCTTAATTTTTTGTTAATTTCTAATCTTTATTACTAATATTAGGTAATATTGTTCATTATTTTTATTGACAACAGAAAGCCGTGTGAGTGGTTCATACCAGATATTTTTATTTAAAGACGCGTCATCTTTCTGTTCATTAGAAACTGCGGTGGGTCAAGGAACTGGAACGGTTCTGACAGATAATAATTTTTAGGCCCCGTGTTTAGATCCGGGAATAGAACCTGGGACCTTCCGATTTGTAGGCTAGCACGCTAACCACTCCACCCCGGAGGCAGTATCTACATCTTTTAAATAGGTATCTGAATGAAAAATATAACACAGCTTAGTACATTTTAAATTAATCTATTTAATCCTAACTCTATCGATAGACCTTGTCAGCCTTAAACATTCATTTTTGGACATAAGCCTCCCCTTCCCTTTGTCATTTTTCTCTGTCTTGAGTGATCTGTAGCCAATCCTGTACAGTATGACTTCTTAGATTTTCTGTCCATCTCGTCTGCTGTCTTACTCTTCTTCGTTTGTATTACTAGAGCCTGCAATGTTGGATCCTTTAATTCAATCCCTAGTATTTTTATTGAAATGTAAGGCTCATAAATTTTTATATAAGCTCTGTGTTGACATATCACTTACTTTCGTTCTGTTCTTATTCATGTGTTTTCCTGCTTCTCGATGAATCTGATGCGCAGCATTTGCCTATCAATTGCCCTTTGTGTCTTCGCTATACTACTGTGTAGCAAGATAAAAATATATGGTTGTATTTAAAGTAATAAATTAATTTATAATGTCAAAAAATAAAAACTAATGTAACGGATGTAATTAATATTTGTCAAGTTAGGCGTTTGTCGGGAATAAACCAACATCATAACCGTCAATTCTCAAGTAAATTTATTGGTTATTGAAAGTAAACTTTTAAAATAATTGAACACGTGCAGAAACAGTGACTGTATCAAAGTACTTGTGCCGAGGAAACGGTTGAAATAACAACTGAATGTGATTGGTCAGAAAATTTGAATTCTGAAAGATGATTGGATATTGTAAATTTAAAAATAGTTTCAAGGCGAAGTTTAAAACGACGCTTCTTTAAGAATTAAAAGCGGGAGGTCAGTCTCACTTCAGCAATCCTGTAAGTAGGATGTGTGTGTGCTCAGGACAGATAAATTTAACAATGTGCTTAATAGTATAATACTGTAATAAAAATGACTCTCAGTTAATTAATCAGTGAAACTAGAACGTCTTGTGTAAAAAGATACTTACAAATACAACGAATAATAAAATATTAACAACAAACAAATGATTTAACTACATATTACCAACTTTCATGGATCTACGCAATTTCAATGCTATAGCCAGGTATTTTCAACTTAAATAATATTCTGTACAGAATTTAACTAAAGAACTGAATTCAATTTAAAGCGCTATTTACTTTTCATTTTGTAAAAACATAATTCTAAATGTATTATTTGTAACTCCTGTGTGTGTAAAAATCATTATTATTTTAGTTATAATTAAACTTGTATTTCATGTATAAATGTGTTTTTGTTTTACTAATCAACATCTTTCTATACAATGAAAATAGTCGGGGTAACGGTCCTACACCTGTAACAACTCTTTTAATTAAAATATAGCACTTCAAATTTGGCATCCGCTTGTGGTGACTAGTAATTGTATAGAAAGGGTTGAGTAAATATAAATTTAAATTGTAAAAATAACTAAAATAATTAGAAATGCCGCGAATGTTAAGATCAAATAGAAATAAAATGGGTCATGTTGGAGAATTAGAAACTGGGTTAGTTGGAGGTAGTGATAACACTTTAACCGTAGATGCAAGTAATAGTAGTGAAATAAATGTAAACCAGGAAAATGAATTTTTGAATAATAGTAGTGTGGATGAAGAATTGATACCTACAGAAAACATTGATAATAATAATGATAATATAGAAAATATAAGGGGAATATTTGATTCAGATAGTGAAGTAGATGAGGTTAATGATATATATAGAGAAAATAGGGGGTTAGGTGGTAGTAATGTTAGTATTAATAACAATATAAATAATCCAAATGTAGTAGGGGTAGAAGTAATGCAACAACTTATTTTAAATTTAACTAATGTAATCCAAGAAACACAGAAAGAAAGTAAAGATTTCAGAAATGAATTTGGTAAAAAATTTGATAAATTAAATAGCAAAATGTTAGAACAGTCGAAGGAAATAAAAGAACAGAATAAAAATTTAAAGAAAGAATTAGTTAGCAGTTTAGAAAATAAAATGGACGAGCAAGCAAAAAGTTTAAGAAAAGAGATTAGGGCTATTAGGGAAGAGGTGAAACATGATACTTTAAAATTAATTGAGAAATTTAAATCAGAAATGATAAAAGATGTTGATTGTAAAATTAAAGGTAACGAAAATGAGGTTGATTTATTAAGAGGTGTTGTTGAAAGTCAGAATATTAGAATAGACGAAGGTTTTAAAACAAATGAAGTTAAAGTTAATAAAGTTAATTTGAAAGTAGATAAAGTAATTTGTGATGTAAATACAAACAAGAAAGGATTGTCCGATGTAAAAAATAGGTTGTTAGAACAGAATAAGCTTATTGGAGAGGTGAATGACAATGTTGAAAAGTTAAAATCAGATTTTAGCGAGTATGTAGAGCACGGAGTTTATGATGGTCAAAATAATAATAATAATAATAATAACTGTAATATAAAAATAAAATTTTCTAACAGAAACCCAATGGAATTCATTAGTTCACTAAAGTACGAGATTAAAAATAACGAAATAAAGAAATGGAAAACAATTAAAAGTGTAATAAATGAGAGTTTGATGTGTGATTTATGGGGTTCAACTTGGTGGATGTATGTTAGGGATACAATTGATAACTTGGAGGAATTTATTGGTAAATTTAAGGAGAAATTTTGGAGTGACAGTGTGCAGGCAGAAGTAAGGCAGAATTTGCAATTTGGGAAATTTAATCCTAATAAAAACATTAAAATGTCAATTTACTTAATGAATAAAATTAACAAAGCCAAATATTTAGAACCTAAATTGTCGGAAGGTGAATTAATCAAACTAGTGTGTAGACATTTTAATAATAGTGTCGTTAGGGCAAAAACCATTGGATGTATTTCAGATGTAGAAAATTTTGTTAAATTATTGGACGAAATGGAAGGTTCTGGGATTGGGAGAGAACAGGAGAATGAAGTAGGTGGAAATAATCGTTTTAGAGATAGTGAACAGGGAAATTTCAGTAGAAAACAAGAATTTGGTATGGGTAATTATAACAATAATAATAATAATAATAATTTTAGAAATGTGAACAATAATAACTACAAAGGTACCAACAATAATTACAGAAGTAGATTTCAAAACCAGGGTAGAGATAATTTTAATAATTATAACAGTAATCGGGATAATTTCAGCAGGGGACAGGAAAATAATAGATTTAATTATAATAGGGAGAATAATAGGAATGAAAGCGATAATTTCAGAGGTAGATTTGATAATGACAGAAAATTTGATAAAAAACCAGAGAATAAAGTAAATTCTATATTAGTTGAAGCAGAGGTACATAATGAACAAGGGAATTTAAACTAAGTAAGGGTGTGCGAAAAATGGAGGCTGTAGTTGAGAATTTATCCTGTACATCTAAAAAAAGTGAAGGGTTTAATGGAAATAAAAATAATATTATTGAATTTGAGAATAAGAGTATAAACAAAAAACGTAATATTGAATTTGAAAGTGTAAATTTAAGTGAAAATGAAATAATGGTGATAGAAAGTGAGGGAGAAGATGATAAACTTGTTAATTTTATATTTAATAACAATTTGGCTGAAGAATTATTGGAGGAAGAAAAACTGGTTAGTGAAAGGGAAGAAGAAGGTAGAAAAAGTATTCAATTAGTTGAAATTAAGGTAGAAATAAAGGGTGAAATTGCTAATGTATTATGTGACACAGGAAGTCAAATTAGTGCAATAAACCAAGAATTTTTAGTAGAGTTAGAAAATAAAGTTAATGAAAAATTTTCTAAATTGCCAGTTAAAGATATTACGATAATCACAGCCGCGGGTAGAAGGAAGTCAGGTATAAATAAGCAAGTTATTATTACATTTAAGATTGGGGATACTGAATTTTATCACACATTTTTCATTGTTAAAAATCTTAATACTTTTATTTTGTTAGGTTGCGATTTTTTGTGTAAAAACCAGGTCAAATTAGATTTTAAAAATAACCTATTTTCAATAAAAAATATAAGCGTAAAATTTTCTGAAAATAAGAACACTATTTTAAAAAGTTGTAGTTTACAGACAGTAGATGAAGGTCGGATAAGGGATGACTTATGGAGTAAACAAATACAATGTGTCAAAAACATTTTAAGAAAAGGCATGGATAGCGATGAGGGTGAAAATGAAATGATAAAAGTGTTTACTAACAACCAGGATATTTTTTCTGATAAACCTGGCCTTATAAAAAATTATTATTGTAAGTTGAATATTGATCAGAAGATTATAGTAAATAAAAAATCATATCCAGTTCCGTTTGCATATCGGAATGCAGCTCAAATTGAAATAAATAAATTAATGTCAGAAGACATCTTAGAATATAGTGATTCTGAGTTCACTAACCCACTTGTTATTGTTAAAAAACCATCTGGTGAATTAAGAATTTGTTTGGATGCAAGGAATTTAAATAAATCTATAATATCAGACTGTACCCAGCCTGAACCAATGGAAAACATATTAATGCGTTTATATGGTGTTAAATACATAAGTTCGTTTGATCTGACGAGTGGTTTTCTGCAGGTTTTGTTGCATCCTGAGAGTAGAAAGCATGTTTCTTTTTTGTTTAATGGTCGAAATTACTGTTACAAACGACTACCATTTGGATTAAAGTGTTCTGTGGGTGAATTTATTAAAGCACTCAATTTTGTTTTAGGACCTGAAGTATTAGATTTTGTTCTGATTTACATCGATGATGTTATAATTTGTTCAAATGATTTAAAAACACATGTTAAAAGGTTAAGTTTATTTTTTGAAAGGTTGCGTAAATTTAATGTATCATTAAAATTAAGAAAGAGCGAATTTTTGGCTGAAAAAATCAAGTATTTAGGGTATGTAGTTAGCACAGAAGGGATTAGTATAGATCCAGAACGTATCAAAACCATTCAGGAATACAAGGCACCGAGAAGTTTAAAGGAATTGCAAGCATTTTTGGGATGTGTAAATTTTTTCCGTAAGTTCCACCACAATTATTCTGAATTAACAAGTGTGTTTGCAGATATTTTAAGTAAGAAGAATAAGTTTATTTGGAGTGAAAAACATGAGAAGGCTTTTAATGAGATTAAATGTAGATTTTTAAACTGTGTAATGCTTAAACATCCCGATTTCAGTAAAAAATTCTATTTAGGTTGTGATGCTAATAAATTCAGTTTGGGGCTGTGTTGTACCAGGTTGATGAGTTTGGAGATCAGCGAGTCATATGTTTTGTTAGCCGTAAACTTAATTCCCATGAATTAAGATATTCTACTACTGAAAAAGAGCTCCTGGGAATTTTATTTGCTTGTAGTAAATTGAGAACGTATTTGTTGGGAAATTCAGTTGTTGTTAGAACTGACCATGAAGCTTTAATTTTTATGTCATCGTGTAAGATAAATAATGGAAGGATTTTAAGGTGGATATTATATCTGCAAGAGTATAATTTAATATGGGAGTTTGTTAAAGGAAAGGAAAACATTGTACCAGATTTTTTATCACGAATTAATGAGAAGGAGTTTATTGAAAATGAGAATGTAGGATATAAAATATTTTTATTTAAAGTAGAAAGTAAACCGCTTAGTAAAGTTTTTAATAATTTGAAAAAAGAACAAGACAATTGTGAATATTGTAATAAAATAATAAACAGCTTAGAGTCAGGTAGAGTCGAATTTGTAAAAAATTATGTAGTTTATAATAAAATCTTATTTCATCGCAAAGCATGCGATCAAAAATTTAAAATTGTAATACCAATTAGTAAGCGTATAGAAATAATTAAATTGTACCATGAAGAAATGGGACATACTGGAGTATTGAAAACTATTTATAATATTTCAGAAAATTGTAGTGTTAAAAGTTTAAGAAAATTAGTCAAACAAATAATTAAAAAATGTGATCTATGTCAGCGTGTAAAGATAAATAATTGTAATATGAGAGGGTTATGCATAACCGATGTACCGAATAAAAAACTACAAAAAGTATACTGTGATTTGTTCGGTCCAATGCCGAGGAGTTACTTGGGATTGGAATATGTTTTTATAATGGTGTGTGGATTTACTAAATTTGTTAAATTATACCCTATCAGGAAGGGGAATGCACGTACTGTGTTAAATAAAGCTAAATGTTTTATCAAGGAAGTTGGAAAACCAGAGTGTATTATCAGTGATCATGGTAAACAGTTTGCAGGTGCAGTTTGGCAAAAAGGATTATCAGATTTAGGGGTTAAGTGTGGAATGGTATCAATTTTTCACCCATCAGGTAACATTTCGGAGAGATATCTTCAACAGCTTGGAACTTTGCTTAGAATCTTTTTAACTGGTAAACGCCACGTTGAGTGGTACAAGTATGTTAAGTTTATTGAAAATCTAATTAATTATAATGTAAACATTACCATTAATCAGAGACCAGTTGAGGTAATGTTTGGTAAAAAAGTAATTGATGTCGCATGTCAGAAAATACATTTTCCTGGTATAATAAATAAAAATGTAAATTTAGATTTGGACCTAATAAATAAAAATGTTTTACAGAAGTTAGAAGAAGTGGCGATTAAAAGACAAAAATATAGCGAAAATAAAGTAGGAAAAATAAAATTTAATGTAGGTGATCAAGTTTTACTTAGAAATTTTGAATTATCCAATAAAAGTAAGAAATATAGCAGAAAGTGTACTCACAGGTTCAGAGGTCCATTTGATGTTGTAAAAGTAGTGGAAAATAAAAATATTCTATTGTTAAAAAACAATAAAAATAATTTGTTCTATGTGAATCGTTTAATTTGTAAAAAATATTATAAGTAAAATCATGTAGTATAAACTGTATTTAGAAATTAGATTAATTTAGTAAAGTAAAATAATAAGTAAAACAAATAGTTTAGTAGGAAATAGTTATAATTATATCGAGAATAGAATTGCTAAGTAATTGATATATCAAAAAGTATTGTTTAAAAAATTAAGAGTGAATTGTCAAAATGTAACAAACGAACGATTAGGTCAATAACATTTGAAAGGAAATAAAATCATATGGTAAAATTGAATTGTGTAAAAGCTAAAAATAAAGTCAAGGATTTCTTAGAAAAAAGGTTATGGTAAAAGGATAGAAATATTAATTTTGTTTTGACCGTGAGACGACAAAATAACACATTTAAAAATAAATTTATGGGTTTGACATGTCAAAGTTTATTACATTATATTTTAGACGCATTGGATTGTAGGGATTTATGATGGGTTAAAAATATTTTAAATTTTCTTAGAAATTGTTTTTATTTGTACTTAAAATCTTATTTAGAAAAAAGAATTAATTAAGTATCAGTAAATTAAAAGTGTATATTATTAATTTGGTTATCATTAACAATAATTAACAATAAAAATATAATCATTCTGTATCTTGTAGTGTGTAATAAAATATGTAATTTTGTTTGTAATTAGATATATATATGTGTAAGTGAAGTATAGGGTGCTCATAAAGCTAAAAACCACAGGGTGTACATTAAATTGTTAACGATTTTAATTTTTTTGTATAAAAATATTCAAAATTTTTTCAAATTTAGTTTTAAATTTTAAAAAAAGTTTTTTTATATTTTTATAGGGGGTAATTTGTAGCAAGATAAAAATATATGGTTGTATTTAAAGTAATAAATTAATTTATAATGTCAAAAAATAAAAACTAATGTAACGGATGTAATTAATATTTGTCAAGTTAGGCGTTTGTCGGGAATAAACCAACATCATAACCGTCAATTCTCAAGTAAATTTATTGGTTATTGAAAGTAAACTTTTAAAATAATTGAACACGTGCAGAAACAGTGACTGTATCAAAGTACTTGTGCCGAGGAAACGGTTGAAATAACAACTGAATGTGATTGGTCAGAAAATTTGAATTCTGAAAGATGATTGGATATTGTAAATTTAAAAATAGTTTCAAGGCGAAGTTTAAAACGACGCTTCTTTAAGAATTAAAAGCGGGAGGTCAGTCTCACTTCAGCAATCCTGTAAGTAGGATGTGTGTGTGCTCAGGACAGATAAATTTAACAATGTGCTTAATAGTATAATACTGTAATAAAAATGACTCTCAGTTAATTAATCAGTGAAACTAGAACGTCTTGTGTAAAAAGATACTTACAAATACAACGAATAATAAAATATTAACAACAAACAAATGATTTAACTACATATTACCAACTTTCATGGATCTACGCAATTTCAATGCTATAGCCAGGTATTTTCAACTTAAATAATATTCTGTACAGAATTTAACTAAAGAACTGAATTCAATTTAAAGCGCTATTTACTTTTCATTTTGTAAAAACATAATTCTAAATGTATTATTTGTAACTCCTGTGTGTGTAAAAATCATTATTATTTTAGATATAATTAAACTTGTATTTCATGTATAAATGTGTTTTTGTTTTACTAATCAACATCTTTCTATACAATGAAAATAGTCGGGGTAACGGTCCTACACCTGTAACAACTCTTTTAATTAAAATATAGCACTTCAACTGCTTGAGTCCCAGCTCCGTGTAGTTGGGAGGAATGCAGTGCGTAGTTATACTAGTAGGGGAATGAATGAGTGTATGAATGAATTAGTAGTATTTCACAACTGCTGCATTTGTAGTGGTAGCGTGTACTAACTAGACCAAAAAAATATTCTTATCATACGGTGCATTAATTTAAGAAATAACTACCAGGTTATTAACTTGGTCGGATCATAATATTTAACTTACCATTTTATATCAAAAAATGTAAATAAATAATTGTAATAAATACAAACAAATATGTTAAATAGGGAAAGTTTGAAAAGGAATGTTTTGTATCAGAGAAATACAACAATCGTTCTCCCAGCACGCATCACTCATTCAATATACCTCACCCGTACCCTTCACCCCGCAACTACACGGAGCTGGGACTCAAGCATTATGTTTTTTTTAATTCATTTATTTAACGTCGCATCAACTACTAAGGTTATTAGCGACGACTTTGGGGTGTAACTATATACAATGAAGGATGAAATGATTTTTTGTAACGTATGAAAATATGCCATGCCTGAGTGGGATTCGAACCCAGGACCGCATGATGAGAGGCGAGCACGTTACCAACTGCGCCAATGCGGCCGGCAGCAGTATGTTGTTCCTTGTAAATGCCTATTTTTGGAAGCCGTATGTAAAGCCGGAAAAACATAAACCTAACTACTGACCATAATGGATTTCAATCTATATAATTCAATATCAGTCAATATAATTATTTTGAACTAAATTTTTGCTGTAGCTATTTACATTGTACAAGGATACAGCAATATTATCTGATCCCCCCAACGTTTCACTACATAACAAGGTCAGCTTTGATTAATAGATGTTTTAAATCAATTGAATCAGTAGGGCTATTTGAGTAAAATGTATTACTAAGATGAGATTAAGTCCCGATTTCTTTTTGTTTGGTAAGCTTTTGTATTTTAGACACCAATATTTCATTACTTAAAAGCTACTCTAACAAAAATAAATTAAATCAGACTGTAATTAAATGTGATAACTACTGTAGCATTATTTTATGGACCGGTGTATTTTAAAATAGTATACAGGTGTACCAATAGTTTTTGGTTAAAACAAAAACGCGGTTGCAGAACTCTTCTGCTAAACAGGTTAGCCAACCGTTTGTTTATAATCTGGCTGCTAGTGATATGTAAACGTTTCTAATTAAATTCTTAACCATAATAAATTATTAAACTGGCTTATTCTAATTTAAAATCATATCTTTAAACTAATAAATGTAATAATTTAACAACCTTAGGAACTATATATAATAATCAGCTGTTTACTGTATGAAAAATTACTGTTTACTTTTTAAAGTACGTATCTCTTCTATACGCTATGGTACTACTTTTTTCTTTTTTTTAGCTTTTATTTGTTATCGGGAACTGTACATTGTTGACAACTACCCAATTTGATCGCTGCTTTTTGCTGTATTTTTGACGTAAATACAAAAATACAAAAAAGTTGGATTACATGAGTTTGAACAGGGACCCCCAGTAGAGTTTGTTAATGGGTGGCTGTCACCATACAAAGTCGCTTGTCCAACCTGTGTTACTTCACAAATAATAGCGACTTACTACCAGCTGACTGACTGGGCTGGCCCGGAGGCCAAAGTACTACTCAAATCAAAAGTGTTCCTAGAAGTTACGAAAAAACATTAATTAAAATTCTAAATTAAAGGAAATACTGTCGAACTTCGATATAACAAAAACCTTGATTCACGAATATTTTTACTGCACCGTGACATTATAATTAAACTATATGTAAATTTAAGTTGATTTAACGAATAAGTACCTTGATATAACGAAATAGTGTTATGCAATAAGTACGAAGTGACACGCTGTATTTTGATTTCTCTGTGAGTTTTAAGGTAGATTTTTTTGATTTCCGTACCTGAATTTTGTAGCCTACCTGTTTACAAGCACAACGAATTCTTAACTACATGCAAGAATGAAAGTTTATATTTATTCAATTTGGGGTAACCCGAATTTTCTTCTTTATAACCAATAACAACAGAAAAGATTAAAAGAGATGTTCAACAGGTACTATCCCTATCAGCCTTTACAAAATGAAGTAGCGGTATTTCCCAGAAATTAATTTGCTAACGCAGAGGCCTAAAACCATTGTATCTGTATTTGCATTTCGGTATCTAATTACGTTAGACATTAAGTTCCCAGAAACGTTAACTACATACATACAGGCTATTTATTATTCATTGTTAAGCGAATACTGTACATATACAGTAGTTCAGCGATAATTTTTACTCGAATCGATTCAGTTGGTTTCTGTCTTCCAATTGAATTACTGTACTTTACTGTTTCTGTGGTGTGCCGTATACGATATCTCTAAACGGAAGAGCCTTAGTGCATAGGAAAAAATTAGTGTTATACAGGAAGTTGATAACGATGTTAAAATAAAGATTTCAGTGTTAAAAAAAAGAAAAAAAGATTGTTAAAAATTTGGAATTCCACCTAGTTCATTGTCGACAATTTTAAAAATCAGGGTGAGATTCTTCGGGTACCTGTACTAGGCCTGTGGAAAGAAAGATATTAAAACAGGGAAAAATTAAAAGGTACCATGTACGACGACGTTGACGATAATTACGTAAAACATGATCTATAAAAAAATTAATTTACTAGTTAAGACGTGTCTATTAAGAAAATTAACTGTATTTAATTCATCATACAACGTGAAAAAAATTCGCTAATAAAAATTAGCTTGGAAATTCTTGTTACTTCGATATAACGAACACCTCGATTTAACGAATTTTTTCCCTGGATTCTCGATTTCGTTATACCAAAGTTCGACTGTATAATAAATATCTATACAAAACATTAAATACATTCAACAGTCGTTTTTTTAATACAAAATTACATTTTTTATTATAGTTTTAAATGATCAAACAAAAGAAACTTTCATATAAGCGACGCATTCTTGATTCGGTGTCCTGTATAGACAAGGCGAATGAACGGACAACATCGTTAGTACGCTCCAGTAAATTGACAAATAAATCATCAAAATGAAGGTTACAATTAAATATAAATGTATAGTATGAAGTTATAAAAACCTAAATTACAAGATTTTTAAGGGAAAGAACATTAAACAGTAAAAATACGACGATAAATAGGCTACGTGTAAAAGACCAACGGAGTGGTGAATATTTTGAACGCCATCTACTATTTTAAAAGGAGATAAGTACTTCAAAAATCGGTGAATTTTCATTAGTAATTAATAGCAGCGGAGATAAACATTCATAATAATATATTCTAATAATAAAATTCATTAAATCTTGACTAAATATTTAAAATTTCATAAAACAAGCCAGTCAGATTTAACTTATAAAAATTTATTTATCAACCGATTTTCTTTTGCTTTCGATTGTAATTTTGTGTATTTTCTAGTTATAAGTTACACAAAACTTATAACTATACTAAAATTAGTTATAGTTAAACTAACTTAACTAAACTAACTTAACTTATAATTTAAAAAAAATTATTTAACTATAAACAATAATTATTTAAAATCTAAACCCTGAGAAAATTTTATTTGTTATAACAATATTTGAGTCTCATTACATTTATTTAAACGTTTCAATCTTTTCATTTATTAATAGGCATGATGACTGTAAGCAAGAATCCCTAAAATAATGTATTTATTTACTAAAATAGAAGAAATATATTCTGAAAAATATATTTATTTTAACTTCTAACACGAGATTATTTAATTATTTCATAAAATGTAACTACAAAATACAGCATTCCGCCATGCCGAATTGAACACCAATCACAGTCGATTACGTCAAGATCATATAAACATTACATGTTATTACGCTGTCACTTAAAAATCTTGTGAATTTTTGGAAGTTTCGTCGACCACTGCGCTTTTAAACTGTTTTTACCTGATTATTTATGTTGATTATTGTTGATAATTGATTAGTTTTGTGTTGTGTGAACAAATAAAATTATGGAACAAGGATTCACTAAGGCAAACAGCTCTAATTTACCTAGAGTTGATTTATTAATGTTGGGAGAGTTCTTAGCATCCAACAAAGATTTCTGTTCGGCAGAATTCCGAAATGTTAAAACTGCAATGTAAGTATAATACTAATTAACATTCGATAAAACAACAATTTAAAAATCTCAATGTTTCATTGGCTTCATGCGAACCTGCGCCACGGAACCCATAATATGATACTCCATAAAGTTGTCCATATCATTTGGTAACTAGAAAATGAATAATAAATGATTAAATTTTGTATTAAGTAAGTTTTATTTTGCATGTATTTTCTGGTTTTAATCGATGTTATGGCCGTTAAACTATTGTATGCCAATAAATGACAGGTCACAGTGAATCAAGACTGTTTTATAACTACCTGTGTTCCACAATAGACATTTGATTTGATTAAAGTTTTTATTTCAGACACAAATATAACCTCAACTTCAAAAATGGTTTGTAGATATTAAAAGTTAAATAAAGCCACACACCATAAATATATACGAAATAAAGTAAAAACTTGCATCAAAATGATCTTCCCAGAAGTAAATATGAGAGTGTAGATCAACATCTTTTGGATTTCGCCGGGCAAGATTAAACCACTTATATCTCATCTTTTTGTTGTTTGGCACGTGAACAAACAATTTATTCGGGTTCTTAAGTGATGAACTATCGCACTGAGGGACCCCACAGCACTTATAAACTTTAGAATTCATATTTAAATTCGATGTAGTACCTAGACTCCTACTAGCAAGCAAAAAGAACTTCTTTGTTTATGTGAACGTGACGTCACGCAGACGCCATGACACTAGCCAACCGTTTTGGCGCAAAAATTTAACTTAGAAATTAAAATCGCACTTTTTCTAAATAAACCGCTGGTTATTACAGAAATATTACATTTTATGGTTAAACTAGATATAAAGGAATATTATAGAATAGTTTTTGAAAATTTGTCATCATGCCTATTTGAAACCTTAACCTATAATTGCAAAACAGTCAGTCGTAAAACTAAAACAGTTCTTCATTTCTAAACCATAGTTCTACATTTTGGGTTGCCCAACTTAAGGGGCTTATTAAATTAAAATTTTTGTGTAGTCAGCGATGCTACACTACGTTGCAATAACAATTTTAAAAATTAAATGAATGAAAAATATATAGTATTTTTAGTGTTGCTGGAAATTTCATCGTTACTGAAAACCTGTAAATGTACTCGAGTTAGGTGAAAATAAACAAAAACGATTATTTTACTTATGCAAGGGTTTTTAAGATCTGTATAGAGTGCATAACTAGAAATGAATTAAGATGCATTAAATTTACCTTAACATTTTTGATTGGAATAATACTTCAGCCAAAAACTGAGGTTCAGTTGAGTCATAGACGTAATTTTTATAAAAGTTTATCAAACTGCACCCTGTCTAATGGCTTGGCTGGCCGGCCCGTTAGCGTAGTGGTCAGCGCAACTAACTTCTACGCCAGGGTCCCGGGTTCGATTCCCGCTCAGGTCTGGCATTTTTTTATCACTCATTTTCATAAATCGTCATTCTCCACCGTCTGCATTTGCAGAAATTACAGAATGGCGCCTGGGCGTAAGTATAGTGGTCGGGGGTGGGTATTGTACTGGCGGGGTCCGGTACCCGGTGACACGCTCACTACGTACAGTACGTGGAAATCTAGCTCGGCTCATGGCGGCCATCGCCATACTAGTATGTGACTCAGCATGATACGGACGCCAAAACATTTAATCAAACACATGTTTCCGGAATTGTATGACTTCCCCACCAAGTTCAGTGTACACAAGGGGAGATTATGTACGTATTTTAAGGTTTTAGACCCACGGACAAAGTCCGCGGATAACCGAAACCCGAGGATACTAAACCTGCGGATCCTAAGGGATTACTGTAATTTGCAAAACAGTCGGACGTAAACATAACCAAAAATAATATGTTATGATAGTATTCTATTATTTCTTAATTTATACGAAGTATGTGTAGTTTTCTTGTAAAGTCGAACTGTGATTTACAGGTATACTTATTAGCAGACCAGATATATAATTACGGTTATAAATTTTGGACCATCTAAATTTTAATAATCTGAATTATTGACTTCCTAATTGTTTAAATTGTAATTCTTATAAATAATTATTTTCTGGTTTTTTGAGGTAAATATTTACAAAATTTTCTGATTTCAATACTTTTGTACTACTGGAAATTGCTTAAATATTTAACATTACTAAAATTCTGTAACTCAAATAAAAAAACGGAATGACATTAAACAAAAGAATAAAGTAAATGAAAGCAAAGAAAATATTTTGATTGTTTTCATTTTTTATTAAATGAAATCATTTATCGAATCGTTAACAATAGTCACTTGATTACATTGTCAGAATAGAAAAGAAGGAGATTCGAAAGAGAACTACACTTTCATTCCCTTCACACATCTAGTGCTAATGCATGAAATCTCTCTCTATTGTCGGCTAGACATCGACAAATAAAGAAAAGAAAGATATTTCTGAAAAACTCCAACTGGAATCTTTTGTCATGTAATAACGTCTTAAGATCGTATTTATGTTTTTCTAACACAATGCATGTTACCGATTTTCCGTAGTGTAAATATTTATCGATTTCAAAATATTTTATTGGGTTTATTCAAAGATGTACTTTCAGCGCAAGGGTTATTTGCCATTTTAATTTTTCACTCAGTAGTGCACCATAGATTTTGCTGAAGAAATAAAATAGACAATTATTTTTAATAAATTTCTGTCAATGTGAGCTATTTTTTTCCAAAAAGTGAATTCACAATTTTAAAATGTAAGTCCACACTAAAATCAAGATAGTTATTTCTTCAAGAAAATTTTTGGGGTTCGCCTAAGTTAGGCCCAACAATTATCCGTAGACTATCCGGGTAAAAAATAAAATAGATGAAAGTTAATTTTTCTGGTCTGTGGCATAGAAATTGATTTCCATTTGTGATACGCTAGAATGCTGGAGCCAACTGGAATAAGAAAAACAGTTCAAACGTAGCGTAAAAGACTGCTTTTAAAACATTGTTTTTCTCATTGTTTACGGAGATAATGTCTAAGAAATGTTAATAAAATCTGATTTGTGGTTTTATCCTCAGCTTTTAAAACGCTGGTAACCTATAATGGAAATTACAAACGTAATTTACGTTAAAACGTCGTTCATAATAAAAACTTCTTAAGTAATATTTACACAGTTCTGTTTTATGGCATTAAAATTTGAACTCATTTTTTGAATTAGTGTATTTACGTCTTACAGGCGATGAAATTTTAATTTTAAATGAATATTCCGTATATTGTGGAAACTTAGCAGTCATAAAAACATTGTCTCTTCGGTTCAGTGGTTAATATACTACGCTGCAAACTAGAGGTTCCGGGTTCGGTTCCCGGCTAGGGTCTGAAAAATTATCACATTCAAATCCACCGTCCTTAACCTAAAATAGTCGCTAATTACTTAGCTGTTGAAGCCACTTTAACTAAAAAAACCCACTAACTTCATGAATTATATTTTTTTGTTTTGAAATGAGGATGACCAAATCATTGGTAGAAACCAGGAACTGATTTATTAAATTTACGTATTCCCCAGTGGTTTTTCCCCAGAGGTTTTTGTTTTTTTATTTTTGCAAAAACACGAGGTTAAGATTTTATAAAACAATAGCAGTGCCGACCCTACTCTATGGCAGTGGAACTTGGCTATGAAAGCTATCAAAGCAAAGTGCTATAAAAGTGAGAGAAAAGTAGATTGCAAGCATCTGAAATGAAATTAGAGTACTTTGCCCACGTGATGAGAAATCCGAAATATGGAATGCTGCATGTGATCATCCAGGGGAAGATAGAGGGGACGCGCGGCCCCGGACGTAGGAGAACGTCCTGGCTTAGGAACCTTCGCCAGTGGTACGGGGTGAGCACCACGACACTACTTCGGTTGGCTGTGGACAGAGTGAAGGTCATGCGACTGATCGCCAATGTTCTAGGAGGACACGGCACTTAAAGAAGAAGAAGAAATGAAATTTCTTCGACGTACGTATGGGTTGTAGAAAAGAAGATCGTTACAGGAATACCGAGATAAGGAAAGAACCATCTTCTCTTTAAACGACAGGGTATCTTAGAACAGAAAGCAGTGGTTGGAGCATGTGATCAGAATGAGGGAAAACGGGATACCTAAGCAAACCACTATAAACCGGAGAGAAAGAGAGAATGAGGACGCTCGAGAAAGAGATGGGCTGACTGAGAGGTTCGGAACAGGCAGAGACGCCTAATCCTTAAAAGTCAGAAGAAGAAGAAGAAGAAGAAGACTTATTTCCCATAACAATAAAACAATTTTTAAAACAGTTACTTAATTTTCTTTACTTGAAAATTACTTTACAAATATTTTTCTTTTCTTTTTTTTACTTTACAAATTAATATCTAAGTTTATTTAAATTAACCTAGTGGTTGGAAAATTAATCTACCCAATTATGGTTTTTCCATGTTCAAAAGTTGGTCAATTAAGAAGTTCTGTGTATATTTTTCTACTACTAGTTCTGTTTTTATGTGTTAGTAACTATAGTATAATATGTAACTACTAAAATTGCTTTTAAAATGTTATGCTACAATTTAAAAAAAAACCGCGGAAGTTCTTGAAATTTGAAAAATCGTTTGACTCAATCGCTTAAAAATTCGCATTAACTAAGGATGCAAATGTAACTTTTTCGTAGCTCTAAAAACAGTAGTTAATGTTAAAAATGCTTGTGATGATAATCTTCTAAGCGATTTTTTTAGGTGATTGAGTCAAACGATTTTTCAAATCTTCGAGAACTTCCGCGGTTAACTTAGTTGGCTGGCGAGGTGGTTTCTCTTTGAGTACACTCCCAGTTCTACGGAATTTATTTATAAAACGCAATATCGACGATTTATTCGGAACGGCAGAACGGGGAAATTT
The DNA here is from genome assembly GCA_035578175.1 of Catonia carolina. Classification (NCBI taxonomy): domain Eukaryota; kingdom Metazoa; phylum Arthropoda; class Insecta; order Hemiptera; family Achilidae; genus Catonia; species Catonia carolina. The sequence goes on from JAQMRL010000018.1 coordinate 6,766,003, forward strand.
CAACTGAAACTTTTCTTGCACACATTTGTAAGATTTACTCGCTATGTAAGTCTCTACAATAAACGTGTTCTTCCTTGGAAAAAACCATTGCTGACACAATATAACGAAACGACTGCTGTCACCACATTAATGCTTGACTGGAACATTTTAACTGTCTTCGGTAGTTGGGCCTTGAGTACACTGTTGCCAACATACCGATTGGGGACAGAAAATTTACCGATGTATTACTTCTATCTTCTTATAATCAGGGTTACGTCCTTAATAAAACACCCGCTATCTTGCGCAAGTTGTTTCATATCTACATACCTGTAACACCCTACATCTTCTGTAATTTGCTTTGTATATTCTAACCTTTGCCTCCCCCTACAATTCACTCCCTCAATATTATCCTCCATTATTAATAGACCAATACCTGGATGTCTTAAGATATGCCCCACTAGCCTATTTCTTCTTCTGGTAAGATGCTTCCGTATACTTGTTTTTTCATTCACTCGCCGAAGAACATCTAAGTTACTTATTCTGTCCACTCACCGAATCTTTAACACTTTCCTATAACACCACATTTAAAACGCTTTTATCCTCTTCCTTTCTACAGCCCTTATCACCCACGTTTCACTCCCGTATAATGCTACACTCCAAACATAGTGTTTTAAGATTTTCCTAATCTGTAAGTCACTGTTTGTAGTCAGTAAGCTGTTTTTCATTTCAAAGGCTTTTCTAGCTTGAGCAATTCTACTTTTGATATCACTCGTGCTTCTACCATCCTTTGTTATTTTACTCCCTAGATAGCAGAATTCCCTAACTTCCTGTATGTTTTCGTTGCCTACTTTTAAATTTCCCATCTCTTTTAAACCACTCTTGCTGCTGCAAGAGTGCACTTTCGTTTTGTTTTTATTCATTTTCATGAAGTAATCCTTTCACATTGTTACTTTCTCATAATTACTATATTATAACTTTCATTGCTACATTAAATTTCTACTATAAATTACTAACTAGTTTTCCATTTGTGTTACAGAAAAGTGAGATGTCGATAAGCAGTCCCCCTATAAGTGCAAGCATACCGCACTCGCCGCTAGATACTCCGGGGACTTCATCTTCTAGAGGAAAACGAAGTACCGGTCGACGGTGTAGTAGAGATTCCGTTAGTTCAACTCCTTCGACTGCCGGACCGCAATATTTTAAGTTTCCACCGACGTCTTCATCAACAACAGAATGCCGAAGGTCGACGTCAGACCTGACTGAAGAATGTTGTACTCAAGCCACGTTTCTTTCCAGGCCAAATTCTCCGAGGGGACTCGCCTATCTTGCATCAAGACGAGGTTCTTCTAATGTTTCAAACGAAGATCTTGCACCACTCACAAACTTCCAAAATTCAGCTCGTGGTCAACAAAGACGGACTTCTAACTTTTTAGAATTACCAGGTAAGGTACTTTCTGAAAACTTTATTAGTAATACGAGGTTTGTTATCTTGTAGACCTTAGAAGAGCACCTATCTTCTTTATACAATAATGACAGCACAAAAGTAACGACAATACATTAAAACAAGAATTTTAGAAGTTATAGAAGAACCATAATTATTATTTTTGTAAATTTACACAAATATATTTAACTGACCTTATTACATAACAATCATAGCCAATATATCCTACGGGTTGGCATAATATTCTAAACCTACAGTATAATATCATAGATATATATTTTAACGGTAAAATTCAGGAACCCACACACCAACGAATTATGGAACTATAGGTTTTAAAATGTTATAATTTTCAGATTAATCCCGAGAATTTAACTTAGGCTCTTCTAATTTGTAGTCTAGCACGCCGCCAACCACACTTAGGAAGCGACAAATACATTTTTACATGTCAGTATAGTAAAACCAAGCAATAACACGTAGTCTACGATTTCAAATGTCAGAAACTCTATTTAAATTTCCCATAAAATATTCTAATATCTTTTATTTGACTAGAGCTGTACAAAAATAAAATTTAAATTTTTGTACAGCGAAAGAAACCGACTATTGTAGGCTATTATTTTTCCAACTATTGTAGATGAAGAGAAACAGTTTAGTATAGAATGGTTTTTATATTTACTTAATATTAATTGGAACGTCATTGAAATAAAAAATTATATCGCCTTATATTGTTATGAGAAGTTGCCTTTATTGCGTAGTGGTTAGAGCTCTAAACTGCACACTTAAAAGCGGAGGATTTCAGGTTCGATTTTCGCGTATGGTCCCGAAATTCCTACTCGTTAATAACAAAAAAAATTGATGATACTTACAATAAAATATAATAAATTTTATAAGCCGTAATAAAAGTCTTCTTCTTCTTCATACTATCAAGGATTAGGCATAAGCCTGTTCCAAACTCACAAACCATCCTGTACGTCTACACAAACACGAGACATTCCAAACCGTACATCTCGACTATTGCCATCATCTTCGAGGTCTTCCCACCTCCCTTCTTCCAACTGGAACATACTCCGTCACTTTTAAAGGTATTCTCTCCTCTGGCATACGTTCCAAATGTACCCAAATACACCCAACTCAGATCTAATTCCCTCGATATGTATTAGATCCAGCCTCGAGCAGCCCTTCATTCTTCTTAGAAACCTCATTTCAGCTGCTTGGATCCTACTTTCTTGGCTTATTTCTGGTAACCCATGACTCACTTCCATAAAAAGAACTGGGGCTGCTATTACCTTGTAGAACTTCACTACTGTCTCTGTTCTAGCTCTGTTACCCAGTGTCATGTTAATGGTACCACAAATAGCTTGAAATTTATTTATTTTATTTTTGACATCCAAGTCCCTATCAAAGCTCACATCGCAGCCCAGATAGTTATAGTGAGACACTTGATATAATACTACCTAAAACAATCTTCGAACGAATGGGATACTTCCCTCTGAATGCCATAACCTTTGATTCAGCAACCGAACTCGTAAATTATATTTTTTACATAAATCATTTAAAACATAAACTGCCGTAATAAAAGTAAACCAGTAAATTTAAACTAGCATTCAAAATTATTCTCTGAACTACAAGCTGACCCTTCTTTTTTCTTCTTATTTCTTCTTCTTCCTATTTTACGGTTTCGGCATATTGGCTGTTCCAGCGTCTATCCAAATTCTTCGTAGTCCGGCTAACGACCGTACTCCTTGCGGACGGTATCCTAAGGCCGGAACGGATATCGATTCTCTGGCATGCGGCTTATATGTTGGAACCACCTCTCCCAAAATCGTTCAATCTTCTGCCTCACTGTTTCCGTTCTACCCGAATAAAAAGCCGGATACCCTCACTCTTGATGCGATCCCTAAGTGTTGCTTCTCTCACCGATCTCAAAAACGCATCTCAGCTGCTTCCAACTTCCTACCCTCAGATTTCCTTAGGACCCATGTTTCACTACCGTACAACAAAAGAGTCAGTGCCATTACATCATATAATACACTAAAAAATTTATATATGATGTTCTTATTATGACGTGATACCTAATTTCATGTTGTTTTTTTAGGCCAACAGCCGAAAGGCTGGTTTGAACCTTTAGAGGTTTTACTTAGTAAAAACGAGGAGTGAGGTGGTTTACTATTGCCTTCCTCACTGAGTTGAAAGAGTGTGCTTATCAGCATGCCAGGCCCTCCGAAAAACACCTACTCTTCACCCTGCAAATGTTACTTTCATTTCATTTACCACAGGGTCTGGCTGTATAGTGAAGTTCATTACTCTCAAAGGAGACAACTCTGATTAGTGTCTTTTACACCTCTACCTCTTCCATACTTAATAGTTCAGTCATATAAAATTGTCCGACTATGTGATGACAAACAAAACTATTTTTTGTAATCTTGGAACCAGCAGATCGAGTGCAATTAATTTAGCACTCCACGTCCCTGTTATGAGCAATGCCTAATTTTATATAGACGAACAAATAAGTAAATTTTTATTTATCATGTAAAATAAGATATTTTTAGCAGCCTCCGTGGCATCTTGGTTAGCACATAAGTCTATGAAACGGAAAGTACCGCGTTAAATTCCTAGATAGGTTCTGAAAATTATTACAAGTCAAAACCCACCGTTCCAGTTTCATAACTCTACCGTAGTTACTAATGATCGAATTATTGATGCGACTTTGAATAAACTTAAGAAAATAATTTATATACAGTAAGCGATATTATATTATATGCGATAAGTCAACAAATTGGAACGAGAACTAGAAGGTAAGCTAGTTCGTAGTAACTGATATACTTTCTATCTTTCAAAATCATCGCATTTCTCAAATATTAATTATTGTCAATTTCAATTTCATTAATAGATGAAATAGCAATTATGTTAATTAACATTTATTAAAATTACTGATTGTTTTATTTCATGTCAACTGATTGTAATGTGACAGACTTGTTAAAAAAAAGTTCGTGGTAACTAATAGGATTTGTAGCTGAATAGTGCAATAGTGCTTTTATTTGGTATAGGAATACGGGATTTGGTAGGTGTTGTAGTGAAAGATTTTATTCTAAAAATCTCCATTTAATTTTAAAAGTTCTATGATGTTCAATGATCAATTTTAACTATTCTGGTTGAGTTGATACAGTTCGAATCTGCTGCTCTCATAAAACTTCAAACTTCTGTAGTTCACTAAACTTTTCCCAACTTAATTTTACGTAATGTTTCACCACTTTTCCTTTGAAATGCTAATAGCCTTTCATTAATTAAACCTTGTATCTGTATGGGTAGAATTTAATGTAGTAATTTCTGGGAAATTCCCGGATAATCCTCACAAGAGAAATAGAGAAAATCCTCATTGTACGTAGAAATAAAGAATCATTAATATCGTATTATTTTTCCTTTATGTATCTAATTTATAATAATAAATATTATAAAATTTCTAAAAAAATTAAAATGAAGGAATAATTGTAACAAAATATTAATTAATTATGTTTATATTAATGTATAATGTTAACGTTCAGTGAAACTGACATTCGATAAAGTAATGAGCAGGTATTAGAAATTTTATGAATAAGAAAGTTCGTTGAAAGATGTAGGCTAGAGATTATTATAGACCGTGAATAGCTTAAAATCATCATAGTTTCTCAGTAATTTGCGGTAAAAGCTCTTCGTATACTGTTGAAATTCCTATTTCAGTAGCAGCAGGAATTAATTGTTGTTTAGGGAACGAGCAGAACATCTTGTACTAATAAGATAATCAATGTGTACACTCCAATCTAGAAGTGAATCTACGGGCATATCTGTGGGTTTACGTTTAGGGTAGCCGACCAAATTTAACAAGCCATTATGATCTACAACATAATCCTAATACCAATTTCTACTGTTACATTCAACGTAAAAGCATAAATACGCTGGGAATTTAAATGGAACGCACAGACTATGTTTCATATAAAATCTAAGACATCCTCCTTTTTACAGATTAATTTTAAATAAGACAATATTTTCAAAAAAGCTGTGTGTTTGGACAGGCTACTGATATACATATTATAAGATTCAAACAAAAATTACATGTTTAGATGACTACATCTACTGATTCGACGTTACTTTCATTACAAAACGCAAGCGTAAAATTAAGCCAAGAGTACAAATATTTTCCTTTCAGTCTCAGAAAACTGACACAAGAAAATTTTAGAGGCTTTCGTTATGACAACCAAATAAAAAATATTTCATAAAAGAATCTATTTTTTTAGTACTTAATATCTTAAATTTTAGATTCTTCTTCTTCAGGTGCCTATCCGTTCCGAGTGTTAGCGACCATCAAAGATTTTCTCACTTTGTTTATTATACTACGAAACTGCCAAATTTTAGGTTACGTCACCTAATTTACCAAAAAATAAGATTTATGTTATCACAAAAATGAAAAATCATATTAGATAATTTTGTCTTTTCTACCAATTGAGGAAACCATTAATTGACAAAATACGGAAAGCATCTATTACAAAAATTCATTCTACGTCATTTAAATATCATCTTTCACTTATTTTTCGTAATTTGAACAGATTGCAACGTACACACATTAGAGATTAAAAAATAATATTAATATATTATTTCCCATTACAGGCAGGTGAAGTGTTGAATTGTTTGCATTCAATCTGCTAGTTCCAGAGCTACAAAAAATAGTTCTGTTTCTTATCACATGGTCAGCCAGTTATATGACTGAAGCATTTAAGATCAGAAGAGGTAGATTTGTAAAAGGCACTTGTTAGAGGTATCTCCTCTGAGATTAATAAATTTCATTATGCAGCCAAACTCTGTAGTGAATGAAATGAATGTGTCTTTTGTAGGGTAGGAAGTAGGAGCTTTTCAGAAGGTCTGGGATGCTGATAAGCATATGCCTATTTTTCCACTCAACAAACTGGTAAACCACTTACTGGTAAACCACCTCACTCTTTGTTTTACTTAGTAAAACCTCTAGAGGGCCTAACCAGCCTTCCGGCTGATGACCTAAACAACATTATTATATTATTAATTAATCAAGAAATTTCACAAAAATATTTTTGTTTCACTGCTGTTTACAAAAGTTCCTTTACTTACAGTAGACAAGGTAAAATGTTGTTAAATTTTGTAATCGAATAGTTTGTTTTATTACTACTTACGTTATTACCCGAGTTTATTTGTGTATTTGTAACACACTGTAGTAAATTCATTACGTTAATATATTTTAAATATGTGTACCATAAAGGACCACAAATATCCAGATTGAATGTGTGGTGAAGGCCCTTCAACAACCACACATAATTTACATTTTTAACACCATTATCATTTTAGAACGGCCATTATGTAGCCTACTTCACTGATTTTCATTAATGCGACATACTTGTAATATGGTTTATTCCAACTCAATATTACTAAATCGTATCCTGCAAAAGAAACTATTACACTTCATGAAAACATTTTCTAAATATATCTGCATAAATTAAAAATTTGAAGTGAAACACTCACATAACTTTCTCTTGCCAATGCAAATAATGGACAGTATAACCTAATATTAGTAATAAAACATTAGAAATAAACAAAAAACCAAACCTAAATAAATAACCTAATTTTAATTGGTTAATTGAATGAGTGGTTGAATAAATACACAAATGATTGAGTCAATGTATGAAATTTGAACACGTTTTATTGGACACAAGCGGACTGTATCACCGTTCAGCACACACTCACTCTCACCTGCGCACTGGTCCACGCACTCGAACTAGCTACGCGCATGGCAGTAGCCAGCGCCAATTAACACACACACATTTTCGCAACTCAACAAATTCACACACGAATAAAACATTAATTAAATATTAACCGTGCCCCCGGCCTTGAAGGGCATTCAAGAGTTACAATAATTAACTTATGAATAAAGTTTTTTTTTCAAAAAAAAAGAACAATTAATCTCTTTTATTGATTAAATTTGTCATATCTGAGTCAATTGGTAATACACATAATTTCACAACAGGTCGTTTAATAAGACCATTTGAAGTCTTAAGAGTAACCACACGAACTCTGGCATCTCGCCCTGGATGAAGTTCAACGACGCGTGCCATTTTCCATTGGAGTGGAGGAAGATTGTCCTCTTTGATGATAACAAGATCACCAATGTTGAGGTTTGGAGGAGATGTTGTCCACTTCCTTCGCTGCTGCATGTTGTTTAGGTAATCTCTTGACCACCGCGACCAGAAATGTTGATACACCATCTGAACATGCTGCCACTGATCAAGTCTACTGGTTGGAATTTTGAGTAGGCATGGTTCAGGATAGTTTGTGAGGACATCACCAATTAGGAAATGTGATGGGGTCAACGGATTTAGATCAGTAGGTTCATTTGATAATGGAGATAAGGGACGAGAATTTATACATGCTTCAACTTGAGTTAATAGTGTGACAAATTGTACGTAGGTTAAAATTAAATTCCCTAAAACTCGTTTTATGTGTGTTTTCACTAACTTAACTGACGATTCCCATAGTCCACCAAAATTTGGAGCCCTAGGAGGTTGAAAATGCCATGTAATTTCGTCGTTTGATAAAGTTGTTGACACCTTGTCATTAAATTCTTTTGACTTCCACAATCTTAGAAGTTCATTTAATTCACGATGTGCTCCTACAAAATTGGTCCCGTTGTCTGAGTATATGTCCTTTGGGTTTCCTCTTCTTGAAATGAATCTGCGTAAAGCTCCAATAAAAGATTCCGTAGTCAAATCTTCGACTAACTCCAAATGCAGAGCCTTGACACTAAAACACACAAATAGCGCAATGTAACATTTAGCTGGAATGACACCCTTCTTCTTTGACATCTTCACATAGAAAGGTCCACAATAATCTACTCCGGTATAGTAGAATACTCGAGGTGGCACAAGAACTCTAGTTTTGGGCAATTCACCCATCATCTGTGTCCGAATCTTAGGTCTTGCTCTGAAGCAGGAAATACATTCGTGGAATACCTTCTTGACTAATGAACGACCGTTGATTGGCCAGTATTTCTGACGAACGATGTTTAATAACAGTTGGGGTCCTGCATGAAAATTTTTTATGTGCATATGTTTCGCAATTAAATATGTGATGATATGACCCTTAGGCAATATGATTGGATGTTTCAGGTCAAGACTTAAATCTGATTGTTGTAAACGTCCACCAACACGTATCACTTGATTTTTGTCCATGAATGGATTCAATGCCTTAAGTTTACTGTTTCTTGAGACACATTGTCCTGATTGTAAATTACAATATTCATGAAGAAATGATTCTTTTTGCACAAGTCTAATAACAGCATTTTCCGCTAATTGAAGTTCTGTGACAGAAAGATTGCTGTCAAGACGAAGATCACGTGTTGTCTGACAGTTACGCGTAAATCGAAGACAGTATGCAGTAACACGTACAAATTTAGTGAAACTAGAATAATTATTAAAATCAATAACATTATTTGTTGAGACTGCACATGAAATATTATTCTTTCGTCGTTCTGGAATATCATTATGATCTGTATCTGAATCTTCCGAAATTAAATCTACTGATGAGTAGAGAAACGATGGTCCCTTCCAATATAAGCTGCCGTTTAAAATTTCTGAAGGAAGTAACCCTCTTGATAAGAAATCAGCAGGATTGTCTTTGCTTCTGACATGTTTCCAAGAATTGGTCTCAGTATTGTCTTGTATTTTGGACACTTGATTTGCGACGAATGTTGACCAATGAGATGAAGGTGCTCTTATCCACGCTAATGTAATAGTTGAATCAGAGTAGTAGTGATTGAATCTGTCTGAATCTGTAAAGCAGTCACAATTTTCTTGCACAATTCCGACAATAGCAAAGCTCTACACAATTCGAGTCTTGGCAAAGATGTCTTCGTCAGTGGTGCAACGCGTGATTTGGAACTAACTAAATTTACTGAGATATTACTGTTAGTATCAACTAACTTGATGTAAATACAGGCACCATATGCAGATTCTGATGCATCTGAAAATCCATGCATCTCGATTCTTGTAACGTGTGTTTCTTTGGGTAAGATATTTCGTTGAATATCTATTTGCGATATAGATTGTAAAGATTCTTGAAAGCTAATCCACTGTTTTAGCAATTCTTCAGGAACCTCTTCATCCCAACCAATCTTACAACTCCACAGTTGTTGCATGATTATCTTAGCCCTCACTATGACTGGTCCAATAAGCCCCAACGGATCAAATATTTTTCCTATAGCTGATAAAATTGTGCGTTTTGAATGTTTCACACTCGTCTTGTTGTAATCGCCTAATAAAAATTGAAATGTGTCGTGCCTTGGGTTCCAAATAAGACCAAGAGTACTCACAGTTGCATCGTTATTGATCATGAAACAATCGTCACTTACATCTTGATTTAGTAAATTTGATAAAATATCAGGATGGTTTGCACTCCACTTTCGTAAATTAAAACCTCCTCTATGTGCTATGGTTGTCATATCCTTTTGAAGCTGTTTAGCATCCTCTAAGGATTTTGTGCCAGTCATAAGGTCATCAACGTAAAAATCTTCTATGAAAACTTTTGATGCTTCTGGAAAATCATGTTTTTCATCTACCGCAAGTTGTTTCAATGCTCTCGTAGCTAAGTACGGAGCACTTGCTGTACCATATGTCACTGTTGTTAATTCAAATGTTTTGATTGGCTCATGTTGCTGTTCTCTCCACAAAATTCGCTGTAATTTCCACTGTGATGGATGCACTTTAACTTGCCGATACATTTTCTCAATATCTGCAGTCATGACGTAGGAATGTGTTCTAAATCTTGTTACTATACTAAACAGGTCTGACTGGATTGTAGGTCCAACAACTGAAATGTCGTTTAGCGAAAGACCTGAAGTGGTTTTTGAAAACGCATCAAATACTACTCGTAGCTTTGTTGTCTTAGATTGTTCCCTTACAACCGCATGATGTGGAATGTAATAACACTGGGTCGATTGCGATTCATCCAATGGAACCTCTCGCATGTGACCAAAGTCCATATACTCCTTCATAAACTGCACATACTGTGATTTCAATGCTGGGTTGATTGAAAAATGTCTCTCCAGTGTAAATAATCTTCGCAATGCGTTTTTCTTAGATTCGCCGAGATCACTTATATCACCTTTTAAAGGTATTTTCACACAATATCTTCCTTTTACATCTCTGGTTGCAGTGTTCACGAATAAATCTTCACAAAATTTGTCGTTTTCGGTATGATGTTTTTCACCCTTGCACTCTTCTAATTCCCAAAATCTCTGTATATTTCTGTTAATTTCGTCTAGTGTAGATAAAAAACACGTAGTTGCTAGATTTGATGTAGTGTTTACATTCATTTTGCCAGAAATTATCCATCCAAACACCGTATTTTGTAATGTATAAGATGAATTCGAAAACTTCAATTTACCTTCATGTAATAAGTCAAAAAATAATTCTGCACCAATAAGCATGTCAATGTCATTGGACTGATTAAATTGAGGGTCTGCTAATTGAATGGTTTGCAGAATGTTTAAGTGAGCTGTTTCTATTGTGACCGTAGGTAATTGTTGAGTGATGTTTTTGAGAATTATACAATCAATAGTATTCGAATATGAAGTTAATCTAGATTTAATGATACACTGAACTATATTTGAAGTTTGAGTGGATGATTGGCCTATGCCATTGACTTCAAACACACTATTCTTGATAGAGAGAATTAAAGTACGCGCTAACTTTTCAGTTATGAAATTTGATTGAGAAGCACTATCAAGCAACACACGGCAAAGATGAGGACAACCTCTATGATCTAGCACTGAAATTACTGCTGTTGAAAGCAAAACAATAGATTTTTGTTGATCAGATGTCACGTTTGAAGTAGAAACAATGGTTTGTTCTACAATTGGTTTAAAAGGTTTGTCACCTTGAATATAAATTTGCTTTTCTGAATCCCTTGAGTCAGATTTATTATGATGTAATAATGTATTGTGTCTCATGCCACAAAGTTTGCACGAGCCTGACTTACAATTAGTAGATTTGTGAGAGCTCTTAAGACAATTAAAACATAAATCGCGTTTCTTTACTTCTTTTTCACGGTCTGAGCTTGGAAGTCCCTTGAAGACCTTACACATATAAAGTGGATGTTCTTGTTCACTGCACAAAGAACAACGTTTTGTAGACACATGACAGTTCGTGGAAAATGTATGATTTTTAAATGTTGGCTTGAATTTCTGAGATTGGCTGTGGTTCACAAAATGTGGATTAACGGGTGTATGTTTTTGAAATTTGTTGTATTCAATTGGTTCTAATACCTGACACTTGTGTTGTAAAAATACTTCCAAATCGGACATAGTAGGTAACGCATCCTTTGTTAGTGTGTTTTCCCACTCACGTAATGTTACTGAATCTAATTTGGTAGTAATTAAATAAATTAAAAGCGTGTCCCAGTGATTTGTGGGTTGCCCTAAACCAGAAACGGCACGAATGTGTTTTAAGGCACTATCTAGAAGTTTGCGTAAAGAAATTGAATTTTCTTTATCATTTTTAGCAAGACTGAACAAAGCATTTACATGTTTGTTGATTAAATAACGCTTGTTGCCAAATGTGTCATTTAACAATTGCCAAGCAATGTGATAATTTTGTGCGGAACTTTCTAAAGCTTGAATGACTTCAAAAGCTTCACCCTTTAAAGAAGCCTTTAAGTAATGAAACTTATTAATATCCGGTATTTCCCTTAAGTGAATGAGTGATGTAAATGTGTCACGAAATGAGAGCCATTCACCATAGTTGCCATTGAACGTAGGAAGTTGGATATCTGGGAGTTTCACTGATATTGGTTGCGTAATTACTGGCTTCTTTTCAATATTGTTGTGACAGTTTCTAAGCTCATGATCAGAAATGAAATCTTGAGCCGCTGACATTAGTGCAAAATATTCTGCCTCAAAATTGTTTCTTTGATCTGACTGATCATCAGATTCGTCAAGTAATTCAATTTGTAATTGTACTTTATCGAATTCACACCAGCACTCCTCTAATTTTGACAACCGCAGTTTTAATTGACTAATATCTGCTGCACAAGAAATTCCACTAAAATATGTTTTAAATCTAGTTAATTTTGCTTTAAAAAGCACATATCTAAGCCACGTTCCTTCACTAATAGTTTTAAATCACTCATGATTGTTGATATACTAGGTGCAAAATATGTAGCATTAAATGAATGTTAATAACACATGAATTGGGTGAGTATAAGAAATGTAAATAGTAGCAACAATGTAAAATAAATCAATTAAATACTTATCTATTAATTCCAGCAAATTATGAGCTAGGCCCTGAATGTTTTACGATTTGGTAATGCTGAATTTTTGAATTTATGAATAATTACCCAGCTATTGTTTTTTAAATGTTATTGTGCATCAGTATATTAATTATGAAATGTGTTGATGTAGTAAAAATCAGCTGATAAACAATGAACTAGAAGTTGTTGTTGTTTTGCACAAAAATAACAAATTTATTATAAAAATATCTTATTTACCACAGTTTGGATCCGGTCGAAGTAACCAAAAAATGGTTAATTGAATGAGTGGTTGAATAAATACACAAATGATTGAGTCAATGTATGAAATTTGAACACGTTTTATTGAACACAAGCGGACTGTATCACCGTTCAGCACACACTCACTCTCACCTGCGCACTGGTCCACGCACTCGAACTAGCTACGCGCATGGCAGTAGCCAGCGCCAATTAACACACACACATTTTCGCAACTCAACAAATTCACACACAAATAAAACATTAATTAAATATTAACCATTAATCATGAGTGAATGATGCAAAATTGAAATGAACCTCGCCTTACTTTGGCTTAATAACACGGGTAAATCACTCTTTCACGCTAAACCAGGCTCTGTAGAGAAAAATGCTTCAAATAAAAGTTGTAGATCGTTTAATTTCCTATAAATCTGATTATGTATTTTTGTCGTAAAATGGATACTACGGCCAAAATCTCAAACAATTGATTTTTTTACAGATTATCATGAAAAACAAAAAACTGAAAAAAACACAAATTACCGCTAAACTAAGCGTTATACAAAAAAATGTTTGAAATAAACGTTGTAGATTTTCAATTTGTCTACAACTTTTATTATACATCTCTGCGCTAAAATACATACTAAGGCTGCAATCTTAAAAAAAATTATATTCTCTGGGAGAACAGCCTCCCCAAGAATTGCAGCAGATATGGCGCCTACCCTATCTCCTAGAGCATAATAAGTGTAGTAAATGGGGCGATTTTTTAAAAAATCATAGGAGCCGTTTTTGAGAAAATTGGAAAAAAGTGAAAAATAACACGGAAAAACTACTACTTCCGGTTGACCGATTTAAGTGTATATCCCATGAAAACTCGATTTCAAAAAATCGACATGAAACAATACTTTTTTCCTATAATATATTCATATAGGCAAGAGAAAGTAAAAATGGAATCCTGCAATAGAAACTATTACACTTCATGAAAACGTTTTCTAAATATATTTGCGTAAATAAAAAAAAGGTTGTTACGTTCTCATACATTAAATATTTGTACGCTGAAGAGCAAATAATAGGTATTCAACTTAAATATTCCATGTTATATTAAACACACTTTAAACTTTAAAGTTTTGTTCACGTGCTTCAAGCTATTCAAAAGTTCTCTAAATTAATTACGTAATAGACAAGCTATAAATTTAATCTAAAACAATGTTTCAAGCTAAACGATAGGTCTAGCCTATATCGTATCGTATAACTGTACGGTAATATGTATAGGTAATAAATCGGTATTGTTATTCAATCCTTTTTTATTTATTCATTACCAAACTTTCACGGTGTACAAAATTAGCTAAATTATTATTCTTTATAACTTAGATAATTAGTGTAAAATTCACGTTCAATTAGTTGATGTTTTTATAGAATCCATTTCATTACATCTACGATGGTTTGTAGTAAGACTGGCATATTTTATATTTCCAAGTACAATTCCCGATACGCTGTAATAGTAGTAGTAGTAGTAGTATAAGTGAAGCCATAGAAAAATGAAAATCTGACTGACCCTAAAAGCGCTTTTATATAAGCTATGTCATGTTATTTATTTTATTTTAGTTTCACTGAGTATATATTTTTAAATTATGTACATTGTTTTCATAAAACAAAATTATCTTTTAATTACAGCGCTTTTTTTAGATTTTTCTCTGAACAAGGTATTTATCGTTAAAATATCCAGAAAGTGTTACTTTCTAGCACGTGATTTGAATCCCTTAAGTATATTTAGCTTATTTTTTATTTAAAGCTCAATGAATTTCATCTGAAATATTTTTCACCTAACAATCGACGTAATTTTTAAATTAAAAAGAAATGATAAATTGATCATCCTTTAGGTGGATTAAGTTGAAGCTTAGCAGAAATTAATCGCTGGGAGTATAATGCAAACCTCTAATCAAATTATTTAAAGAGTATAAATTACTTTAAACATAATTTATGTACGATTGGTTAAGTAAGTGAGATTTAGTAAGGTGTGACTCCAGCACTCCACAAAGAGAGATTAGGACCTCTCTCTAAGGAACACCAAGTGAGTCACATTTATAAATTGTTTAAAAGGAAGAATGAAATACAATTGAAAGGAATTTATATTTAAAGGCAAGGAAACAAAAAAAGGTTTTAGTGATAAATAATAATAATAAAAATAATAATAATAATAATCACAAATAGTATGATCATGCCTCCTGACCTGTTCCAACTCTAAATTTGACAATCTGTTATTTCTCAAAGAAGTTGGGATGCTTATCTTTTCTAAGGTCGTCTAAAACCACGGTGGCTTGTTAAGTAACACTTTACCGACCAGTGTTCCTTTAAAGTGTATAAAAGCCTTTGAAACGTTTCCACTTTGATTTCTGCAGCTCGCAATTCCATTTATGAAACATCACATGTCAAGTAGATAAACGAATATACCTGTTCTAAGGTTTTTCATGCAAAAGTATTTTGCGTCTGAGGTGATGAGTATAGGTACTCCTGATACTACTACCTTTGTCCTTTTCAAAAAAATCAGAAGTTAAATGGTTCAGGGGTTAAACTAAATATTATAAATAATTTTTATTTACTGATAATGAGGTGTTGAAGGTATTTCGTAGACGAATCACACATAATTTATAGCTAGATGATAAACTAGTTGTGAGAACTTGCTATGAACTAACAAGAAATACTTCTTTTCATTAATTAAAAAGGAACGATGAACAATACAAATCGGAGCGGAAAAATGAAAGTTTAGCCACTGATAACATGACTTGAAGGGGAAATATGGAAAAATATCGAAAAATAATAAAGCAAAGAAAGATAAAAATTGGTAGTTGGCTCTTAAGATCTGCCCTAATAATGAGAGTATGATTAACAAAAGTGTTCATAGTACCATTGGAAATAATTCCTACTGTTAAAATTTCCAGGAATTTTTTTTATGAAATTGATCCAGACTAAATTTCTGTAATTACTGTAATATCTAGGTCAAATGTTTTATACACAGGTTGTAACAGATACAAACAAAGTAATTAGGTCAGAATCTCAATCAAATAAAATTTTAAAGTTTTTGCCCTATTATACTTACATCAAACCTTTCGTTATTTTCCAGCATAATTTCCTTATGTAGGTATTGATATACCACAAACTTATTTTTTATTAATTTTGTCAAATTTAATTTCAATTTCTCAAATTCTTTCTTTCCGTGATTAACGTTAACACCACTTACACGTAAAATTTTCCCTTGATCAATCTATCATCAGCATTTGCAAAAGCAATTTGTAATTAATCTGTAACGCTCGTTAAATTTATTCCACTTAAAATTCTTTTAATAAAATTTACGAGTTAAACCTTATTTTTACCAGTAATCTAGATAAAAATGCTTTGAATTTTTTAATATGCCCTCCAACAGAACCTTAGATTCATTCCAGGTATTCACTTTCTCCAATAGTAGTCTATATTTTGAAAAAATATCCAAATCATTTTAATGAGTCAACTGATAAAAAACTAAACATTTAATATTTACAAACCAATGTAAAATTCTTTACACTAATCAAAATCCCATAACAAATGACTATAATTGGGAGGTGGAGTTTTAAATTATTTACACTCGTTCTACTAGTTTCAAGGTTCCAAGGCAACAAAAAATAGTCATGTTTCTTATCACATGGTCAGCCAATTATATGACTGAAGCATTTAAGAACAGAAGAGGTAGAGGTGTAAAAGACACTGGTCAGAGTTTTCTCCTTTGAGAGTAATGAATTTCATTATACAGCCAGATCCCGAGGTGAATGAAGTGAAGGTGCCATTTGCAAGGTGGAAATTAAATGCTTTCAGAGAGCCTGGCATACTGATAAGCACACTTTTCCACTCAGTGAGAAAGGCATTGGTAACCCACCTTGAAGAGGTAGTAACCGCAAAACTCGAACAATTAAAGGAAACAGTTGAAAAGACTAGTTTACAAATTTTATTTAAAAAAACTGAACCATTGACAACATAATAACTTAAAGAAAAAGTCATTAAACTCGAAATGCGGTAGAAACCACGTGGTAGACAAATTTAAATATCTTGGGGAATTATTCTCAACAGCAGTCTCTCAAAATAGTGATGGAATCTCAAATCTCCATGCTTCAAAATCTGTTTGATATCAACAAAATTGTTTACACGAAGTCTAATATAAAAATTAACTCAAAACTAAGGCGTTATCAAACAATTTGAAAACCAGTAATATTTTACGGGTTCGAAACAATTCATTATAAAACAGAAGAAATCATCAAACTCAAAACAATAGAACCAACATTCTTAGGAAAATAAGAGGACCACTCAAAGGAAATGGTATAGTATTGCTAAAGAAAGAATCAAACGAGAAACTACCAAAATATATAAATCATCGAAAAACCATAGTCAAACGAAGAGCCAAATTTATTGGACACACGTTTAAAGTGAACGAGCGACGGTTGAACAAGATAATATATAAAAAAATGATGAGTTTCAAATCAGTTTCTGGGATCCTCCAAAAACAGAAAGTTGAGAATGCAAAATTAGAAATAACAGAAAACGAGTACTTTGATCGTGACGCATTCAAGAAACCAATTTTCAGTTTGAAAGTTGCCTCCACAATAATTAGTTGAGTTCGGGAAAATAATTTTCTCCTAAAACGAAAGAGAAAGAAAATCTACTATGTTAATGAAATAATGGCGGGTAAAGGCAAAGGAATCGGGAACATCTGGAGAAGAAAAATGAATGTTTGATTTAGTACTTGGCCGTCAGGGATCATCCGCATAAAAAAGCTAATTAAATGGCCGTGAACTCTTTAAAACGTAATAAAATACTATCCTTAATATTGCAAGAACTACGTGTCGTATTGTTTTAACAATTCAGTCAAATATAAGTAAATAAATCATTACTGCAAAATACACCCCTACTAGGGGTGAATCACAGAAATAAATAAAAAAAAAAAATAACAAAAGAAAACTTTCCTTAACAATTTAATTTTAGAATGCAAGCTAATTAATATTTATATATAAGTTTCATAAATAAATTAAAAAAATATAATATATGAAGCTTGAATAAATAATTTATTGTTAAAATGAAAAGTAGTTTACAACAAAAAATACGAAATTACATTTCTGCTGTTGACATCACATTTCCTTTCAAACGTTTATTAAAAACTTGAAGTAAAGTAATTTCAGAGTTAAATTCTAGTAAAGTAATAAAACATAACTTTTTCACTGCTGTCTTGTCAAGGTGTTTATTTTTTTTGTAATGAAATACTGTCTTATCTTTTGTAATATTAAAGAAAATTGAAGATGTTTCAAAAAACTAAATTTTTATTATTCAGGAAAAATCTCCTTTGTCATTATTAACTATTGTCTTATGCATTGTCGGAAAAATATTTAAAAAAATAATCTACGTCTACTCTTGGTTCTTTATTTTCTCAGAACAAATATCACTCCTGTTACAGCCTTGATGGCAGGAGTTTTGAAATTAACCCAAAAAAATATTGGATAAAACGAGTGATGCGGTAAGCCGACTTGTAACTGTAGGACATCAACCCACTATCCACGACTAATGGCAGATTAATGTAAACTGAAGCATAAACGACTTGTTTCGGAGGACCTAGTTTCATTTAAAGGCGCCAGAAACCAACGGCGGAACGACTGAATAAGCAAGATACAACGATAGAAAGTACACTGCGGGAGGCAAAGGTAAAACGATAAGTAACTGCTGGAACAGCAGGACATCACTGGTCAACTCAAACACAAAATCAGAAAACGTACAACAAAATAGACTAATTCGCTTACCTGTTGAATGGCCTGAAGTGTAGAAACGGCGTCCACGCGACCCGTGTCCGGGTTCGATTCACACTGTAACTTTAATGTTTGATACGAAAACAAGAACAATAGTAAATGATTATAAATTACACACATAAGCAAAATCACACTTGAAAATGATGTATGGTACATCAGAAACGAACGAAGCATAACGACGATTGCAGAAGCGACGCCATAGGATGGCCGGCGCAGAGAAGGCACGAACAGTCTACATGCCGCAGAATCTAACCAGTGAGTGAGTTGAACCGGGAAGAAAGGAATGTGAGTTGGAGCGGAACTCAGGGAAGAGGGGGAAGAAACGTCACGAGATGAGGTCACTGAAGGAAACAACAAAGATTAAGCGGGATACAATTAGCGGGGAAATATGAATTACTTAACGGGGGTGCGATTGGCCTTAACATACCGCCCGCCTAAATCGATGAAAGCGATTTACAGAAACAAAACTAGCAGAGAAGATCGAAGAACGAAGCCGCCCGCCCTGAAACAACCAGGGAGCGGTAAACGTAGCAAAAACGACGAGAACGAAGCAAAGAAGACGACGAAGAAGAATCGAATGAAGCGAAGAACGGAGCATCTTGAGGTGGCGTGACAAACGCACGGGTTTGCCCGGCCAACGACGAACGGAACATCTTCCACGGCTCGCGCGGAAGCCAACGAGAAAGCGGAGTATCTTGATGTGATTGTCAACGAGGGTTGACAACCAGAAGCGACGCAGAAGAAGAAACGAAGAAAGAAGACGGCGAACGAAGAAAACAAGCGAAGAACAAAAAAATGAACGAAGAACAAAACGAATGGAGATGAGTTGAGCGTGGAACGAAGTGAAAACGGCGGAGAAGTTAGTTGCCCAAAGGCAGAGCTAACTGATAAGCGGGTTGCGAAACGAATTGACGAGCAGGCGAACAATGTTGGCGAGAATCGAGAATTGCGGTACGGCGAACTTCACTAACCAGTTGTGAGTGAATCCGTGATTGAGGTTGAGACGACGAACGAGAGTTGCGAAGATCACACCAAGCATTGAACGAGCGAAGAGAGTTGAAATTACAATTATTCACCGGTTGTGAATATTGTATACGATCTTTGGGGCCCCGCCCGCCAAGAGGGGCTAAAGGCGTGCGAAGAGATTTAGCAGAACATGAAACGACTGAGGAGGGCCGGTTGCCCTTTAGCGAAGCGACTTGCAGCGGTTGATCGAGAGTGTTTGCGAGAGACGACGAGAAGCGATGATTTGAGATGAGTTGGTTAGCCGTAGAATCGACTGAGGCGAACGTAGTAGGTTTTATTGGCGAATTAGCGATGATGCAGCGAGATGCGAAGCGGTTTTGCGAAGAATTGACTGAAGACGACTCGGTGGAGGCCTTCAGTACAGACTTGAATCGAGGCGTAGAGTTGAAGCGACGAATTGGCGTAGTACCAGCAGCAAGATCGGTCGAGATACTGGCGGAGTCAGTAGACGAAGCGAGACGAGGATCAACAGCGATGATCTCGGACGAAGCGGTGAAACGATTTGAAGGCGAAGAGACAGAAGTATGGTGAAGACGATTAGTTGAAGCAGAAGGGCGATTAGTTGAAACAGCGGCGTGATTCGAATTATTGTTGAATACAGGCGAAGCGAGTAGGCAGCTAGGCGGCTGGACGATAGAAGCGATAGATTCACTGATTACAGGGTTTGAGGTGACATCGAGGTTGATTGATGACTTAGCAGGAACGATAGTTTGTTGGTCAGCGACGATAATTTGAAGCGAAGATGAATTTTTATTTGACGAGTGATTTTGAACAGCAGGCGATGTGAGATTAACATCAGTAGCAGGCGACGAGACTTGAGCGTTGTTAGCGAAAACAGATGTTAAGAGCGAATCGTTACTTGAAGCAGAACTAAGTGGTTGTAGTTCGGGCAATTTTCCGAATACTACATAACCAAATACGGTTGATAAAGCGGATGGAGTACCTTTAATTAAAGGCGTTTTACTAAAATCGAGAATTTCTGAAAAACAATCAGCGCCAAGCAGTAAATCTACTGGATTGGGGCTGCGGAAGCGAAAATCAGCTAGCAGATGTTGTGAAAACTGTTCACCGACTGACTTATGAATTCGAGAAGCAGGTAGGCGGTCTGATATTTTGTTAATAACAGTAGCCTGAAGCGGAAGGCGAAAGTTAGAATTTTGCGGCGACAGAATTGTAAAATTTGTAATACCTTTAACTGAGGTGACTTCGGCTGAAATGCCTTGCAGGCGTTTAGAAGTAGGAACGATGTCGAGTTGCAGTGAACGAGCGGCGTTGTATGTTAAGATGCTGGACTGAGATCCATTGTCGATCACAGCGCGAAGCGGAACGATTTTGCCGGATGAATCGACAGCATGAACGATAGCAGTACCTAGCAGCGCAGTTTGGCCGTTAAGTCGACATGAAAGTGAATAATCGGCAGGTTGGTTAACAATAATGGACGAGGACGACGAATTTGAAGTAACTACCGGCTTATCAGCACAGCAGGTAGCGCAAGAATTAATTGGCGGAGTTGCGATAGTATTAGCTTGAATCGGCGGCGAAGAATTTACAAGTAGGCATCCAGTAGCCGGTGAATCGGTGTCCGGATGTACGGCAGGATGATACGGACTAGCAGTTGGCGAATTATGCGAATTAACAACAGAAGCGGTGGACGAATTAGATTTTTGAGGGCTGCGATCAATATGCAGCAACGTATTGTGCGATTTTGACTGGCAGATACGACAATGTTTATTTGAGCTACAATTGCGGCGATCGTGTCGCCCGAAGCAGGCAAAACAAAGTTTAAGGCGAGAAATAATTTTGTAGCGATTATCTACATTTTGTGCAAGAAATTCACTACAGTTGTGAATTGAATGAAAGTGAGATTCGCACGACAGACATTTGAGTGAATTTGATTTGACGAAAAACGAAGGTACATTATCAGAATTAGGAGACGGCAAAATAGGACTACGATGACTGTGTACAGAATAGAAATTATCGGTTACCGGGTTAGCTGAGTCCGGTTGATCGAGGTTTGAATCGCTGGAGTGCGAAGAACTAGCGTTATCTGTAGGTTGAGAAGAATTCAATAATTCTAAAGAATGCATTTTAGCGGTAACGAATGACATTAAGGCCTCGTATGTAGGCACGGCTGAATTAGGATTTGAATCCTCGAACGCTTGCTTTGTTACAGGATCCAAATTAGAATAAGCTATCTCAAAAAGTAAATATTCAAGTAAATTTATATTTAGCAGACGTAAGGCTCCGATTGATGATTCGTGGATATTAAGAAAACCTTTTAACGATTGATAGGACGGAGTGTCAGATTTAACGAAATTGAATATCTGATTTAAGTGAACATTTGCTATGCGCCTTGAGTTGGAGTAGCGCTCAACAATTAAATTGTACGCTAACGTATAATTTTCAAGCGAGAGAGGCAGGTGTTCTATTAGACGCAGTGGTTCACCGACTAATGAGCACCTCAAATAATGGAGTTTTTGAACAAATGATAACTCAGAATTATTGTGAATTAAATCATTGAACAAGCTGATGAAATTCTGGAATTTTGCAACATCTCCGTCGAATGAAGGTAGGCGAATTCGAGGTAATTGTATTAATTGCGAATTAGAAGACTTGACTTGATTTTGTAAAACGATTGTATTGTCCAGAGATTCAATTAATTTCTGGGCGCGATCAATTAACTGGAAATAATGAGTTTCGAATGCAGTGCGTTCTGATTCGAAATCTGTTTCGGGTTGAAGTAATTCGATATTCGTTTGTATCTGTTCGAAGTCACACCAGAGGTCTAAGAATTTGTCAAGTCGTAATTTGACTTGGTTAACTTCAACGTCAGATTGAAGAAAATTATTAAAACGAGAAAGATGATTATTAACAACGTTGCGTTTTTTGATTAAAGATTGTAAATCGTCCATGTTGAAAATAATGAACGAAGACAGCGAGCGAATGACAAATAATAGAATGTAAACAAAACACAGCTGTTTATTGAATCTAGGTTAGTTGCAACTATGATGTGTATGTTGCAGACGACACGAGTGAAGTGATTCTCTCAGCGCTAGCAGTATCGACGGACAACACGAGAGAGAGCGAATGAGAGAGAGGGCACGCATGCGCTGTAAGCTGCGTGAACCAGTTAACAAGAACGAAGGAAAAAATGGCGACTCTAGCCAAATTCTGGCCGTGTCGAAAGATATAGCACTGAACCGATCTACTGTGACGTCAGCATAGCGTTGGTTGATACTTGTATTGAATGAACGCGTCACAACAAACTGATAATGCGTTGCATTTGTTATGCAACCTAGCCCCGTATTTTTTAACTGAATAAATGAAATTGTTTTTAATATTAATAATTTTATTAATGTTTTTATTAATATATTGAACACATGTAAGGCACGAAACACAATAAATGCACAATAAATAACACGATGAATGTAATGTAACACCATGTAACGACGAATTAAACAAAATACTGAAATTGTTGACGATTGAAAAATTAAGACAATAGACTGTATTTCCAAATATGCACTGATAAATATCCTGCCCGCGACGGACCAAATGTTACAGCCTTGATGGCAGGAGTTTTGAAATTAACCCAAAAAAATATTGGATAAAACGAGTGATGCGGTAAGCCGACTTGTAACTGTAGGACATCAACCCACTATCCACGACTAATGGCAGATTAATGTAAACTGAAGCATAAACGACTTGTTTCGGAGGACCTAGTTTCATTTAAAGGCGCCAGAAACCAACGGCGGAACGACTGAATAAGCAAGATACAACGATAGAAAGTACACTGCGGGAGGCAAAGGTAAAACGATAAGTAACTGCTGGAACAGCAGGACATCACTGGTCAACTCAAACACAAAATCAGAAAACGTACAACAAAATAGACTAATTCGCTTACCTGTTGAATGGCCTGAAGTGTAGAAACGGCGTCCACGCGACCCGTGTCCGGGTTCGATTCACACTGTAACTTTAATGTTTGATACGAAAACAAGAACAATAGTAAATGATTATAAATTACACACATAAGCAAAATCACACTTGAAAATGATGTATGGTACATCAGAAACGAACGAAGCATAACGACGATTGCAGAAGCGACGCCATAGGATGGCCGGCGCAGAGAAGGCACGAACAGTCTACATGCCGCAGAATCTAACCAGTGAGTGAGTTGAACCGGGAAGAAAGGAATGTGAGTTGGAGCGGAACTCAGGGAAGAGGGGGAAGAAACGTCACGAGATGAGGTCACTGAAGGAAACAACAAAGATTAAGCGGGATACAATTAGCGGGGAAATATGAATTACTTAACGGGGGTGCGATTGGCCTTAACAACTCCAATACATTCTCATTAATTATGAAATATAAAATATATTGTACTGTGCTGACTTTATGCCACTGGAGTTGTAAATGTACAAATGATATGTATCGTACATTAACAATACTGAAATGCTTTCTCTTGCAGTAAAAGTACCATTAACAGAAAATTGACACAAATAGAAAAACAAAAAGTAATGTATTTTTAACTTCTAGCAGATTCCACAAAAACGAAAGTGTTTTTAGCAATTACTTACAATTTAGTGCCTTTTAAAACCACGTCAAGTAACTGTAAACAACGCTGGAAGCTTTTCTAGCAGGCCATACGATCAGCATTCTTTTATTGCAACTTTTCTTTTTTCTTCCGTCCATACACTTTCTGTTTTCACGTTTTATGGAGGCTCCTAAAGTCCGAAATCTGTAATCTTTACACCGTTCGATCTTGTATGTTCTTCCTTTTCATATCAAAGTTTTAAAGGTCCTTTTCCGACCTTTAGGCATTAGGAGTTTTCAGTATATTTTGTAAGCTTTTGTAATGTTAAGCGTTTTATTGGATAAGCTACTTTAGGATTATAAACTATTCCTGCTCAAGTCTTCACAATGCACTACTAGTTATTCTTAAAAACAAATTCTTTAAAGTATTTTACGTTCAAAATAAAATGTATTGTGTATGACGGGCTAATAGAATTTCTTTTTGTTAAAATACAGGCTAGTTTTGCCCATAACGGGCAGGTGTAAGGTTAAAATCATTGCATTCGATCTGCTGGTTCCAGGGCTACAAAAAATAGTTATGTTTCTTATCACATGGTCAGCCAAATTATATGACTGAACCATTTAAGAACAAAAGAGGTAAATGTGTAAAAGACAATAGTCAGAGTTATCTCCTCTGAGAGTAATGAATTTCACTATACAGCCAGTCGTACATTGTGGTTAATGAAGTGAAGGTGTCATTTGCAGGGTGGAAAGTAGGTGCTTTTCGAAGGGTCTGGCATGCTGAAAATTATACTCTTTCAACTCATTGAGGCAGGCAAGGTAAACTGCCTCACTCCTCGATTTTACTTGGTAAAACCTCTAGATGTTTAGACCAGCCTTTTGTCTGTTGCCCTAAACTACAAACATACTATTTCGTAATTCAATATTCTTATCATAAATTAACGACGAAATGTACTGCAAACCGGTATGCATTTCGTATCTTACTCAAATCACTCCTCTTCTATGTAAATACAACAAGGCCCCGTACCAGCCCAGTAAACTGGTGGAAAGTTGCTATTAGTTGTTTAGTTGTGTGAGCACCTTCGTACGGTGAGCAGCATAGCTAAAAATGTAGAAACTCAATTTAGGGCTTATGTTCAAAATTCACTTACATTCCAAATCAAAAATACAACAATAAAGACTCTTTATAAAAGAACTACTTTAATTTTAAAGTGGTATCAACATGTGGTTGTAGCCTTACTGTAGGTATTAGGCACTGTTATTGTGAGCTTTCAACACGTTAAAATTTCTAGACCTTGGACGGGAATCAAACCCCTCCGTACCGTGTCTTCAAAGTCTTTAAAGTCGTACCGTGTCGTTATGTCTACAAAGCCTTCGATTTGTAGACTTAAAGCGGAAGGGTTTACAGACAAGACGAATCTTTTTAGACGTACGGAGGTGGCCAAAGAGATGCTGTAGAATATCATATATTCAGATCATATACCAATCTAGCGTTTTAAAAAGGAGGGAGAAAAACAATAATCCAGTTCATGCTTAACCATTATGAACCATTATTTTAAATTTCATAATCCTTGAATTGAAGTTTCTGATGATGATCTCAAAATTTAATCATTTGTTGGAGTCTGAACGACATAGAACACCAACTTCGTACTTTAGAGAGAAAATGGAAACAAACGTTTCGAAATTCTCATGAGAAAACTAAACACAAAATATTTTTATTCAGGAGAGAAAAATGTTCTTTTCACTCACGCAAGAAGTAGAATTTAACCTAGCAAAAAACATAAATCGGATCGAAAATTATTTAACTAGATACACTTTAAATTCAAACGGTAAATAGAAAATATGTGTATATATATTTATTAACATTTTAAGAAGAATAAATTGGTAATAATAATTTTCATCTAATCATGTATGTATTTAACCCTTAAATTCTGGAACGCGGGCTGTTTCTGACCTGTTGGCAAAAAACCAAAAAAAGTTTCTGGTAGTTCACTGGCAGTAAGCAGATTTTTATCAATCATATCGTCACGATTTTCTAATTGCATTAAGTATTCATTCTATGCCTTATATAGTGTTGTGTAAGCCTACTTGAAGTTTATTTTTCTATAAAAAATCTATTGAAAAGCAATAAGCTTTGTTGACATTCTTTGATCATTTAAGAGTATTTTATCCTTACTGCAAGAATTCTTTGGTAAAACTATATATATAAAATACAATTCCTTTTGAACGCGAATTTTCATACAGGCCTATTTCCTGTGTAGTCATTCCAATTCAAACAATGAAATCCTAAAATACCCTTTCCTCTTCTCTTACCTTTAATGACGCAGGCCTACCAACGTACCACGAAAAGCATTAATTTCCCATTTCCTTTCTCTTTGGTATAAACAAACTTTTCCTTTCTTTACAAAATGATCTGTCGGAACTCAAACTAAATATTCTTAGCGCAATTTGAATGAAAATATTTAGGTATTATTAATTTTGTAATGAGTGTACATTTTTATTTCAATTACAATTTTGGCGAAATTGCTTTGTAATTGATTTACTTCTTTATTTTGTAAACATGTTTAACGGTGTACAACTGTCAATTCCATAAAAATAATTTATGCCGACAATTTTTATTTTAACACATTACTTATTGTTCTTTTTTATTAAAATACAAATTCAGTCAATTTTTAATCTAACAGCTAATTATACTTCAATTTTTAATTATTTAGTCTTTTTTGTGAGGGAGAATTAGTATTGACATATTTCCTTAATTTTTCATCCTTTAAAATTGTCTCCATCAACTAAAGTCGAAGTACCTTTTTAATCCTACAGCTTACGATTTTACATTTATTTTTTACTGCTAAATCAAATCTAACATTTGTACTGTTTGGCAATGAAATTAATTTGCTAACTGAATCTCCTGAAAAGAAATGAATATGTTTTTTATAATAAACAGTCTTCTTCTTTATCTGCCCCTTCTGCCTCTCAGCGTAGGGTGTGCCATTGCCTCGATATCCAGTCCTGTTCCGAGGCTTTGTGTTGTGCTTTGAATCCGTTTTTTAACCAACGTGTGGGGGATTAGCCCAACACGCTGGGTTGGAGTACTTCTTAGTCTGGCTCCTACCCTTTGACCTGTACGGCTTGGGTGGCCCTACCAGTAGTTACACTACCGCCTGCATAGCTCGCAGGGTCATAGGAACACGCTAGCCCCTCCACCAACGACAAGGTCTTGTACTCCCCAGGAGGGGATAATAAACAGTAATAATCATAATAATAACACATAAAGAAGTAATAATGTATAAAGTGTAAGTATTTAATGTGTTATAAAAATAATAGTGTTTTTATTTACCATTACATTTTATAAAACAAAAGAAAAGAAAAAAGCGCCCGTAGAATATAGCGCACCAAACCATAAATTAATTAAACTAAAACAAAAATACAATATTTGTACAACTTTTCTCTCTCTTATGTTCCTTATTACACTTATTAACACTTGTCAGCATGACCTACCCAGTTGTCTGCCTGAGTGAATCAACAGTAATTATACTCGGTTTAATTATTTATTGATTAATTTTTATAAACAATTTCTTACATAAAAGCATCTACATAATTTTATAGGTACATAAATTCCCATTCTAAGCCCAATAATTATATTTCCCTTGTGATGAAAACAATATTTTCTTTGAAGTAAAACCTGTCATCATATTTATTCTGATACCACGTTAGATAAGATTCTAATGTTAGATGTAGTACTAATTAAAATATTCCATGCATTATAAAGATATTCAGTAACAGTAACAATAAGATTTTTTTCAAAATATTTTCATTTTTTCAAACAAATTAATTTTTTCATTACTACCATTATTAGGCAACTATTCTTATTATTATTATTATTATTTGCGTTTTTTTAATATTAGGAGAACGTAAGAACTTGAAGTTTGCTTTGTGTTTTCTTGCCGTCCTTTGTTCGTTACAAATTCTCTCCATGCGTTCGCTGTAGCATCTTTCATTTGTCTGTCCATTCGCATTATCTCCTCATTGTGATATCTTGTTCAAATTTGTATTATGGTTTTATGTTGTTTCAGTATCTTTCCCCGTTATTCATGTCGGTCTCCGTGATGTTTTGTTTTATGAGGTCTTGTTCTGTTTCAATTAAATAATTTTACTGATTTTTACTCATGTTTGTGGTGTCGAAACATTGTGACTGCTCTTGTAATATGTTCTGTGTTTTTGTTCGTAAAATTTTTCTCTCCATCTGCTGAAAGTGTCTGTGAACGTTTCCATGTGTTAGTAGATTTATATTATTATTGTTAATCAGATATCGACTGCCACAGTTATAGTCCTTGTCAAAATTTTGTTAAAAAACACCATCAAAGAAACTTACTGCTACCGGAAAAACCGATGTTGTCGACTTCATTCACATGATATGCGCTTACAGTTCATCAGCTAAAATGTAAACTTGACATCGAACCGGCTGCCAAGTGTTATATATCCTTTTTAAACCCTTGACAGTTCAAAACAAAATTTTTAATTCTTAAAAGAACTCCGTCAAACGTCAGGCATTTATATAACACATTTACGTTGGTTGTACGTCGGTTAAACTCATATAATAGCATAGGTAGTAGTACTATTTTACTTTCTACTATTTTACTATTTGACTTGTCACTAAGTACTATTTTTACTTTCTCTTGCGTATATGAATATAAAATAGGAAGGAAAGTATTGTTTTCATGTCGATTTTTCGAAATCGAGTTTTCACCGGAAATGCACGTTTTCAGATCCACTGAACCCAAAAAATATTTTTTTAGCGACTTGTGTGTGTGCGTGTGTGTGTGTGTGTGCGCGCGCGCGCGCGCGCTCGCGCGTGCGTGAATAGAATTATCTAGAACGGAACATTGTAAGAAGTTGAAACTTGAAACTTAAGTTAGATACTTCTAGAGGGCTCGACACAAACATTTTCATAAAAATCAGTCAACCTGAAGTAGTAGTTTATCTATATCATTTTTCACTATTTTGCGATTTTCTCAGAAACGGCTCCTACGATTTTTCTAAAAATCGCCTCATTTACTACACTCTTTGTGCTCTACAAGATAGAGTAGGCGCCATGTTTGCTGAAATTCTTCAAAAGTTTTTTAAAATTGCGGCCCTTATATGCATTTTAGAGCAAAAAGTTTATGATAAAAGTTGTAGATAATTAAAAAACCTACAACTTTTATTTCAAACATTTCTTTGTATAATGCTTAGTTTAACGGTAATTTGTTATTTTCTGTTTTTTTCATGAAATACTGTAAAAAATGATTTCTTTAAGATTTCGGCCTCAGTATGCATTTTACGGCAAAAGTGTGTAAAATAAAACTTATAGAAAATTAAAAGATCTACAACTTTTATTTATAGCATTTTTCTCTACAGAGCCTAGTTTAGCGTGAAAGAGTGATTTTTCGTATTTTTAAGTCTAACTGCGGTTGATTTTCATTTTGCGTTTTTCACTCATGATTAAAATTAGGTTATGTTTTTTGAGATTAATTTTTTGTTTCTAATGTTTTATTACTTATTTTAGGTTGTGTTTTTAATTATTTTCATTGGCAAGAGAAAGTTGTGTGAGTGTGTCATACCATATTTTATTAGGCCTACTGTTATCATCTCTTTGTTCGTAACATCATTAATGCTGTTACTTTCAACATTTCCATTAACATCATTTTGCTTCTGTAACATTACTATTACTGTCAGTATTATTATTTTGTAATATGTGTGTACAATCTGTTAAATACTTTAAAATAAAAACAAACACCCATGATAAAAAACCTATTACTATTGCATGAAACGAATTTTATTAATAAATTCTATTATAAATTTTAACTCTTTTTTTTTAGTTTATTTAAGGTCGCAACAATAGCTTGGTCATTAGCGACAACAGTAGTCGGTTATGGAATGTTGAATTATGACTTGTTGTAATTTCCTGACCCTAGCCGGGAATCGAACCTGGGACCTCCGTGTGATAGGCCAGCAAATTTTTAACTCTTTTATTTTACAAAAACGATCTTGAACATTTCTTTGTAGGTTGATGTTAGTGTCTAACATACGGTTTCATTTATTTTTAAATTTTTACCAGCAAGAGTCTGTTATTCTAAAGAGTGAAATCACCCTCTCAAAAAATATTTTACCATAGAATAAGATGAAATAGAGAGAAAAATTGAAATTTCTCTCGTGTAATCTGTGTACAGAATAGTTTAAATAAGCTACAAAGAGAAAATTTTGATGTATTGTATTACTCCATTTTATATTTTATAGTAAAATCTATATTTATTTTATTATTTCACAAAATATTTGTTACAATTTTCTTATGTTTGTATACTTTTTGTGTCTTGTAATATATCTGTCCAGTAAATTTAAAGCTAAGATAAAACATTTATACAAATACGAGTGTGTTATATAGATTGCTAACCTATCCATTTTGGCTTTGTAGAAATCGGATAAAAACATTATAATTTAATAATAAATTAATAAAAGATTTGTTACAAATCTGTATTGGCATACAGTAAGTGTGCCAAGAGGAAAGCTATTATGAGAGAAATACACATAAGAATAGTAGAAATACTTTTTCATCACGAATTTCTCTGTCAGTGTTACTAATAAAGGGATTCTTTTCAATTATAAAGAAACATTTCTAAAAGATAGAAAACCAGCTTATAAATGTAATAAAATAATGAGTACCCTTTTAACTCCTTCTTTACGGATTTCGCATTGCCTTTATATTGTTTTAGTACATGCATCAATCTTTTGTTTATTAAGACCATACTGAAATTAATCATAACAATTTTATCATCGTATGCAAAAATATACTTGCGCCCTTCTCTTTCTAGTTGACGCTGAAATTAGTAATGCTGTATGTAACCTAAATTTTAATTTTTATAGTTTATAAGCAGTTAGAAGTAAATATTTTCTTTTACACAATTTGTGGTATAAATTATGAAATGAAAGTTATCGTAAGATTTTTGTACTATATGTACTTAATGAACATAAATGATTGTTTCCCATTGTTGATAACTGATGTGTTATTTGATAAAAGGTAGAAATAAGTATTAATATTCTATACGAGTAAAAGTTTTTGTTCCATTAATGTAATGAATCTTCTGTTTTTATCTGTTGCAGTTGTTGGTCACGCCAGACCCAGAGTCTGTTCGTTACCTGAAAAATCATACAATCCAAGATCGGGGGATGAACTATACAGATTAAGAACATTTAGTATTACCAACAAAGGTGTAGTTAATTACGGAGACAGTATTATAAATAGACGGTCTAGATCAAACACTAGCGTTAATTCAACAGCCAGCAGGTCAGTAATCATACTTAAATAAATCATTCAGTGTAATAAAAGTACTAAACTTAAAAAATAATAATTTAAAAATTATTTACGGTAAAAAATTTACAATGTTGCCCGTGGCAAAATCTTCAGAATAAATTTTATTACTCTATTGCCCTATACCGATGTACATTGATATTTCTGAAGTTTTATCATAATTATTTTTAGGAATATTTGTTTTTTATTTGTTAGGTCATAACGACAACGGTTAAATAACAATTACTGTAGGTATTATCCTATTAGAAGATTTTTGGACACTTTTAAGTATTTCCGTAAGTTTTCGGGTAACTTTAATTTTCAATCTAAGCTTATACGTTTTGTTGAACTCATACTATAACAAAAACTATAACTGCTAAGTCATACTAATGAGAAAGTCCAGAAATAATTGTTCTCATTGCAAATCTGCAATGTATTTATTCAAGTATTTAATCCAATACTTAAATGTATCAAATGTTAAAATAAGTTGATTTTTTTAAAAAGTCTGTCACATGACGAACACATACCAACAGGAAGAAAATCATGATACGCCATAAAATACATGTCAAGACTTAAGCAACATTTAAACATTTTAGCCAACAGCTACCTGACAACAGCGACGAGTTCCCACAATTACGAGGACTTCATCCAACTGATCTTTTCTAGTCAACAATTTTCACTTTTACATAGTTACAATAAGTTAAAACCACAATTTTATACGTAATTTTAAGGAAATTTTGATTAAAAATTTCTTTTCAAGTCATTTCTTGTCAAATTTTTTTATGTTAACTTGTCTTTTCATTGTTCCATGTGAACAGATTGTAGATTTTTTTGCAGTAAGTAAACAAATTACAACTTAAAATTCAAAAATTATTTGTATGAACCTCGTGGTGGGAAGATTAATACAATGGGAAACTATGGTTTCCCATTTTCAAGGGTACATAAAGAAATTAAATTAAAATACTAACAGTAATTTTTATTTACGCACTGATGTTTGTAAACCAATTGTAAACAACCAATCTGAGACTAGCAATTAGCTCGCACGTCAATATTTATTTTTTACTGTTTTGTTATTTTAGCAAAATTACTTAATAAGCTTATAGGTCTGTAATTTTCCGGCCGTTTGTTGTCACGTGTTTCGAAAAGATGCTTTATTCTAGAAACATTAAATTGAGAAGGAAATGTACCTGATTGAAAACATTTTCATAAAAATAAAAGCAGAGGCAACAAAATAAATTGTGCATTATTCTTTTGGTCTCATTAGCAATAGCATCAGGCCTTTGGTTCCAACTATTTTTCAACGAAGATGAATGATACTTTCGATCTCCGCTGCCGTGACGAGAATGTAAAAGAGAGAGTTAAACATATCACAATAATTGGGTTTGCTATATGAAGGTCTTAAATGATCAATAAGAACTTTTCCCGCGTACTGTTTGCCAATGTTGACGAAATAATTATTCAGAGTGTTCATATCTACTGTAGTCTGTTATTTTTTTGTTTTCATTGGATTATATTATTTCCTTCGTATATTTTCACAAATTATCACTATCATTTTCATATTTTTCGAGTGTCAATCTGTGATACTTCAACTCAATGTAAATCTAATTTTATTTGATTGAATTAGATATTTTAAATATTAATCCCACAAGTTTCCAATCAGGGGCTCTTTCTTTAATCTTTTATGAATTTTATCCCTATGATTGATCGAGTTAATAATTCTTGGGATGATCCAAGGTTTTCAGGTTCTTTTCCTATTAGGTCTTGTGTTAGAAAGCGTAGAACGTTCTAAATTATAAGTTAGCCTGTTAATAAAATCCATCAATTTGTCTACATTTTCATATGACAGATTCCAGCATTCACTGCTCAAGTAATTTTAAATATATTATAATTTATTCTTGAAATATTGTTTGAGTGTCTAGTATTACGTTTTTTTTATTTTACTTTATTCAAAGTCGCATCAACAGCTCGGTTATAAGCGAATACGGTGGGATACGAACAGTGGTTTTTTACCTTGTGAAAATTGCCAGACCCTGGTCGGAAATCGAACCGGGACCTCCACGTGGTAGGCTAGCGCGCTACCACTACGCTATGGAGGCGGCCAGTTTTACTTTTGTTCTTAGCATTTTCCAGTGATAACTGACAACTGACGGCATAATGGTCCGTTTTAGTAGTTTTTAACACTTTACCAATACAACTCGTTGTTTTAATAATACCATTTTTTGATATGTGATCCAAACAAGTACCCTACACCAGATGAATAAGGCTCTCTCGTATTAGAGTTTTATATAAGATAAAAGACCATATTTATTCAGTAGGCCTATGTGTACGTACTCGGTTATTAGTGTTAATATCGATATTATATAATTCTCAATGTCGCAGAAGTTTATAATGTTTTATATAAGATAAAAGACCATATTTATTCAGTAGGCCTATGTGTACGTACTCGGTTATTAGTGTTAATATCGATATTATATAATTCTCAATGTCGCAGAAGTTTATAATGTGTACATTTTTATTTCCATTATTCTATCAGTGATTACATGTTATTTAAGATAAAGTATATTCTATGATAAAACAAATAGCTTTCAAAATACCCGTTTCTTCAGTTTATGAAATTTATCTCTTGTAAATTTCCACCTGTTCAGTATATTCTTGTAACACTTTTTATCAGGTGAATGGACGAAAGCCACAAAATGGAATTTTCTCTATTAGCAACAGGTAAGTCTTGCCTGCAACAGGTATCCCAAGGGATGAAGGCCTACTTCAAAAACTTTAAGGGAAAACTTCACGTTGCTAAGCTGGATTACATTTATATACGTACGTAGGCGACCCGTATATAAATAAGATAACTAAATTACGTACAGTTAGCAATACATTGCTTTTCGGAATAAATTTTTAAATTTTTTTAACTTTATTTATTGAAATTTATAACTGTACAGTTTGACAAGTGAAAGTAATAACAATATTATCGTATAATACTACTTTAAGGAGACCACCCAGCTACCGATCTCCAACTTTTAGAGTTTGTTTTAGTTTATATTATATCCCATCAACATGTAGGTTATTAGGGATTACATGGGGTTAAGAAACAGTGGGTTTAACTTTTAATGATTTTTCAGAATTTGGCCGGAAATTGAACCCGAGATCTCTACTTTGCAGCGTAGCACGTAACCACTGGGCCTCGGAGGCGGCCAGAAAATCTTTTTTTACAAAAAAATTCACTGAAATTTTAAAATTATCCTTATGTACGGTATTTAGTCCACATGATGTGACGGTAAATGTATAACCTAAGATATTACGTAACATGTATGACCACCCTGTGAAAGCGGTATATTACAAAGAATTACTGGTAAACATGTTTGTTCATACAAAAGTCAATATAAAAGTTACGTGGTACATTATGTCTATATTAAATTTTATTCTACATTTTGTAAACCATAAATTATTTTTAAAAGTTATTATTAATTCGTATAGAATAGAGTAGTTATATACAAAGTAAATAACAGTAAATATCATCTGAATTATTAATGATGGCTTTAAATGATAATAATAATAATAATAATAATAATAATAATAATAATAATAATAATAATAATAATAATGGAGGATACATTCAGAGTACAATCACGCATCTATATCTATTAGATTTAAAAATTCGAAGGAACAAATGATTGTAAAAGTCTGTTTACTTTTTAGAAATATTTACGTTATGGAGCTATTTTAAATCAATAAACGATTTCAAATTAATCAAATATCTATTTTAGGAAATCAACCTAGAAGTCTTTTTTGTCTTTAATTTTTATTAACTATAAATTAGTTTTCAAAGAGAAAATCACACACGAAATCATTTTGACGTACGTTTTACATACAATAATTGCTCGAATGTGTACTAAAGTCGGGATATTTTACTGTTTTAATGAAAACTTATGTCATTACTCGAATAATAAACCTTGTATCCGGAATTCTTTGATTAAACGTTTAGATGTCTGAGAAATATAGGCTATATGTATATGATCCCTAATGTGTGTACGTTACAATCTGTTCAATTCAGAATAATAAGCAACCCCATGACCCAATGAGATGAGGATAATATGTATGACGTGTAAATGAGGTGTAGTCTTGTACAGACTCACACCGACCATTCCTGAGAGAGTATGGTTAATTGAACCTCAACCATCAAAGTACACCGGTAACCACTGTTTAGTATTCAAATCCGTTTAAAAGTAATCTTTACTAGGATTTGAACCAGGAATCTTCGCCTCCGAAAATAACCTGTTAAACAGCTGATTTTGGCGACGACTTTACCTTTAGACCAACCCGGTGGGTTTCAGTTATATTTATGTAAAACATTTCCAAAAATTAACCAGTATATTAAAATAAATTGTGATTGTCATTATTACAGTAAGTATTTAAGGCTTAGAGTAGAACAACTTTTCATAACTATTTTTTCTGCACAATTTGAATCGGAGGACTGTGTGTTATTTTTCACTTGAATCTGTACTTTTTTCAATTGTATCGTCATAAAAACAATAGTTTATAAAGAACCACTTCAAGTTATTTTTTCTCTCAATTTTACGATAGTAGTATCAATTTTTTTTGTGATTGCTGTCTACATTGTAGTGTAAAATTACAGCTGTTGCGTTTTGTCCTAGATAAAGTTTTAATTGTTTACGAGGTAGTACATAAAACTAAATGTAATTCCTCCCAACCTAAAAATGTAAAATGTGGTCGCTTTCGTGTTCCAGAGGTTAACGTGCTGCGCTGTAAATCAAAGATCCCGAGACGGGATCTAGGGTTCGATTCTCTAACCGGGAATCGAACCCGAGGGTATGTAAACTTATTACTCGTTCCATAACCAAAAATCTGGTGTGAAACACTCACACAACTTTCTCTTGCCAATGCAAATAATTAACAATAAACCTAACATTATTAATAAAATATTAGAAATAAACAAAAAACTAACCTCAAAAACATAACCTTATTTTAATCATGAGTGAATGATGCAAAATGAAAATCAACCTCAGTTTGGCTTAGAAATACGGAAAATCACTCTTTCTCTCTAAACTAGGCTCTGTAGAGAAAAATGCTTTAAATAAAAGTTGTACATCTTTTAATT
The DNA here is from genome assembly GCA_035578175.1 of Catonia carolina. NCBI lineage: Eukaryota > Metazoa > Arthropoda > Insecta > Hemiptera > Achilidae > Catonia > Catonia carolina. Next base: position 6,802,761 of record JAQMRL010000018.1, read on the forward strand.
TTCTATAAATTTAATTATATACACTTTTGTCGTAAAATGCATACTAAGACCGAAATGTTAAAAAAATCGATTTTTCTCACGTTTTCGTGAGAAAAAAAACAGAAAATCGCAAATTACCGCTAAACTAAGCGTTATACAAAAAAATGTTCAAAATAAAAGTTGTAGAATTTTAAATTCTCTACAACTTTTATTATATAACGTTTTGCGCTAAAATGCATATTAAAGCCGCAATCTTAAAAAGAAAATGTTTTTACGTAAAAACAGCCTCACGCAGAATTTCAGCAAACATGGCGCCTACCCTATATTGTAGAGCATAAAAAATGTAGTAAACCAGTTGATTTTTAAAAAAATCGTAGGACTAGTTTTTAAAAAAATCGCAAAAAAGTGAAAAATTATACGAATAAACTACTACTTCCGGTTGACCGATTTTGATGAAAATGTTCGTGTCGGGTCCGGTAGTGATATGTAACTTAAGTTTCAAGTTTCAAGTTCGTACGATGTTCCGTTCTTGAGATATTCTGTTCACACACACACACACACACACACAGACCAATCGCTAAAAACATGTTTTTCGGTTCAGGGGGTCTGAAAACGTATAGATCCGGTGAAAACTCGATTTCTTAAAATCGACATGAAAACAATAGCCTACTTTCCTTCATATATATTCATATAGGCAAGAGAAAGTAAAAATAGTTGCTAATGACTAAGATTTGATGTGACTTTAAATAAACTGAATATATATATTGTAATATGACGAATTTAATGCACATCTGGAGTTGTTTATTTTTGAGTCTATTGAAATAAAAATAAACATTTCCAGCTGATTGAAAAATTAATACTTTAAAAATTATTTAATTTATATTACCAGAAAATATTTAAAAGAGTTATTTAGTTAGTTACTAGGCAACTAAGAATAAGAAGGGATCTTTGTAATTTTATTTTAATGGGCGGTTTAACATCAAACTGCTAACATGGAATAAGTTTACCGTCCATTCAGTGTATTAGATCTGTTTTATTTTGTGACACTCGAGATATTTGATAGTGTTTGCTAGATCGACAGATTGTTCTTTTTAATCAACTAAATGGAATGAGCTAGTGGTTTCTGAAATTTGACTAAATATCTATCTTGTTTTAATATGATTGACTTATCATTGTTTATGAATGCGATAACTAAGCAATAAATAAATGTACAGGCTCGTAATTTTTATGAAATAAAATAATAATGTCCCTGTGTAAGTAAGTAAATACTAAAATGTTGTACACTGCAACTTTATATTAATTATTCATTAATATATAAACTTCCATTAAAGAAGTACAAAAAGCTTAGAAGAAATTGTGTCTTTTTATTTTTTGTTATTATTATTATTATTGTAATGATTCAGGAGATATGATTTGAACTGAACAAGCACATTGATCACATAAGTAAAATGATAATTAAAAGCATCTCCTTTAAGATAGATAGTGGCAGTGATCACACTAAAAAATATTTCAATCCCATGTGGGAATAATAATAGTTTTTCTTGAAATTTGGCATTCTCTTGTGTGAGGAATAAGTAATCACACTACAAATTGGCAAATCCCTTTTGGAGATAAATATAATCTCTTACAAATTGGCATCCCTTCTGGGGATAAAATAAAATTACTTTACAATATATATATATATATACATAGCCTAATAGTGTAATAAATTTGTAAACTTTAATACCACTGTTTTAAACAGCATCAAGTATCCGACGGTCTTAAGCTTAATTATCGCTCTTTGTAATTTAACCTGATTTGGAGTTAAAAGCTACGTATAATTATTTTAACAGCTTAGTTCGTATTACAAAACTTATTCGTTAATTTTTTTGTTATTGGCTTGTATTAAAATAGATAGGCTAATAAAAAAATTCAAGCTGCTTTTGATTAAGTCACGTCAGTTAACGCTTTGTTGAAGAGCTTCGGCACGTGACTATCAACAAAGATAGATAAGTAAATTAAGTTTCTTTAGCGGTTCATAATGAAAAATGGCTAAAAACAATTTCAGACGTGCTTAAATTTGAAAACATTAAAGAACATGTCACTATATAACGACTCGCCTTTTAGTTTAAAAAGAAAAAGTATACACCGCAGCAATTTGACCGTCAGTTACTTAAAATAAGTTGTGGAAACCCACCTTTAAGTACTCTACAATCTCTACGATCGAGTTTCAGAAGGGACAAATTGGATAACTTTCTTTTACCTCACTAAACTTTAACCATTATATCCGCAAAGTTGTGGTATGTTATTCTTCAGTTTATTATACAAGCTAAATTTAGTATTCAACAAATAAAAAGTTAAAAGCCAAGAAATTAAAAATACGATGCTTTTGGGATTCGTCTTTTGCTTAAAATTACCAATTTTTAACTTTCGTCTAACTTTAAAAGGTTGATTAATAATACAAAGATTTAAGGTCTAGTTTGAACATCCTAATAATTCTGAAAAACGTTTCATTCAATACTTTGAATAAAATTCTTTAGCTAATTTAATTAACCTGATCTGAAATTTACAAATACTTTATGATTCGTTAAGTACTCGTTAATGAGCCTGATATAACAGACGTACAAATACTTAAATATTCAAAACGTGTATTTATTAAACGAAAAATTTTCAAATGAAGGAAATGTTAGGTTTTGTTTTAGTTCACTGGTAAATTAAATAATAAATACATTTAATATCTTCGATAGTTAATTACTCGTATATTCACTTAAATTATGAATTTGTTTTTCATAATTTACAAATCGTATTTTTACTTTCTCTTGCCTATATGAATATACAAGGAAAGTATAGGAAGGAAAGTATTGTTTTCATGTCGATATTTTGAAATCGAGTTTTCACCGAATCTACACGTTTTCAGACCCCCTGAACCCAAAAAACATGTTTTTAGCGATTGGTCTGTATGTGTCTGTGTGAACAAAATATCTCAAAAATGGAACATCGTACGAACTTGAAACTTAAGTTAGATACCGGACCCGACATTAACATTTTCATCAAAATTGATCAACCGGAAGTAGTAGTTTATTCGTGTCATTTTTCACGTTTTTGCGATTTTCTGAAAAACGGCTATCGCTTTGTTGTCCAGTGCGGTGGCGTCACGAAGGCGGTCATTCAGGTTTTGTTAATTATTTTAAATACTAATTATTAATTGTTCATAATGTTTACCTACTTTTTGTTACTTTAAAACAAATCTGGTGTGAAACACTCACACGACTTTCTCTTGCCAATTCAAATAATGAACAATATAATCTAATATTAGTAGCTAATAAAACATTAGAAATAAAGAAAAACTAACCTCAATAAACATAACCTAATTTTAATCATGAGTGAAAGACGCAAAATAAAAATCAACCACAGACTTAAAACTACGGAAAATATCTTTTTCACACTAAACTAGGCTCTGTAGAGAAAAATGCTCTAAACAAAAGTTGTAGATCTTTCAATTTCCTTTAAATTTGCTTATACACACTTTTGTCGTAAAATGGCTAAGGCTGAAATCTTCAAAAAAATTTATTTTTTACACGTTTTCGTGAGAAGAAAACAGAAAATCGCTTTTCACCACTTAACTAAGCGTTAGGCTATACAAAAAATGTTAGAAATAAAAGTTGTAGGATTTTAAATTCTCTACAACTTTTATTATACATTTTTGCGGTAAAATGCATATTTAAGCCGCAATCTAAAAAAAAACATTTTTTACGTGAAAACAGCCTCTCTAAGAATTTCAGCAGACATGGCGCCTACCCTGTCATGTAAAGCATAAAAAATTTAGTAAATAAGGCGATTTAAAAAAAATCGTAAAAGCCGTTTTTAGAAAATCGCAAAAAAGTGAAAAATGACACGAATAAACTACTTCTTCCGGTTGTCCGATTTTGATGAAAATGTTCGTGTCGGGTCCTATAGTGCCTAACTTAAGTTTAAAGTTTCAAGTTCAAGTTTAAGTTTCAAGTTCGTACGATGTTACATTCTTGAGATATTCTGTTCACACATACACAGACACACAGACCAATCGCTAAAACATGTTTTTTGGGTTCATGGGTCTGAAAACGTGTAGATCCGCTGAAAACTCGATTTCAAAAAATCGACATGAAAACAATACTTTCCTTTCTATATATATTTATATAGACGAGAGAATGTAGAAATTGGTTTCCAGGACTATTCACTTTCTTCGTTGTCTCAAACAATAGTTATCCAAAAATTTCTATCCAAAAATCTTTTTGAGGGAGATCCCTCAAAAAGATTTTTGGATAGAAATTTTGTGTGGCCTCTTCCACTACCAAAGCTCAAGCTTCAAAAGATCATCCACTTCCAATTTTTAATTAAAATAAACACCTTATATCCTTAAGGATAAGCCTGTCCTTAGTGTTATATAACTTCAGGAAAGCCAAATTATGCGATTTTTGAAGGGATGCTGTGTTTACATTTAGTAAGTCCTAAAGTGTACTAAAAAATGTAAAATTTTGACTTATGGGCTTATGGGCTTGAAATGACTGGTTTCATATAAAACTAAACCACTTTATTTTCACAATGAAATTATGCTTTAATTTATGTATTTTTTTTCTGAGGGAATCTTTAACATTCTATCTTGAATAATTTTATGAAATATGTCATAAAACAATGTATTTAAAGTACAAGTAAGAAAAATATGTAATTCTTCTTTCTACATTGACGGTTGCAGTTTGACCAATTACATTTAGATACTTTGAACGGTTAAAATTCTTTGTAGGATGTTATTTCAAAACTCTAAAAACTTAGAACCATAAATTATAGGCCTGTTGTTTATACTCATAAGTAATATGAACTTAAAATTTCTGTATTACAAAGATAATTACGGTACAAGTAAACTATTATTTATTTATTCAAAAGGATTAGTGTGTAGAATCAAAGAGATTTTAAAAGTGACTTAATAAACTTCCCAGACATATACGAGGATGCTCTTCACAACAAGCACAATGTATAAAATTTAGAGAATGAATATCCTTGAATAAAAAGATATAATACTGTGTTTTGTTCTACAAAATGATTTAATACAATATGAAATAAAATTTTTCAGAATCGATTCATTTGTTCATTTCAATATGATATTTGACTTGGTAGTATTAGTATTATTACTATAGTGTGGTGTGGGATGAGGCGGATGGTGTTGAGAGGTACATAATCTGGAATGGGATGTTTGACCGTACTGCTGTTGTGTCTGTGTGTGCATGTATTTGTGAGAGATTTAGGGAATGAGTTAAAAGTGAGTGTGTAGTGGGTAAGGGGCGGGAGTTTTGTGGGACTGCCAGGCGGAGGCGGAGGAAGAGGAAGAGGCAGTGTAATTTTCCAGCGAGAGCGAGGCCCCAGCAGCTACCTATCGTGGCAGGCAACGGCTGTTCTCCCGTCCATCTCCATGGCAACTGTCGTTGCACCTTGTAACCTACCTCACGTCGTACCCTTAAAACTGTAGAGGAGTCGATTTCGAGTGCACAGTTCGACTCTCATTGCCCTTTTTACATTAGAAAATTACTTTTATTATATTTAGTCCCTCAGTCTAGCCCTTCGCCGTCACGTACGCTCTTTAACCTCATCAAACGACCAGTAATTATGTAACAATGTTGTAAGGCAGACTATCTTGAATATCAACCTACATTGTTTAATCAAATCCTCATTTATTTCGTCTGGTATTAATCAAATAAGTTAATTACACTTCAAATTAAAATTATATTTTTAAAACGTGCAGTAATTTAGTAATGCAATCAGAATATTTTAGCTAAATTAAACTGTACTACTGTGCGTTATTTCTAATTGTACACATTTTGTTCTTACGTCTAGCTTTATTTTAATAGAAAAATTAAAAAAGTCATTAAAAAGAACGATCAAACGGTATAATGGAACTACAACGTTATAATTTTATTATGATACTGTACTTCAGCTTGTTTACCTAAAGGTCATTTCTTTTACATAAAAATAAATCGATATAATAACATTTAGAGATGAAACTTTTAAATCTAAATAACCAGGTCTTTGTGAACCACCGGGTTGGTCTACAGGTAAAGTCGTCGCCGCGAGTCGGGTATTTAACAGCTGATTTTTGGGGATGAAGGTTCCTGGTTCAAATCCTACTAAAGGTAGTTACTTTTATACGGATCTGAATATTAGACAGTAGTTACCTGATTCGAATAAGACTACACCTCATTCACACGTCATACACATCAACTTCATCTCATTCGCTTGCTTATTGCTTCGAATAAAAAAAATCAAGGTTTAAAAAATGCTGCCACTAAATTCTTTCCTTAGCGTGAAGCACTATCATCAGGGCCGTTGAATAAGGTATCCCTTATTCAAAGGCCCTGCACTATCATAATGACCGTCTACGAGGCTGGTTGGTAGCACTGATTTTATTTTGTCCTATCATACCCACTGGTAAGCCTGGTTTGAGAATAGCTTAAATTTGTAGAACGTACAGTGAAAATATATTTTTTTTAAAAACCGAAGTGGTTGTTATTAACAATCACTTCTTATTAATAACCACTTTGTTATTAACTTCAGCTGCTGATATGGTGGCAAAATGAAGCTATTTGCACATGCAACAAAAGAAACTTGGTTTCTTTTATTATCATTTAAAAAATAAGGCTGAAACTGTACCAGTTTTATATATTGCAATATTTTCATTTCACGTGATCTGGTTTTGAATTGGTGTATCAATCTGACAGTTGGTCAGGCTTTCTAAGATATGGTACATTACAAGGTGACATGTAGACATAATAGTAAAAGTGACAAAAACTAACTTATGCCTTTTCAGTCATTAATTTTTATTATTTAGCTATCACTTTTCTCACAAGGTTTTATTTTGTGTTTGATATAGTGTCATTTAGTTTTTTTATTAAACTGAATTAATTTTTTCTAGCCCTGAAAGTCTTAAATTTGTTTAATTTTATTTCTACCTTGCTGAAAACATAATTTATTCATAACTTTGATCACCGTCCTAGGTTACAATATTTTTTTTATTATTTATTTAACGTCGCATCAACTGCAACGGTCATTAGCGACGACGTTGGGGTGTAACTTTGTAGATTGGAGGATGAAATGATTTTTTGTAACGTATGAAAATTTGCCGTGCCTGAGTGGGATTCAAACCCAGGACCGCATGATGAGAGGCGAGCACGTTACCAACTACGCCTATGCAGCCGGCGTTACAATATTGTTGGATCACATTCGAATTTTAAGTAAAGAAACTGCTTGTAAGTAATCCTAATATTCATTATACTTTTGAAACCGCGTGGATTATTGCATTCATTTATAATATAAAATTTATTTACTACCTATTCATAAGATGGTAGCCGGCCCATTGATGTAAGCAAGTGGTTAGTTTAATTGGCTTAACCCTTTTATAGGTAGTACTACAGGGAAAAATATTTTGTTGTAAAATGTTAAATTTTGCTTAAGGTCTATAGGGACTTGAATAATGTATTTATAGTGCCAGAACAGTAAGAAAAATCTTTGTTTCGATGTTAAACCCTGGTAAGTATACTTACCAAGGACGTTTATTGAAATGGGAATCACATAATGTTTAGGGGTGAGAATGCTATATAACAAAAAAAAATGTGTAGAATAACTTAACTTTACATTAGCATAAATGCTTGCTTTCCCGTAAAAACTCGAATTTTCTAAGCATTGTACAAAAGTAACAACAAAACAACTCTGTAGCGTACGCTGGTAGAAATTCTTACAGCATTCATGCAACTTAGAAAGCAAATGGTCGCTGCGCGCTAATTGAAAAATGTGGATAGCCTCCTTACCAGAGAACATCTATAACACCATAAAATGCCAATAAGTTTCAACTGCATAGCTTGTTCTTAGATAAAATCGACCTAATTGCCAGTGGTAAGTATACTTACCAAAGACATATAAAGGGTTAAATCCTAGGGTTCTGATTCCCGGTTAAGTCTGCTAACATTTTTGTCATTCATAAACTTCTATTGCCTGTACTTGCATTAATATGTAACAAGAAGATGGCGTGAAATAAAAATATTGATAACACAATCGATTGATTTATTTGATAGGCTTCTTAAAATATTTAAAGAAAAATCTTAGACGTTTTTAGAAAAAAAAGAAGGATATTCTGTGAATACTTCTCTCAATTAAAATGAAGGACTTTTTCCGATAAGCAGGCTTTCTGTAAACGTGATTGTAAAAGAAAACTTGATATAAATTTATAAGTAATATTAACATTAATTTTTTATTTTTTGAAAATTTACTTTATAATACAAAATATTTTTTATTATACACAAATTTCTGTGCGACTACTTAAATTTTTTCCTTACAATAAAATACAATAATTTTTTTTAAACTTTCTGTACTATTTTATACCTAACATTAGTAAAGAAAATGACTGGATTTATTTTCTCTCTTTATTGACAAATTTAGAAATAATGTTTTTGCATTATTAATGTGACTTCGTACTGCTTTCGTTTTAAATATGAATAGATTTAAATAGTTAACGATTATAATGGTTTATACGTGTGCTTCAAGACTAATATTATAAGTAAACATTAATTTCATAATTTATTAGTGGCTACAGTGCTAAAAATTTAAACCGTTGGTCTTTCGTAGTTAAATATATTTTTTGGTTAACTGTGGATGAGAAAGTTATTCTGAAGAATTTATAGGGTTGTCAATAAAGGTTAAAGATACAAGGTTGCTGTATTTCTCCCGGTCTATTTGAAATCCACATAAATCAAGTTTTAAGGATATACCTGTAAATAACCAACAATAAAGTTGACAAAAAAATTTAATTAATACAAAAATATTTCTTAATTATATTATTTACTCTGTATAAATACGAATCGATTTTATTTATGTATTTAACCTATGCAAGTAATTATTTAAATAAGTTTAAAGCAGATTTACTGATTTATTCTGATAACGATTACATAATGATAATTTTTTTATAAATACAAACTTATTCGCATCTATACTATCTTTACTGAAACTTAGAAACGTTGGTAGGCTAGATGCAATTGTTTATGTAAACGTACTTAAATTTGAGGTACCTAATCTTCAAAACTAATTTATCGATTTTGATGAGACTTTCACAGGCGTTTTATGATCTTAAGCTGCTTAATTGACACACTATACTTGTGCTATACTTGAATGAAGAAAATTATTCAAACCGTAATGGCAATATTTCGGAAAAAACCAGAAATTCTGCAAATTTTCTCTAACGCGGCTGACATAGAGCAAGTACAATTTTTATCTAATTTATCAACTGGAAACTAAATTTCTTTTGACGGTCTTGTATACTTTGTCAGCGACTTGTAAAAAGGAACAAAATAAATGATATCATAATGTATTTGTTCTAATAAAAAGGGAAGAAAAAATAACAGCGAGTTTTATTTTTGTACAAAAAATTGTAAATTCACATAAAAGTAATTAAATTAAACTTTTGAACCGTAGAAAAACAAAAATGTCCAGCTAGTGAGTAAGTATTTACGTAAAACATCTGTATAAAAAGTCACAAAGGTTTTTTGAATATGATTTTATGTATTTTAGCCAGTTATTGAAATACAGTTAAAATTTAAATTAAAGACAACGTTAAAAGATAATTTTATGAAACTTTTACAAGGTGAAGCAAAGCCACAATAATTCAAACATGTGTAATTTTGAATATTAAAATTAATAGTTAATAACTATTTTAGATTTGCACGATGAAAATATTAATCATAAAGTACGGCAATTTATATGTAGTTAGTATAATAACATGATATGGGCAATAATAAATGTAGATGTATGATACGTAGTACTGTATTGTCAAATGCAAGTACAGTAACACTCTCTTCGTCACCCATTAGTTTCCCATTAGTTACATAGCTACCGTTTCGCCAAACGTACTGTACTAAGGCTGAAATATTTTTAAAAAATCGATTTTTACACGTTTTTGTGAGAAAAAAAACAGAAAATAGCTAATTACCTAGTTCCCTAATTCCCTAATTCCCTAAAAATAAATAAGTTGTAGGATTTTAAATCCTCTACAACTTTTATTATATACATTTTGCACTAAAATGCATACTATTAAAGTCGCAATCTTAAAAAATTTCAAAAATCCTAAAAAATCTTAAAATTGTTTTTGCGTAAAAAACTATTACAATTTTTTTACGCAAAAACAATCTCCCCCAAGAATTTCAGCAGACATGGCGCCAACCCTATCTTGTAGAGCATAAAAAATATAGTAAATAAGGTGGTTTTTTAAAAAATCGTAGGACGTGTTTTTGAGAAAATCACAAAAAAGTGAAAAATGACACAAATAAACTACTACTTCCGGTTGACCGATTTTGATGAAAATATTCGTGTCGGGTTCTCTAGTTGTATCTAACTTAAGTTTCAAGTTTCAAGTTCGTACGTTGTTCCGTTCTTGAGATATTTTGTTCACACACAGACACACACACACACACACACACACACACACAGACCAATCGCTAAAAACATGTATTTTGGGTTCAGGGGGTCTGAGAACGTGTAGATCCGGTAAAAACTCGATTTCAAAAAATCGACATGAAAACAATACTTTCCTATTCATAAAGGCAAGAGAAAGTAATAAATAAATAAATTTATAAAATTTTGGACCTAAACATTTAACGTAAAATACATTTTTAAAGAAACGAATATTGAGTAAAAGATTTTCAATATGCGTAATTAAATTACGTATCTCGTATATGAAACCCATTTATAAGATTAAACTTTTGAAAATGATGGGTTATATCATTAATACAATAGTTTGTAAAGCTTCCACTTAAGATGATGTTATTGTTGGAACAGCGTAACTCGAAATTCCCTGCAAGTATATAACTTCTGGTTGACAAGAATATATACTTTGAATGGAACGTATAATATTTAAGAAATCTTAAGCTTAGCTTAGCTCAGCATGTGAATTTCTAGAAATTAGGCTTGAATAAATGAACAGAATTGTTGAAAATTATCGACTTGCCTTTCGCATATAAATTTATACGAACAAGAAATAGTTGTTGTTTAATTTATTCAGTGAGTGTTCATCGTCGACGAGTATTAATCCTACTCATGATTTTGAATAAATTCATCTCTCAAAGTTTCCATTGTACGGTAATAACCTTACATTTATTTATTTTGTTAGTAACATAATGGTAGCCCGTGTGATATTCTTCTAGTTGCTGTTAAATATTTAGATATAGAACGCTGCTTTATAATATAATATAAATATCTGGGTGAAAACATCCCATGAAATAACAATGAAATCACAAAATCCGCAAAACAAACACAAAATGTTCACAATAAAAAGTGTCTTTCAATAAATTCAAAACTCCGACATTACAACACCGTAATTCTTCCGGAGATCACATACAGCAGCGAAACAATCTTCAGTCTCAGGAAAATAAACACGGAGCACAGAATCTCAAAATTGGAGCGTCGGATCATCAGGAGATACCTGAACAAAAGATGTTTCTCTGATGGGATATGGAAACCCGTCTCGAAAGAAGAAGAATACAGAAATACAGAACCTCTAGCAGATTAGATGAGAAAAAAAGAGAATTTCCTTCTTTGGACATCTCTTGAGGACCGACTCTTCCAGAATCTCAAAACAAATCATCAACTTTTTCCAAAACAGAAAAACTCAGCCCCACTGGATCAGGGAAATTGGGGAGGACATGAACGGACTCCAAATCTCACTTGAGGACCTCAAAACAAAATCCGGAAATTACCACAGGCTGAAGACCACAAGACGTGAACAGCAGAAACCGACGAAAGGACAGAAAGTTGTGTATTCTGACAAGGAACGGCAGAGAAGATCAGATGGATTGACGGAATACTGGAGAAAGTTCAAGGAGAAAAACATCAGGAAAGGACTCCAAAACCGCAAAAATTGAAATGGCTTTTTTTAGTTTGATGAACTTGTGTAGTCCTATGTGGCTTTAAAAAAAAAAATAAAAAATCTAAATTTCTATAAGATGAACAAGTTAAATAAGTTAACTGCTTCTCAAAAATCGTGTTCTATTTTGTTCATAAGTTAATTGAATTTTTATGATACCTTTCTATCCTTGCTTATTTTAAATTTTCTTCTTTTTAAAAATTCATGCGATAATTTTTCTAATTGTATATTTCTACAAACTTTTTTATTTACTATTTATTTGTTTAGTCAAACCCTTGTCTGCTGAACCCTATCTATCCTTTCCCAGTTCTAGTCTGAAAACTCCTGTAACTAATTTCTTAAATATTTTGATTAACCGAGCGCAGTAGCTAATGATGTGTAGTATTCTTCTTCTTCTGCCTTTTAAGGTTTAAGCATCTCTGCCTGTTCCAAACCTCTCAAACATCTCTTTCTTGGGCGTCCTCGTTCTCTCCTGCCCTCCGGCTAGTAGCCCAGTGTCTTAGGTATTCTATCCTTCCTCATTCTGTGTACATGGTCTAACCACTGCACTATTCTGAGATACCTTGTCGTTTATAGAGGAAATATTGAGTTCTTTCCTTATCTCGGTATTCCTGTAACGATCTTCTCTACTACACCCATACGTACGTCGAAGAAATTTAATTTCAGATGCTTGCAATCTACTCTCCTCTCGCTTTGATAGCACCCAAGTTTCACTGCCATATAGTAGGGTCAGCAACTGCTATTGTTTTATAAAATCTCACCCTCATGTTTTTGCTGGTGCTATTTTTTAAGGTTCGGTGGATAGTTCCGCATATTTTCTGAAATCGTTGCATCTTTATCCTGTTGGCATGTAATGTTGCAAACCTAGATAAAGAAAGTGGGATATATATAAGTGGAATATAGTGGATAGATCTATAGTTGGTTTGTTATTAATGAGAAAAAAATTGCATATAATATTTTTTTTACGTCAACAAACTGACAGTTTTACCACCGCCTAGGTCATAAGATTGTAAGCACTGCTCCTTATCAATACATCAGTTTTGCTTTAACGGTTTTGCTTTTACCATAGCAAAAATCTCACCATGTATTTATTCATTCATTCTTATAAATTTATCACAGGGTCTGGCTGTATAATGATATCCATTACTTATAAATTTCATTTGTTTTTAATCAAAATTTTAAAAAAAACAAGTTATATGTTGGGTAATTCATTGCCCACTCAAAAACTTTAACGTAAATTTTTATTTTATATGTGAAAATATAAATATCAGCTGTAAGATTTCTTACAGCTTCCTTGGGGATACCACCTGTATGCTGGCCATACATAATTTTTTGCTCTTGTTTTCTAAAAATAACTTATTTTTTATAACTAAATGGAGGTTTGTCACACAAAATACATGATAAAATTATTTATTAAACGTGACAAGATATTTTATTCATCTTTTATCCTGTCATACTGGTTTAATACGTTGTAGAGCATAAAGAAGGATCTTTACTTCAAGGTAGGTTTTCTACGTTTATGTAAGAACTGTTGCGATGTGACGTGAGACATTTAAGAAAACTACAAACAACTGCTTTTACAAACTTGGTTGAAGAATTGAGAGACAATGTACAATTCCTCGTTATTCATTTGTAGAATATAGATGTGAATTTTATGTTACGCGCTACTTGGATTGTGATGACGGTCGATGACAATTTTATATTTTATAACAACTATTATTTCTTTAAAGTTGGTAAGTGGTGAATGATTTATTCTAAGTATAATGTATTAACCGAAAAGATAACTTATTTAAAACTCAGAATCGGAAAAAACATTACGGTTGATTGCTTTATTTCACAGAAAAACGCTACTGTTTGTTCACCACGGAACAATAAATTGACGATAAAATGAATAAATTTAGCAAGTAATGTTGCTATAATTTTCTTGAATGAAGGAATTATTTCTAGTTGTTCCTAGATTATTCCTAAATATAAATAAAAATAGGTCTGGATAAAAATTAAATTGATTTTAAATTAAATGTATTGTAGTTGGATATGTAGCAATTAAAAGCGTAAAAGCAAATTATGCATAATGAAACTTATTAAAAATTATATTATTTGTATACGTTTTAGGAAACATAAAAAAAATTAAATAATAATAAAAAAATGTACTATATAAAATAATAAAAAATTTAATTATTTTGTAAAATTTATTGTGATGGAATAATTATTGTTTTGTTTAAGATTTGATTTCTTGACTTCCGGTTTTGGGCCACTTCCAGTCAAAATCGGAACTTCAAATCAAATTAGGCCCACTAACATTTTGTGTAAATGATGAATCCGAAAACCGTTTGTTGCTATCTCTTGTAGTTTCTGACATCCGGGTGTGACGGATGGAAAAAACAAAATGATAGATGACGATTTCAAAAATTGCCACCAATGATAACAGGTGTGTAATCGGTTTTGTCGATTCTAATCTTGATTGCTATACAAAAATATAACTAGGTATTAAAAATTCATTATGATCGAAACCAATAATCATCTTGTCTAAATCCATAAATCACTAAGTAGACGCGCTCAAACAATTTTTAATTTAAATTTTACTTTTAGATCGTACTATTTCCGTTTATATATTACAAAATTTACTAGAGCAAGAAGTTCTCTGAAATTCAATTGAGATACTACAGTCAGCAACTCGGTTGAGGATTTATATACCAGGGCTGAGAAATCTGAATTAAGCCGGAAATGTATTAGTAATGAAAACAGAATATCACTTCGCCCTTAAACCATCATTTCTATTTTCAGTTAATAGTTGGTTTACGTTCCATTAAGTATCTGCATTTAGTTTTTTTTGTTATCAAACTAAAAAGTATTTTTATTTTAAATATTACCAACCTTGTAAATTATTTCAAATTAAACTCGTTCAAAGTTTCACGATATACTTTAATAGTATCTACTCTCAATTAGAAAGAAAATTATTCAGGTAAATTAAAAACTTATTACCGAATGATTAAAAAACTACTCGAACCAAATAATTTCGACTATACATATCTAATAACGATTTGACATGTGTAATTGTATAATAGCCTTTATATATATATATATTTTATTATACTTATTGAGTTTTAAATATTTGAAGTGTTTAGCCTGGTTTTTGTTTAAATTTAATATCTAATTTAATTTACAATTTTTTTCTTTTGAGTAATTTTATTTTCCTTCTTTAGAATTGGCTTCTCCTCTGAAGTTTCTTTTACTACTGTCTCAATTTTTAAATGAATCGATACACTTTCAATTTTATAAATGTATGATCCTCCACAAAAATGTAGTGTATCAGCAACGTATTTGTACTAAATTATAATAGAAGATATTACTACATAAACAAAATGTAAAAACTCGTAAAATCAATATTAATAATTTGATTATTTTAGATCGTTTACTGGTTTTCAACGTTATTAATTTTTTTAGATCTGGAAAACTATCCCAGGATCTTCGGTTAAGTAACCGATAGCGTTGCCAACAAAGCCACTGAGGTACCATTCGATTATTCTTAAGTATTTTCTATCGCACAAAAATTTATATATTATGTAGCCTCACTTATCTAAGCGCTTATTTATATTTCTGCGTCAACATGGTCATTAGCGACTAAATTATTTTATGTAACTATTGGTTTTAAGAAATTAAAAATTAAGAACTAGCCGGGAATCGAATTCAGGAAATTTGCTTTGCAATTTAGCTAACTAATTCACCACAGAGGCCACCAAAATATCTGTCTTTTGCAATTAAACTTACGTGATTGAAATACTTGAAACTATGCACGAAATGTCATTCTCAAACAATAATTACAAAGTTTTGTGTGTTAGCTGTAGGAAGGATTTGCTAGTCACTTGAAAAAATGTGTATAACAAAATCTAGAACAAACCAGATGACGTACGAAAAGGACCGATTTTTTAAATTTATTCCACAAAATACTCATTTTATAATCACCAGGCTCAACTTTTGTCTAAACCGGAGTAGCTTATTACTTGTCAGAGAGTGTAATAATGTTTTGTGCATTCACCCAATGTGGCTCTCAGTTT
The DNA here is from genome assembly GCA_035578175.1 of Catonia carolina. Taxonomy (NCBI): domain Eukaryota; kingdom Metazoa; phylum Arthropoda; class Insecta; order Hemiptera; family Achilidae; genus Catonia; species Catonia carolina. Next base: position 6,818,706 of record JAQMRL010000018.1, read on the forward strand.
GTCTTTTCATGTGGTTACCCAAACCCACTCGCCGCAAATTTACCACAGTACGAAAACACAAACTGGCTCACTTAGTTTAGTGGTCTGACACTCTAAAAGCACGTCCAGTTATGCAAGAAACTTTATCAGATCAGATAACATTAAACAAAGTAGGACTTTATAGATTCCGTGATATATTTGATAGATTTTTTAAAACAAGGATACTAAAGTATAAAAATTAGCTCTGAAATTTTGACAGTCATCCATAAACTTCTGTCATAACTTTTCTTAAAATATATTTGATCGTAACGGTAGATATATACTATATTTTATAGAAGTAAAAATAAAGTAATGTGGTTGAGATACAATCTATGGCAGCAAAAGAAATGAAATGTAACAGTAAGAAATATGTCAGATAGCAAAAGGTCAATAATGTCACGTGACGTCAGAGTGGCAGAAATAAGATTAAATATAAATTTTACTCTTATGTCTAACGGTTTAAAAGACGAAAACCATTTTTCTTTTTCTTTTTATCCGATATTTCATCTTTATTTATAATTGAAAAAGTAATATTACATCCACTTCTATTGAAACATTACTCAGTGGTAATCGGTACGTGTAAAATTGTAGTGATAGAATTAAATATAAAAATTATTAAGAATTATTTTAACATAGAAAATAACCCGTTCGAGGGAAATAACGTGGAAAATTTAATCTTGTGAAATTAATTATATAAAAGGAAATTTAATGTTATAGTTATCCTGAGAATCAAGTAATTTAGTTTTTACACGGACGTTATAAATTACCTGATTGAAGATAAAACGTGTGCTGGTAAACCACTCAATTGTGTAAAGACTTTGTTAATTCATCAACGTCACGAAGAATTCACACTACTTTTGTCGTTCGTCTACAACAACCCATTGAAAACATAATCATCTGAAAATAATGACATCAATTCATTGTTACAATGATTCTATTTTTATTATGAATTAAATAATTTTCTTCTGGCTTGGTCTTAGTTCTCTGTTGTTAAGAATCTGATATTAAATAAATCTGTTGTGACAATGTTTACTCGCAGCCCTTAAAACACGTGAAAATTATATTTATATTAATAAGGGCTAATATTAAACTACTATGGAGTTTCAGTTTTTCGAACTAGTTGGTATTAGAACGGTTCTGATAATCAAATAGTTCGGATAATAAAACTTGCTAAATACTGTAATTTGATATGCTGTACCGTAACAATGTATAAATATAACCTAAACGGTAACAATGTAATATAACCAAATTGTTTAATAGATTAATTAAGGCTAACATAAATTTTAGTTAAAAAAACTAATTTATCGCATTTATTGCAACTGTACAGTAAGTCTACTGAAGATTATAAAAACAAATGGAAAAATACAGAATTTCAAAACTGAATAAATTATATGAAATATTTTTTAATGGATGAAACATATATTGAGTTTTCTTTTGAACTAAGACTGAATTTTTTGTAGATGCAACAGTTCTCATTCAATTTAGTAACAATGCTTCAGCAGCACTAAATTCAGATTTTGTTCGCACCATACCATTCAGTTTCTTGGGCAGAAAATACCTCTGCGTGAGTAAATTTGTATTTTTTTCCATCGATGGTGTTTGGGATAATTGACGGTTCGGATGACTGACGTTCGGATAATCGACGCTTCTGTTTGTTTTTAATGCGCAGCCTTATTGATAGTTTTAGAAGTGTATTCAATGGTTTTATTTTCTCTTCCAATTACACTCCATAACTTAGTTTCTTCGAGGTATCGCTTTAAGAATATTAATCCCGATTTTCAATATTACATTTCTTTTGGAATGTACAAAAATAATCTTCGATAATAGTATATATATTTTATTTAGAGGTAGTTGTCTCTCTGTCCCTTTCTTTTTCCCCTCAGAAGCAATTTAACTTTCCTTTTTATCTGTTACGAAAGATGTTTGCCGATATTGAGAACTGTATCTCTTCGGAAAAAGATAGAAGTAATATGTATTGCATTAGAGTAATCACCGTTTTTTACCCTTTAAGCAGAAGAGATCAAAATGTAAAAGTGCCTTGAGTTTTCTGTTCAATCCCTAGATAACAATTTTGCCGAATTTTAGATCATTAAGTGATTGAAAGTGAGAGAATTAGTGATGAGTAAGTAAGTGGGTCAGTGAAGGTTTACATACAGATTTTTCCATGGTCAGTTACTTCTAGTAAAACGAGGTCAAATTTCACGAATGTCAATCAGGATTACGAGATTTGTGAAGCTAAATAAATCTTGGTTCACAAATAATTTTCTTTAATTTTTATGTAGAAAAAGATTAATATTTATTGTCACAAAAAACTTTGATTAAACTTTTGATCAGTGAAGAAGTAAATTTTATCTAAGACAGGGCTACATTTTGTAAGATAAACAGTAATTGGTATTTATAACCACTAACATAGTTTTGGTTACGTTTTGTAGGATATACAGTAATTGGTATTTATAAGTGCCTAACATAGTTTTAACTGAAAGGGAACGTTAACAGATCGCTTCTTGATTTATTCGGTAGGGTACCAGTCTGCTAAGCTGTGATCTAAGGTCAGGAAATAACCCAAAGTTACTATTAGGTTAAACTGCTTCAAATCCAGGGGGATCGCTAATGACCTTAGCTGTTGATGCATCTATAAACTCCGAAAACAAACATCAATAGAATTTAATGATTAAAATATTAGTCCTCTACTGTACGAAACAGCCCAACGTAATGTAGGTACTGAAAATGTTCGCCATGACGTTTTACTCTTTTCAAAGCTGAGGTCTAGCTCGTAGTTTTAATTAATAGTTTGAAATTAGTTTTTATTACATCTTTTGCGCTTGTAAAGGTACCAGTTTAATTTTATCTTTACTTTTGCCATCATGATAAGACTTCCTTCTGTGATAAAATCAGCCTTGCCATAAACGTTTTTTTTAATCTATATTTGTTTTTCACTCGTATAGTGCCAATTTTAGACAACTAAAGGTGACTTTAGACGTTTAGAAGTTATTTTAGCGATCACAATCTCAGCGTTCGTTCACTGTATGCTTTTCTTCTTTCTTCCGTCCACCTGGTGTTCTGTTTTTCCTCTTCATGGAAGCTCTTAAAGTCCGTAATTACTTGTCTGAATTCCGTCCGGTTTATTAAGTTTTCTCAGTTTATTTCGGTTTTCTTAGTTACCTTTCTGACTTCTTTAAACTATTTATTTGACACATTAGTCTATTCTTCAGTTTCCTCAGTATTTGTTTTATTAACCGTTTGTCATCCATTCTTAACAGGAGATTTAATCACAAATATATTTGGGAATTGTTAATTTTTACAACAAATTTTGGAAAAAAGGACGATACATTTAAAACCTGCCCTTCCACGTCTAGGAGCTTCTTGGAAAGAAAGTAAGAATTCAAAAAGGTCATACGAATATAGCATGTACGGTTTCATGTTAACGATAATTATTAAAACGTAAACTAGAAATTTTATTGTTTTTTTGTAACTGTGGCGTTGCCAAAGATAACGGTATGTGTGTGTGTGTGTGTGTGTGTGTGTGGGTGTTTAATTAATTAACCCCAAAATTTCAGTCTCTTACATAAAAATCTGGGAAGAATGAGCAGTTCTACGTACGCATGCTATTAACAATTCTCTGAATCCGACTTTAAGTAAAATGAATAGCCTTTTTAAAAGGAAACAGCAGGATTTTGTTTTAGAGGTGACTGTGTGTCAGAAAAGCCTTTAAACAAAGCGTGAAATTAAAGCTTGCGGTAATGGTTATCACTCTGATGGGTTGAATTCTATACAGTCAAAAGAGAATAAGAGAGAACAAACAACTGAGTAACATATAAATTTCACCAAGTATCCAGAATCCACACTCTAAGCACAAGCATTATTTATTTTCTACCAGCCTTTTATATTCAAACGATCAAATAAAATATGGATGTCATTAAATATATGTTTGTCATAGCAAACATATTATGTACTGTTTCAAATTTTATTATTTACCTTATTCAATTATTTAAACTGCTTCCAGTACAACTTTTAATTTAATCTGCTTTGTGTTGGTCTGATGTACAAAGGAGAGTATTACAGATGTGCTCCGGTTTTTATTCAAAGCTTTACATTAAAAAATATAGACAGAAACTGCTAACAATTTTTACTTTCGGTTTTTGTCAAATTTTCTAACGATTTAAAATGTTTTATTTTTCCTGAAAGTAACTAAATTGGCGGATGTCGTTTTATAGTATTACCGTTCGCACGCACTTTAAAGTTTCTGCTGTTGTTTTCATTATGTTAACTGTTTGGAAGGTTCTGGAACATTCTGTCTGAAAACTTTTAGAAAGTTGTAGAAGCTAGCCTACATAAATACCCTATGTGTGCACTAGTGAATATTTGAGGAGTCTTCTTTGTGAACTTGTACGCGTAAATTTGAATAAAGATTATTGTATTTTAGAGTTCCATATCTTGTTATTTATTTACGAATTAAAAAAGTAACTAACAATCATCCAGAGATTACGAACAACATATTACACAAAGATCTACACATTCCTACATTTTAACAAGAAATTAATACATACAGTACAAAACACCAAACACACGTATCACCTTGCCATTTCACTGAAAATTCAAACAACGTTTGCAGACTGAAACGAAGACATGATACGGACTTAATTTAAAGCGGCAAGACAATACGTAAGAAGTTTCCCACTTGGAGCGTTTTCTCTTTTCATGACATAGAAAAGAAAACTTATACTATTATTCTGCTTAAGAATAGATCTTAGATTTTGCTGTAATACAAAAAAATTAAATGTAGCGATTGTAGTCACTTTATATTAGTTTATAGGCCTAGTAGACAACCAGTTTACAATTTTAATATATTGGGCTTACGTACAGTACATGCGAAAGCCCTCACTTGTTCGCTCACTGGTAAGTGTTAACCTATTCTTCAATGTGTACAACTCGTTACTTTTGCTCCATTATTCAATATTGTATGTTCAGAATATTTTGCTGCTTTATAAATTTTCTACTAGCTACAATAATTATTTAAATAAACGTACGTGTTAAATTCGTTGTTATTAATGCACTTCAACGGTGAAATTTTGAAAAGTTTAAGTTAACGCTTTTTTTCTGTAGAATAACGAATAAACTAAGCGTTGGATGATCACAAATTTAAATACAAAAATTGTAATATTTTAACTTTGGTATGTATATTTTTGGCCAAAAAGTAATTTTATTAAAAGCCCCTATTTTATGGGAAATTTTTTCCAGAAAATTGCTAATGCCGCTAAACAAAGTGTCGGATGATAAACATTTAACTGTGCCTATACCAAAAGTTGTATCATTGTTAATGTTTGTTAATTCTTTTTTATGCATATCTGGCCTAAAATATACTTTAAAGCTATAATTTAAAAAAAACATTGATTTTATAATGTTTTCTATTTTATTGTCTTAAAAGAGGAATTTTATTAAATTGTTTTCTAGCAAACATCAACCACTCAAGTTGAATCTTCTTGCAAAATCTTCATGAATCTGAGCCTTGTGGTCTTGAAATTTTCTTTATTTCTTCAAATCGTTATTTTTTTCAACCCGTTTATCATAACCATAATGTAAAGCTAACACAACTAGTGTCTTACCTAATGTTGATCCCTTCCTTTCTACCCTTACGCTTCGGAACATTTTCACTAATTGGTTAAAACTTTTTTTTTTAAATTAATAAGTAACAATAACTTTTTTCTTGATCAAATAAAATAAATAACCTAAATTTATTGTATTTTGTATATAAAAATGTAAACATTTTTAAGAATTGTCGTATGTCGTATTTAAAAGAATATATTGAATCAAATATTAAATAAATTAAATAAACAAATACTTAAAAAACTTATTTGTTGGTGAGCTTTATTAATTTACACATCATTACATCCTGGGACTACGGGAACTCAACTAGAATTGTGAAGTTTGAAGGATAATTAATTGAATTTTACGTTAATTATAATTAAGTAAAACTCAACAAATTTAAACCAACTTTTAGGAGTATAATATTACACATAATACGTTTAAATGATTAATAAATCCACTATGACTTATTTTCGCTTTGCGTTTGCATTTCCAAAAGATAAGAAATTTCATTTTTTATGAAAGGTCGGTTAAACTTTATTTTTATCTGTATCTATAAATGTACAACAGAAACTTTTTAAATAAATTAATATACATAGACCTAGTTGTTATCTGATTGTTAACTTTTAATCCCCTGGCCAACGTTGTAGATTAGTTAAGGAAATAAATTAAAGAATTAACTAAAGTATTACATTACATAAATAGAACCTTTTTGTTTTCATGACGTATTATTTTTGAAAGCTAAACACGAAATATAATTTATTTCACCAAGACAAAATGAAAATAACATTTTTTTTATACCGTACCGTAAAATATTGTTTGTATTTTTTTACTCATAAGTTGATATAAAAAGTTGTTATACTATTTTTCAGAGTGATTAGCTCTGAACGTACGCATTGCCCCCTTCCCACTACATAGCTAGCCAATGACTTGCCAGCAACGTTGCCAACACTTGCTCTCATAGCTCTTTTATATATTTCATCAGCCATTTTTGGTCTTTCAATTACAATAACCTATGAACATACAAACAGATGATTATATTATAAAGTATTGCATGTCACAGCGCTCTATAATCGATGTGTTCAATACGAGATGCAAGACACGAATGAACTACTAACATTACACGCATGCGTGTAATGTTAGTCACGCTGAAACATTCGTACAGTCTGACAACGCTGGCAGACGTTCTGATTGGTCTAAAAGCGTGGAACAGCAGAGTTCATCAACCGTAAAAAGCATTATAGTTCATTTATTATTACGTTAATAAGCGTTCTAAAAGAGCTGGAAAAGTATTATGCCACTTATCTCTAAGGTCCATTTCGGGATCTGAATAAATTAAATACTTAACACACTATTTTAAAATTTAAGTATTTATTACAACTAAAAATTACAATTAATAAAGTGACTAAAATCTACAGGTAAATTACTTAAAATAAATAACAAACTAATTATAATTAAGTAATAACAATAAATAAACTTAACCAATTTACTAAATACTACTTAAAAAACTAATACAGAATAAATAACCGTTAAACAATAGACAGTAATTCACAGCAACGTTGATCTTTTCTAACGTACTGTTATGCACTACGTAATTCGCTCACCGAATCACAGACAAATCGAAACTGATTCACTAAATACATCGCTTCGCTTATAAAGGTGAATCTATGGTGATTTCGAGAGGGACAAAGATTTTCGGTACCGTATTATAGTAATAAAAATACAAAATCCTCCTGACGGCTTCTGTATAAAACTTAACAAACTGTAAACAAATTATGATTGAATAAAAGATGTTACAAAAAGGCCAATAATCTAAATAGGTAGTCACCCGACTCTTTCACAATAGTCGTACAACAATAGACAGGCCTACCTGTACTGTACATAACCATTTTTACATTACATAATGTTTCTAACTATTTCTTGGGAACCCTATTTATCACTATTATTATTTAAGTTGTTGTTTAGGTCATCAGCCGAAAGGCTGGTTTGAACCTGTAGAGGTTTTACTAAGTAAAACGAGGAATGAGGTAGTTTACCATTGCCTTCCTCACTGAGTGGAAAAGTACGCTTATCAGCATGCCGAGCCCTCTGAAAAGCACATATTTTCCACTCTGCAAATGACACCTTCACTTCATTCACCACAGGGTCTGGCTGTATAATGAAATTCATTACTTTCAGAGAAGATAACTCTGATTAGTGTCTTTTACACCTCTACCTCTTCTGTTCTTAAATAGTTCAGTCATTTAATTGGCTGGCCATGTGATAAGAAACAGAACTATTTATTTTAGCCCTGCAATGAGTCGAGTGTAAATAATTACACGATATTATATTGTAATTATAATTACTATAGTAATTATTTAGTAATTAATTAATAACTAATTTACTTACTATAGTATTACTTTTAATTACTATAGTAATTATTATAGTAATTATAATTACTATATATATTGTAATTATATTGAAAATAATTACAATAGTCTGATTGAGTGTAAATAATTTGACACTCCACCTGTCTGTTATGTTATTTTAATTAACATATTTAAAATCTCGGTCCTCCTCAAAAATTCTTGATCACACATTCCCTTTAGATATATGGTCACAGTATTAAATCTCCTGTTTGAGATATTAAATGGTTAGATAGTTAGTTCAGCGGAAAACATTTGAAAATTGATTAGGTGTAATGACTAAAAATTCATTTCATTCAGGGATGATGTCAAGTAATTAATATTACTTATATTTTATAACGTACATATGAGTATTTTATCAACATAGAATTAGTGAACTTATTTGAAATGCGATTACTCAGAGAAGATTTACTCTGATACGACTTTGACATTGAGCAATGAACCGAAAATTTAGGTTAAGTTATTAGCATGCACAGACACACATACACCAACTCAATACCGTACATCCTTTGTCCTAATAATCATGTCTATCAGGTTATTTGAGGTTGGCTTAGAGTATTTGGCTGCTTGAGAAATTATCTAATGAGTTACGAGTCTCATTAATCATACTGGATTGAACGGAATTATAAATTACCAGAATTAAATTAAACTTAATAAAGAAACAAACAGAAATGAAATAAAACAAAACGTCCCCATGAAAGGAAAGACCGTGAAAACTTCCACCGAATTGATAGATATATAAATTAATGAATAAGAAAATCTTTGAAACACTGCTCAGTATTTTCTTTCCAAAAATAGGTTTTACTTAATATATTTTCCGTCTTATACAATAAACCGTGAATTAGGTATTTTACTGTCAAAAAATTAGGCAATACAAAAACATCTTAAATAATGTCGTTAAACTTTTCATATTCATAGGAGAATCGTGTTTTCATCCATCAAACTACAAATGTAAATTTAACAAAACTTGAGTCTCCTGCATGACATAATAATAATATTATCCCATAAATAAAGTAATAAATGTTACAATAAAAATTATAAAAAATAGTTTTTATTTATTTATAGTGTTACGTTCGAAAATGAATGATGAAAAAAAATGCAGACGTACTGGGAATTGAACCAGAAATATACAAATGATAACCAATTTTTTACTAGTCCTAGATAAGATACAAAAGTAAACGGTTTTCTTTTTTTCTTGATAATTCAAGTTTTTTATGTACTAATCTTTTCATAACGTTTATTATTAATGTAATTACTCCTACTTACTGTTAATGAGATAATAATATACAGGATGTTTCATAAGGAACAAATCATACTTCAGGAACTGATTACACAGCTATAAATAAGCAAAACGTTTCCAATAAACATGGGTTCGAAAGCCATTCTTCAGCGAGTTACGGCTAGCAAAAGATTTTGCTTGGAATTCAGTTCCTCCTGTGAAATGAATTCATTCTTAAATTTTTAGGGCATTAATTAAGGTTGATAATTAAACAAGTTTTATGCAAAATTAGTTGAAAAACTGAATAAAATCTGTCCCACGTCTGTAAATACAAATGTTCCTGAGATATTTGACAAAATACGGAAAATTAGATCTCGAAAAACATGTCTTTCTTAGGTTTGAAGTTTATTAACTTTGTTAAATTGGTAAAAAACATGTAAAAATTTTAAACAAAATTTGTAGAGAATTTATTTCTGAAGAGAATGATGTAAAATAGTCCAGTAAAAAATAAACACAAACTTTATAAAATCTGATTTTTATTAAATTAAAATACACGAAATACAGTATTTCAACTTTTTGTTTTATTTTTCGTGTATTTTAATTTAATAAAAATCACATTTTATAAGGTTTGTGTTTATTTTTTACTGGACTATTTTACATCATTCTCTTCAGAAATAATTTCTCTACAAATTTTATTTAAAACGTTACATGTTTGTTTCCAATTTAACAAAGTTAATCTACTTCAAACTTAAGAAAGACATGTTTTTCGAGATCTAATTTTGTGTATTTTGTCAGATGTCTCAGAAATGTTTGTATGTACAGAAGTGGGACAGATTTTATTCAATTTTTCAGCTAATTTTGCATAAAACCTATTTAGTTACCAGCCTTAAGTAATGCCCTAAAAATTTAAGCATGAATTCATTTCACAGGAGGAACTGAATTCCAGGCGAAATCTTTCGCTAGCCGTAGCTCGCTAATGAATGGTTTCGAACCCATGTTTATTGGAAACTTTTTGCTTATTTATAGCTGTGTAATCAGTTTGAAGTATGATCCGTTCCTCATGAAACACCCTATATAATAATAAAATTTACGAAGTATTACTATATGTTACAGACAGGTTTCGTTTATTTTCTAGGTATTTGTATTTTGTACTACTATTATTAACATACCGTATTGTACTGTATGCATGGATATAAAATAAAATTTTATTATTATTATTTTATTAAGTATTTGCAAGGTTTACAAAAATACTTTTTTATTTGTGGTGTACTGAATAGTTCTTTTTTTCCTGCGCTGTATCCGATATTCTTTAGGCCCTGCACTATATTTTACGCTCTCCCTCTAAAATACTTTACTTTGACATCGAGAATAAAGCTATTATTTTTTAATAGAGCTATTTTTTTTCTAATACGTATAAAGTATTATAGTGCACCACTATTGTAGTAACAATAATAGATATAAAATAATGTAATAATAGTTTTCCAACTCCAACTGACAGGTCATTGTGTCACACCGCTACACTCTCCATGTGTCTTGATATTTGCTAAGCGGCATGTGTCTATCTGATCCGCGGCTCAAGGCTCTGCCGCCTAGTGGGGGCTAGTGATCTGGAGCGGTTGATTTTGGAAAACAAAAATGGTAAATTTTATTACTAACTTGGATTCCAAATCTTTGTGTAAAATTGTAAGTATAACATTATCAAATGTTATCAAACGAAGTACTTCAAGGCCATGTAGCTAAAGTTTTCCTTAACCTACCGGTTTGTTGAGAAAACTCAAAACACCAGCATTTTGGCTTTTTGGGGCTTGCCGTTTTCATGTTTTTATTTATTTACAAATTCAAAACGGTTTTTCTGGCCAATATTTATTGGCAAAACGTTACACGTTCCCACAACATTACGGAGAATTCATTAAATTTTAGTTCGGGGTCCTATGGAGGTCGCTACTCTCAAATATATTTTAAATTTTTAGAATACAAATAATATTTTAATGGCATGTTATTTAGCGAACAAAATTACATAAAAACTTGGCAACCCGAAAATTTTCAGGTCGCAAGAGGAAACATTAATATAAAACTTCAAAACCTTCAAATTTAGAATTTTGAAACTTCTAACATCATCTTTAAACTTTCGTATCTTCAAACTTCAAAAATTGTGATCCAACCAACCCATTTGACGGCCGAACTTCACCTTGTGGCAAAGTGCGGGCGCGCAGCGCACGCACTTCCATAGTTCTGATCCACTTATGAATTCTGATCCACTTAGGCTACCCCTCTGAGGCTGGAACACGTAAGCGGCGCGAAGCGCCGCTTGAGTGGCGAGTTTAATACTAAATGAGAGTTTTACAGGAAAAATAATAAAAATAGAGTAAATAAAAGATTGTCAACTGACCAGCAATATTTTTATGAAAATTATTTAAAAATAAAATCATTAGAATAACGCAGTTGGTTTTTTTATTTTACAGTAAAAAAACCTTTTAGCAAATGAAATTTTCAATAATTAAAAACAATAGGTAACATTCAAACGTTTAGAATTTTTAAAGCTAAGTAAGGTTAAAAATTATAGACCGTGAAAGTTTAATATACTTTATGTAAAAGTAGAAACACCTCATGTAAGATAGGTAACGTCGGAGTATAGGTGTGAATTTCATTACATTAGATTATTTTGTTAATGTTGGTGCGATGATAACGTAAAGCGTCGCTCAAACTTCTGTTGTACTACACCTACAGACCACCGAACGCCGCTATCTCTTCATCAAAACAGGTGTGTGTTTACATGAAGGTGCAACAGGTGTTCTCTCTTCAGTTACCACACGAGAGACTGTACTACAGCTCGGTATCTCTAATTCTACGAGCGCAACCCACACCACCCTTCACTATTGTATGTGGTCTACCGTTCAATAACCATCGATCCTAGGCTACTCTACTCTGGCTTTCGGTTCATTTATGTTATTTATTCGGTTCAATTCATTAGTATTATTATATGCTTGGATCATTTCAAATTTAAAAATAGGCTATTCATCAAATACTGTGTTACTAACTCTACTCATCTTCCATAAATTATATGCATCTAATTCACTGATAAACAGATTTTGACAAAATAATTTTCCCTGATATCTTTTAATATTTTGTGAAACACATATAGCTTTCCCTTGCCAATGCAAATAATGACCAATATAACCTAACATTACATTAACATTAGTAATAAAACGTTACAAATAAACAAAAAACTAACCTCAAAAAACATAACCTTATTTTAATCATGAATGAAAGACGCTAAATGAAAATCAACCTCAGTTAGGCTTAAAAATACGGAAAATCACATTTCACGCTAAACTAGGCTCTGTAGATAAAATAAAAGTTGTAGATCTTTAAATTTTATTATATACACCTTTGTCGTAAAATGCATACTAAGGCTGAAATCTTAAAAAATTCAATGTTTTACAGATTTTCATGAAATAAAAACAGAAAATCACTAATTACCGCTAAACTAAGCGTTACAAAAACATTTTTTAAATAAAAGTTGTAGAGTTTTCAATTGTCTACAACTTTAATATAGGCCTATTTACGTTTTCCCTAAAATGCATTTTAAGTACATACATTTTTACGTACATGGAACCGTTAAAAATTTATTTCAAGTTTTTTTGAAAATTCCATTTTTCTGAATTTTTTTTTTACTTTTTTTTTTGTCATCAGTCTCTCGACTGGTTTGATGCAGTTCTCCAAGCTGTTCTACCTTGCGCAATTCGTTTCATATCTACATACCTGTAACACCCTACATCTTTCGTAATTTGCTTTATATATTCTAATCTTTGCCTCCCTCTACAATTTACTCCCTCAATATTACCCTCCATTATTGATAGCCCAATACCTGGATGTCTTAGGATATGCCCCACTAGCCTATCCCTTCTTTTGGTAAGATGCTTCCATATACTTCTTTTTTCATCCACTCGCCTAAGAACCTCTAAATTACTTATTTTGTCCACCCACCTAATCTTTAACATTTTCCTATAACACCACATTTCAAAAGCTTCTATCCTCTTCCGCTCTACAGCCCCTATCACCCACGTTTCACTTCCGTATAATGCTACACTCCAAACATAATGTTTTAAGAAATTTTTCCTAATCTGTAAATCAATGTTTGTAGTCAGTAAGCTGTTTTTCATTTCAAAGGCTTTTCTAGCTTGAGCAATTCTACTCTTGATATCACTCGTGCTTCTACCATCCTTTGTTATTTTACTCCCTAGATAGCAGAATTCCCCAACTTCCTGTATGTTTTCGTTGCCTACTTTTAAATTTCCCATCTCTTCTAAACCACTCTTGCTGCTGCACAACACTTTCGTTTTGTTCTTATTAATTTTCATGAAGTAATCCTTCCTCAAGATCTCATCCATTCCATTTAAGGCATCCTCTAGTTCATTCTTTGCCTCGGCTAATACTACTATATCATCGGCGAATCTCAGCATTTTTATTGTCTCTCCTTGAATTTTTATTCCCGCGTCAAATTTCTCCTTCACTTCATTTATAGCCTCTTCTATATACAAGTTAAAAAGTAGTGGTGACAAAGAACAACCTTGTCGTACACCTTTTCTTACAGCAGCCTCTTTTTCGTACCCCTCGATTCTCAAAACAGCCGTTTGATTCTTATACAGACTGTAGATAACTTTCCTTTCTTTGTATTTAATTCCTAGCCTTTTCAAAGTTTTAAACATTTTACTCCAGTCCAGATTGTCAAATGCTTTCTCTAAATCTACAAATGCCATAAAAGTAGTTTTATTTTTCTGTATCCTTTTCTCAATAATCAGTCTCAGAGCCAATATTGCATCTCGAGTTCCCATTCTCCTTCTAAATCCAAATTGGTCATCGTCCAATACTTCTTCTACTCGGTGTTCTATTCTCCTGTATATAATTCTTGTCAGTATCTTAGATGCATGGCATGTTAGGCTGATAGTTCTGTAATGTTCACACTTCTCCGCTCCTGACTTTTTTGGTATTGGAATCATAATATTTTTTTTAAAGTCCGATGGTACCTCTCCACTCTCATAAATTCTGCACACAAGTTTGTATAATTTGTTTTGAGCAACTTCGCCACATCGTAATAATAATTCCGATGGTATGTTATCTATTCCTGGTGTCTTATTCATATTCATATCCTTAAGTGCCCGATCGAATTCTTCTCGTAGTATAGGGTCCCCTCTTTGATCTTCTTCAACATCAGTTTCTTGTTCTATCGCATCATATTCTAATTCTTTTCCCCTGTAGAGTTGGTTTACGTATTCCTTCCATCTTTCAGCTCTCTCTTGGCCATTCAACAATGGTTTGCCACCTGCGCTTAGTAAATTATCAGCTTTCATCTTTCGTTCTCCAAAGTTTTCCCTTATTTTTCTGTAAGCTGCGTCCACTTTACCAACTGCCATTTTACTTTCAATGTCCGTACATTTCGCTCTGATCCACTCTTCCTTCGCTTTCTTACACCTTTTGTTTATGGTATTTCTCAAGTAGCAATATTGCCTTTTACCTCTCTCGTCCTTTGCGTTTTTATATTTTCTTCGCTCATCCATCAGTTCTAAAATATCATTAGTAATCCACGGTTTCCTACCTCTTCTTTTAGTATGTCCTAACCATTCTTCCGCTGCTTTCACTACCACCTCCTTGAAGTTTATCCACTCCTCCTCTACACTTCCTGTGTCATTACCTCTTTCTTCTATCCCTTTTTGAATACTCTCCTGGAAACCTACCTGGTTGTCTTGTTCTCTTAGTTTGTCTACATCCCACCTAGCATTTCCCTGTCCCTTCTTCAGTTTTTTAAGTTTAAGCCTGCTATCCATTACTACTAAGTTATGATCACTCCCTATGTCTGCACCTGGATAGGCTTTACTTCATAATCTGGTTTCTGAATCTTTGTCTAACCATTATGTAACCTATTTGGTATCTTCCCTTGTCACCTGGCATCATCCAAGTGTATAACCTCCTTTTGTGATTCTTAAAAAGTGTATTGCCTATCACTAAATTATATTTGGAGCAGAAATCTACCAGCCGACTTCCTCTGTCATTTCTCTTCCCTAGACCATATTCTCCGACTATCTTTCCTTCTTTTCCTTCTCCAACTACTGCATTCCAGTCTCCCATAACTATCAAATTTTCATCACCCTTGACATATTTTATTACTTCATCTAATTCCTCATATACTTGTTCTATTTCTTCCTCTCTGTGTGAAGACGTAGGCATGTAGACCTGCACTATAGTGGTAGACTTTGGTTTCGTATTTACTCTAACCATGATAATCCTATCACTACACTGCTTATAGTAAGTCACTCTTTGTCCAGTTTTTTTATTCATTACTAGACCCACTCCTCCCTGCCCTCCGATGGCTTTAGTGTTAATAACCCTATAATCCCCTGACCAAAAGTCTTGATCATCATCCCAGCGTACCTCACCAATGCCTACAATATCTAACTTCAACCTATCCATTTCCCTTTTTAAATTCTCTAACCTACCAGTTTGTTTTAAACTCCTAACATTCCATGTTCCAACTCGCAGAATTTCAGAAACTTTTATTTTTTTGATGAAGTCCCCTCTGATAGTCCTCGCCCGGAGATCCGAATGGAGGACTAGTTTATCTCCGGAATGTTTTACCAGAGAGGACGCTATCATAAATTTTTTTATATTTTGAAGTTCTCGAAGTTCTTGAAGATTTTTTTTACTTATTTTCGTTAATACCGTGAAGTATTTTGTAAGCATACCTGTTCGTTATATAAATGGCAAGAAGGCCAACGTTATGAATAAAGAAGAATTTTATTCACACTTTTGAACAGGACACGTTATCTTTAAAAAAAATTAAAATTTTTAATTTAAAGAAAGAAAACGTTCTTCTTGACAGACTAGCAGACTAACATCCGCGCTTACAAAATACACGACGGTGTACAAAAATATACCGAAAATTTTCAGAAAAATTGAATTTTTAGACTAAATTTCAATTTTTAACGGTTCCATGTATGCGAAAATTTCAGGAGCCTCAATTGTTTCTATTATGTAAGTGTATTTACAATAAATTTTATGAATTAAAAAATGAAAATATTTTTTGAAGTGGTAGTATAGGCCTACATCCAGTTTTGTTCCTCTCCGCCAACTCTCTGCTTTACACAAACAAAACGTACATTAATTATATTTCGATATGACAATATATTGGCTACTCTCAATAAGTCATTTAATGGAATTAATATTACCAAGGATAAATGAAAGATTTATATTTTTTGGCCGCCTCTGTGGCGTAATGACTAGCGCGCTAGCTTATGTAGCAGAAGGTCCTGGGTTTGAATTCCAGCAAGGGTCTAAGAATTTTAACACGTTAAAACCCACCTTTACAATAACAAAACCCACTGTAGTCGCTAACTACCAAGCTGTCGATGCGACTTAAACTTTTTTTTAAATATTCAAAAAAAAAATTAAAATATTTAAAAAAATAAATAGTAGATTTATATTTCAGTTTAATTTAAAGCAATTAAGTATTTGATGATAAAGTTAGTATCGTTTTTATAATATAATAACTCATCTACAAAATGCGATATAAAATTTTACAGAAACCATTGATCTGAAAGAATTTTCTCATCGTTATTCTTTAAGAGTAATCATTTCAGCAGTAATTATTTATTTAGTTTGAACGGTTATTTATATGCAGTGTAACAATGTTATTCCATGTCTATTAGAATGCGAGATTCAATTTAAAAAAATAACATTGTTATATTAATTAAAAACTTTTCAGTACGTATCTGTAAATTAAACTTATCTAGTAAAATAAATGATCATTCTGATTTTTTTCCTCGTAAAATGGGGAATATTTTAATAGTGTACTACGTCCTCCGACTCGGCCAATTAAAGTGTTCCTAAAAAAAAATGAATAATTGGGTGTTTAAATAAGTTCGGATTTTATTTAAATCTGGTAAATAATATTTGAAGGTTGTTGCATGTAGTCGCTGTACGAGCACTTTAACCCACGCGGGAAACTTGTCTAGGGATTTATCTGGATTACAACTCATTACCGTCGGACAACAAGGTTAATTAACAAGGATTACTCATGGTCCGAAGGCTGACATGTAGATCATAGTACTTAAAACAATACAGTAGCTTTTAAACCAAAGAAATAATATACGGATTCATAATATACGGCTAATATACGGATTAATATACGGCTCTCCTACTCAAAAAATAACTAACAATATTTCTCTTTTACTACCTGGTCTGAGAACTAAGAAATAATAAATTAATGAAATTAAAGTTTTCCTTCATATTGTTTTAGCAATGACCATGAACATAACATAATTATTTTGTATTCGTATTGTATGAGGAGAGCTGAAAACACTTGTTAAAGATTTTCGCAAAAAACTCTTTTTCCAAAATTATTCTCAAATTAAATGACAAAAGAACTTTTTTGTTTTATTAATTGTGTCAAGGAGACTCCGAAGGAAGTATAGGACATATCAAGAACTCAAGAACTTATAAGTTGACTTAATATGTATTACCTGAACATACGTGCTACTTTAGATACACAATAACCAACTTACGGGTGTTTCAAAAAGGACGCACTTCGAAGTTTAAGGGTTAATATTTTCTGCATAGGGAATATTTTTCCCCCCAAATAACAGTTGGCACTACCGTACTCATTGTTGACCCATTCATACTCATTGTGTATTACTGACATGTACGAGTGCTATCCCAGTATTCATTTGTGTCTCTAGTGTCTGTATAAGTTCAAACATGGTTTTTTCAAAGGATGAACGTGTTTTTATTAGGTATTGAAAGTTATTGCGCATATAAATCTTACGAACGAGTGAAAGACGAGTTCCAGTTAAAATTTCCCAATTCTGAAGTACCTAATAACACCACAATATGGCGTCTGATTAATAAATTTCGTGAGACTGGCAGTGTACAGGATCGGAAAAGCACAGGTCGACCATCAGTGTTAACAGAACAAGTTTTGGACGATGTGAAACAACGTTTGACTACCTCACCCGGCAAATCACTTGGAAAGTTATCTTCACAGGCGGATTATCACTATCTTCCGCTTTAAGGGCTACAAAAAAATTAAATCTGCATCCTTACCGCATCGGTGTCGTTCATGAACTGAAAGAAGTTGACCATGGGAAACGTATACAGTACTGTCGTTGGATACGTTCTCTTGTTAATGACAACGGTGTTGAAATATTAAATCGTGTTTATTTCAGTGACGAAGCATGGTTCCACTTGGATGGTTACATCGGCAGCCAAAACTACCGAATATGGAGCGCTCATAATCCTCACACATTTCATGAACGTCCACTACACGCACGTAAAATTGGTGTTTGGTGTGCGATCTCCCGGCGTCGTATTGTTGGCTCTTTATTTTTTGACACATCTGTAGATGGTGTGGTGTACCGCAACTTAATTGAACAATTTATAGCGTTGTTAGAATTATACGATCGAGATTGTTGGTTTCAGCAGGATAACGCAACGTGCCATACTTCTACTGAAACGCTGAATATGTTACGAGAATTTTTTGGCCATCGTGTTATATCAAAAGGATTGTGGCCACCAAGATCCCCAGATCTTACTCCTGCGGATTTTTTTCTTTGGGGGAATTTAAAGAGTAAGGTTTTTTAAAACAATCCTCATACAATTGAAGAATTGAAGGCTAATATTGAAAGTGAGATTACAAACATTAATGAACAAACACTACGATTTTTAAAAAAATCGTGGAGCCGTTTTTTGAGAAAATCGCAAAAAAGTGAAAAATGACACGAATAACCTATTACTACCGGCATAGGCGGGATTTGGCGGGAGTCATTGGGGGGGCAAATACCGGGGGGTCTGGGGGGTATGGAATACCCCCCAGCACAAGGGGGGGTCCGGGGGACCTCCCCCGGAAAATTTTGAGATTTTTATTGCCTTCAACTCAATTTTAGGGCTGTTTTTAGGCTAAATTAAAAAGTAAATTTTGTTGGGATTTTAACGTTAAAACGTCATTTTAACTCCCAATTGATGTAAACCTAAAATTGATCTAAAATGGTCCAATAACAATGTTTTTAAATGTTAAAAAATAGTATTAACTTATTTAACCATTAAAAATGTATACCAGTAGAATATTGGGGGGGCAAGTGCCCCCCTTGCCCCACCCCAGATCCCGCCAATGACTACCGGTTGACGATTTTGATGAAAATGTTCGTGTCGGCTCCGGTAGTAGTATCTAACTTAAGTTTCAAGTTCGTACGATGTTCCGTTCTTGAGATATTTTGTTCACACACACAAACAGACCAATCGCTAAAAACATTTTTTGGGTTCAGGGGGTCTGAAAACGAGTAGATCCGGTGAAAATTGGATTTCGAAAAATCAACATGAAAACAATATTTTCCTTCCTATATATTCATATAGACAAGAGAAAGTAAAAATCAATAAAAAATAGAGATTCTTTAGATATTTTCACAAACACAACACACTGTTGGTTGAATTCTTATTAGTCTTAGTAATCACATCCTGGAATGATAATAGAATACTGATTCCTGAAAATAATTTTAAGAAACATAAATGTAAATAACAGAATGAACTTCCATCACTGTACATGTTGAACCACGGTATTGTATTTTGAAAATTTTTTATTGGACGCTGGTTGGCAACAAAATATTGTATATAGAAGTACAAATAGTATAATTGAGGTTAAAAAGCTATTTTAAATGTACATACAAAGTAAGCTGTAAACGTAAATAAAAAGTAAGAATAAAATCAATAAGCTTTTTTGATATAATTAAATTAGAACAATGAATACACCTGAGTCTAACATCTCAGCAGTAAACGGAATACGGGTTTATGTCTGAGAGGGTACAGTATTATACACATCGCCTATAGCTGGATACCAGGTGTTTAATATTGCGGATACCGTAGTTCGTGGAATGTATTTCCTTTAATGTTTATTAAATTTACACAGAGTACTTTACGTTCTACCAAAGTATCAATTTCCAGACCACTTTTGGTATTCATAGTAACTCAATAAAAATAAATTAGTTATCAGCTTACAACACGATTGATCGTTTAACTGATTATTCGTCAAAGATCCCTAGATAAACTGATTTCAGTGCTTCAGAAATCTTTGGAAAAATTTACAATGTTAAATAAATACATAAGTTTTGAATTACATCGGTGACATACGTTTTATCATACGTATATTATCTCATTCCAGAAATATTCGGCAATTCAAGAAATTAAGTAATGCAATAATATTGTCATCGATTCAACATGTTCGGCAGAAAATTTTACTTTTCTACCTACATTTTATATAGCTTTCATGACACATTTGCGAGAGTCCATTAGTTAGTATCAATCACAAACTATCTGCCTACATCATCACATATTATTCTGAACAGGCCAAAACGTGTGCAGATATTTTCACAAACACACTGTTAGTTTATTGCATTTGATTAAGCATGTAACTAACTTACATAAACAACCAAGATTGCGTTTAAACATTCTTTTATGTCTCATAGAGCCTTTAGATGATTTGACACACAGGCTACAGTCATAGATGAATATCCCCTCAGTAATCTTCTTAAATGGATTGAATAAAAATTAAATTCCTTTGAAAATATATATCGCCTGTGTCTTCTGGGTTTTATTCATTATAGATCTCTCAGAAAGCGATAACTTGAATACTTTGGGAATTTTATAAGAGGCAGTAAGTGTCAGATGCTTCAGTTGATAATGCGGGGGAAGATCAAAAAGAAGCGAAATATTCACAAAGCGAAGATTTGAGCAAAGATCTTGGTAAGAAGGAAATCATCCTGGTTAAAACATTTCAAGGAGGGGATCGGTTGCTCTCTAGTGGACCTCTCCGTAAATCCAGTAAACCTGATTTAGATCGATGGGACGATATCCAACCTCCAACTAGAGAAGAAATAAAAATTAAACAGATAAAAGAAAACAGATAGTTATTGTATAAATTTTTAGCTCAATTTCTTCTTCTTATACCGGCGACTTCAACTACAGTGAGTCATTCACTATCGTAAACCACCCTCAAAAGAGCGGCGTAAATATTTTTGTTCAGTCTCTAAAATTCCTTAACCATAAACATTTCTGTGTTAGAGTTTGTGCCTATACTCAAATTTGCTCTCGATAATAGCTCAAGAAGTGCGTGCAAATTTTCAATTTTCAAAAATGTTGAAGCTAAGATGGAAGGTACCTTTTGAGTATTCACTCTGATGTTGTTAGAATATATACTTTTTTTAATACAAAGTTGTACTTTCAATTAGTTTATTTGCAGTACAGGAAATGTTTTATAAGCTGTACACAAAAGTGGTGATAGAAAGAACCACTAAACCTATACATCGTTTGTAGATTTACAACATACAAGTAGGGTGAGTAAACATAGGGCGGATAAATCGAGGAAATATACAATAGAATAAAAGTATTACGAGAAAATCAAATAACGAGAGAGCTTGCTAGAGTCACAAAGTACATTCTGCTCAATCCAAATATGAAATAAGACAGCAAATACAAGAAAAGGACCATTCAAGAATGTTGAGTCTTCTAAAAAAAACCAAAGAAATTGTTCTCTATAATTCAATTTTATTCTTCTGATCGTTAAAAATCTTCCGGCTTTTCTCAAGGTTGTATTATTTTATTTGACCGACTTGATTTTAATTTTACAGGTTGGATAATCAAAAATGTTGAATCCTTTCGTTTTTATTTAATTATTTATACGTACGAGTATATATTATTTATGTTTCGGATAATTCTTATTAGCCGGTCCTTAATCAATTTACAAACTCATTCAAATAAAAATTTGCCAATATCTCGGTAATAAAATTTCACTAAAAACAAGTTAATTAGATATTAAAAAATTTAAAAAACGCTTTTATTTAACAATTACTTAAAAAAAGTAACTAAAAACAAAAAAAATAAAAAACATTTACAAAAAAAATTACAAAAAAAATCACAGAAAAAAAATTATAAAAAAAATAAAAAAAAATAAAAAAAAAAATTTTTAAGAAACGCTATTATTTAACAATGATTCAAATAAAAAATGAACTAAAAAGAAAAAATAAAAAAAATTACAAAAAAAATTACAGACATTACAGTTACAAATAAAAGCGTGGCGCATTTTTATTGTAAAATATTCGTTGTATAAAAATGCGCCACGCTTTTATTTGTAACAGTAATGTCTGTAATTTTTTTTGTAATTTTTTTTATTTTTTCTTTTTAGTTCATTTTTTATTTGAATCATTGTTAAATAATAGCGTTTCTTAAAAATTTTTTTTTATTTTTTTTAATTTTTTTTATAATTTTTTTTCTGTGATTTTTTTTGTAATTTTTTTTGTAAATTTTTTTTCTTTTTTTCTTTTTAGTTACTTTTTTTAAGTAATTGTTAAATAAAAGCGTTTTTTAAATTTTTTAAAAAATATTTTTGTAATTTTTTTGAAATTTTTTTGTAATTTTTTTTTACAAACACCTATTGTCATCGAAGATAAACAAGTGTGCAAAGTTTGATTCATATTGATACGGTAGAAGTATTAAAATTTTAAGTTGCAAGATTTGATGGATCCAAGAGTAAGTTATTTTGTAATAATAAAAGCGTTTTAAAAAATTTTTTTGTAAATTTTTTTTTATGACAGCGTATTGTCATCGAAGATAAACAAGTGTGCAAAGTTTCATTCATATTGATACAGTAGAAGTATTAAAATTTTAAGTTGCAAGATTTGATGGATCCAAGAGTAAGTTAAAAAAAAAAAAAAAATTTTTTTTGTAAATTTTTTTTTATGACAGCGTATTGTCATCGAAGATAAACAAGTGTGCAAAGTTTGATTCATATTGATACGGTAGAAGTATTAAAATTTTAAGTTGCAAGATTTTATGGATCCAAGAGTAAGTTAAATAAAAGCGTTTAATAATTAAAAATATCCTCGTCTTGCCAAGAGATAGCAAATATTATACGGAAAACAAAATTTGTAAACTACAGAAAAATTGTTAAAATATAAGAGTGATAGGTATACACAAAATTATTGTAGATTGTAAATTGATGAACTGTGAGAACAATTTTTGCTGGTATTAACTACATATCAACATAAAAATTTACATAACGATATACCATCAACAAAAATTATAATTCATAGTCCAGTTTACTTGACTTGTTCAAGATACACTAAAAAATATTACACTGTTCTAAAATGAATTTTAGATCACGTTAAAAAACTTCAAACATAGCTGGAACGTTTTTTTTGCAGCCCACTTTTTGTCAAATACCTTTTTTTCTTGCTTCCTTCCATCCACTGTCTCTTTGCTCTTCATTGAAGGTCTCACAATCAGTAATGTAATGCATGTTTGGTTTGATCCGATATGACCACTCGGTTTATTCCGATTTTTTTAAGGTCCTGTGTTCCTAAAAGAAATTCACTTTCCTTTCTTGTTTAGCTTACAAGCTCTTTACAATATTACTGCATTTAGATTTATAATACCGTGAAAAAAAAAACAGTAATACACAAATTTTAACTAATCTATTAGGACACCCAAACTGAATAATGACTATGCGAAAATGCAAACACACAGGTTGCTATCTCCTTTAAGACCGACATAGCGCATGCACATAATCCTTCCCTAGAATCATTTGTTAAGATTTTGCCAGATGAAGGCTGTTTACTCTTCCTCAAACTTATCATCGAGCTCAGTTGGAATGGTACTCAAAGAGAAACATATTTGACCTTCTTGATGGTAGGCCTACTACTGAGTTAAATATTTTTCTAGAAACTGAGCGCTCTGATCGGGACAACCGGGCGGACTAGTAAGCCAAGAAGCGCGCTACGTATTTATAGCCAATAACAATCGGTAACATCCAAAACCTTTATTCTAAAAATATTCAAATAATAATGTTGTTATTTAAACCAGGAATCTCAAACAAATAGTCAAGCGTTATAATTCCCACTAGGTGAACCTCTGCGGGAAAACTCGCACAAAAGTGTAAATTTTTTTTATAAAACGTCTCCTGCCTCTTGGTCTTCCCCCTAATGGACGACTATCCATTAATTTCCTAATGAATGGGAATAGTTTCTAAAAAGAATCGATAAATTTTAATAGCTCTGAAAAGAGCTGTTAAAAACAAAAGGAAAATATAGCAGAACTCAAAGTAACAACAACCACGTTGGAAAGTCCAAAGTGAGTGTCACTCCCAATGCGCTGGTATACTTAAGTTCGTTGAACTTGCCCCCTCCAACCTGAAATAGCTTTGGAAGATGTGGGAGGGATAGATAGAGAAAGAGAGAAATATATGCGTAGTGTATTACTACATTCGGTACACAGACGCATCGCTTAACGTATTCTCGTTCTTATTAACTTCACGTATTATTATCTTATTTTAGACCTTCTATTTTACAGTCATAAACCAAAATATATGGTTTTGGTTAGTTTTCTGCAAATCTACTCAAACAGACGATTCATTTGAACCCACTTCTGGGAAAATCGGTGAAGGTTTAAGTGGTTAAAATTGTGTTGAAAGAAACCCTGCTCGCTATTAACATAATAGATTAGCGTGGTGTGAACTGTGAAAACCCGAAAGGAACGTAAATTTAGAGTATGAAGAATAGTTTGTGTGTAATAAAAAAAATGTGTGTGAGTACAGTACACACACAAACACACACACACACATATTATGTCTATGTGGAATATTGGACGAGAACCGCCAATACATAAATTATTTGAAAGGTCGTAATAAAGCAAGCGTAGAAAATATCAGATACAGCTTCAATATGCTCTAAATAGACTGGACAATAGACTTCAACTATTATAAACTGTAATTTTTCATTTCACCTTTTAAGAGACGCTTATCTAATTTTATGTTTCAATAATAAGTTAATGATGTACTAATTATACAACTTAATGATTGGACTTATCGTACTGATACATGATACGAATTGGTCTATTTTTGTGTATTTTTCGATATCCATAATACAACATTGATCTACACGTTTCATGGATACTAAAGCAAAACAAATTTCTCTTTCCATTACTTATTGTTTCATTTGCACAATCGTGATATGGCTTTCAACTAGTAAGGTTGTCTGAGAAGAAGAGGTTAATCGTTTATAGGGCAGTACTGCGGGGAAAATATATATGTTGTAAAATGTTAAATTTTGCTTTACAGAGACTTAAATAATGTATTTCTAGTGTCAGAACAGTAAGATATTTCTTTGTTTTTATATTACCAGGCCTGGTAAGTATACTTACCAAGGAACGTTTATTGAAATGGGAATCACATAATGTTTAGTGGAGAGAATGCTTATTAAAACAACATGTAGTACTATAAAACAAAAAAATGTGTAGAATAACTTATCTTAACTTTACATTAGTATGAATGCTTGCTTTCCCGTCAAAGACTAGAATTTTCTAAGCATTGTACAGAAGTAACAACAAAAAAACACGTAGCGTTCGCTGGTATGAATCCTTACCACATCCCTGCAACTCATAAGCAAATGGTCGATTCGCGATAATTTCAAAATGCGGTTAACCTACTTACCAGAGAACACCTATATCTCCATAAAATGCCAATAAGGTTCAACTGCATAGCTTATTCTTAAATAAAATCGACCTTATTGCCAGCGGTACAGTAAGTATAATTACCAAAGGCCTATAAACGGTTAATCAGTTTTAGTTTAGTTTGCCGTGAAGTGCAGCTATCGAGAACTTACTGGTGTGATATGTTTAAATAAAGCAGCTTTGGGTTTTACATGTTATTCTCCATTGTTAATAAATATAAGGTATATAGACAAAGTCGTGAAGTGCGCTGCATTCATTTGAAAACCCGGTTTTTTCAAAGTTAAGCAGTAGAGTACATTTCACGAATTTTTGCCCCACTCGGTACAGCTATTTATTATTGCCGTTTATCGCATCCCAACACCAAGCGTACCTATTTATCCAATCATCCCCCCTCCCGGCAGGCTTCTAATGGTCATTGACTCTATTAATGCAATCCATTGCTTTGTTGGGTTGCCTCTTTTCCTTCTCTCCCTTGGGATTCAGCCCCCTATTCTGCTGCCTCTCCTGTCTTATTTCGTCTGACGCAGGAGTCCATAACACAATAAACAGTACATATATTTTCTATTTTATCTAACATACTGTTTGGCCTTCCTACTTTCTCCCAGACTACT
Organism: Catonia carolina; assembly: GCA_035578175.1. NCBI lineage: Eukaryota > Metazoa > Arthropoda > Insecta > Hemiptera > Achilidae > Catonia > Catonia carolina. The sequence goes on from JAQMRL010000018.1 coordinate 6,845,084, forward strand.
TTATTCCTCATGTAATCCAACCTCGAGTCCGACAATTTCATTTTCAGAAGTCCATTTGAATGGTTACTGTCAAACATTTTCTTCTTTCTAATAATTCTCTTTTTTCTGCACTGTACAGCAGAATGTTTGGCTGTATTGATCTTCCAACCGAAACTGGAACAGCAATACGAAAAATACAAAACAAAGACTTAAGAAAGATGTGTGTAATTGTACTTTGAATTTTTTGTTTGATGCTCATTTTTTAGCACCAAAATTTAAATCTATATGAAGAGAGGCCTTCAAATTGATTTTTCTTTAAAAACTATCGCCTAGAAGTGAATTTTACAGTACAAGTACATGTTTCTATGTAAATTTTTATCCAGTTCTTAGTTTAATGTCAATTTCAAATTCTCTATTAAAAATCATATTAATATCAGTCCGTTCCTTTTTGTATTCGTTCCACATTGCTCTAAATAATGTATATTGTTTAGATTTATTTGAAAGTGTCCACTAATTCGCTCTGGACACATCATCAAAAACGGTAAAAACTAATTACTTCTTCTTCTTCATGTACCATCTCCATTTCGGAGGTTGTCTCTCATCATTGCTATTTTAACTTTGGAAGCCACAGCCCTGAAGAGATCAGATGACCCGACATTAAACCACTCTCTCAAGTTCCTAAGCCAAGATATTCTCCTTCTTCCAACAGATCTTCTCCCTACAACTTTTCCCTGGATTATGAGCTGCAGAATCCTGTATCTTGGACCTCTCATGATGTGGCCGAGATATTGCAGTTTCCTGCTCTTCACCTCACGTAGAACCTCTAAACCTTTGTTCATTCTCCTCAAAACCTCCACATTTGACACACGTTCTGTCCATGAAATTCTCAATATCCTGCGGTAAGTCCACATCTCAAAGGCTTCTAATTTCCGCTCACACTGTACATTGAGGGTCCAAGTCTCTACACCATATAAGAGAACTGGGAACACATAGCATTTGAGCATTCGAATTCGGAGGTCTAAACTCAAATCACGGCTACAGAGCAGCTTCTTGATTTTCACAAAAGATGTGCGTGCTTTCTCAATACGACTCTTTACCTCCAAACAGAACTCCACAGAACAACTGACACTTGTATCCAAATAATCATATCTCTCCACTCTTTCCAGCCTTCTGCCCTCCACATAGAGATGTTCATCGGGCACTTCAGTTTTGGTGACAATCATATATTTGGTCTTCTTAACATTGAGTGTCAGACCATATTCCTGACTAGCTGTGATAACCTTATCCAACATATTCTGTAGGCTTTGCATGTTTTCAGCAAGAAGTACTGTATCATCAGCATAGCGCAAATTATTCAGAGGAATGCCATTAACTCTTATTCCACCCACCTCATTTTCAAGGGCATTGGCAAAAATTTCCTCAGAGTAGAGGTTGAAGAGGAGAGGTGAAAGAACACACCCCTGTCTGACACCCCGCCTAATTTCCACTGCCTTTGTCAGCTCAGATTGGATGCGGACAGCTGCACTTTGATTCAGATATAATCTTACAATTATTTGTATATCTTTTGTGTCAATGTTCTTCCGTTGTAGTGCTTCTATAAGTTGATTGTGTCTCACTTTATCAAATGCCTTATTGAAATCAATAAAACAGACGTATACATTTTGATTAACATCAAGACATCGCTGCACCAAAACATTGTAGGCAAAAAGAGCCTCCCTTGTACCACATCTATTCCTAAAGCCAAACTGAGTATCCGCTATGCCAGCTTCCAGCTTCTTATATATTCTACGGTGGATGACTTTGAGGAAGATCTTTAGAGTGTGGCTCATTAGACTAATTGTACGATATTCATCACATTTTTTGGCATTCCGTTTCTTAGGAAGTGTGACAAATATTGACTGAAGCCATTCTGTGGGTATTATACCTGTGTCATATAGCTTATTGAACAGAGAAGTTAAGGCACTCAAATGTTTCTCCTCAATCAACTTAAGCACTTATGCAGGTAGTTCATCAGGCCCTGGGGCTTTCCCATCTTTGGCCGACTTTACCGCTGCTTGTACTTCTTCTTTTAGAATAGATGGTCCAGTTTCATCTTCAGACTCAATATAAACTTCACCCCTTTCATCATTGAACAAATTCTTAATGTATTCCTCCCACAGAATCAGTTGATCTTTAATCTCCAACACAATGTTTCCTTTTTCATCCATTAAGATGTATGATTTATGCTTCCGCCCAACTCCAGTAAACTCTTTTATTTTTTTATGGACACTATAAGAGTCATGCAGCCTCTGCAAATTCTCTATCTCAGCACACTTTCCCTTCAACCACTTCTCCCTGGCTTGGCGACACTTATACCTGATGTCCTTCCGCACTTCTTTATATCTCTGTCTGTTTGTACTTTTCAAGAGTCTTCTCTCTTCCATTAGCACCAATATTTCATTTGTCATCCAGTCACTCTGATGTTTCCTCCTGTCAGGTTTCAGAATCTCTCTGCAAGGTTCCATAATAGCTGACTTAAAATTCTGCCACATGTGTTCCGGCTGACTGAGAGTTGCTGAGCTAATACTTTTTAAATTTTCATTTATCTCTTGGCACACTCTCTTTTTCACATTGCCATTTCTTAGTAAGCTGGTATCAATTATTCTTTGGTTTGACGAAATTTCCAACTTCTTGAGCCTCACCAAAATCTCTGCAACAAGAAGTCTGATCCCACATCTGCTCCTGGATATGTTTTAGCACTTCTCACTGCATTCCTGTACCTCTGATTAACAAGAATATAGTGAATTTAATTTCTGACAATATGTTCTTTGTTATCCCGTGGAGATTTCCATGTGTACAGACGGCGTTTTGGCAGCTTGAAAAATGTGTTAGTAATTACCATGGAGTTTTCCTGGCAGAATTGTAAAAGCCGATCACCTCGCTCATTACGATCCCCCAGCCCATACAGCCTAACCCATTCACATGAGCCTTGCTCAATCTTTGCATTCATGTCACCCAAGATAAAAGTGACATCCTTGTTCTTAGTCAGCTTCATAATCTCATCAATATCTCTATAGAAAGCTTCCACTTCTTCATCCTCTTTATCTGCTGTTGGCGCATACACCTGGACAAGGTTGAGTGTTCCACAGTATGCCTCTAGCTGTAAAAGTAAAACTCGGGGAGAGAGGGGTACAAAGTTCTTCACAGATCTCCAAAGAGTCTTGTCAAGTATAACTGCAACGCCATGACGATGTTGACTATCATTACTTCCTGAGTAATAGATAATTTTGTCACGAACTCTATTCTGCCCACATCTTACCCAGCGAGCTTCACTAATTCCCATTATTTTGATGTTCAGTCTATCCATTTCCAAAATCACATTATGGGTCTTTCCTTGGTCACACATACTTTGAACATTCCATGTTCCAATTCTTATTGGATTTCGTAGCAAAGTATTCTTCCTACTGGTTGCAATCTTCATATCAGTCACAACTGTCCTCCCCGGAGATCCGATTGGAGGACTTGAAACTCCGGAATTATATTTAGTCCTGACTTTAGCCATGATGATAATGCATGGAATATCAATATATGATCTTTAATGCAGTGGTTTTCCTTTGCCTTCTGCATCCTCATGCCGTTGACTAAGACTACATCTCAGTTCCTCCGCCTTCAAAGACATTTTTAACATCTTCGGGACAAGAGATTGCCCCTTCCACTTAGCTCTTCCGCTCCAGAGACCGTTGGCCTTGTAGAGTAGACTCCATATACCGAGAGTCCTTTGGTCACCAGAGCATCCTTGATGCCTGGTTCTAGTGCTAGGTTTTGGTCCACCCTGAGTATTTGATTTCCTCAGTACCACCCATATCTGGGAGGCATTCCCCTATCCGCCACCTGGGGAGGCGCCTGATGGAGGACCTAGCAGCCTCACACGGGAACTAATTACTAACTTGACGTAATACTTCAAAATAGCGAGAATTTAATTTGCTTTTCCGATCATTTCCTTTAATCTTAAAGTTTAAAGTTGCTACCCATTATTATCAAGCTTAATGATCTATCAATTAAAAAATGATTGAGCTAATAAATACCTTTACATTCATCAAACGCGTGAACAATAGCTGAACAGTATTCTGAGTAATAATGAACTTAATTACATTGTTGAAGGGGTTTAATCGATTATACGTATTGGTTCTCTCTGCATCATTAACAGACGAATCAACACAGGCCGCTTTACGCATTGTCTCCTCCTATTAAATCAGTTCGTGCACCTAATGTTAAATTGTGAGGCTTTAAGAATAAAATCACCAAGAAAATAATAGCATCTCGTTGAATACTTGTTAACTTGGTGAAGCTGAACAATATTTATTCTTTTAACAATCAATAAGCAAACAAGAAGTCGTTCTGTTCAATATTTTCTGTAGAATACGGAGGTACCCGTAAATCAACTATAAAATTTTCTATTAATATCTTTCTGTCATTAGTAAATTATTACAAAAATATTCCATCTTTCTTTGTTTTAACTCCTACTCTGATTATATTCCTTATATGTATTGAAAGTTTTCTAATTTTACCAACACATTTAAACACTGGGTAAAGCATATTTCACTTTGGTTAAGCTTTTAAGTACCAGACCTTGCAAGACGCAACCAACAAAATGTCATAACAGCATTTGACTAAAACTCTGTTTACATACTATACACAAAGGAAAGTTTGAAACATGTTATCAACAGATTTTCTGTTAAAAACTTCCTGGTAACTCTGTAGTCCTGTGAGGCGGTTTGAAAGTAGTAAAAGTACAAAAGTAGGACTTGTGTCACTGAAAATTGAAAAATAAAACATGAGACTCTTGCGTGTAATAATATACACTTAAATTTTTAAAGTTGGTCTATTTTTTTCTGTCTTTTGTAAATTCAGTTACTTGATATCCCTTCTGTAAAAGTACACTAGGCTTATATTTTAAAATTGTGAGTATGTTTTCAAAAGATAATCTTGAGAAAATGTAAATTAAAATATCTACCAGATAAGCAACTTACACAGGTGTTGTAAAATGAAATGAAATTAAAAAAATATATATAATTCATTATTTTATTTGTTGTTGTTTAGGTCATCAGCCGAAAGGCTTGTTTGAAACTCTAGAGGCTTTACTAAGTAAAACAAAAAGTGAGGTGGTTTATCCTTGCCTTCCTCACTGAGTGGAAGAATATGCTCATCAGCATGCCAGGCCCTCTGAAAAGCATCTACTTTCCACCCTGCAAATGATACTTTCACTTTATTCACCACAGGATCTGGTTGTATGATGAAATTCATGACTCTCAAAGGAGATGTCTATGACAAGTGTCTTTTTCAACTCTACCTCTTCTCTACTTAAATACTTCAATCATATAATTGGCTGACCATGTTATGAGAAACAAAATTATTTTTTGTAGCTCTGGGACGATATTTATTTAAACTAAATATTTATTTATAATATTTATTTTAGGCGTATACTACTCTAAAATCACTGATCACTTCATTTTTAGTGCGTTAAAATATTGTTTTTATCCTTCTAATAAAAGTATGAACTTTCTGTAATTCACAAACTTTTAAACATACCCGTCATAGACGCCTGCAACTCTATTTGCGGTTGTATTGGGAGCGGCATCCCCAAGGTATCCGGATGGCAGCAAATCATACACAAGCAAAACAACTTCATACAATAATACATCATTATTATAGTTCTTCCTCCTTCAATGCTGCTATACTGCAGGAACAACGTAACAAAGCAAACAACTCTTAAGTGTCTCGTCATTGTTACATAATTGCAATTATCGGCCCACTTATCTTTATGCCCGATAAAGTTTCAGCCAGTGGGACATCAATTATTGGTTTTGAGGGAACAAAAGGAATACGCCACCACAAGAACTGGTACACTGGTCGATGTCTTTTTATTGGCGCTCTTCTTAACAACACGTACTGACGTGTGGCAGCAGAAGGGGTTCTTTGGGACTTAGTATTGGTGTTTTCAACCTATAACTTTCTGTCTGATTCAAGCATAACATAAACGTCAGGACTTCGAGTCATTATCAACAACAAAAAGCTCAAGTAACATTTATTTTATAACTGTAATACCGTTATAAAAATGTTAGTTTATTCTTTTAAGACTGTTGTACGGATTGCAATCTTGGACCTTAGCGGAAGCAACAATGAAGAGACCGGAAGCGTTCGAGTTATGGTCTTACAAAAGAATTCTTAAAATATCGTGGATGGATAGAATATCAAATATTAGTTCTATAAAAACCTGGTAAAGAAAAGGAAATAATGTGCACACTAAAAAGGAAAAAATCTGGTGTAAATCACTCACACAACTTTCTTTTGCCAATGCAAATAATTAACAATATATCCTAACATTAGTAATAAACAAATAAATTACAAATAAACAAAAAACTAACCTCAATAAACATAACCTAATTTTAATCATGAGTGAAAGACGCAAAATGAAAATCAAACTGTTTGGCGTAAAAATACGGAAAATCACTCTTTCACGCTAAACTAGGCTGTGTAAAGAAAAATGCTATAATAAAAGTTGTAGATTTTTTAATTTCCTATAAATTTGATTACACACTTCGGTCGTAAGACTGAAATCTTAAAAACCGATTTTTTTACACGTTTTGTGAAAAAAAAACAGAAACTGATAATTTACTACGTTTCAATAAAAATAATATTAAAAAATATAATTTCTGCAGAGGCCTGTCCCCTTTGATATAAAATGTTTTCTTTTGTGTTTTTAAAGATAAGCCGCTAGTTTAAAAAAAAGTTTAAAATTTTGACTTAAACTCTTTCTGAAGTAAATTGGAGTAAAATGCTAACCAGCGTTGTTTTTTGTAAAATACGTTGTTAGACCAGAAGAAAATTGTGTGGTAGCCTACAATAGTATTTATTTATTTATTTCATAGTTTACATCAGTGACTTAAAATAGCTTTCTGCAGTAATAAAAATTGATATTCGTAACTTTCAGAAAGAAAAATATCGGTTTTCAGGACTATTCACATTTTTCGTCGTCATCTCAAACATTAGTTATGTCCCTTAAAATAATTTTTGTATAGAAACTTTGTACAGCCTTTTCCACTAGAAAGTAGAGTTTAAGCAGAAAAAAAATCATCCACTTTCATTTCTTAATTAGAAGGAAGCACTTTATACCCCTAAGGATAAGCTTTTCCTTACCGTTTTATTACTTAAGGATAACCAGACTTATGTGATTTTTGTAGAGATGGTGTGTTTATATATATTATTCAGTTAGTCCTAAAATGCACTAAAGAAAAAAAATTAAATTTTGACTAATGGGCTTTCTGAAATGACTGATTCATTTAATTTATTTAACCAATAATCTATAATTATTTATAGATAAATAGATTATTTACAAGAATAGAGATTCTTATTTGTGTTTTTCCCGACGGGTTACCGGGATTGAAACGTAAAAGCTATCGATCTTGGTTGCTACAATCCGCTTCAGTTCTGCAGTGATTCTTTTTAATTAATATAAAGGCCCATCAACAGCTTGGTTATTAACGGCTGCTTTGGGTTTAAACATGTAACTTTTAGACCCAAACTGGAAACGGAACGTGGAATCTACCGCGTCACAGAAGCGAAAATATTAGCCTACCTGAGTTAAATAAGTAGTTACAAATTTCAAGATTGTTCTTGAATTTTAGTGTGAAGTTTAATCGATGGGAATTTTTTTATTGTAAACATTTCCGAAAAAATAAATTGACTGATCGACAAAGTATTTAATTTTGGAATTTTTTGTTTAAACGCATGTAAACCAGATACAATATCTCTATGTTGCCTGTGTGTGCCTTGAATTAACAAAAGAAAAGTTTCGGGTAGTTTATTTCATGCGGATACTAACAAACTATTTCATGACTTAACACGATAATAGTGCTTTAGCTTATTTAAATAATATTTCTCTTTATTTCAGGCATAGTAATGCAAGTCCTTGGGATGGATCGTGCTGTACAAATGTCAGTACAGAATCGGTTACTGGAGAGGAAGACACAGGTGTTCCAAAGTACAGAGTAGTACTTTTAGGAGATGCAGGTGTCGGAAAAACAGCGTTAGTCAATCAATTTATGACTTCAGAATATATGAATACTTATGACGCGTCATTAGGTGAGTAAAAACTATTTGACCTACTTTTTGCACTATTAGTAATAAGATAAATTTGAAGAATGTGGATTAAAAACTTGCCAATTAAATTTGTAGATACACAGTGTACTTGTGGCGCATGGGATGTGATTTTTACAGTCATTAAGTATTAAATCAGTCGTGTTAAGTCGCGTTAAGTTGAGTCGTGGACGCTCACAGCAGCGACACATGGAGAATTAAAGGCTTTCGTGATGTGATTGTAAAAAAGAATCCTGAGAATCCCTTGGGTGACTCGTGTAAAAAATGGAGAGGTGCTAGAAAGGATGGGAAAAGGAGATGGAGATTGTGCAGAGAGTGAAAAGAAGGAAGGCTGAATATGTGGGACATATAATGAGAAACGGAAATAAGTACCAGCTTCTTCAGTCCATTCTTCAGGGTAAGATCAGGGGGAAACGTGGACCGGGTAGAAGACGAATTTCCTAGTTCAATAGAGTATAGTTCTCTAAAACAATTCCAGAGCTATTCAAAGCAGCTGTCAGTAAGGTTGTCATAGCCAGAGTGATCGCCAACATTCGCATCGAATAGGCCCGATGAGAAGAAAAATTATTAAATAAAGCGCTTATAGAGGTCGAGGCAAAACAAAAGAATGTTATGCAATGATTACGTGACACTCCTAAGAACAATAGAGTAGACATTAAGTTTCGAGCGAATTCTCTTATACAGACTAAATTTTTATAATGCATGAAAATTAAAATGTTTTTTAAACGTGTGTATCTATTATCGTTTTACCATCATACACCCGTACTTAGTTTTTCCTGAAATTTAAATGTTCAGTAACTATAAAAAAGATTAAATATTGGTAAGTATCAGTAAGACGACACTTTTATTTTAAGATCGATAAAAATTCAGATACATTATTCAGGTCAATATTAAAAAATATGGTGTGAAACACTCACACAACTTTCACTTGCCAATAAAAATAATAAACAATATAACCTAACATTAGTAATAAAACATTAGAAATAAACGAAAATCTAATTTTAAGTTTGAGTAAATGATGCAAAATGAAAATCAACCCCAGGCTGGCTTAATAATACGAAAAATCTCTCGCATACTAAGGCCGAAATCTTTAAATATCCATTTTTTTACAGATTTTCATGAACAAAAAAACAGAAAGTCACTAATTACCGCTAAACTAAACGTTATACAAGGAAATATTTGGGAAAAAGTTGTAGATTTTTAAGTTTTGTGTAACTTTAATTATATATACACTTTCGCCATTTTTTTCTACGAGAGTATAACCTCCCCAAGAATTTCAACTGATATGACACCGACACTATTTTATAGAGCACTATTGTATAACAAATGTAGTAAATGAGACGATTTAAAAAAATTGTAGGAGCCGTTTTTGAGAAAATCGCAAAAAAGTGAAAAATTATACGAATAAACTACTACTTCCGGTTAACCGATTTTGATAAAAACGTTCGCGTCGGGTCCTCTAGTATTACCTGACTTAAGTTGTTTCAACTTGTACAATGTTCCGTTCTTGAGATATTTTGTTTACACCCACGCGCGCGTGCACACACACACACACACACACACTGACCAATTGCTAAAAACATGTTTTTTGGATTCAGGGGGTCTGAAAACGTGTACATCCGGTGAAAACTCGATTTGGAAAAATCGACATGAAAACAATACTTTCCTTCCTATATATTTTTATAGGCAAGAGAAAGTAAAATTACAAGTTAAGAGAGTTCTGAAATTACCGATAGGAGGGATACCTACTTTAAAAAGATTGTTTATTTATACAAACAAATAAATTAAATATGAATAAATTTGTTGAATAACCAATGGAATAGTTGAATCTAAAGTACGGAAAAATAATTACTTCAAATTTAATATAGGAATTTTAAAAATGACTCAACAAATTTTTTTTAACTTATTAAGGGCTAATAAGTTTGAGCGTTTAATTTTGTTTGTAATAAATTACCGTTATTGGTTTGAACATCAAACTTTTAAAAAATCTTTAAAACTGTCGTATTTTAAAGACTATGACGTATTTTAAATCACGAATAATTCAGTTAAGCCTATGAAGCTTATTTTGTAATTAAATTTCTTCGTTTCGCTAACAAAAACTGTTTTCCATTAAAATCTTCAACGTTAACTTAATTTTTATGGTATTAATAAGAAACACCACGTACCTATATAATTATGTGTAAAAAGTATATTAAATTATACAAGTACAATTTATTCTTAATATTACAGATTTATATTTTAATAACAGCGCAAGGTAAAAGTTTTCACTAATTTAATTTTTCCTTAGAGTAATTACACGAAAAATTAATGCTTTTACTAACCGTACAGTTAGCAGGAAGAACATGTAATTAAGGGTTCACTCAGCCGCACTTCTGCCACCAAAATTTGAGACGGACGAAATGACTTTACTCTTTCGTAGTTACGTTATTTATAAGAGTAATTTGAGAGAAATGCCGGCGCGGCGTAGCGTATCATTACGTGGGAGTCTCTAAGTTATACTTCCCTACAAATCTTACAACGTTTTCAGTTGAAATTTAGTATGTAAAATTAATGTAACGGACAATATTGTGTTTCCTTTCTATTTAAGCAATCTATCGTTTTTAATTATGTTTAACAGAAACATCGAAATAAAGAACAATAAATTACATAAAACACAATATCTTTAAAATAATATTAAAAAAATTTTGATTCGATTTTTTATTTGTTCTTCAAATAGCTTCCTAAAAATCATTTACTTAATTATTTTAAGCCCTGGTTCCCTATTGGTGTAAAATTTCATTCATATAAGCTTTATTGAAAATTTTATATTATTTTTGATTTTAGTTTGAGTCGCATCAGACGCTTGGTCATAAATTGCTACAGTGAGTTATAGTGAAATGTCGGTGGGTTTAAGTGTGTTACAATGTTCAGACCCTAAACGGGAATCGAACCCGGACTTTACAATCTGGCATGTTAATAACTGTGCCATGGAGATGACTTTATTTTATTTTGTTTATCGGTTTCGTAGTTCAGTTATAGACCACGGGCCGTATGAATAAAACTTGGCAGATTTTCGTAAGCATGAACGTGAAGCTTAAGGTTTGAGTTCCTCATCAATAATTCAAATACGAGCTTACTTTTACCAATCCTCTTAACCGTCATCTTCTAACATTGTAAAAAATTTGGTGTGAAACACTCACACAACTTTCTCTTGCCAATGCAAATATTTAATAATATAACCTAACATTAGTAATAAAACATTAGAAATAAACAAAAAACTAACCTAGAAAAACATAATCTTATTTTAATCATGAGTGAAAGACGTAAAGTGAAAATCAACCTCGGTTTAGCTTAAAAATACGGAAAATCACTCTTTCACGTTAAACTAGACTCTGAAGAGAAAAATGCTCTAAATAAAAGTTGTAGATCTTTTAATTTCCTATAAATTTGGTTATAATTTTTTGTCGTAAAATGCATAATAAGGCCGAAATCTTTAAAAAGTCGATTTTTTACACGATTTCGTGAGTAAAAAACGGAAAATCGCTAATTACCGCTAAACTAAGCGTTATACAAAAACAGTTTTAAATGAAAGTTGTAGAATTTTAAATTCTCTACAACTTTTACTAGATTATATTTTTTTGCGCTAAAATGCATATTAAAGTCGTAATCTTAAAAAAACAATTTTTACGGGGAAACAACCTCACCAAGAATTTCAGCAGACATAGCGCCTACCCTATCTTGTAGAGCATAAAATGTAGTAAATGAAACGATTTAAAAAAAATCGTAGGAGCCGTTTTTGAGAAACTCGCAAAAAAGTGAAAAATGACACGAATAAACTACTACTTCCGACATTTTGATGAAAATGTTCGTGTCAGGTCCTCTAGTGGTATCTAACTTAAGTTTTAAGTTTCAAGTTCGTACAACGTTCCGTTCTTGAGACATTCTGTTCACACACACATAGATACACACACACACACACACACACACACACACACACACACACACAGAGACCAATCGCTAAAAACATGTTTTCGAGTTCAGGGAGTCTGAAAACGTGTAGACCCGGTGAAAACTCGATTTTGAAAAATCGACATGAAAACAATACTTTCCTTCCTATATATTCATATAGGCAAGAGAAAGTAAAAAGGGACTGTCTTGATAGTTCTTATAGTTTATTCTAAGATAAGTATTATTGGTTCGATTCTGGCTTGAGTCTAAAATTTCTGAACGTCCCATTTGTAACAATATTTATTTTCTTTACTTTCCTGATGTATATTAAATATTTGTCACTACAACAGTAGCATTTGATAAGACACAATAGAATAAAGTTCGGTATAGAATGAGGTAATTATTTATATAAAATTAAACACCAGAATATAATAATGATAACATTCGTTATAAAAAATAAAAATCTGGTGTGAAACACTCACACAACTTTCTCTTGCCAATGCAAATAATTTACAATATAATTTAACATTAGTAATAAAATATTAGAAATAAACAAAAAACTAACCTCAATAAACATAACCTTATTTTAATCATGAGTGAAACACTCAAAATGACAATCGAACTCAGTTTGGCTTAAAAATACGGAAAATCACGCTTTCACGCTAAACTAGGCTCTGTAGAGAAAAATGCTCTAAACAAAAGTTGTAGACCTTTTAATTTTCTATAACTTTTATTATATACACTTTTGTCGTAAAATGCATACTAAGACCGAAATGTTAAAAAAATCGATTTTTCTCACGTTTTCGTGAGAAAAAAAACAGAAAATCGCAAATTACCGCTAAACTAAGCGTTATACAAAAAAATGTTTGAAACAAAAGTTGTAGGTTTTTAAATTCTCTACAACTTTTATTATATAAGTTTTTGCGCTAAAATTTATATTAAAGCCGTAATATTAAAAAAACAACGTTTTTACGTGAAAACAGCCTCACCGAGAATTTCAGCAAACATGGCGCCTACCCTATCTTGTAGAGAATAAAAAATTGAGTAAAATAGGCGATTTTAAAAAAAAATCGTAGGACCAGTTTTTGAGAAAATCGCAAAAAACTGAAAAATTATACGAATAAACTACTACTTCCGGTTGACCGATTTTGATGAAAATGTTCGTGTCGCGTCCGGTAGTGGTATGTAACTTAAGTTTCAAGTTTCAAGTTCGTACGATGTTCCGTTCTTGAGATATTCTGTTCACACACACACACACAGACACACAGACACACACACAGACACACAGACACACAGACACACACACAGACCAATCGCTAAAAACATGTTTTTTGGGTTCAGGGGGTCTGAAAACGTATAGATCCGGTGAAAACTCGATTTCGAAAAATCGACATGAAAACAATACTTTCCTTCCTATATATTCATATAGGCAAGAGAAAGTAAAAAGGAATCCCTTTTTTAATGTTCTCACATGTTAACTTATTTTAAAAATATCCAGATCAGTTCAATTTTGATTTTTTTAATGTAAACAATTATTATTTATAAAATATATATACAGAGTTAGATATTTTATTATACTACAAAATAAATGTTTTTATAACCAACTCATTTCATTAATGTCTGTAGTATTATAACGTGCTACAACCTTTTTCTTCAACATTCTGCACTCATTTCTAAAGACATTACTGTACTTTTTGTTTAATTAAAAATTACTCTTTTTTAAAACGTTTTATGAATATGCTATGAAATTCTTGATCAATTCCGAACTGATATCCAGAACCATTCTACAAAAAAATTTCTTTTTTTCTATTTTTAGAGGTTAGGGAAGCTTCTCTTTTCATAACATTTAGGCTAAGAAGGTATTCAAGTAAGCAAGACAATATTTCTTTTTGGAAAACCTAGAAATGCTCATAAACACATAACTGGGATTAAACGTTTCTAGACCTTTTCCTTACATTGGAATGTTATAACTTGAACCGTGTTTGTACTTTATTAAAATAAGTTTCAATTTATTTAAAAAAGAAGAATAAAATAATTTGCTCTTAGCAGTTGTTGTATCTCGGCATTTATTTAGCCTTCTGGTTTTTATTCATACATTTTCTTTAATTTCTTACACTTTATTCAAAAACATAATTCAAAATCATTTGCTGTTTTATTCCTCAGGTCTCAATGAAAACAGTTTTGTAATACGGTTGAATGGCTTTATTTTTGACAACTTAAGATTGAAAACTGTACCAAGGTTTTACCGAATGTTATTATTTGCCTACTTATGAAATGCTTGTTTTTTAACGAATTTATGTCAGAAAAGAAACAAAATTCGTATATGCTGCAGTATAATTTAATAAAGCTGGCAGTATCAAGATTGAAAAAAAATTTAAAAGATGGATATTATTTCTTTCAAAGTAATCTCAGTAGATAGAAAGTAATACAGAGATCCATGAATGTAATTTTCTTTTAGAATAATATTTATATTATACGTGTTCCTTTATACAGTATTTTATATGTTTCGTTTAACGAGCTGTGTTATCGTGAAAATTTTGGATTTTTTAAATTTATTCTACACCGCTGAAAAGACATGAAGTTAATTAACAATCATCTACAATTTTCAAATTGTCTTCCAGTTATCTACAAAATTATGTAATATATTTTGGAAGAGTCCGACTGTTGTGCAAAAATTTTGCTTTCGTGTCCATCGCGAATCACACATCGCGGAACTAATTTCTATTACCAACGGAATCGCTTATTAACCTTTGACTAAGCAGAAATAAATTAATTTTTAGAAAGTGTTGAAGTAAACATTAAGGTATTTTTAACAAAGTGTGATTATTTTGCAATCAGTTTTTAAATGTAAATGAATATGTTTTTCAAATATGTTATGTTTTTTAAATGTAAATATGAACTTTAAGAAGAAATTATAATCTGAATTATAACGTTCTTTGAAGGAAAACACACGCGGTGGTATTTTTCAAAAACTTATCTCTGAACAAAATTTAACTAACTAAACTTGACTCCGAACTATACATAAGTAGTTTTCTTGAAACATGAAATAGATTAATGCATGGTTACTTTACTAGACGGTAGGGATCATCAACAATGTGCGCAGTGACAAGCCCCGCCTTTGACGTCACTGGTCACCAGCGACAGCCGACGCACGATTCGTACCTGTCGGTCTGTGATGTTCACTAGCCTTAATACGCCGGCTGTTCTAATCACGACAGACACCAAAAGAAGTTGGGCATTATAAATTTTACCGCTTTCCAAAGGCCATTGAAACTAGATTGAAGTGTATAAATGGTTGCAAAGTGGGCCGATTCATTTTCTGTTGATAGTGGTCGCGTGTGTTTAGTACATTTCGACAAATCGGATTATGTAGTACGCAATTAAAGGTCCGAGTTGTTACATCTTCCATTAAAACGTGTCTTAAAGACGAATTCAGTCCCACATTTAAATTTACTGATTACTAATCTATGAATTCTTGGAGAGGCTGTTTTCACGTAAAATAATTGTTTTTTTAAAATTGCGGTTTTAATATGCATTTTACCGCAAAAATGTATGCTATAAAAGTTGCAGAGAATTTGAAATTCTATAACTTTTATTTCAATCATGTTTTGTATAACGCTTAGTTTAGCGGTAATTAGCTATTTTCGGTTTTTCTCACGAAAACGTTTGACAAATCGATTTTTTTAAGATTTCGGCCTTAGTACGCATTTTACGACAAAAGTGTATATAATCAAATCAATAGGAAATTAAAAGATCTACAACTTTTATTTAGAGCATTTTTCTCAACAGAGCCAAGTTTTGCATAAAAGAGTGATTTCCGTATTTTTAAGCCGAACTGAAGTTGATTTTCATTTTGCGTCTTTCACTCATGATTAAAATGAGGTTCTGTTTATTAGGGTTAGTTTTTCTGTTTATTTCTAATGTTTTATTACTAATGTTAGGTTATATTGTTAATTATTTGCATTGACAAGAGAAAGTTGTGTGAGAGTTTCACACCATATTTTTTCTACGTGATTTTTCACTTTATCTTACATTTGTTTCTGAATAAATCATATCAAACAATGGCAAGTCAGAAATAATGAGAAGTGAATTATAACGTAGAAAGTGAAGGGAACCAAACAACCAAATGATCGCAATTTCATTAAAAATTAATGTTTATTTATATGTTTATGTAGCATTTACATTTGTTTTAGATAATAATTTATACAGCCAATTGCATATTGGAGTCTACCAAAATCGGGTTTAACCCAACCTCCCTTGAGTGTCATTAGTATATTTGGTTCGTTCATGATTACCAGTTCGTTTCTCGTTTCATTGAACTATCCGAGAATACATTTTTAAATTTCAAATTTATGTAAATGATAAATAATTACATTTTAATTCTTACTCTTGATGTCTGACACGTTCTTGTGGTGAAATAAATGTTTTTAATTTTTTTTTTTTAAATTTGAAGTTTACTGAAGTCAATTAATTATTTAATTTAATACTAATGTCTATAACTGGCGGGTGGAGTGTTAATTATTTGCAGTCTATCTGCTAGTTCCATGGCTACACAAGATAGTTGTGTTTCTTATCACATGGTCAGCCGGTTATATGACTGAAGCATTTGAGAACAGAAGAGGTACAGGTGTAAAATACACTAGTAATATCTCCTCTGAGAGTTGTGAATTTCTTTATACCAGTGGTGAATGAAGTGAAGGTGTCTTTTGCAGGGTGGAAAATAGGTGCTTTTCGGAGGCCTGGCATTCTGATAAGCATACTTTCCCACTCAGAGAGGAAGGCATGGTAAACAACCGCACTCCTCGTTTTGCTTAGTAAAGCCTCTGGAGGTTCAAACCAGCCTTTCGGCTGATAACCTAAATTGCCAATAACAGGCATTTGGAATGTTAAATTATTTGCACTCTATCTGCTAGTTTCAGGGCTACAATACATAATTCTGCTTCTTATCACATATGGTCAACCAGTTAAATGATTGAAACATTTAAGAACAGAAGAGGTAGAGGTGTAAAAGACATTAGTCTAAGTTGTCTCCTCTGAGAGTAATGAATTTCATCATGCAGCCAGACCCTGTGGTGAATGAAGTGAAAGTGTCATTTGCAGAGTGGAAAGTAGATGTTTCTCGGAGGGTCAGGCATGCTGATAAATGTATTTTTTTACTCAGTGAGGAAGGCATGGTAAACCACCTCACTCCTCGTTTTACTTCGGTAGTAAAACCTGTAGAGGTTCAAACCAGCCTTTCGGCTGATCTAAGCAACAAGTTATTCTAAATTTCATGATAATCTAATAATACTTAAAAAGATAACTTACGTTAGTTTTTATATTAGTGTTTACTTCTAAAGTAAATTGTGTGGGAAATTTAATATCTGAGGTACAAAGCATTATCCAATTACAAATTAGTAAACGAAATCAGTATAAGAGGAGAGTGCAATACTACTCGTACATTTGTTAGTAATGTGATTAAAGTAAACCGATTTCGTGCTGAGACTGGTAACATTAAGGAGAAGATCTCTAAGTGAAAGTTCTTGTTTCACATTAATGACAACATTAATCTTCTAGACTAATGAAATATAGTGTACTTTAGTTGGTAAAGTAATTTAAAAAATTATCTCAAGTGTAATTAAAATAATAACAAAAAATTATATTAAGTACAAGCAACTTAGCTCGCTGCGCTTTACGGCTTCTAATGAAATAAAAAATTAAAATTTGAAAATGGTAACTACAATATTTTTGATTTTGGAGGGTTTACATAATTTTCTATACAGATATCAGATAAGAAATTATTTTTTTAATAACTCTGTCTCGTAAATAATTTTCAAAAACGTAAAAAAGGAAAAAGTACAGTATGATGCCATACTGTCATGGATGCGATACAGTTACTTCTTGGTTAACTGAGTCATCATTACCTGACTTCATAACACAATATGTTTTGTACAAAAGATGGTTTTTTGGGGAGTTTATATGATACTGTTTAGCAAAATTACTGCTGAGTAGGGTGATTGATGAAAATTAGTGATGAAAAATGTTAAACCTAACCGGGAATCGAACCCGGGACCTCTGACTCAGAACCCAGTTGCGCTGATCGCTACACCACGGTAAAATACTGACCGCTAAAAGATAGATCGTGTTATTTTAACAGTCAAAGAAGAAGTTAGTTATTTAAAAAGTTAGTTTAAAATACGAAAAACAGCTTGAATCTCACGCAAATTATTTGGCAATAAACTTGTCGGACAACCGTATACAAAACGAAGGGTAAAGCGGAAGTACCGAACGGGCTTATTTGTTTAGTAAATAAATGATTGCCTTTATTTTTCAAAATTTAGTTTCATCATATTTTGTAATAAATATAAAACAGTGAAGAGTAGTAGCGTAGTTATTTTTTTTAATTATCTTCACTGGGAGATACCTTTTCATGATAAATTAATTTTTATCATATCTACTTATTGTTCTGTTAAAGAACAGATTGTAGATATTTCTGTTCACAATTTTTTCCCCAAACGACCTAACAACAAACTAATAAAATAAAATATGCTTCATTTTACAAATCGCATTTTTTTAATTTGAAAATTATGTAGCGCTGTATAACCTACGTCTTTAGTGAAGCTGTAAATTTCTAATATTAAAAAATGTTACCAATCGGTCGGGTATTTTCTCAGATTACTTAGTACAAACAAGCTAATAAACATTTTTTTTTTAACTAATATTAGTATCCAATAGATGAGTACGGGAAATTCAAAGGACTGTTCCTTTTTGAAAACGAGATTTTTGATTTGATAATAATTTGTTAATATCACAAAAATGTATTTTATCATGAACACTAAAATAATCATACTACAGAATTTTTGCAGTGAAAAGTGAAAATTGTATGATTAAGTAGTCAGTTGGGAATAAGGGTCGAACCTACACCTTTGACACAAACGCCAGTTAGCTGATTACTATGTTAACGGGGTGAATATTTATACGTCAAGGACACACCGAGCAGAAAATGAGGTGATTTCAATAACATAAGAAACAGACAATGCATGTTAATTAAAAATAGTTTTTGTTTTATGTAATTACAGTGGTAATAATTTTTTTAATGGCCTCCACATCACCCCTTAAAGCAATCCTTATCCTCCGAGAAGCAACAAAATACAAACAGGGAAGTGGGACGGACCTACTTAGTGGAAGAAAGGCAGCAGAACAGTTCGTAGTCCTTAATTTGCTGCACACCTATCGTGGACTAAGGAGAGTCAAGACAGAAACAAAAGAATAAACACCTAAATTAACATAAGTATCAAGTGCGGAACCTTACTCACATGGCGATAATAAAAATTTGTAACACAAACAATAAAAAAATATCTCTACACCACAGATAACAAAATACAAATAGTAATTAGAAATAATAATAATAAACGAGGATAAGCCCCATATACGAGGAAGAGCCCCAAAATGAGGATGAAATACGGAAAATCTTCTGTAATTGGGAGTCCATAATAATAATAATACAATGCCTTTATTTAAAACATAATTGGTTTACAGCATATCACAAAAAAATAATCGTACAAAATTCAAAAGGAAAAGAAACATAAACAACAAACTCAGCATAATCTTTACGTGACCTATAGATGGTCGTCTGCTAGGATTAGTAAATTCAGAATAAACCAAATTAAACTTGCTGTTTTCCTTCAGCATAGCTACAAAATAAATAAATACTTAATATCGACAAAATAGAACCTACCCCTTCCTAATTATACATATAACCTAAACACTTTAACTTCTGTTATTTTAAAAATAAATAAATTATTCTAAAATTTGATAAGAATACTACAAAAACTTCTTTCAAATTGTTAAATAGGAAAAATTGGCCTAGTTAAATCAATAATTATAAAAATAAATCAGTTATTTAACAGAAAAAAATCCAGCGGGTCTTTCCAATAATCAGTCTCCAAAATTCAACGTTAAAATAATACAGATGATATGAAAGGGCCGCACACTGGTGATATACCATTTCCCATCTCACGCAAAATCTATTACATACTCTTTACACTACATACACATTCTACATATTAACACATACACGCACTCTCACGGAGTCAAATTTTTCAAATGGCTCGTCAACCTGCACATTAATAATTAAATTCATCTACTAGCTCTCTTCTATAACAAAGCGCAACTCGTTAATATCCCACTAGTTTCTTCCAAATTTTACCATTTAACCAGTCCAACACCTCCTCGTCATTAAATTCAGATTTACCGAAATAATTTATACGCATACTATTTAATATGGGACACCTTCCCATAAAATTCAAAGTATCTTCTTTACTCTGCAAATTACACAAGGAACACAACCATTGGGGTTCCTCTCCATCACATCTGAAATTTAAACTTAGTAATTCTCCCCTCACCGGAAAAATTAATCCCGTAGTACACCTATCTAAGCCCAGATTCAAAAATTTATTTTCTCCTAAATCGTGCTCCAACCGACTAAACAGACTATGATATTCCGCATCTGCAGCTCGCCGTAAAAAAAACTCCATAAAATTGTTTTTAGCACATCCCAATTTACTTCCAGCTCAACCCCCACCTTGTCACTCCATGCATTCCTCTACTTAAAGCACACCCATACCTTTCATTCAATCGCAACCACTCTCCATACCAACTAATTTCACTCTCAATCATTATCTCAGCTAACATACGCGGTAATCTATGCTGGGGCAACTCCAACACTCTCAGTACATAATTAAAATGTATCCGTAATACAAATAGAATGAGTATTTCAACATTTATTCCTAAGTAAATTTTATAATTTCAAAAGGCTCTTGGTAAAGCAAGTAATTTTTTGACGAAAAATCGCATCACCTCCTCAAAAAAATCATATTACCGAAGCCCCAGATCTGTGTACCGTAGGTAGCCGCTGCCCTACTTACCGCCCGAAAAATTTTCCGCTTAGCCTCCATATGTAATTACAGTGTTTTCTATTCTTAATTTTAATTCAGTTACGTGGATTGCTTTCTTACAAAGATTTTTCATTTCACAGAATGTTTTAGTTAATTAAAGATTATAATATACCAAAAAAAATTTGTTTTAACCTCTCATCAATCTCCGCGGAGGATCGTTTGATTAACTTGGTGTGCTTTATCGTCTAATTTTTGTACTACTTTAAAGTAGGCGTACCAATCAATTATTTATGAACTTTTGCAGTTCATAAATAATGAAGGAGAACTTATTACTATACAAATTTTAGCAATAAAATATAAATACAATGAAGAAATAGTTTTAGAAATACAAATTTTGTATTTCTTAGGCCTGTGTGTTTATTTACTATCGGATTAATGTCTTGCAACCGATGACCGCGTTAGCCAATGAAATAATAACAATGGGTTTGAAAGGGTGAAATTTTCCAGATGGTAGCCAGGAATTCAATCTGGGACCTACGATAGTTTAATAGTGCAGTGAAAAATAAATATTTTTTTTAATAATGTATTATTTTTCTTGTTTATCATGATTATACGTATTTGACAATGAAACAATAACAGTAGTTTTTAAAGTGTTAAAATTTTCTACACTGGCCGAGAATAGAACCCAGGACCTTCAGGTAAATAAATGAAATGTTACTAGTTGATCCGTACAATAGTATTTACATTATTATTCTACCCACCGGTTGGTCTGAAGGTAAAGTCGTCGCCGCGTTTCAGCTTTTTAACAGCTGATTTTTGGAGACGAAGGTTCCTGGTTCAAATCCCAGTAAATGCAGTTACTTTTATTGGGTTTTGAATACTAGACAGAGGTTACCACACACACAGACAGTGATGTGACAGTGGTGTTCGTTCATGGTTGGGGATCAATTAACCATACTCTTTCAGGAATGATCAGCCTGGGTCTGTCTACAAGACTACACCTCATTTACACGTCATACACATAATCCTCGTCGTTGGGTCATGGGGTTGCTTAATGTTCTGAATTGAACAGATTGCAACGTACACACATTAGGGAGAGAAAAAAATTATTCTTAATAATGAACTTATATAACAATGTCAAGTTATTTTTATTAACACATTTCCAAATTCAATTAACACTTATAGTCTTATTTCGCAATGTTCTGTTTCAATGTTGTTCATGAAATAAGATATGCATCTGTATAGACAATTTCCGTCACCATAACAACTCTTCAAACAAATTAAACTTCATAAAGCCGCTGCCAGAATAGTTACAACATCGAGACTTTAATTCAATTATTACATTATTTTATGGCTTTTATCAATTACATTTTCAGAATTTTTGCAAAATCTTCTTTACAACCATGTAAAAAGTTTTTTAATACTTATTATGGAATTATGAATTTAAGGACTAACAGAATCTCCAGCGTATATTGGACCAGATTTTGCGTTTTAAATATATAATTGTATTGATGCATGTTTTATTAATAATAAAAATCTGGTGTGAAACACTCACACAACTTTCTCTTGCCAGTGCAAATAATTAACAATAAACCTAACATTAGTAATAAAACATTAGAAATAAACAGAAAAACTAACCTCAATAAACATAACCTAATTTTAATCACATATGAAAGACGCAAAATGAAAATCGATCTCAGTTTGCCTTAAAAATACAGAAAATCACTCTTTCACGCTAAACTAGGCTCTGTAGAGAAAAATGCTTTTAAATAAAAGTTGTAGATCTTTTAATTTTCTATAAATTTAATTATATACACTTTTGTCGTAAAATGCATACTAAGGCCGAAATCTTAAAAAAATCAATTTTTCACACGTTTTCGTGAGAAAAAAACAGAAAAACGCTAATTACCGCTAAACTAAGCGTTATACAAAAAAATGTTTGAAATAAAATTTGTAGAATTTTACATTCTCTACAACTTTTATTGTATAACGTTTTGCGCTAAAATGCATATTAAAGCCGCAATCTTAAAAAGAAAAAGTTTTTACGTAAAAACAGCCTCACGCAGAATTTCAGCAAACATGGCGCCTACCCTATCTTGTAGAGAATAAAAAATTGAGTAAACCAGGCGATTTTTAAAAAAATCGTAGGCCAGTTTTTGAGAAAATCGCAAAAAAGTGAAAAATTACACGAATAAACTACTACTTCCGGTTGACCGATTTTGAAGAAAATGTTCGTGTCGGGTCCGGTAGTGGTATGTAACTTAAGTTTCAAGTTCGTACGATGTTCCGTTCTTGAGATATTCTGTTCACACACAGACACACACACACACACACACACACACATACACACACACACACACAGAGAGAGAGAGAGAGAGACACACAAACAGACCAATCGCTAAAAACATGTTTTTTGGGTTCAGGGGGTCTGAAAACGTATAGATCCGGTGAAAACTCGATTTCAAAAAATCGACATGAAAACAATACTTTCCTTCCTATATATTCATATAGGCAAGAGAAAGTAAAAAATGTCGGTTTACCTGACTCTTTTGTTTTACACATGATGCAGTAATCACCTGTTGAAGTGTTTCTTTCTCAAAAGGGTTTAATTATTATGAAGTATAATGGATATATAATTTTATTACAAGATTTATTGCGTAAAATGAGAATAGAGTTAATCTCCTATAAATTGATTTTTCCACAACTATTAAAGAGTTATTTTCCGTTGTAATATTACCCAAGAGACGCGTCGAGGAACACTAATGGAAAACCATGGTGGTCACTGCAGGGTTTCAAACGGGAAATTTCACATCTCTTTTGTTATCAAACGTCGCACTAAAGCGAGCCAGGAAAAAGGCTGATGAGGAAGGGAGGTAATTGAGTTTTCCGCATCGATCCGGATCACGGTTTTCTGCATTTTCAAGCAAAATTCTCGTTTATTAAAAAAGTCTCGTTTCTCTGTTCCACAAAATATCATTCATTTTTTTTATCAAGAAACAAAACACAATTATTTTAAATAAAAATATTCTCTAATTGAAGTAATTGAAATATTATTCTTTTGTGCACAATCAAGTCTAAGTATATTTACAATTTCATAAATTAAAGAATATGGCTATACAAAAAAAACCTGCCCTTATTCACTTTCTTTAGTTTTTGTTCATCATTATAATCCAGACCCAGCCGTATTGTATCAGAAAATAAATAGGCTAATTAGATCCGTTATTTTTATAACGACAACAAAGTCAACTCTCAAACAAACGAATATTTAATCTCTACACAGTATTGGTAAATAAGTAAGAGTTTTTTGGTCGATACAATGTTCTAAAGGAAATGTTTGTGGGTCACTGATAAAGCATTATGCTTCTCAGTGTGGTATGGGATTTTTGTCGCGTCTTTGTTACTACACGCATGCGCGGATTGCTCCATTACGCGATATGTACCATGAACAACAGTTTTCTTATCTACTTCTTTTTTCCTTTCGGATCAAATAAACTTTCCATGTTTGAAATGTAATTTGTTAAAAAGATAGTAGTATTTTTTATCGTTCAACGAGTTTTATCGTAGAACGATATACGAGCCATTATCGAGTTGTTTATTCATTACATTGTTTTTTTATCTCTGAGTCATGATAGTAATTCAGTATTACGATTTGTTAACGGTTCAATGTGTTGTTCTTTCAACTTTTCTTTGGCTTCCTGAAAATCGCTTTGTTTCAGCCTTGCGAAAGATACTTCCACTTCATTTATGACTAGATCGGCTGAGTAACGAAATTTAGTGTTTAAAGAAAAGATAAGTTTCCTCTGAGCCACGTTACTCCAGTAATTTCGTTAATTTTACATTACAGTACAACCTGTCATATTCGAACTAATATGACTACTGGCCCATCTGGATATGGAAAAGTCCGGATATTACAAGGCCGATTATAATTTACTAGAGGGTCAGAATTAATGGAGATGTTTGTTGTTTAAATGTTAAGACGTTTCTATTGGTGTAGCATTTGTATTTGTACACTTTACTCTTTAAAATACAAAAGTAAATTTGGTTAAAAAATTTTACAACAATACGTCTATCTGTATACACCATACTTGAAAAAGTTTGTGATTTTCGTCTGCTTCATACACTGCACACATTTTTTGGAAACAGTGATCTTTCAACCTTCTTAAAGCACCACTCCAATTTAATTTTTGTTTCATCTTGATAACTGATCAGAGATTTGATGGTCTTGAATGCCTCAGAGAGTCATTATAGGCTTGTTCTAATCCTCTTCAGGTTCAGAGATTTTCTCATCGCTATTGCACACCATCACCATCGCTATAATGTCACTGTCTGTAATTTGTTTGACTTCTTCACTTAACCACTTCTTGACTTCATCGTCATGAATTCTTCACATCAAGGTAGGTTTTTGACAATCTATGAAATCTGACTCTCTTCTTCATTACAAAGAGGTTCATTGATTTCTTCTGGTTTCTCCCTAGTCCATTTTTCAATTGCTTCGTAATCTAACAGCTTCCTCAATGACCTAACCAGTGTAAACGGTTTTATTTTATTCCATGCTTTGAATACCCACATCACCACATCTAACATGTCTACCTTTTTTAAGGATTCCGAAACACTTTCACCCTTCTCCATTATAGTAACGGTCCTAGTCTGTTCGGCTCAGAATAGACTAGACGTGCGCAAACAACATTCCAGCTGCAACTTTCACTTCTAGCCCTAAAAATTTTGCTAATCAAAATTAAAAAATTAGTTTGGAAATACGTCCGTGCATGAGAGAGCCCGGATATCATAAATTCAAGTAATAAATATTAGTATATAGGATATTTTATTTCATGCGTAGGTAAACTTCAATTAAAGGTTAAGCACCGAGCCTTCATTTAATGTGTTTTCTTCTTCTTCTTCTTCTTCTTCTTCTTCTTCCAACCAAGGATTAGGCCGCAGCCTGTTCCGAACTCACATACTATATAATCTATCTCCATCTTTTCCTAGGTCTACCGACATCCCTTTTACCTTCTGGAGCATACCAGTGAGCCTGCTTAGGTATCCTGTTATCTGACATCCTTGCCATGTGCTGCCTCTAACTTTGGATAATTCTTTATCTTATCGTTCAAGTTGTAAATACCCAATTCTGACCTTATTTCCTCATTCCTTATTCTATCCAAGCGCGTAGATCCCTTAGTCCTTCGTATAAATCTCATCTCTACAGTCTGGATTCTCCGCTCTTGGGTTTTTGTTGTTGTCCACGCCTCACTTCCGTATAGAATAACTGGAACTGCTATACCTTCAATGTTTATTACTATAATTAATTTTTTAGTTTAAATTTGCATCAGTTTCGGCTTAGTTCTTAGTTACTACCGTGTTGAAGTGGATTTTTTTAGAATTGCGTTACGTTGTGAAATGTTTCCAGACCGGAGAAACTTTAGAATAGTTTCTCAAAGTTTAACTTCGTCTTTAAGGATTTTATATCTTTGAAAATATATCTTATAAAAAGATAAATGCTAAAAACACAACACATTACATGTACTCTCAGACGACCAGTTTATTTATATATATTTACGTCCTCCATTGATATGTTATTTATACAATATACCGATCCCACAAAACCCACAGTGAAATACTTACGACTGACAGTAGACAAAAGACTGACATGGAACCCACATACCCGACTTAAAAGACAATCTTAACGCACTATTAAAATATCTCAACAGTCTTATTCACCATAAATCTCCCCTTTCAATTACTCAGAAACTAAACTTGAAAAACGAAGTTAAGCTTTTTAAAAAAATAAGAGTACAAGTTACTTCAACGTACTCGGACCTACGGATCAGTTAAAACATCTAACTTTTTAAATTAACTTTTAAATTAAAAATAATTAAACTAAACCTAAAGAAGTTTTTTATTTCTACTTTTTGTATGAGACTGATAGAATTGATTCTATAAATGAATATTTCTCCGTATTGTAAGATAAAGCGAGTAATAATCATATCACTTAGTTTGGCTAAAAATTAAAAGTGTTTCGTTATTTTAGAAACCCAGTAAAAGTACGGTCGATAAAAGATGTACATGATATCAGTCAGACTGTTAAGTTGAAAATTGCCTATTTATACGAACAACTTATTGAGCTGTTACGGCAGCGATTAAATGTACACAGACGCTATTGGAATTCCCTTTTCAAATTCAACCCGTTCACTTACAGTATAAAGAAGCTAAAAACATTCATTAGATTACGTGGTTGTTAGAATCAAAACTGTTTCTAATTGCAAACGAAAGGCATAAAATATTTAGTACCGTATCTAAAGTTCAAAAAGTACTTTTTAAAATATTATATTATATAAATGGAATCAATAAGTGACTTGTTTTAAAACGTATTATTAATATAATATTGAATAAACAATATTCTAGTTACAATTTTATCAAGTAAAAAATCATTGATAATAGCAACTGCTAATTTTTCATTTAAAAAATTCAACTTTACAATACTAACGGACATTTGAACTGATTAAAAGTTTTAAGCTACTGACGAAGAAATTTTGTCATAGGGGATATTTTGTTTAACTCACACATAGGCTACATGGACACTTTGACAAGTTTCAAGAGTTGGTTTAACTAAACCAATTTCTCAAATTAATCAATTTCATAAACGTAAATATTTACTAGCCACTTTACATGTACAACACCATCAAGTGCAAAATATTCCCCATATTCTATATATTCTGGAAATTTTCCATTAGAGCTGCGCATCTGTTACCTATAGACGATTATTTTTAGTAATTTCTATTCGAAGTAAATGTTGCTTTTTAAAGATATTAAAGAGTGATTTGATAACTTATACGATGGTACTTTGTTTAAGTTGTGTAAAGAGGTACTGCCGTCGATGTTTGAAAAGTAGTGAATAAAAATCACTCCCCTCCTCAAAATTATTGATTCACTTGAAAGAACATGTTCACGTGGGTAGCTGAATAACAAAGACAACTTTTTAGCCCGATATTAACGTACTTGTTGAGTTTTCTCGGTACATAATTACCAATTAATAAAAATGGGTTGAGAGAAAATCTGGTTATTTAAAGTACAATTCTTTTTAGGAAAATTTGTAGTAATTTATTTCCATTTTGAACGAACACATGTAAAATTGTTAACAAACTAAATTATTACACATAAATAAATTAGATAGAAGACTTCTGTAAAATATATACCGTATTTTCTCGATTATAAGAAGCATCTTTTTTCACAATTTGATACCTCGAAAGGTGCGTCTTACATTCAAGGGTGTCTTGCAGCCACATTCATTTATAATATACGAGGTGTGGCTATTAAATAACGAAACTGACGTTGTAAAAAATTTAATTTTAATTTTATACATAATCACTTATTGTCACCTTCAATATACACTCCTTCTCTATCCCTACAACGCTCCATGCGAATTTTTCATTGTTGGAAACAGTGCTGGAAGTCATCTTCAGTCAGCTCCTTCAGGACACGTGCCGCTTTCTCTTTTACAGCTTCCACAGACTTAAATCGTGTCCCTTTTAATGCAGATTTCACCTTAGGGAACATGTAAAAGATAATAACAAGTGATGAAAAGTGGTTTGTTTACTTATGATCCGGAAACGAAGCGCCAATCCATTCACTGGAAGAGCCGAACTTCACAGAGAGCCAAAAAAGCTCGAATGAGCAAGTCAAAATTTAAAGTAATGATGGTTGTTTTTTTTTTTTGATATCCATAAGATTGTGTACCTTCACTGTGTTCCTGAAGGTCAAACAATTAATCACTATATTATATATTAATCACTATATTATAACTACCTTGAGGTACTTTCTAAACTACGTCAAAGAGTAAGGAAAAACGCCCTGAAATTTGGAAGGACAAATCATGAGTTCTCCACCAAGACAATGCCCCAGCTCATTCCGCGTTATCTGTCAAGAGGTTCCTAGCCAAGTACAGCATCTCAGTGTTAGAACATTCACCTTATTCACCAGATCTTGCACCATGTGACTTTCTACTTGTTCCCTAAGGTGAAATCTGCATTAAAAGAGACAAGATTTGAGTCTATGAAAGCTGTAAAAGAGAAAGTGGCGCGTGTCCTGAAGGAGCTGACTAAAGATGACTTCCAGCACTGTTTCCAACAATGAAAAATTTGCATGGACATCTTGCTATGTATGTACTAAAGGTTCACTCAACCGATTTTTTTTTATTGTTTAAAACAGTATGAAATAACTACTGATTCGAAAATTTAATTTTTTGTTTTAACTTATTTGAAAATAATGGAACAAATGCTGCCTTTTTGGCACAGTAATAGAATTCTAGAATAGATTGCCTTTTTTGGTCAATTCTCGGCGGTCTCAAGAATGTCAACGTTCAATCGGAAAGTTATTCTTTAACACTTACCTCAGTCACTAATAACCAATCGGCTGATGCAACATTCAACAAATTAAAAAAATATAAAACAAGTTTCAGAAAAATATTTCAACAATTTTTAAATACCAATTAAATTATCGTGAAAGATTTCTGACATTTTCGCTCAGAAGCTTTGAAAATTTCCATTGCGCACAATTTTTTATGGAAAATTTGAATCAAGCTCTGAAAGACCCTGCCTTCCTCACTGAGTGGAAAAGTATGCTTATCAGTATGCCGGGCCCTCTGAAAAGCACATATTTTCCGCTCTGTAAATGACACCTTCATTTCATTCATCACAGGGTCTGGCTGTATAATGAAATTCATTACTTTCAGAGGAGGTAACTCTGATTAGTGTCTTTTACACCTCTACCTCTTCTGTTCTTAAATGATTCAGTCATTTAACTGGCTGAACATGTGAAAAGAAACATATCGTTACATAACGAGCAGTTTTTCTTCAACGGATTAGGTCCATCAAAATCGTCACCATAATCAGATTCTTCACGCCACCAAAAATGTTCCTGACAGCGTTGTTGGTCTGTACCTTTTTCACTTTTCACTATGTTTACATTTAACCAAATAGTTTTGTTGCAATCTGATTTATTGTCACGCCACCAATGAAATAACATTCTTACGTTTTCATATGCGCAAACTCCTCCAACTGCATGGAGAAAACCACACTTTTTTATTCCATCTAAACGATATGTCGCTCTGAGTTGTCCTAATTGTGGACTGAACTCTGAAAGACACGAATTTTACTCAGAACATTTGGGATTAAAATCAAATGTATTACTACGTAGGCTATTGATATAGCGCGTTAGAATGAAAAGAAAATTTTAGATTCTGTTTTTAATAACTTTATTATATATTTAAAATATAATGATAAGTAAGCTCTCAAAAGCTTAACTAGTGCAATATGTTTTTGTGTTCAAGATTTTAATTAAAAGTATTATTGATTACGGATAAGAAGAAACGTTTCCTGCAAAAGGAATGAAAGAAAAAAGTACATATTGCAATCTGAAATTGACTAAAAAGGGAAAGGTGTTAGTAAGAAAATATATTGTTTGAGGATTTGATTGAATGATTGATTGGTTGAGCAATTAATTTAAGTTGTCCGTAAAAGCTGAAGCTCTTGAAGATTTACTTAATTCTAAGAAAAGAAAAGTATCAAATCTATGCTGTGTTTGTGCGCTATTGTGTGGGTGTGTTTGGGCGCGAGCGTTTGTTTTACGGTTAGAACCCACAATCCCAAATCAACATTTAAAAAATCATGAGAGTTTAAATAATATTTTTAAATAGAAAAATATTATTACTTTCTTAAAAAATATTTTTTTACATTATTCTTAAAATTTTTTTTTTAAAGCTGTTAACACGTTCCGTGCGGAGGAGGTATTACCTCATCTTATCGAATACGAGTGACAGACGAGGTAATAATATTACCTCATGCGCTCTCTTCGGAGGCTTGCTGTTCAACAAATCCGTTTATTTTGTAAAACTCTATTCCTATCATTCATATATTTCTTATGACACAAAGAAAGGTTCGGACTGTTGAATGTATCTTTCGTTTGCATACGCGGGTTTGTTGAAGGTCAACCCTAAAGCTCCAAAGTTTGCCTTATACCTCGAATTCTACCATCCCTCTTTTTGTAAAAAACCAAAGTAATAAATCATCTAGAAATTTCACCCACTATTGATATTAGTACATATAATTTCACGCCTGCATACAAGATGTGATATTTACAGAATTTAGTTTATTCAGTTATTCTTATTCAACAGTTTCGCCACGATTTTTGTGCTGTTCTGCGTACTACTTTTCTGTAACTATTTTTAACGTAAATAGTAGTTACGTAATTAACATTTTATTTTACTATATTTTTACGTGGCTTAATTTTATACCATTAAAACTGTTAAGTTTATACTATTGGCTTATTATATTGCAATATTATTTTATTATTTAGCACTTATTAATAATTAATAAAATTATTGTATTATTTTATAAATACAAATATATTATACATGTAC
Source organism: Catonia carolina (assembly GCA_035578175.1). Lineage (NCBI taxonomy): Eukaryota > Metazoa > Arthropoda > Insecta > Hemiptera > Achilidae > Catonia > Catonia carolina. The sequence continues at coordinate 6,876,413 of JAQMRL010000018.1, forward strand.
TTAAAAGACAGATCAGTTTCATATTTATTTCCTGTTATAGTATAAACAAATACTGACAAAAGTAGGCCTACATATGTACATTAATACTTTAAGGAGGTCACATAAATTATATCGAACAACTTCTGATACTTATTATTTTATAAATTTTGTAAAATTTTGAAGAATAATTGATCTTTCAGAATTAAATAATAACTTCAATGCATTTTTATACAAGAGGTAATGTCTCTTCCTTAGTAAGTTTGATTGGATTCGGGCGTGTATTGCAATTCCTATCCCGCTTACGGAGGAAGTAATATTACCTCCAGTCCAAAAACTCACCAAATATTAATATTTTTTTGAGATATTGATTACTACATGATTATTTACGACAAAAAAACAAAATATTAACCATTAAACAAAATTGAAAAAATTCCGTCAGTAGGTCGCATACCAAACTCGACATCCGCACTGAATGGGTTAAATTTATTCCAATGAAAAGCAGTTTAAAAACGTTAAAAATATCAAGCTCAGAAATATTACAAGATAATTTTTTGATGACTGATATTTATCACGAGTTTTTTTGTATAAGGGTCATTAAAAATCATTAATTTTTAGTGTATCAATCATAAGACTACGTTCTAACTTTAATAAGGGGGAGAACAGAACAGGAAAATTCATCTTATTTTTTTGTTTTCTTTTTGATAGGGTTTAAATGTTCATTAATCGTTCCGGGCTATTATAAACCATGTGAAGTAACTTTAAAAGTTTTACCCGAATCCTCAGTTTCTTTTCTTTAATTTCTTCCGTCCTTTACTTTTCTAATTTTGCTCATCGTCGAAAACCGTAATACTTAATTGTAATTTGTTCAGTTTAATGTGTTTCCGTCTCATTCCGTTCTTTTTTATTTTCTTCCTAACTACCTGAAACCAAATACCAGACTTTTTACTGTCTAATATCCTGAAAATTTGTTTTATTTGTTCTTTGTCAAGAATTTGGTACGAATGTCCATCCACAGAATTGGTCGTCCTTTTCAGATCGTCTACCTGGGACAGTTGTTTTCTTCTACCCCATTTAAACTGTCCGTCAACTATCTTTTAGTCCATTTTCTTGGATAGGATCTTTCTCTCGAACTTTTCATATTTTCTTTGCTCAGCCTTTCCGATTATTGAAAGTCATTAGTTGTGGGGACACTCAGTTTTTATTGATGTAGCTACAAGAACTTTACTTATCTCGATAATACGTTTTCTTATACAGGTTTTATATTATTTAAAGCCTAAATAAATGACAAATAACGAAACCTCATGAAAAAAATTAAGGAAGACACAACATTTTTTTATGTCTGCTAAAAGTTCATTCACGATACGTGTTATTCGGTGAATCTACACGGACAGTTAAAAAATCCCTCGGGTGAGAGTTATTGGTTTCGTAAACCTTATTTTTTCATGTTTCAACCCAATCGGTTTGATAGTTTTGGCTCCAGGTCGAATAGCTCACATGAACATTTTAGCTCTTTTGAGTTTTTATCGAAAAATAACTTTTTAGCTTGAAAGTGATTTCAAAGTTTTAACAAAACAATTTGTTTGGGTGGAATAACAGGATATCAACAAGTTTCCTTTCAAGACGTCTCTGATATTTTAATATTTTTTGGCCTTTAACTTTACGAGAACGTTCAGTTAAATAACAATTAATTAATTAAATATTACTTATCCACATCGTTGAATTTATCGGCATAGATTTTTTTTGTGCACGTTAATAAATTAATCGTAAACAATGGTAACGATATCTAATAAGATTATTTAAATGAACAACCCTTTACTTGTGGATATTTTATTTAGTAATCTACACTTTGGCATTACTTGGAGGCTTAAAAGTTTTCATTGTTTTATATTAATATCAAAAAAATTTAAACTTGAATTAAGCCATTGTTACATTAAACCTTGATTAGAGCTTTTTGACGTGGAACTATGAAGGTGTGTTAACGAACGTGTATTATTGAAGAGGTATTAATTGAATGTATTGTTACCGTTTAATGACTGTTATCGTTGTTTCCTTAGAGCGCTTTGAGCTGTCAAGTGATCGTCTTTCGAGAATATGAATTTAGATGGTGGCTTTGTATAAAATAGAATTACATGAGCTTATATCGGTCGGGTAAGTTTCCGAGTAGCTCGCAAGATAAAAAGTGATTTGACGAGACGTAAACTGTAACACAGCATTATTTTTCGTACACAACTTTCAAAATCTTATTAAAACATCAAAATGTTAACGTTTCCATTTATGAAAATTGTTTAAAGTATTTTTTCCATGGATTTTAAAACAATCCCTACTCGAGTTATTGAATTATAAATACAATTATTTGTAAAATTATTTATGTAAAATACTATGGTTTGTAAATACAGTATAATTCTATTCATTCATTTAAAATTTCATCAACAGCTGGAATTTTTTATGAATATTTTGTATATCTCATTGAAATTCATAGCAGACTTCTTCGGTTAAGAGATATTGAGATGTGTGTCAATTGAAACTCAATAACTGTCAGATAAAAATTGAGTTAGGCTATATTTCTTAATCAAAAAAATTATCTGAACAATCGAACAAGTTCGAGACATTTATCAAACTTAGCGTTTTAGTCTTACTCCAAACAGAAGAAACCCACACTTTCGAAAAAGAACAGCTGTTTCAATTTATCTGTATTGAGTCTAGACGACTAAGATCTGCCTCCATTAGTAGTATTCTGTTGCTTTTAACTACTTATTAAATTATTTAACAATGTTTTATATGAAATTTAGCATAATGCTTGTCCAACAGCGAATGCAGTGGGTTAAAAGAACATTGGACTCGTGTGGAACGGTGTAAACAATATGTACATATTCTAACCGGAAATTGTACCTGGAACCTTCAGCTTTGTCATGATTACATTTCTATGCAACTTAAGCCACCAATATATAATTTATTAATAACTAAAATTTAACTATAACTAATTATTAACTTACTATAATTAACAAATTATTAATTAACTATTACTACCAATATGACCTCTTTTTTATTAAGCTATAAAATAGAAACTGAAAATTCACAAGAGGTGCAGCCATGTGGAACGGATGAGGGAGAACCGCTTGCCCCTTTTAGCTTACAAGTACAAAAAGTACGGTAAGAGAAAACTATGCTGCTACATTTGTCCCAAAATTTAAAATTTTTCATTCAGAAATTAACCTATTTCAAAAAAATGAAACTGAAAAAAATAGTGAGAAAAATAGCATATCTTAGTGTTTCATAAAATGGTGTTATTTTACAAATTATCTTGTGTCAAATTTATTGACAAAATGTCAAATGAATAGTTTCGTTCAATTCGCTGCTGTCTCATAAATATTTATGAACTTAGGACCATTAATGTGGAGAGATATTTAGTGAGGACAGTGAGTTGACAGTTGCTACTAATACCACTCGGTTATGATTTCCTGAAATTCTCGTTCAGTATTGTACCAAGTTGATGATATACCTTTCAATATTGTGTAAAGTCATGTTATAGACAGTATGACATCTTTAAATCTTCCTTTTCAGTAATAAACACGCAAATGTATAGCCTACATGAAATGTATTTTCTTACATGTTGCATAATTTTGCTTCGATTAGTATTAGAACCGTAAAAATAATGTTTGAAATGTACGGTAAAGTATCGGGTATTCCATAAGTCCAAGTACGGTTACAAATTACCATAAATTTAATATTATAATAACTTTTAACGGGTATTCATTTCAATTAAAAAAAACTATATAAAAACATGTTCAACCCTTGTTCGCATTCGCAAATCTACCTTGTCGAAAATACTCTGAAATTTTATAAAAATTACATTAAACATTTTAAAAACCCCGACAAAAAACCTTCAAAAAGTAAAAAAAAGTAATTTATGTATTGGCCCAGTATTGACGTGGTCACGTCGGGGTACCGCTAAGTAATACAACCTATGCTGTTACACAGCAGTCCCCCGATGCGACGACGCACAGTGGGGTATTTGATTTATTTAGGCGGTCAAAATTATTTTTGCAGTTTAACATCGTTTTGGACTTTCGAACCGGGCTGATCCGAAATCCGGCTGACTAGTCAGACGGTAGATTTTAGCTCTAAATATTTAAGTAACATACGATGCTTTATCTCAGTCTAAGTTGTTGCATTTTTATATAAAAATAACGAAATATATGCGCCATAACCTCATTTATTACAATCCATAATCAATATTTCCGAAATGTATTCAGAACAAAACATATTCACCGCCAAAACAACTTCTATGATAATTTAAGACAGCTTGTGAGCTGACTAAAGAAAAGAACTCTACGAATGGCCGGCTGGCCACGGGGTTAAATGCAAGAGGAGTGGGGTGTGTACGATAATGTTCGCACACTATTTACTAGTAGTTATGACAGGCAGCAGTTCATTTCTCCCTGAATTGAGTTTCAGAAAATTGACTTTTGGCCGCCTAAATTGTCCTAATACCCCACTGTGCGACGTCAACCGAGGCCAATACATAAACAATTTTTTTACTTTTTAAAGGTTTTTTGTCGGGGTTTAAAAAACTTTTAATTTAATTTTTATTTCATACTTTTAAACTTATCTTAGTATAGGCTACATTTTTTACAAATTTTCATGACAGACACAGAAAAATCACTAATTCCCGCTTAAATTTTTTGTTAGTCTCTCGACTGGTTTGATACAGTTCTCCAAGCTTTCTACCTTGCGCAAGTCGTTTCATATCTGCATACCTTTAACACCCTGCATCTTTTGTAATTTGCTTTATATATTCTAACCTTTGCCTCCCCCTACAATCACTCCCTCAATATTACCCTCCATTATTGATAGACCAATACCTGGATATCTTAAGATACGCCCCACTAGCCTATCCCTTATTCAGGGAAGATGTTTCCATATACTTCTTTTTTCATCTACTTGCCTAAGAATCTCTAAATTACTTATTTTATCCACCCACCTAATCGTTAACATTTTCCTATAACACCACTTTTCAAAAGCTTCTATCCTTTTCCTTTCTACAGCCCCTATCACTCACGTTTCACTACCGTGTAATGCTACACTCTAAACATAGTGTTTTAAGAAATTTCTCCTAAGCTGTAAGTCAATGTTAGTAGTCGGTAAGCTGTTTTTCATTTCAAAGGCTTTTCTAGCTTGAGCAATTGTACTTTTGATAAAACTTGTGCTTCTACTATCCTTTGTTATTTTACTCCCTAGATACCAGGATTCCTCAACTTCCTGTATGTTTTCGTTGCCTACTTTTAAATTTCCCATCTATTCTAAACCAATCTTACTGCTGCACAACACTTTAGTCTTGTTCTTATTAATTTTCATGAAGTAATCCATACGGCTACTCAACAGTGTTTGTATGTCGCCATATAATCGAAATTTATATAAAAATTTATCGTAGTTGTAAATTAATTTATGATTCATGTCGTAGTATAGCCTATTTCTAAATTTTGGATTTTGGATTTTATTGTCAATTTTTGTTTTAATTCATAGTTAAGCTCGTGAAGATGTCAATAATCTACATGTTTTTATGAAAACTGAAGCTCTGAAGATAAGAAATTTAACTGTCAACAAGCATTACTGTCGACATGACAAGATAAAATCATTATTCATCGGATGTACAATCAGTGTTAATGCTTTTTGGTCGGGTAGTAAGGTACTGTTGGCTGGTGACGTAATAAGCTCGTAGGCCTATATTGGCCCGACTCACTATGCGGAGCTTCCTCTGATGTCACAATTTCCCCCAACGTAGTTATTACGCTCTCAATACATTTATCTTGATTAATCTTGTACAACGCGTGATATGAGAGTTCTTCACGCAGTTCCGAAACTTTTATTGTTAACGAGGTTGCCATTCTTCGTGTTGGTGCATTATGTAGTTATCGCTTTATTACTTTTTTGAATAGTAAGTCTCATTGTTAGAATTGAACACTAAAATAGGGCTAGTTACTGAGGTTAATTACTTTTCTTTTCCATAAAATTTGTACCTGTCTTCACCCTACTAATGAATATTTCAGCGGTAATTATGATGCTTAAGCGAAAGCCTTTTTTAAGTCTTTGAACACTAATTCCGAGATCGCGCCGATAGATTTGGCTTTTTTATCAATCTTTCATCCAAAAAAATTAAAATTTGTATGACACATTAAGAAAACTTTGAGAGATGTTTTAAAAAAAAAACATGAAACTCCGTTTTTTACGCCAGTTACAGTGAATTTACGAAAAATTTGTTGTGATTTATGCAAAGTCGCGCGTTTTTAATCAAAATTTGGCAATTAATTTTTTTTATGGTCTGGTATTATAGAAAAATGTCTAGCAGATAATTTGATATATCAAACACCCTCGCTTTCCACACTATACGATTATTCAAGCATATGTAAAAGTCAAGTGAATATGTAAAATGCATGCCGTAAAAATGTCTCTCTTTGAGATGGGGTGCTAGAAAAAGTATCACAATGCAAATAATTAGGTTGTGATATCGGCTTTGGTCAAGATTTGGATTCAGAAAAGAAAGAAAATTCCAAGCAGTGAGCGGAAATATTAGCAGAACCATAGGCAGGAGAACAAGGAAAGAAACTAAAATAAAATTTTGCAAGATGATAGCTGCCCCAGTCATCCTCTATGGAAGTGAATCGTAGGTTAGTACAAAACCACAAGAGAATAGAGTGCGGGCGGCAGAAATGTGACTCTTGCGGAAAACAAAGAACTGCAATCGCAGGGACCAACTGAGAAAAATGAGGATATAAGAACGAAACTGGTTGTTTACAACTTGAATGGGAGGATTCCAAAGTATCAAAATCAATGGAAGGAGCACACAGAGAGAATGCATGAGGAAAGGATTCCCCTCAACGTTTTGAAATAAAGGCCGGAGAGGAAGAGAAATTTTGGAAGGCCATGCAAGGGGTGCAATAATTCATTAGGAGTTTTGTCACTGTTGTGAATTGGAACAGCAGGGAGCCTAATTCTTGATTGTGAGAAGAAGAAGAAGACATTACCTTTAATATTTTACTTTTTTAATATTACAATAATTATTTTCTATTTAATATTTCACAGTTATATACAGCGAAATTGGGGTTATAGTTCAGATTTACGTCCGTAAAAGGCATGGTCGGGGGGTTTTTTGGTGCCGTATATCTTAAGTGAATTTAACCTCAATGAGATATTTCGTCGTTAAATGTGTTGCCGGTGTACTTTGATGGTTGAGGTTCAATTAACTAAACTCTCTCAGGAATTGTCGACCTGAGTCTGTACAAGACTACATTTCATTTACGCGTCATACACGTCATCCTCATCTCATTGGGTATGGGGTTGCATATTCTTCTGAATTGAACAGATTGCAACTTTCACACATTAGGGATTAAAAAAACTTTTTTAAAAGAGAGGGATGATAATATTATGGGAAAATAATGTTTTTATTTATAATTATATTTAAATGATATTAAGCACTGTACCGAGAATATTAAATACAGGTAATAATTAAAAATAACAACGTTTTATTTAATTTCAGAGAAAATCTTCATTGTATTTATTAACGATAACAGTATTTCCAGGAAAATGGAGACAATGGGGAACTTGAATAAGAGGGTTCGAATTGTTTGATAGTCTTGAAAGATAAAGAAAACAATGTAACCTAGGTTACAGGATTTAGTAGTGAATTCAGCGACTTCAGTTTAATTGCTGTTACATCGTTCATTCTGTTTTCCAATTAACTGGGAGTAATTTTAAACCTAATGAGTAGAACTTAAGTATACGTTTTGAAATTAATGAATTGAAACAAATAGCCTACAAGGATGTTATGAGGTGGTATTATTATTATATCAGCTCTTTAACAGCGTTTACAACATAAAATTAAACGTAATTTTTACATTTTATATTTTTATTATTTATTAAATTTTCAAAAATAATATTTTTCTTAATTCTGAACTTATTGTGGACACCTGTACTTTATTCAAAAGAGAAACGCTTTTATATTTTAATTACCTACATAATAATAAAACCCATTTTTTGTATTTATTGATCAATCAAATTGTGAGCTATGGTATCTTAGGTATCTTCTTTCTTTTGTTTGTCAATTTTAGGATCCAAATTTTCTTTATCTTCTTAGCATGAGTTGCCCTTCTTTTTTCCGATCAGACGCATTCTATCCTCTTTTCTCTGATCGGTTCTTGGAATCTCTTAAATATGTTAATAATTCTTCTGTACACTCTTTTGTTTTGTATAGTTTCCTGCGCGATATTTATAAATTCTCGAGATAATGTTTTACTTATTTCATCCAATTGGTTTAAGGGGAGATTGCACGATGGTTTTAACTTAAAATTTCGATTTTTGTTTTTTTTATATTTTTCAATAGTTATTCCCTAGATCGACCTAGAACCCTAGATAGTTATGGCCTAGATCGACCAAAAAAACGTTAAATCACGTCAAAAAAAAATTTTTTTTTAAATGAAATTTTTATCAGGTTTACACAGAAAAATTATCATGTTACGAAGAACGAATATTTTTACTTTCTCTTGCCTATATGAATATATAGGAAGGAAAGTATTGTTTTCATGTCGATTTTTCGAAATCGAGTTTTCACCGGATCTATACGTTTTCAGACCCCCTGAACCCAAAAAACATGTTTTTAGCGATTGGTCTGTGTGTGTGTGTCTGTGTGTGTGTGTGTGTGTGTGTGAACAGAATATCTCAAGAACGGAACAACGTACGAACTTCAAACTTGAAACTTAAGTTACATACCACTACCGGACCCAACACGAACATTTTCATCAAAATCGGTCAACCGGAAGTAGTAGTTTATTCGTATAATTTTTCACTTTTTTTCGATTTTCTCAAAAACTGGTCCTACAATTATTTTTTAAATCGCCTGGTTTACGCAATTTTTTATTCCCTTCAAGATAGGCTAGGCGCCATGTTTGCTGAAATGCTTGGTAAGGCGGTTTTTACGTAAAACAAGTGTTTTTTTAAGATTACAGCCTTAATATCTATTATAGCGCAAAAATTTATATAATAAAAAATGTAGAGAATTTAAAATTCTACAACTTTTATTTCAAACATTTTTTTTGTATAATGCTTAGATTAGCGGTAATTAGCAATTTTCTGTTTCTTTCTCACGAAAACGTGAAAAATCAATTTTTTAAAAATTTCGGCCTTAGTGTGCATTTTATGACAAAACTGTACATAATAGAATTTATAGAAAATTAAAAGATCTACAAGTTTTATTTAAAGCATTTTTCTCTACAGAGCCTAGTTTAGCGTGAAAGAGTGATTTTTCATATTTTTAAGCCAAACTGAGGTTGATTTTCATTTTGCTTTTCACTCATGATTAAAATTAGGTTATGTTTATTGAGGTTAGTTTTTTGTTTATTTCTAATGTTTTATTACTAATGTTAGGTTTATTGTTAATTATTTGCATTGGCAAGAGATAGTTGTGTGAGTGTTTCACACCAGATTTTTTATAATATTATACTGCTCGTTTTAGTGCAAAGAGAATTTTAGTTTTTAAAATATTTGCATCACGGTTTTTAATATTCTCAGCTGTTGGTTTAGCTTTCTAAACAACTGTTGATAGGAAATTTACTTGTTTGTGTACATATTGTTTTTGATTTATGCCTTCTTGTTTCTTCCCTGTTCCCGTAAATTTAAATTTTTAACATTAAGGTAAATTTTTCTCAGAAACCTATGAACCTACCAGGCTGAAATTTTTACTAGTTAATTATCTTGTATAGTTACATATACCGACATTTTTATTACTTCCTCAGGTGCTCCAAAAATTAGTAATACGCAAAACACGTAGAAAATAATTTGTAAAAATTATATGTTATTCGTACTTTTTAAAAAAATTATATGGTTCAAAAATTAAATTCAAAAAATATCAGTAGCTCGAGAAGAAACCCGACAACTATAGTGTGTAAAGTTTAATTTACCTTTCTTTTACCAATCCTATGAAAAATGTATCTAATAAATAGCAAATTTAACATTGGCGGGATACAAAGTACAGTCTCCCCTTAACAGTTAGCTCTTCCCTTCTGTCATGTAATCTAGGATCTGCTTAGCAATTGCCGGCCGCATTGGCGAATTTGGTAACGTGCTCGCCTCTCATCATGCGGTCTTGGGTTCGAATCCCATTCAGGCACGGCATTTTTTCATACGTTACAAAAATCATTTCATCATTCACCGTCTGCATTAGCAGTAATTGCAGAACAGTCGGACGTTAAACAAAAAAAAAAATGCTTAGCAATTCTATCAGAGGTCATCCTTTTGATGTGACTATTTCAGTACAATTTGCCCATAACGGACAGGTGGAGTGTTAAATTAATTGCACTCGATCTGTTGGTTCCAGGGCTACAAAAAGTTGTTCTGTTTCTTATCACATAGCCAGCCAATTATTTGACTGAACTATTTAAGAGCAGAAGAGGTAGAGGTGTAAAAGACACTAGTCAGTTATCTCCTCTAAGAGTAATGAATTTCACTGTACAGCCAGACCCTCTGGTGAGTGAAGTAAAGGTGAAATGTGTAGGGTGGAAAGTGGGTGCTTTTCGGAGGCCCTGGCATACTGATAAGCATGATCTTTCAACTCAGTGAGAAAGGCAATAGTAAATCACCTCACTCCTCGTTTTTATTTAGTAAAACCTCTAGAGGTTCAAACTAGCCTTTCGGCTGTTGACCTAAACAGTAACATCAGTACAATCTTCTAAAATTAATGAAGTTGTGAGTCTTTATTTTGTTGTTCAGTTCTTCATTGGACCTTAGTTTGTATTATTCTTATTATAATTTTTTTCACACATAAATTACTACTTAATTTTCACACATTAAACGAAATTTCTGAAAAATGATTTGAAAATATTTTCGAGAAAAGAGGAACAATGTCTTAAAAAAGTTATACCGAAATCGCTGTAGATAAAATGCGAAAAAATTAAATTTGTTAAACATTTCAAATATTTGGAAGAAATGATTGTAAAAAGACACTACGACAAGTAGCATAATGAAGGCTAAGATTAAGAAAATTGGAAAAACCTTTTTTACATCAAGAATGTCTATTATAAAAAAAATATTTCTGAGAACAGTAAATTGTGACATATCAACAGAGTTTTTAGACCAGCAATTCTCTATGAAACTGAAACGATTCTAACAATAGGTCCAATGCAAAAACCTCTGAAAACAGAAAGAAAAATCTTCAGAAAAATACACGGATCAAATTCGTTTGAATCTGGTAAAGAGGGTTAAAATCAAATAAAAAATTATACAAAAATATCGAAACTATAAAAGAATCAATTATAAATAGAAGAGCAAGATTCTTTGGTCGCATACAGACATTGAGAAAAAAAGATTAAATAAACAATTTATTCAACATTTTCAACGACAAGAACAGAATGAACATTAACCGTAGCCAACAGCTGGAAATGGAAGAACTAGGGAATTACAGAAAATTGCGATAAATGGGGTTTAGAAGTGAAGTGTTTGGGTTGAATAATTCTTGCAGAACTCAAGTAAGAAAGGCTAAAGGCTTAAAACACAACTTCTCAGCTTAGAAAAAAGGTGAAAGGAGATTTCTGAGAAAATGTTGAAATCTCGGGATGAAAAGAAGAGAACATCCAAAAAGAAATGAAAATCCTCAGTTATTTTTGGGTAATTTACATTATATTCTTGGAAAAAATTGTTTCTAATTCGAGGTGTTTTATAATTTATGTACAACGACATTTTAAACGGATTGGTAATACAGTTATATTGTTCTCTTCAATTATTAGTTGACAGTCAGTTTTATTAAACATATTCCTATTGTGTTGTTTCAAAGTTTTCTTTCTACATGCATTTCTCTAGTGCCTTTTACAATTATACGTTATTAGTTTTAATAAAATGAGTGCAGATTAAGACTACAGCTGTAAAGGCACTTAATGTCAGACGCTAGGGTGAGTAGATATTTTATTGTCTGAACTTCTTTATGCCACTATAAATTGTTGTTATTGTTTAGGTCATCAGCCGAAAGGATAGTTTGAACCTCTAGGGGTTAGACTAAGTAAAACGAGGAGTAAGGTGATTTACTAACTGGAAAAGTGTGTTTATCAGCATGGCAGGCCCTCTGAAAAGCATCTACTTTCCACCCTGTAATTAACACCTTTACTTCATTCACTACAGGATCTGGCGGTATAATAAATTTCAGTTCTCTTAGAGAAGATAACTTGGACTAGTGTCTTTCACCTCTACCTTTTCTGTTCTTACATGCTTCAGTCAATTAGACTGTCAGTAGAATTTTCTAATATTAATGAAGTTTTGAGTCTATTTTCGAAATCTTAACTAATGTGAGTTATTTATTTTATTTATCACATCATATAGGGTGATTCAAAAAGAGCACCGGTTTTGATATATCAAATTAAGAGATTTATTTTATTGAAAAACTGAAAATAAATACATCAACAAGTTCATCTTACCTTCTGATTTTATGTATGAAAAATGATGTCATGCATGTGTCCTCCTCTACTGCGCTGGCACGCATCAACTCTGTCCATGAAATTGGATATTACTGCACGACAAGTTTCGACTATGTGGGACAAGTTTCCGTATGTGGGGTTTTCTAAACCCCACATACGGCAGTTCTGTTTATTGACAAAACCGTTTAAGTGGAAGTGCGCCTCATCACTGAAAATGATTTTGTTTGCGAAGGTGTCATCATCCTGCCGTTTTCTCAATACCCAGTCAACAAACTGTCGTCTCTTCTGGTGGTCTGCCACTTTCAAATGTTGCGTCAACTGAATTTTATACGGGTGATATTGGAGATCGTACCGAAGAATTCTCCGTACAGAAGAACATCGTAAACCCAATTGTTGAGAACGGCGACGTATTGATTTTGCTGGGCTAACAGCCACACTGTCACGAACCAACGCAACGTTCTGCTCAGTTCGGCCAGAACGACGACGTCCAGAACTTTTAAGGTCGACCGTTGAACCCGTCTCAAAAAACTTTTTCATGAGCCTGCGAACTGTTGATTCATTCGGTGCTTCATTACGTCCTAGAGTACCGCGAAGTTGCCTGACAGTAGCCGCATAACTCTCTCCACTCTGGTAAAATGTTTTGACGATTAACACTCGTTGCGCAATAGTAAACTTCTCCATGGTTAGACACAGACTGTGAGAGTACTACACTGCGAATAAGAGAAACTACAACTGAATCGTCAATCGGAATGTTCTCCGAAATAGAAATGAGGTCTAACAATGTTGCCAACCGATAAACAAAAATTTACCAGCCGTTTAAAAACCGGCGCTCTTTTTGAATCACCCTATATATTGGCTGACCATACGATAAGAAACAGCACAATTTTTGTAGCCCTGGAACTAGCAGATCGAGTGCAAATAATTAAACACTCAATCTGCCTGTTATGAGTAGGCACTATAATTACGTAGATGAATTAAAATACTATTTTATAATTAATAAATTAATTCACTATTAATTAACTAATTTTTTTAATATTTCTTAATGTAATTTGACGTACCATTTTCTTCCACTATCAGCATCAAATCTAAGCAGCAAATTATGTACATCATAACTGCTATTAACACAATATGTGCGCTAAAAATGGACGTCGATAAATGTCGGTGGAAGGTTAGTTTATGGTTATTTATACCCAATGGTTCTAATTTTTAAATCGTGTATTCTAACGTAATTTTAAACAGTAACAGAAATTTTAAATAGTATTTGAACATATCATTTTTCCAATCATTTCCGGAAAATCCATCTATTTGAAAGTCAAGAATAAAAATATGTAAAGAACTTAGGTTTCATATCAGTCATTTCTGTGTAAAACTCATGACTCTCTCATAATGTTTTTGTTTTTAATTCTGTCAATCAATTAAACTTTGAGGTTTATAAAATTAATTAGAGAAGTTAATTTACAGTTAGATAGAACAATTTTATTAAATTATTTTAATTTTGTCGATTTTAATATTCCTTTCACGGATAATACCTACAGAAGGCCTACTTAATATTCCGTTTTTAGCTCCGTATTTATAATCTGATTTCCCTGTAGACATTTAGATTCAATTCGGATAATATAATTCAACTGGTATGTATAAAGAAAAAAGAAAAATCGTGGAAAGGATGAGAGAAAATTTATTATTTATTGTTCGTTGGTTACACACATCATATTAAATTGAAGCAAGGACAGATGAGCTGTATTAAATTGGTTATGAGTTCGAAGAGGAAATTTATCAATTTATCTGTTAAGTAACATATATATAATATCGGGTGGAGTCAATTTTATTTATTACTTAACCTGCTGGGCTGATACTCTCGTTATTGTGCCGTCATTATTATTGAAGCGATAGGTCAACATCATTAACGACTGGCAGAAATATAACGACCATAGTCTTTAATTCCTAAGCGCTCATACAATATTCGAATAAATCCAATTTAATCTCACCCTTAAATGTTTTAGCAGAAGATTATTTATTTTATCTTAAAATTTTAGGAGGGTCTCGTTTCGCTTTCGTGTTCATAGGCTAGAAATAGGACAAGGATTATGTCGCCGTCAAACTATTATTTTTCCTTTATTTATTTATTCATTTATTATATATTTATTTATCAAAACTGACGCTATAGTCAATTTTGAAGCTTGCGTAGACGTACGGGGTATAACTCTTGAGGGGGGCAACAAAAGATGTCAATATTGACATTACGGAACGTTTTCAAAGTTATTACGAACTACTCTTAGGATACCATGGTACATACGACGAGATACAGCTATAACGGCATAGGACTTAAATCAATAAGAGGAGAAATTAAATGATTTAGCAAAACATACTGTGACACTTATCGCTAAGATCCGTTTCGGGATCTAGGTAATTAAATAATTAATACACTAAAGTTTAAAATTACAAATATTTATTACAACTAAAAGATTTACAAAATAAATAATAAACTAATTATAATGAAGTAATACAATAAATAACTTAAATAATTTACTTATTACTACTTACAAACAATTGTACAGAATGCACGCACACAAAAACTATACTCAATGCACATACACAATAAATTTACACAATGCACGTACACAATAAGACAGTATAACAATAGTTGACCAATGCCCGGACACGTTGACCTTTTCTAACGCACCGATAGACACGCAATAAACACTCGTCAAAGATCAAACGAATACTAACTCACTGACCGCACTTGGGCTCTCTTAAATAGGTAGATCAAAGAGATATTTCTAGAAAAACAGAGAGATTCGATACAAAAATTTTTTTTATTGGTTCTGGAGAAATCTTAACTAATGTAAACAAGTCACAATAGAATAAAAGGTGTTACACAAATAGTTGTACAACAAAGACCCTACCTTACTATAAACGGCCCTTTTTAAATATCCTTTTATAACTAACTATATTGTTACTATACGAACAAAGATATCCGCTATAGAAAATAAGTTTACCATGTGGTTGTACCTACAAAATACTTACCCTATGATTTATACAATCTTTAATTAATTAATTAATTGAATTAATCTTGAATTAGTGGATTCATCACTTTCGATGCTTTTCTCCACTTTTTCATAGTTAATTTATGATTTGTTAGCTTTTGCTTTTATTTAAAACTTTCTGATGAGTCAGAAAATGAAATAATATACGACTTATAAAAACTTAAGAATTTAGAAGTGTTGATAACATGTAAAAAAATTAATTTGTGACGCAAACCTGGCAAACTTGCTTACTTGTTGCGTTATGAAGCTTGCATCACATTTTTTAATGTGTACTTAATTAATTAATTTCAATATGAATATTTTTATACTACAGTAGACTCTTAAAAATCCGGATCGCGCTAGTCCGGACTCCGGATAGTCCGGATGATGATTTTTTTTTACTTTATTTTCTGAAAATTTACAACTTTTAAATTAACAACCAGTAAAAAGTTTTCATGGGATTGGCCCGATGAACGATCATGCGATTAGCACTATAATTTGTGTGTATGTACTTTTTAATAATAATTGCGTATATAAAATGTATATTCCTCATGTCAGACATGAGGAACTTGAATATAAATGAAGAAATGATCCAGAGACGAGAAGAGAAGACCATCCTAAAGGAAAAGAGGATAACCCAACTGCCTTTCAGAGAGAGAAGACAGCCAAATGCAGCTGTAGCAGAGAGATTGAGAGCCACCAGGTCAAGGAATATGAAATTGATGTGGGAACGAAGAAAACAACAGTGTGGTGCCACAACTAACTCCTCAAGGAACGCATGTCCATGAGTGACTTGAGTGCTCCAATTGGGGCGTAAATTAAAAAAAAAAATGTATGTAAATTACATTTTTTGTCATTTAGGGCCCACAGTAATTTGCGTCGTCGGGAGCTCTGTGTTTCAGTAAAATCTATTTTATGATTTTACGAGGCATTTTGTTTAATCCCAGAACCGTACTTTACTAAGCACAGTACCGTACTACAGTACATTTATATTGTATTTAGTTGATCGTGTAATTACTCTATAATTGAGACATATATGACGTTCATTGTTACATGTTTGAAATCCGTAACTTGCAAATCTTACAAAGAGTGCAATCGAATCTTATTACGGTACAGTAGCGTTAAGTTTAGTCAATGTTTGTTCTTCGTATATTGAATAATTACAGTACCAGTAGCCTACTGTAATTTATTAGGCCTACAGTGTTTTAAAGTTTTTTCAGAAGCTCACTCTTATATTAGCAGATAAACGTTAATGCTTCTTGTCATAATTATTCGCCATAAAGACGAAATTGCCAACCTCCGGGAAATCCAGATTTTTCGAAATCCGGACCGGCCGTCCGCCACATTAGTCCGGATTTCTAAGAGTCTACTGTACTATAAATTATCTTCATATGATACATATCTAATATGCTTTTTACGGTTACGGTTTATGAGCTCTACTGTTTCACACGTTTACACCAATCAGAACGTTTTCCAGCGTTGTCAGATTGTACCTGACAAACATTACGCGCACATGCGTATAAGAGCCGCAATAGTTCACACGTGTCTTGCGTTTTCGGAGACGAAGGTTTCTGGTTCAAATCCTAGTAAAGGTAGATGATTGCTTTTATACGGATTTGAATACTAGACAGTGGTTACCGGTGTACTTTGATGGTTGGGGTTCAATTAACCATATTCTCTCAGGAATGGTCGGCCTAAGTCTGTACAAGACGACATCTCATTAACATATCATACGTATCATCCTCATCTCATTGGGTCATAGGGTTGCTTATTGTTCTAAATTGAACAGATTGCAATATACACAAATCAGGAATAACAAAAAAAATAACGTGTCTTGCATCTCGTACTGTACACCTCGATTATGCAATACTTTATAATATAATCAGCTGGTTGTATGTTTATAGATTATAAATGTTATTGAAAGACCAAAAAAATGGTTGACGAAATATTTAACAGAGCTACAAGAGTAATGGCAAAGTTACTGGCAAGTCATTGGCTAGCTATAAAGTGGGTAGGGGGCAATGCATACATTCAGAGCCCATCAGCCTTGAATAATAGTGTAGAAATTCTTTTACAAATAATTTTTTTGTACTTGCCTTGACAAGAGTTGAAGACAAAATTATTTTAAGTAAGAATAAATGAAGGCTAGTTAGTGTACACCACAGTAGATTTTTTAAAATAACGTAGGCTACTGGTTATCACAAGGACTATCAAAAGATACCGATCAAACTTCATGTACTAAAGGAACTCTCAAAATTTTGGGCTAAATGATAGCACAGTCAATAGACTGTTAATACAATCATCCTTTCTCTTACGTTTTGCCGCGATCGAATAAAATTGCACTTTATTATAGGTTGTTATATTTGTAGTGAATAAGGTGGAATTTAACTCAGATTGAATGAATCAATTTCAGTTTCTATCTAACAACCAAATCGTAAATTGCCTCAAATATAACAGCTCTGAGGAATATGTTTAATACAAGAAATATGCTGTCTTCATTTTCCGTTTCACTTCATAATTGTATACACTCGTAAAGAAGTGAGCCTAGGCTATGACTAACTTACAAAATTTCGTTGTCAATTATTAAACGCTGCTACTAATCAATTACTGAATACTTACAAAAAACAGAAAAGTGTGATGGCAACTATGATTTTGCCTAAACAATAAAACCATCCTGAATTTCTGAAAAATATTATCACTCTGAAAACCAACAAAATTAATCGACCAGCAACAGAATTTTATGCATTTATAAACATGACAATTTTAAAGAAAAAATATAATTATAATCCCTTGTTTTTTTACATTTTTTTGCCTTTATGGTTACAGTTTATACGAAGGAAAGTATTATTTTCCTGTCGATTTTTCGAAATCAAGTTTTCACTGGATATACACGTTTTTACACCCCCCTTAACCCAAATACATGTTTTTAGCAATTGGGGGGAGAGAGAGAGAGAGTGTGTGTGTGTGTGTGTGTGTGTGTGTGTGTGTGTGTGTGTGTGTGTGTGTGTGTGTGTGTGTGTGTGTGTGTGTGTGTGTGTGTGTGTGTGTGTGTGTGTGTGTGTGTGTGAACAGAATATATCAAGAACGGAACATTGTACGAACTTAAAACTTAAGTTAGATACCACTGGAGGACCCGACACGAACTTTTCATCAAAATCAGTCAACCGGAAGTAGTTTATTCGTGTAATGTTTTACTGTTTAGCTATTTTCTCAAAAACGGCTCTTACGATTTTTTTAAAAATAGCCTCATTTACTTTATTTTTTATGTTCTACAAGATAGGGTAGGCACCATGTCTGTTGAAATTCTTGGGAAGGCTGTTCTCTCGTAGAAAAACATGTTTTTTTAAAGATTGCGACCTTTATCTACATTTTAGTGCAAAAGCTTATGTTATAAAAGTTGTAGACAATTTAAAATTCTACAACTTTTATTTCAAACTTTTCTTTGTATAACGCTTAGTTTAGCGGTAATTAGCGAATATCCGGTTTTTTCATAAAAATCTGTAAAAAAATCAATTTTTTAAAGATTTCAGCTATAGTATGCAGTTTACGACAAAAAAGTATAATCATCTTTATAGGAAATTAAAAGATCTACAACTTTTATTTAGTGGATTTTTCTCTACAGAGTCTAGTTTTGCGTAAGAGTGAATTTCCGTATTATTAAGCCAAATTAAGGTTGTTTTTCATTTTGCATCATTCAGTCATGATTAAAATTAGGTTATGTTTGAGGTTAGTTTCTTTGTTTATTTCTAATGTATTATTACTAATGTTAGTTTAAAATTTTCATTATTTGCATAGGCAAGAGAAAGTCGTGTGAGTGTTTACACCAGATTTTTATATTAACGTTAAAAATTTGTTTTTGTAATCCTTTAGAAACCCAAAAATAAACCCATGAATTTCTGAGTATTATTTGGCATTAAGTGAATTTAAAATTTTTTTGTTAATATTCAGTGGTATCGAAAAATGAAACTGATTTAGATTTCTCCTCTATGCGCCTTATAAATTAGAAATATTTATGTAAAAGGTAAATTATTAACTCTAATAATTCTCTGTTCATTCTTTGCATTTAAATGCTACTAATTTTAATGCCAACAATTAAAGACAAACAATTTAACAGAGTAAATGTCATCAGATATACAAACGTTTGTCTTAATTTAGAGATGAATCTCTACCATCACATTACTTATTGACATAAAATATCTTTACTCTCACTTCCGGCTTATTAATTAATTCGAGTTTTAACTGTAAGAATTTGTACAGTTAAATTCACTGTAACTTCAATACAATAGTATTGTTTGTTTAGACAGAGACAATTTTTTTATAAAAATTTGTTTGGAATCTGTATGTTATAGCGCATAATGTTTGTATTGTTACAGATGTAAGTATTACTAGAGCACATTCTAAAACGATTTTTAATGAAAAAATATTTTTGTATTTTCCTCTTTATACTGTTTATAATGCAAATACCTTTAAGCAGTTTTAATTATACCAACTTTTCCCCGTATTTGATAGCTATTCACATTTAATTAATAATAATAATAATAATAATAATAATAATAGGTAATTAAATTCTTGAATTTAATATTTTTGAATTTTTTGTATTCTTGAATTTTCTGTTACGTAGAGAGGTTTTTACGTCGAAAGTAAATTAATTAATTTAAAATTAGTTTTGAAGAGATCCCTGTCAGACTAATATTTTGTTGTACAAATATGTTACTTACTTCCGCTTGTACTGTTTAATATTTGACCCGCCTAAACAAGCGTAGAATTTACTCCAATATTTTTTACTTTCTCTTGCCTATATGTTATAAAATATATAGGAAGGAAAATATTGTTTCATTTCGATTTTTCCAAATCGAGTTTTCGCCGGATCTACACGTTTTCAAACCCCGTGAACCCAAAAAACATGTTTTTAGCGATTGGTCTGTGTGTATGTCTGTGTGTCTGTGTGTCTGTGTGTCTGTGTGTCTGTGTGTGTGTGTGTGTGTGTGTGTGTGTGTGTGTGTGTATGAACAAAATATCTCAAGAATGAAACATCGTACGAACTTGAAACTTGACACTTAAGTTAGACTAGAGTTAACTAGAGGACCCGACACAAACATTTTCCTCAAAATCGGTCAACCGGAAGTAGTATTTTTTTCGTGTAATTTTTCACTTTTTTGCGATTTTCTCAAAAACGGCTCCTACGATTTTTTTAAAAATCGCCTCATTTACTAAATGTTTTATTCTCTACAAGATAAGGTAGTCGCCATTTCTGCTGAAATTCTTGGTGAGGCTGTTTTCTCGTAAACAAATTGTTTTTTTTTTAAGATTGCGACTTAAATATGCATTTTAGTGCAAAAATGTATCCAATAAAAGTTGTAGAATATTTAAAATTTTACAACTTTTATTTGAAACTTTTTTTGTATAACGCTTAGTTTAGCGGTAATTAGCGTTTTCTGTTTTTTTTTTCTCACAAAATCGTGTAAAAAATCGATTTTTTTAAAGATTTCAGCCTTATTATGCATTTTACGTCAATAAAATATAACCAATTTATAGGAAATTAAAATATCTACAACTTTTATTTAGAGCATTTTTCTCTACGAGCGTGAAAGAGTGATTTTCCGTATTTTTAAGCTAAACTGCGGTTGATTTTCATTTTGCGTCTTTCACTCATGATTAAAATAAGGTTATTTTATTTGAGGTTAGTTTATTTCTAATGTTTTCTTACTAATTTTAGGTTATATTGGACATTATTTGCATTGGCAAGAGAAAGTTGTGTGAGTGTTTCACAACAGATTTTTTTTTTATTTTATTTTAAGTAACGTCATTCTTACATAGTACACATCTGTCAAAATGTAATATTAAATGACTGCATTGAAAATTATTTTAAAAATCAATGAAATATCAACTGAATTACAGAAAACTTTTTCTGACGCAAAGGTAGACTGTGAAGCTGAAGATCCCGGGTTCGTTTCAATTCAAAACTGTTTTATAATAATAGTTTTTTTCATAATATAAGGAGTATTTTTTTAATGTAGTCTTACAGTTTTAGTCAATTTTTTATTTGGAAATAGTTGCCATGTACCACCTACATACTCACATTATTTGCCGTAAATCAAGTAACTTATTCTAAATGTTAAAATATTTCACATTCCAAAAACTGTGAGGTCCAAGCAGTAACTAGTGTTGTAATCGGAAAGAATTTGAAAAAGAGTACGGTGTTAACAGAATATTTACGGTTTCATAGTTATAAAGTATTTCCATACGATTTGATGATAAAAATTCTAAGATAGAACTGGACAATACAATGTGCGCTTGGTGACCAACAAAAGTCTTGAAAGATACAAGCATTTCATTGAGAAATCTCCGAGAATTTATTTGCTTAGTTTTAACTTCGTATACAGTAATTTTTTATTATTCTTCATTATCAGCGATGGTTTGGCTCCATTATAAATGAATACGGATTTCTTTGTAAACTCTAAATACATAAAGAACAAAAGATCTCAGCTATACTTGTAGACAAACCCAGAAAATTGGAAACGTTGATAGCTTCAAGTAACTTGGCAAGATATTACAGTGAAATACCAGCGAAAAGAAAGTCGTTCCTCGCCTATCCAACAAGCGAGGAAAGATGGGCTCTGTAGTCAGAGGTACCCACAACCTTTACAAGAACAAAGCACTCTCGATACAAATAAAAATCAGACGTTATTTTACTGTGACAAAATCTACATGTCTGTACGCCAGCAAATGCCTTAGAATGATCTAGGAGGCCGGTCTTAAAGAAGCAGAGAAATTTGAGAGAGAGATCCTTTACAAGATAATGGGCCCGAAGATTGCAGGCGGGCTGTAAAGTTTACGAAGAAGAGAAAAATTGTACAAAAGAAAAAAGTTTCATACACACGCTCAGTAAAAGAACACTAATTTTGTTTTAACAATTTTTTTTTGTGTAGAATGTATGACAAGCGGTTAATTAATAAAATCTTTAGGGCACTAAAGTATCGATTTAAAGTGTTTAAAAAGGTCAGAACGTATATTGAGGAAATTGTTGTAAACTGAAAAAATATAATAGACAGAACCAAGTTCAGACTACTAACTACTGATTTTAAGGGCGTCCTTAAAGAACAAAAGCAGAACTGGGCTGACAGAAGAAAGGCCAAACATCTGCAGTAAAGGAATGCTGAAATTGGGGTTGCAAAAAGAGCTTCCACGACTGTCTAATCTTTCTTAGACAACTTACGTAGTGTAAAAATGGCTCAAGATGAAGAATGATGGTTTGATTCGTAGAAAGTAGGAAATAATGGATGCTGAATACACGAATTTGGTTTAGGTCTTTGGTAATTCCTGGTGAAGAAACTGTTGACAGACCAAAATGGTAAAAGATTAAAGTGAAAGTTGACAAAATGGAAAGGAAAGGCAATACTAAAACAAAACTTTTTGTCACGGATTTTTCGTTCATTAATTTAGAAAGACACTTTTAAGAAAATTTGACTACGTATTAAAGAACAGAAATAAAATTAAACTTATTAAGCTAAAAACAGCTAGGTGGATTTCAGTTAACTGTTTAATACTTTATTGTACGAGTATTATTAAATATGAATATATGTCTGCAATTTTAATTTATTCACAGTTTCTAATTTATATATGATTTTTGCTGGGTTCAATATTGAAAAAAACGTTTTAATATAAGAAATTAGATGGTTTGCTTAACACTTAAAAAACTTAATAAAAGTTTCCATAGTAGTTTTCAGTTCGCCGTTCAGTAAAGTCATTAAAAATTTATCTTTATTGGCGTTCACAGTAAATTGCATTGAAGGTAACGAAAATCAATTAAAAGCCTCTCTTAACCCCAATATAAAATATTAACTTGTAAACGTTTCGAGAAATTTAACTATTAGAAGGAAATATCTGCAGTTCGGAGGTAAAGGGCACTACGTCACAAAAAGTAAATTCTACAGGAGAAGCAAAGAAAGTTAAAAGTTTCATTGTTTTTCTTCTCCTTTTTCTAAGTAGTCTATTTTGAAACTTCTTTATGTTGATTACAATGATAAATTTATGCCCTTTTAAGTTGGATATCTGACATTCTTGATTTTCCAAACCGTTTAAAAGAAAATGAAGATAGTGCCTTTTGTCTCAATTTTTTTAAATTATTAGACCTAACCATTAGTTTTGTTTGCATTATTTACAAGCACTATGTCCAATTTTCCGGCAAAATGAATTGAAACAATGGAGTTAAACATACTTTTTAGAGCTGTATAGTAGAAAAGTGAATTTGTTGTACAAAAACATGGTTTTCTATAAATCTTATTGTAAAAAGTACTGTATAAAAATATTACTGTTATGATAAACGATAATTTTGATAAGTGTAAGAAACAAAAATGATGTTACGATAAACCTAATTAATCGTATAAAAGGAAATCTGTTAATCTAACATAAATACATAAGTATCATTAAAATTTCTGTATTCGAAAAATGAAGATATTTTTTTAAACATGATTAAAATATAAAAATTGTATGAAAAATTAAACTAAAAGCTGTTAATAATGAAAAACCTATGAAGTAATAAACTATCAGTATCCTATTGTAATGTATTATGATCTATAAAAAAAATGGTTTGTAGGACATTTTACAAAAACCATTTTGTAAAATGGTTTTCAGTTTAATATTTTTAATAATTTTCATCAACTTCTTGAACTAGCTACTGGATAATCTGGTACATTATTTTCATGTTTCAGATTCTTAAAAAATTCATGACATGAAATACGTAGCAACTGTAAGAGTGCTAAAAGATCATTGTATTTAACTGTTGAAATTACGTTTGGTTTTACCGACTTTACCTCCGGGCAATGTCGAGGAATTTTGGTAAAAATGGACATGGTGCCTTTTACCTCCGGGCTATTGATATGTAAACTTACTGTATTCAATTTTTGCACTGCTAACATGTATGCAACATTTGTAATTTGTATGTCTTTGGGGAAAAAAATAATTTGAAACTTAACATAAATTGCAATAGGTATTCGTCTTAATTCAGCACCTTGGTAAGCGTTAAAGCATTTCTCATCCCTCCTAAGATATTCTGAAAAATTATGTAGACTATCCATTTCACACAATAAAAAAATATTTTTTTAGTTATACATAATATTATTTAAAATTTAAAAAATAATAAAAATTTTATTTGCTCACCTTATTTTTTATATTATAAGCGCTATCACGTTTATTAATATTAAGAGTGTTCAATTGAACTTTGTAAAAGAGACCGGTGTTTATGTTACGTGTTTATTTTAATTATGAAAACTCTGATGATGTTTGGTACCGACCGAAAGCGCTAAGTTGACTTTAATATAAATAAAAGTGATAGTAGTTTATATAAAAAAAAATTAGTGTGAAACACTCACAAGAATTACTTTTTCCAATGCAAATAATGAACAATATAACCTAACGTTAGTAATAAAACATTAGAAATAAACAAAAAACTAACCTCAAGAAACATAACTTTATTTTAATCATGAGTGAATGATACAAAATGTAATCAACCTTAGTTTGGCTTAAAAATAAGGAAAATCACTCTTTCATGCTAAATTAGGCTCTTTAGAGAAAAATGCTTTAAATAAAAGTTGTAGATCTTTAAATTTCCTATAAATTTTAATATTAAAATTTTTGTCGTAAAATGTATAGGCGGCCTACTAAAGCTGAAATCTTTAAAAAATCTATTTTTTTACATATCAGAAAATCGCTAGGCTAATTACCGCTAAACAAAGCGTTATACAAAAAAAAAATGTTTTAAATAAATGTTGAAGGATTTTAAATTTTCTACAACTTTTATTATATACATTTTTGCGCTAAAATCCATATTTAGACCGCAATCTTAAAAAAAAACATTTGTTTACGAGAAAACAGCCTCACCAAGAATTTCAGCAGACATGGCGCCTACCCTATGTTGTAGAGTATAAAAAACATAGTAAATAAGGCGATTTAAAAAAACTGTAGGAGCCGTTCTTGAGAAAATGGCAAAAAGGGAAAAATGACACGAATGAACTACTACTTCCAATTGACCGATTTTGATGAAAATGTTCGTGTCGGGTCCGATAGTAGTAGGCTACCATCTAATATTTAAGTTTCAAGTTTCAACTTCATAAGATGTTCCGTTCTTGAGATATTTTGTTCACAACCATACACACACACACACACACACAGGTCAATCGCTAAAAACATGTTTTTTGGGTTCAGGGGGTCTGAAAACTTAAAGATCCAGTGAAAACTCGATTTCGAAAAATCGACATGTAAACACTTACTTTCCATCCTGTATATTTATATAGACAAGAGAAAGTAAAAATTGTACATTTTTCAAGTACAAAGGTCCTGGCCTGTTCTTTGTTTGTTAAAAATATAATCAACTTTTCAGAAACGTACGTAGTATAGTTGTAAAAAATAGTATTAATTGAAATGGTCCCTAATATTGAAGTAGGCTGCTTTTACATATAAACAAGATTTAATCATTATTTAATATTAAAGCGAAACTTTTGCGCTAGAGCTAATGGAAATTTATTTATTTCCAGAATATTAGATTAGTTTTTTTATTTGAAATATAAATTTTTGGATTACTTGTACGTATTTCACATTCATTCTTACTTTTTGTTAAAATACGAGGGAATTTCTCGAGACTCGATTTGAACGTTCACTCATTGATGTTACCCATTGAAAACGTTACATGTTATTTAAATGCAGAATTTTCAAAACTGAGTTAATAGTTACTGAAATGTTACATTGAAATAAAGTACGCAACTAATTTACAAACTCTTGTAGACATTATTGACTTTTCAATTTACAGTAATATTAGAAATTATAAACATTTTACAAATATTTAACTTGCTTTATAAGCATACCACTTTGTTTACATGTTAATTAATCCATCTACCTTCTGTCAAGGATTATATAATATTAAACTTTAAATTACCCGCTGTTTGATCCTTATTTATTAAACTATTGGTAGCAAATTACGTTAAACTTGAATTAAGTTTAAATAAAAAATAATTATGGCTTTAATACTAGGGATGATTTCTTTTTTATTATGCCTTAATTAGCAACAGTGGTCAAAGCAGGACCCGTGAATTACAAGTTTACACTGACACCTTTGATGAAAAAAATATTTCACATGCTTTTATGTGTGGGTGACCTTCTATAGGATAGGCCGTTTTATTGTATTCCATTAGGTTCTAACATGTTTTACAATAATTTATTTCTCTGCATTATCCCATTATTCTATCGTGTATTATTTTATTTTTCTAGAATATTCTTTATCATTCTTGTATGATCTTTGATTGTTTTTATACAAAGCCCGTTCTTTTTTGTGAGTCAGTCAATGTTGGTTGAACCATTCGCTTCCGTTAAATGATGTGAGTTGTTAAAAACTGGTTTGTATAAATAACATGTTGCGTATAGAAGCAGTCCTTCGTGTCGGCAGTTAGTGTACAATTTTTGGTTTGTAAGTAAAAATTAATCAGTCATTTCATTATAAATGGTCATATTTCTTTTTATTTAAGTTTAGTTTAAATCTTGGTTAAATTTTAAAATATTTTCTTATACAATTCGTATGTTATTAAGTTAAGCAATTTCTTAAAATTGTCTTGTAGTTTTAACTGTAATAATTAATATAAGCAATAAGTCTAATTTATAAAAAAAATCTGATATAATAATGTAAAAGAATGTTTTGTTATTCATAAACAACCAATTTCAATTTTTTTTTTCGTTTAACGTCCGACTGTTCTGCAATTAATAATAATAATAATAATAATAAAACTTTATTTCTTATTTTTCTTTTAACAAATATCAAATTATCTTAATCTAAGTTTTAATCGAGCATAACCGGATTCCCAGTTGTCTGCCGGAGTTGCATACTGTTTTATTCCTCATCAACAGATAAGCATTTAATTAAACAAAATCACACTGATAGTTCTTATCTACAATATTAATTGCTGCTATCCGTCTTTGTCTTATCTGTTAAGATTCAACTATACAGCTGAGCGCTGGTTGTAATAACGCGATTTTCTGTCAAGTTGCTGCACACAAATCTCATATACGGACTCATTTCTCTCGACGGCTTTTAAACAGCATGTGCCCTAGACCTTTTAAAAAATGACTTACTTTTTAAAAAATCGATTTTCCACTGTGTTTTCTTTTTATGATGGGATTTCCTATTAAATGCCAATTCTTTAATTAAACATCGATTAAAGTATTTGAAAATTTTGCTGGCTTTCAATTAATAACAGAATTCTAAATTAGTTTTTATTTTTTTAAAATTCCGAGTCGTTTTGATGGAAAACGCGCACGAAAAATGTGTGACGTCACGATTTTTTCTTATGTTATGCAGCGTTAGTTAGTTGAACTGGTTACTCATCAGACAGCGCAGCGAGCGGTAACGGATTTTACTACTCCCACTTCTTCCTCTAGCCTTCCCCTCACGGCGTTTGTTAACGAGAAATGTCACATAGTACGTGCACTTAAGTAGACCTACTCTGTTATGTTATTTTTTAGTTAATTTTGCAGTATACATAAAGATGAGTTTTTCGCGAGGTCTCCTTCAACCAAATAAACAAGTTCAATTCTTGTAAATTTTTAGCATTGTGCCTACGGCCAGATATCGGAAAATTTAAGAGTGTGAGGGTTTAATAGGATTTTTTTAAATAAAATGATATTTATGTTACAGCCTATTATGTTCTGTTATATTCGTTATGGTTTTGAGTGACATTCATAATAACTTAGAAACACATTTGCTTTTATTCACATAAACATACATATTTTATAAATACTACAATTTTATACTGTTACGTAATATTTATTACGCTTGTTTCATTTATCATGAAAATGTGTGCAGTCTGAAGTAATGTAGGTGACAGTGATACATAATATTTTGATATTTCCCTCTCCCTTTGTTATCAAATAAACGCGATTTCCTTTGTCTGGACAAAATTGCTAGTTTCAAAGTAATTAATAAAATATTAATAATTTATTCAGTACTAGGTAATTATTTCTTACATTTGACACCAAAAACAGTTCAGTAATAATTTCCAAAATACAATATAGTACAAATAGTACAATACTTATTTACTTTCCTGGGCGCTATCGTTGGATTTATACAAAAAAATAATCTGGTGTGAAACACACGACTTTCTCTTGCCAATGTAAAAACCCATATTTATAACCTTTATTTCATCATAAGTAAACAACGGTAAATGAAAATTATCTAATTTTAATCATGAGTGAATGAAGCAAAATTAAAATTAATCTATGTTAAACTGCGGAAAATCACCAATTTACGCTAAAATAGTCTGAAAAGAAAACCGTTTGAAATAAAAGTTGTTGATCTTTTTATTCCCGATAACTTTTATACATTTTTGTCATAACTTCTAAGGCTACTTAGGCTGTAATATTAAAAAATCCCGTTTTCTACCGATTTTGATGAAAAAATACAGAAAATCACTTACTGACGCTAAACGTTGTACAAAATATGTTTGAAAGAAAAGTTGTAGGTTTTTTAATGTTCTACAACTTTAATTTTTTACACTTTTGCTCTATAATGCATACGAGGTGTGGCTATTAAAAAAAGAGACTGACTTACAAAAATTATTTTTATTTTATACATAATCACTTGGTGTCATCTTCAATATACACTCCTTCTCTATCCCTACAACGCTCCATGCGAATTTTCCATTGTTGGAAACAGTGCTAGAAGTCATCTTCTGTCAGCTTCTTCAGGACACGTAACGCTCAAAAATGTTTGAAATGAAGCTCGCAAAAATGTTTGTACTGACACTTTGTACGCGACTGAAAATGACCCAAATTTTTTGAAACGATAATAACATGTGATTAAACGTGCTTTTTTACTTATGATCAGGAAACGAAGCGCCAATCCATGTACTGGAAGAGCCGAACTTCAGGCTCGTGTCCTGAAGGAGCTGAGAAAAGATGACTTCCAGGACTGTTTCCAACAATGGAAAATTCGCTTGGATTGTTGTAGGGATAGAGAAAGAGTGTATATTGAAGGCAACAATAAGTGATTAAGTATAAAATTAAAATAAAATTTCTTACGTCAGTATCGTTATAATAGCCACACCTCGTATTAAGAGCGGAAACTTTAAAAAATGATTCACCACGAGAGCACAGGCCTCTCAATAATTTCACCTAACATGGGTCTTACTCTATCGTTTAGAGCACAAAAATTTAGTAAATGAGGCGATTTAAAAAAAAATCGTAGAAGCCGTTTCCGAGGAAATCGCAAAAAGTGAAAGCTTGCACGAATTAACTACTTCTTCCGGTTGACTGATTTTGATGAAAATGTTTGTGTCGGGTCTTCTTATGGTACCTAACTTAAGTGGTAAATTTCAACTTCGCAATTCCGTTCTTGGGATATTTTGTTCACACGTGCGCGCGCGCACACATTGGGGACCAATAGCTAAAACCATGTTTTTTGAGTTCGGGGACCTGAAAAAGTGTGTATCCATTGAAGACTCGATTTCAAAAATGGATATTAAAACAATACTTTCCCTTTCTATGTAATTATATTTATATAGGGCAAAAAAAGTAAAAATAGGGGACCTTACATAGACTTTGGTATGCCATTACTGAAGCGATAACATTGGAAACGTAAATTTGCCAAAACAGGGTGGACCTCCTCAAAGACGATATCTTAAATGGCCCAAATCTTGTATTTTTTGGGAACCACTAGATTTGTCCTAAGTTTGGTTACTTTTGCAAACATACTCGTATAAAAGGAACCAGTCTAATTTGCTGCCGACCTGAAATCTTGTGGGCTATTTCAACTCACTGAAGAAGCAACTCGCTGTCAGCTTGAATTCCTACAGCCTTTTAAATGGTATAGACAGGAACTTTGGTGATCACTACAACCACGCAGTGGCAAAATTCACTGGTGGGAAAAGAACTTTACAAGGCTTAAAAATTACGAGGCGAGGTATCAAGGAGCGGTAGTGCAACGCAATTCAGTGATAACACACTATAAATTACATAAGTCATTGCTGAGCTGCAACCCTGGAATGTTTTCAAAAAATACATTCTTGAAAAGAAAAAAGAATGTACATCAATACAAGGAAAGAAGAAAAAGGAAAGAAAAACCCTGCCAAGTTTTATTTTCGGCTGAAACGTCGCAGACTGATAAACATAACGGCCGTAATTTACAGCGCCCTAACTAGTCATCGGTGGTCACTTTGAAGAGGAACGAAACCGCTTTCTAACTAGTCTGAATATCGATACAATTCAGCGACAGCAACTTGCAGAAAGGACGATGCTTCCGTGTCACTAAGCCGAGTAGCTTGAAGAGCGCAGAAAACGGATCTGTTCTTCTTCGTTCGGCAGCCTCACCAAGAATTTCAGCAAACATGGCGCCTACCCTATCTTGTAGAGCATAAAATTTTTTGTAAACCACGCGATTTTTAAAAAAAAATCGTAGGACCAGTTTTTGAGAAAATCGCAAAAAAGTGAAAAATTACACGAATAAATTACTACTTCCGGTTGACCGATTTTGATTAAAATGTTCGTGTCGGGTCCGGTAGTAGTGTCTAACTTAGTTTAAGTTTCAAGTTCGTACGACGTTCCGTTCTTGAGATATTCTGTTCACACACGCACACGCACGCGCACACACACACACACACACACACAGACCAATCGCTAAAAACTGTTGAATTGCGAAGTTATGTTTTTTTGGGTTCAAGGGTCTGAAAACGTGTAGATCCGGTGAAAACTCGATTTCGAAAAATCGACATGAAAAGAATACTTTCCTTCCTATATATTTGTATAGGCAAGAGAAAATAAAAATATCGTACCAAATAAAAAATATTGTGAATTTATCTTTTGTTATTGAGATGTTTATGGAAAGTGGTAATGTTTAGAAAATAACGTAAGGGTTCAACATATTTTTTTTGGATAGAAACTGCTAAATCCCCAACAAATTGTATACCATTGGATGGAGAAAACACTTCATTTCAATATTTTGCAAAAAACCGGAAACGTGAAAATTTTCAATATTTTCCGTTCCGTACCCTTAGGTATCGTACTTGTAAATTTGTTTGCAATTTTTTTCCAACTAATTTAGTCTAATTGGGGATGAATTATTTATTTATGACCTAAATAATTTGGCACATATACATCTGTAAATCAGAATGTTATCGTATTTAGTTATATTTGATTTTTTGAGAATATATCAGTGAGGTAATCATTGACTTTATATTGTAAATTTGAATATATTTGCCACTTGAAACAATACTACCTATAGCCCTATTGTTTAAAATTTGGGTTAGCTATAAAATCAATCTTTTACTGTACCTAATAAAATTGTAGGTACTTCCATTACCAAACAATACAATTAATCAGTCACAAGCTAAAAGTATAACTGAGTAAGAAATTTCGTTACATCATTTATTGATGTGTTTATAAATCAATCGTTAGGTTACATTTACACAAAACAGAATACTGTATTACGACGTCTGTGAAGTTGGCCCCACCCATACAAAAATTTGAAAAAAAAATTAGTGCATTCGATTGTTCTACGTTTGTTCCGGATTGTTCCGCAAAAATTTTCGTTTGTTCCGCTCAAATAAGCGAGAAAATCGAGAAAAACCGTGGGTGGGGCTAACTTCACGATGGCCCCCCCCATTTAACTTTTTCAACTTTTTTTTGCATAGATCGATAGATCTTCGTTTGTTCCGGATTGTTCCGCAAAAATTTTCGTTTGTTCCGCTCAAACAAGCGAGAAAATCGAGGAAAACTGGGTGGGGCTAACTTCACGCTGGCCCCCCCCCCACTCAACTTTTCCAACTTTTTTTTACATAGATCGATAGATCTTCGTTTGTTCCGGATTGTTCCACAAAAATTTTCGTTTGTTCCGCTCAAATAAGCGAGAAAATCGAGGAAAACTGCGGCGAGCTAGCCCCCCCCACTCAACTTTTTGAACTTTTTTATACATGGATCGATAGGTCTTCGTTTGTTCCGGATTGTTCCGCAAAACTTTTTGTTCGTTCTGCTCAAATAAGCGAGAAAATCGAGGAAAACTGCTGGGGGATAGCGTGAAGTTAGCCCCACCCACTCAACTTTTTGAACATTTTTTTACATGGATCGATAGATCTTCGTTTGTTCCGGATTGTTCCGCAAAAATTTTCGTTTGTTCCGCTCAAATAGGCGAGAAAACCGAGGAAAACTGCGGCGAGCTAGCGTGAAGTTAGCCCCACCCACTCAACTTTTTGAACTTTTTTTTACATGGATCGATAGATCTTCGTTTGTTCCGGATTGTTCCGCAAAAATTTTCGTTTGTTCCGCTCAAATAAGCGAGAAAATCGAGGAAAACTGCTGGGGGATAGCGTGAAGTTAGCCCCACCCACTCAACTTTTTGAACTTTTTTTTACATGGATCGATAGATCTTCGTTTGTTCCGGATTGTTCCGCAAATATTTTCGTTTGTTCCGCTCAAATAAGCGAGAAAATCGAGGAAAACTGCTGGGGGATAGCGTGAAGTTAGCCCCACCCACTCAACTTTTTGAACGTTTTTTTACATGGATCGATAGATCTTCGTTTGTTCCGGATTGTTCCGCAAAAATTTTCGTTTGTTCCGCCCAAATAGGCGAGAAAATCGAGGAAAACTTTGTAGTGGTGGGGGTAAACAAGCGCGTTTAATATATTTAACATTGTTTTTGTCTATATCGATAGCCTTTAAATAGTTGTGGGTTGTTCCGCATAAAGTTTCCTTTGTTCCGCTCAAATAATATTTAAATTAATACCGTATTATTCCGAAAACAAGCCGTACCCGAATTTAAGCCGAATCGGAAAAAATACTATAAAACTAGGAAAAAAATTAAAGTACTGTACTTGTATGTTTTTGAAAATATTCTATTTTATAAGAAACGATTACCGTAGTCTACAAACAATATACTTACTACTTAATTAGCATTTAGAAGTTTTTGTTTATTTTTTGTTGAATGCTGAACACAAGATTCATCTACATGATATGCGGACCGTACACGATCATTAATAATGTCATTCCCTCATCATAATGACATTATTACTGACCGTCTACGGTTGACAAAGCTGGAATGATTCTCAGTAATGATGCGAATCCGGATTTTCTGATTTCGTTACTTCATTACTGCGGCAGAGTGGAGATAATGTCAGTAATAATGACCGTGTACGGAGCATGCATCATTCCTTCATCATTATTTAGTTAAGTTTGTAGCGTGCTGCAGTAAACATGAATGACGAAACTGAAGTATCTGTCGCGAGTGAAGTAGTTAGTAATCTAGAAGAGAACAACGATAGTACCGATGTTCTTCTAAATTTTATTGAAACATATCAGACTCTTCCAGAACTTTGGAATCCTTCTTGCGCATTATATTTAAATAAGACAAAGAGGAATCAAGCGTTGGATAAACTTTTAAACATATATAAAATCATTAAACCGGGGGCTACACGTGCTGATGTTAGGAGGAAAATAAATACACTGCGATGTAATTATAGGAAAGAACTGAAGAAAATTCTTACATCTCGGAGATCGGGATGTAGTACGGATGAAGTGTACAAGCCGACATCAAACTTCAGGTCTTCAAAATTTCTTCCTGTTGCGAGATACCTTAAAGTTAATGCTAGTCTTTCAGAAACTGGTATACTTTCCCTCATATTTGTATTCTTCCTTTTCAAAAATGGCTCAACCAATCGTAACAATTCACCGAAAGTTTCTTCGTTCATGCGAAAGTAGTTTTTATAATCCTCGGGTTCTGTTGCACTAACTTCTCTGAGCAACACAACGTGCGAATGCTCACGGTTTTTTAGCCAGGTTTTCATCCAGCGTCGACGTTCAACATTACACTTTAAGGTTAATTCCAAAATTAAAGCAACACACGCTTTCTTACGCGGATCCATTACCGGTTCTTGTTAGGTAACCCAAGTAGTAATGAAGTAAAACTATTGTCATTATTACTGATGGTGTACGGCTACAAAAAAATGATGCGGTAATGAAGCTTTAATTTTCGAAGTAATGACATTTCTCGTAATGACATTATTAATGATCGTGTACGGTCCGCAATAGGTATTTTCTTCCGGCTTCTTTGTTGGATGTCTTTTCCGCGTAGTTAATTTGATTTTTCTGACTTCTGAAATTACTGCTAATGCAGACGGTGAAGGATGAAATGATTTTTTGTAAAGTATGAAAATATGCGGTGCCTGAATAAGATTCGAACCCAAGACCGCATGATGAGAGGCGAGCAAGTTACCAACTACGCCAATGCGGCCGGCATAGTAGTAGTTAATTTGAAATTAGTATCGTAAGCCCTGCGCTGATGTTTAGGTATTTATATAGACGAAGTACCCTTAACCTACATAAAATCACTCATAGCGATTTATAAAATACAACAAAAAACAAATGATCGGATAAAAAAACAAAATGAAATATAAGAAAACTGCTACCAAACTTTATAGCCTACTGTATCTCCAAACTGATCAAAATGACTATACATGCACTACGTAAGAAGTGTATCTCTCTCTTCGTAGCTACTTATGCTTAATATGAAACCATTAATTTGAGTACGTTGAGTATTTTGAGTGCTTGGTACCCAAAATATATAACCTGCTCCCGAACCATTTAAAGAATTTAACAAGTTTAAAATTTTATAAAAAACCAAAAAAATGGATAGCCAAACAGATAGAGAGAAAATAGCAAAATGGTCAGCAATATTCAAATGTAGATATAAATAAAGAGACAGGAGGAAAATGAAATAGAATACATTTCTTTTATTGTTTTTAATTTTTAAATGTAATAATTAATTTCAGGTATAATTATCCTTATTTTATTAAAAATTGTGTAAGTTTAACAATTATTAAAATGTTATGTATCATAATAGATACAATCGTTATCTTAGTAAATAGCAAAGTATTGGTTAAGTTAGTTAAGTTACTGTAGTAAGTAAATATAGTAGGTATTGAATGCTATTGCTAATAAGTTAGTTAATACTTCAGATTTTTTTGATATTTATTTAAAAGTTTCCAGCCCATCCTAGTACATGGTTTTGTCCATAGTTGGATGGGATAATTTCACCTCCTCTAGGGTAGCCTATAACAGGATAGTAGTTTACTGTAAGAAATTGTGTATTACGGAAATTTCTATTTTTGTAATGCGTAACATCATGGGAATAAATAAATAATTATTTTTATTATTATTATTTATTATTAATACTATTATTAAAGCGTGAATGCAAGCCGCAGGTCAAATTATGGAACCGATTTTTAAGAAAAACCTGCGGCTTGTATTCGGAACAATACGGTATTATGGAAAATCTGGTGATTGTTCTATAATATATAAGTCGGTGTGATTATTGATGTATAGATGTATGATATGTATATGATATTGATGTATATTGGTATTTAGTCCCGCTCGTTTTTCTGATTCTGAAACTAAGTTTTACTTCCAACTACCCATCCGTAATGTTTCCAAGAAGAAAACTAGCCCCGTCATTTATGTTCGTAAGATCTGGTGGCATTTCCCACGACCTTCTAAATTATCTTTTGTCAGTTTCAGTTTTAGTCACTTGCCAAGTATGATCTCAAAACTAATAAACCCAATTAATTCCGACTATAATTATAATATCGTTTTTAATAATAGACCCTTAGTATTATACACAGAGTTTTTTTTACGATCACGCGGACTGTCATGTTACGCCTAATAAAAACTCTTTTATTTCATTCAGTTTCATTTCTAAAAATTTCAAAAAAATACCGTTTATTTTTAAAGAATTTGTTATTAGAACAACGTTTAAACCAATTTTTTCCGTTTTCATTTACGACCAGAATAAAAATTGAAATTTAAGAAAAAATTTTTCTTTTAGTAATATCACTTTAGTACGAAAAAGTGTCACAAAATCAGTAAAATATACAAAAAAAATATGTTTAGCTATATATAGATAAATAAAGCAATTCATTGCAAAAAAACAACAAAATAATGTGGTGTCTTTTCAATTTTTATTTACTCGTCTTCTACGCAAGTTCTATCTCTTTTGCGCCTGTTGCTTTGTGTATTATCCTTTTCTAAACAGGATAGCATAAATCAAAATATGTTATTGTCTATTTTGACGCTAATTGTAAGGTTTAACCACTGAGTATAGAATAAATAGAGAAGCCTTTCCATAAGCGGCAGACTGGCGGTTGTGTGCACTGACCCCCCAACTCCTTGGTTACCTACCTCGCCTAGCCCAGCCGCCTGCCATCACACTGCTGTTTCTGTTTCGTTTGTTGTTCTGCCTTATCTCAGATTTCTTTGGTTTTGCTTCTGTTAGTTTTCAGTGTAACTGAGAGAATAAGTTAAATAATAGAAAGCCAGATGAACAAAATTATACAAAATATGAAATCACTGGTATTTATGTTTATTAAAAAGTACTAAATGAATGTATATTGATTGATTCGTTACTGTAATAAGTAAAAATCAAAAACCAAAATTGGCTGTCGACTATTATTATAAATAATACATTACGAAAATAAATGAAAAAAATAATAATTCAGTGGTAATTAATAGATTTTCAATGTTTGTTCTGTTTCACTTTATTGTTTGTTTTAGGTTACTTTATTTTTTGTTTTTGGTAAATCTTTTTTCTAAATTTTTGTTTTTGGTTTGAGTCTTTTAAATTACAACCAAATCTTACGAAAGACGAAAAGTTAGATAATCTGCCATCGCAAGTGATTGAGGCAACTTTGATGTTTACGTCAGATAGAAGTTGCAAGCATTGAAAGGTCATAGAATAAATTTGTTCACCGGTGATTCCTTTAATAAAAATGTACCCCAGAGGTATTTTCCATAACTTATTGACACATACGAGATGAATGACAAACACTTCATTGGCTATTGGAGCTCCGTCGTCAGTATTTCCGCGTCCCAGATCCATGTAGCCATACAATTTTTTTCCATCCCAATCTACATGCTGCCGAATGGCCATTGCATCGAACATTAAACTGCACACCAAACCATGTTCATTTTGACACTTTTCTTTTAGTACTCGGAAAACTTCTGAGCTAAACCCTGGTTCGGCATTAATTGAAGAATACCACTTAGCTATTGTTCGGACATGAGGAAGGCAAGTCTGAAAAGTGTGTCAAAGTTGTACGCTTTAGGAGACAAAAAATGCAAAGTCGTGGCGAATTACGAAGGCGGTCATCGTACAGTTTTTTCAGTTTGGGGTTGGTGTGCTTTTGTGATTCTCTCTGTATAAGACAGAACGATGTTTTTGAAATATTGCTCAATAGATCACCGTGCTCCGACTGAATAAGATTTTTTTTTTTAATTCTCTTATGATATCTTTTAAATTAGCCACTTTTAACTTTAGTCTCTTTTGTTTTAATGTCATATTTCTTAATCGTTTTCTTGTTTCAGTTAGTTTCCATTGGGTTTTCTTAAGTTTTTCGGTAGTTATTTCGAAATCAGTTTTTTGTATTTTTTCCGATATTGGGGGCGAAATTGGTGAGATAGCACGCTTTAAAACTCTCCTTACATTTGAAGTTGATGTTGACGGCTGTAAATGTGGTGGAAATGCTGCAAATATCGATAGAGCTGCATCTTTTTTTTAAATATCTTCGATAAAGAAAAGAGTTATCATAATCATCTTCTTTTAAATGGTCACGACAAATACGACTGTGATTAGATGGTTCCAGTTGTCTCTCCTGATTGCTTAAATCCATTTTTCTTTGAGTTCTGGATTGTTAGGAAAACGGTGGAAAGAAATTTTCATTCCCTCTACAGCTTCTGTTTTCTTTTTTCGGTTATTGCATCCGTACGCCAAACACATACCCATTTTAAAGCTGGATAAGTGTCCACACACAATAATTTACGCACAAAAATCCACGCACAATAATTCACACACAATAACTAAAGTGAATAAACAAAACGCACTATATAATATTAAACAATAACTGAAAAAATTAAAAGAAACGCACAGATTATAGGTTAGTTACCGCTTCACGGGAAGGGAAATGATTGAAGTGGCAGGCGATATGGGTAACCAAAGAGTGGGGGTAAGTAGACACACTTCGCTCCTCCACTAGGCCGCTCTATTACTTCTATACTCTGTGGGTTTAACCGAAGGGTAGACGAGACGGGTAGTGATGATGATGTTATTCCCAAACAAATACGGTTTTTTGTTGATAAGTTATAGATAAAAACGTTCAAATTTTAGTACTGGCTGTTCAAAAAATATACATTTTTTCACGTAACACCACGTCGTCAATTTTCATCATACAAATATGCAAGATACATCAAATGAAAGAAGAAAAAAGTCTATCTAATAAAACCAATCCCGTTAGAATATAATGAATAGTTGCGGAGATATTTGAGTTTAAAAAACGATGGTGACGAATGGGTGATATTGGGCTTCCCGGTTAGTAAAAGGGTTAATATTTGTTT
Source organism: Catonia carolina (assembly GCA_035578175.1). NCBI lineage: Eukaryota > Metazoa > Arthropoda > Insecta > Hemiptera > Achilidae > Catonia > Catonia carolina. The sequence continues at coordinate 6,915,276 of JAQMRL010000018.1, forward strand.
TGTCTGCATCGATAGCCCTTTAATAGTTGTGGATTGTTCCGCAAAAAATTTCGTTTGTTCCGCTCAAATAAGCGAGGTAATCAAGGAACCATTTTAAATTAATAGAAACCATTATATGAATAATCTATGCTTCCTGGTCCTATTAGACTGTTATTTCCTAACAGTCTAATAGACTGTTATTACATAACAGTCCTATTTATTTCAAAAGTTCCTATTTTTTAAGTTCCATTGTTTTTTGACGTTTCAGAATATGTAACTAAAGTTGTGTTTCGTTAACGGGTACGCTAAAAAAACTCAAAAAACCAAATTTAGGCTTTTTGACCCCTTCGGATATCACTTTTTCCTTTTTTTACGCCCGGAAAACATTTTGATTGCTTTTTTTATAATTGCACCACACTACCCTTTTGGGCGGAATAACGGAACATTTTTGAAATAATTTTGGCCGCCTAAATCAATCAAATATCTCATTGCGCGGCGTGAAAACTAGAATCGGTGATGATTTAAAACAATAAATAACTAACCGTAATAAATTAACAAAACACATACCTATTAGGCCTAAACATTTACTATATATTTTTTCATTTACATTTTCATACGGAATATTCTTTCAGTTTTTCATCGTTCAGGTGAACTATTTTTAAAGTAACTTCCTTAACTAATTTAATCTAAAAGAGTATAAATATCCCGTTTAACATAAAATAAAACTAAATATCTTATTGTCAGAAGAATCACTCAAACTACAGACTGGTAATCTTATTATAAACTAATGGTCGTATATGTAAAAACTGAATTTACGAGAAATCACGCCAAGTTAATTATATCAGTGTAAATGATTTATGTTAACTATAGATATTTTTATAAATCAAAAATTCTCATTTCTCTCAGAAGATTTTCTATTTGGGCTAAACACTATCCGGGAAGGAACCGGTGCTGCGAATAATGAAGTCTGGATTAGATTGTTATGACTAACTATAATTTTCTAAACGCATTGTATTCAGAAGGCCAATGTTGAAAAGTCGTCATTCTGTCGACCTCCCTACATAAATCATCGTATGCCGCTTTGATTTCTTTTTTCAAACTTGGTATAAACCAACCTTTTGATTCCATAAACAATAAATAACCTTTAGTAATTTGTTTACGTTATCACACTGCCTGATGCTTGTTCCTGTTCTACCAGACTATCGTAAAAGATTTCATTACCTTTCCAATACATTTTTATATGTTTTCTTATTATTACTCATTGCATTCACTGTTACAATAGGCATAATATCATGTTTAAACAAAAAAATTACTGTACATTATTTATCGCAATCCTTTTCGTTCAGCAAGTACATGCAGTAAAAAGTAAAAATGATTACATTCAGTTAATCCTTCATATTCTAAGTATTGAAAATTTTTGTGGACTATTCGGGAACTATTGAAGGGATATCGATATAGGCCGAAAAATGTTAAAACTACTAAACGCGCTGGCTTATCCCCTCCACTCCAAAGTTTTCCTTGATTTTCCCGCTTATTTAGGCGGAACAAACGGAACTTCTTGTGAAACCTTCCGAAACTAATGAAAGGCTATCGATATAGGGAAAAAAAGTTTAAAATATTAAACGCCCTGGATTATGCCCTCCACTCCAAAGTTATCCTTAAATTTCTCGCGTATTTGAGCAGAAGAAACGAGGCATGCGCTATGGCACGCCTCTATCAATTTGTAGTGTTTTACAGTACGTACTATGGAAGAAGTCCGTTGTGTTTTAAGAGATTTATCTAAAAACAAACAAACGGAAAAAAATGATCGCTACACCAAATAAAAACCTGTTCTTTTCTGCGTTGATTGGTTTTGTTTAGATTATTTTATGTAGAAATTAGTCGGAGATACAGCAATTTACGCAAAAAAATACTCAGATTTTAGCCGGTTTTCCGTTCCGACCTGCGGCTTGCATTCACGCTTTAATAATAGTATTAATAATAAATAATAATAATAATAATAATAATAATAATAATAATAATAAAAATAATTATTTATTTATTCCCATGATGTTACGCATTACAAAAATAGAAATTTTCGTAATACACAATTTCTTACAGTAAACTACTATCCTGTTATAGGCTACCCTAGAGGAGGTGGAAATCATCCCATCCAACTATGGACAAAACCATGTAATTTACTAGGATGGGCTGGAAATTTTTAAATAAATATCAAAAAAATCTGAAGTATTAACTATTAGCAATAGCATTCAATACCTACTATAATTACTTACTACAGTAACTGAACTAACTTAATAAGGATAATTATACCTGAAATTAATTATTACATTAAAAATTAAAAACAATAAAAGAAATGTATTCTATTTCATTTTCCTCCTGTCTCTTTATTTATATCTACATTTGAATATTGCTGACCATTTTGCTATTTTCTCTCTATCTGTTTGGCTATCCATTTTTTTAGTTTTTTTATAAAATTTTAAACTTGTTAAATTCTTTAAATGGTTCGGGAGCAGGTTATATATTTTGGGTGCCAAGCACTCAAAATACTCAACGTACTCAAATTAATGATTTCATATTAAGCATAAGTAGCTACGAAGAGAGAGATACACGCAGTCTTATACGCACACTTCTTACGTAGTGCATGTATAGTCATTTTGATCAGTTTGGAGATACAGTATAAAGTTTGATAGCAGTTTTCTTATATTTCATTTTGTTTTTTTATCCGATCATTTGTTTTTTGTTGTATTTTATAAATCGCTATGAGTGATTTTATGTAGGTTAAGGGTACTTCGTCTATATAAATACCTAAAAATCAGCGCAGGGCTTACGATACTAATTTCAAATTAACTACTACTATGCTACCTACTACTACTACTATGCCGGCCGTATTGGCGTAGTTGGTAACTTGCTCGCCTCTCATCATGCGGTCTTGGGTTCGAATCTTATTCAGGCACGGCATATTTTCATACTTTACAAAAAATCATTTCATCCTTCACCGTCTGCATTAGCAGTAATTTCAGAAGTCAGAAAAATCAAATTAACTACGCGGAAAAGACATCCAACAAAGAAGCCGGAAGAAAATACCTATCATGTAGATGAATCTTGTGTTCAGCATTCAACAAAAAATAAACAAAAACTTCTAAATGCTAATTAAGTAGTAAGTATATTGTTTGTAGACTACGGTAATCGTTTCTTATAAAATAGAATATTTTCAAAAACATACAAGTACTGTACTTTAATTTTTTTCCTAGTTTTATAGTATTTTTTCCGATTCGGCTTAAATTCGGGTACGGCTTGTTTTCGGAATAATACGGTATCAATTTAAATATTATTTGAGCGGAACAAAGGAAACTTTATGCGGAACAACCCACAACTATTTAAAGGCTATCGATATAGACAAAAACAATGTTAAATATATTAAACGCGCTTGTTTACCCCCACCACTACAAAGTTTTCCTCGATTTTCTCGCCTATTTGAGCGGAACAAACGAAAATTTTTGCGGAACAATCCGGAACAAACGAAGATCTATCGATCCATGTAAAAAAAAGTTCAAAAAGTTGAGTGGGTGGGGCTAACTTCACGCTATCCCCCAGCAGTTTTCCTCGATTTTCTCGCTTATTTGAGCGGAACAAACGAAAATTTTTGTGGAACAATCCGGAACAAACGAAGATCTATCGATCCATGTAAAAAAAAGTTCAAAAAGTTGAGTGGGTGGGGCTAACTTCACGCTATCCCCCAGCAGTTTTCCTCGATTTTCTCGCCTATTTGAGCGGAACAAACGAAAATTTTTGTGGAACAATCCGGAACAAACGAAGATCTATCGATCCATGTAAAAAAAAGTTCAAAAAGTTGAGTGGGTGGGGCTAACTTCACGCTAGCTCGCCGCAGTTTTCCTCGGTTTTCTCGCCTATTTGAGCGGAACAAACGAAAATTTTTGCGGAACAATCCGGAACAAACGAAAATCTATCGATCCATGTAAAAAAATGTTCAAAAAGTTGAGTGGGTGGGGCTAACTTCACGCTATCCCCCAGCAGTTTTCCTCGATTTTCTCGCTTATTTGAGCAGAACGAACAAAAAGTTTTGCGGAACAATCCGGAACAAACGAAGACCTATCGATCCATGTATAAAAAAGTTCAAAAAGTTGAGTGGGGGGGGGCTAGCTCGCCGCAGTTTTCCTCGATTTTCTCGCTTATTTGAGCGGAACAAACGAAAATTTTTGTGGAACAATCCGGAACAAACGAAGATCTATCGATCTATGTAAAAAAAAGTTGGAAAAGTTGAGTGGGGGGGGCCAGCGTGAAGTTAGCCCCACCCAGTTTTCCTCGATTTTCTCGCTTGTTTGAGCGGAACAAACGAAAATTTTTGCGGAACAATCCGGAACAAACGAAGATCTATCGATCTATGCAAAAAAAAGTTGAAAAAGTTAAATGGGGGGGGCCATCGTGAAGTTAGCCCCACCCACGGTTTTTCTCGATTTTCTCGCTTATTTGAGCGGAACAAACGAAAATTTTTGCGGAACAATCCGGAACAAACGTAGAACAATCGAATGCACTAATTTTTTTTTCAAATTTTTGTATGGGTGGGGCCAACTTCACAGACGTTGCTTGTTCCTGTTCTACCAGACTATCGTAAAAGATTTCATTACCTTTCCAATACATTTATATGTTTTCTTATTATTACTCATTGCATTCGCTGTTACAATAGGCATAATATCATGTTTCCCTTAAATTTATATAGACTCCAAAGTCTAAAGCGGGACTAAATACCAACATACATCAATATCATATACATATCATACATCAATAATCACATCGACTTATATATTATAGAACAATCACCAGATTTTCCATAATACCGTATTGTTCCGAATACAAGCCGCAGGTTTTTCTTAAAAATCGGTTCCATAATTTGACCTGCGGCTTGCATTCACGCTTTAATAATAGTATTAATAATAAATAATAATAATAAAAATAATTATTTATTTTTTCCCATGATGTTACGCATTACAAAAATAGAAATTTCCGTAATACACAATTTCTTACAGTAAACTACTATCCTGTTATAGGCTACCCTAGAGGAGGTGAAATTATCCCATCCAACTATGGACAAAACCATGTACTAGGATGGGCTGGAAACTTTTAAATAAATATCAAAAAAATCTGAAGTATTAACTAACTTATTAGCAATAGCATTCAATACCTACTATATTTACTTACTACAGTAACTTAACTAACTTAACCAATACTTTGCTATTTACTAAGATAACGATTGTATCTATTATGATACATAACATTTTAATAATTGTTAAACTTACACAATTTTTAATAAAATAAGGATAATTATACCTGAAATTAATTATTACATTTAAAAATTAAAAACAATAAAAGAAATGTATTCTATTTCATTTTCCTCCTGTCTCTTTATTTATATCTACATTTGAATATTGCTGACCATTTTGCTATTTTCTCTCTATCTGTTTGGCTATCCATTTTTTTGGTTTTTTATAAAATTTTAAACTTGTTAAATTCTTTAAATGGTTCGGGAGCAGGTTATATATTTTGGGTACCAAGCACTCAAAATACTCAACGTACTCAAATTAATGGTTTCATATTAAGCATAAGTAGCTACGAAGAGAGAGATACACTTCTTACGTAGTGCATGTATAGTCATTTTGATCAGTTTGGAGATACAGTAGGCTATAAAGTTTGGTAGCAGTTTTCTTATATTTCATTTTGTTTTTTTATCCGATCATTTGTTTTTTGTTGTATTTTATAAATCGCTATGAGTGATTTTATGTAGGTTAAGGGTACTTCGTCTATATAAATACCTAAACATCAGCGCAGGGCTTACGATACTAATTTCAAATTAACTACTACTATGCCGGCCGCATTGGCGTAGTTGGTAACTTGCTCGCCTCTCATCATGCGGTCTTGGGTTCGAATCTTATTCAGGCACCGCATATTTTCATACTTTACAAAAAATCATTTCATCCTTCACCGTCTGCATTAGCAGTAATTTCAGAAGTCAGAAAAATCAAATTAACTACGCGGAAAAGACATCCAACAAAGAAGCCGGAAGAAAATACCTATTGCGGACCGTACACGATCATTAATAATGTCATTACGAGAAATGTCATTACTTCGAAAATTAAAGCTTCATTACCGCATCATTTTTTTGTAGCCGTACACCATCAGTAATAATGACAATAGTTTTACTTCATTACTACTTGGGTTACCTAACAAGAACCGGTAATGGATCCGCGTAAGAAAGCGTGTGTTGCTTTAATTTTGGAATTAACCTTAAAGTGTAATGTTGAACGTCGACGCTGGATGAAAACCTGGCTAAAAAACCGTGAGCATTCGCACGTTGTGTTGCTCAGAGAAGTTAGTGCAACAGAACCCGAGGATTATAAAAACTACTTTCGCATGAACGAAGAAACTTTCGGTGAATTGTTACGATTGGTTGAGCCATTTTTGAAAAGGAAGAATACAAATATGAGGGAAAGTATACCAGTTTCTGAAAGACTAGCATTAACTTTAAGGTATCTCGCAACAGGAAGAAATTTTGAAGACCTGAAGTTTGATGTCGGCTTGTACACTTCATCCGTACTACATCCCGATCTCCGAGATGTAAGAATTTTCTTCAGTTCTTTCCTATAATTACATCGCAGTGTATTTATTTTCCTCCTAACATCAGCACGTGTAGCCCCCGGTTTAATGATTTTATATATGTTTAAAAGTTTATCCAACGCTTGATTCCTCTTTGTCTTATTTAAATATAATGCGCAAGAAGGATTCCAAAGTTCTGGAAGAGTCTGATATGTTTCAATAAAATTTAGAAGAACATCGGTACTATCGTTGTTCTCTTCTAGATTACTAACTACTTCACTCGCGACAGATACTTCAGTTTCGTCATTCATGTTTACTGCAGCACGCTACAAACTTAACTAAATAATGATGAAGGAATGATGCATGCTCCGTACACGGTCATTATTACTGACATTATCTCCACTCTGCCGCAGTAATGAAGTAACGAAATCAGAAAATCCGGATTCGCATCATTACTGAGAATCATTCCAGCTTTGTCAACCGTAGACGGTCAGTAATAATGTCATTATGATGAGGGAATGACATTATTAATGATCGTGTACGGTCCGCATATCATGTAGATGAATCTTGTGTTCAGCATTCAACAAAAAATAAACAAAAACTTCTAAATGCTAATTAAGTAGTAAGTATATTGTTTGTAGACTACGGTAATCGTTTCTTATAAAATAGAATATTTTCAAAAACATACAAGTACAGTACTTTAATTTTTTCCTAGTTTTATAGTATTTTTTCCGATTCGGCTTAAATTCGGGTACGGCTTGTTTTCGGAATAATACGGTATCAATTTAAATATTATTTGAGCGGAACAAAGGAAACTTTATGCGGAACAACCCACAACTATTTAAAGGCTATCGATATAGACAAAAACAATGTTAAATATATTAAACGCGCTTGTTTACCCCCACCACTACAAAGTTTTCCTCGATTTTCTCGCCTATTTGGGCGGAACAAACGAAAATTTTTGCGGAACAATCCGGAACAAACGAAGATCTATCGATCCATGTAAAAAAACGTTCAAAAAGTTGAGTGGGTGGGGCTAACTTCACGCTATCCCCCAGCAGTTTTCCTCGATTTTCTCGCTTATTTGAGCGGAACAAACGAAAATGTTTGCGGAACAATCCGGAACAAACGAAGATCTATCGATCCATGTAAAAAAAAGTTCAAAAAGTTGAGTGGGTGGGGCTAACTTCACGCTATCCCCCAGCAGTTTTCCTCGATTTTCTCGCTTATTTGAGCGGAACAAACGAAAATTTTTGCGGAACAATCCGGAACAAACGAAGATCTATCGATCCATGTAAAAAAAAGTTCAAAAAGTTGAGTGGGTGGGGCTAACTTCACGCTAGCTCGCCGCAGTTTTCCTCGGTTTTCTCGCCTATTTGAGCGGAACAAACGAAAATTTTTGCGGAACAATCCGGAACAAACGAAGATCTATCGATCCATGTAAAAAAATGTTCAAAAAGTTGAGTGGGTGGGGCTAACTTCACGCTATCCCCCAGCAGTTTTCCTCGATTTTCTCGCTTATTTGAGCAGAACGAACAAAAAGTTTTGCGGAACAATCCGGAACAAACGAAGACCTATCGATCCATGTATAAAAAAGTTCAAAAAGTTGAGTGGGGGGGGCTAGCTCGCCGCAGTTTTCCTCGATTTTCTCGCTTATTTGAGCGGAACAAACGAAAATTTTTGTGGAACAATCCGGAACAAACGAAGATCTATCGATCTATGTAAAAAAAAGTTGGAAAAGTTGAGTGGGGGGGGGCCAGCGTGAAGTTAGCCCCACCCAGTTTTCCTCGATTTTCTCGCTTGTTTGAGCGGAACAAACGAAAATTTTTGCGGAACAATCCGGAACAAACGAAGATCTATCGATCTATGCAAAAAAAAGTTGAAAAAGTTAAATGGGGGGGGCCATCGTGAAGTTAGCCCCACCCACGGTTTTTCTCGATTTTCTCGCTTATTTGAGCGGAACAAACGAAAATTTTTGCGGAACAATCCGGAACAAACGTAGAACAATCGAATGCACTAATTTTTTTTTCAAATTTTTGTATGGGTGGGGCCAACTTCACAGACGTTGTATTACGCTATTTTAGGCTTGGAGTGTGGGTGGATTTGTATTTTCGGACTCCCTCGATCTCTCTCTACAAGAGAGATCGAGGTATATGCAGATAACCAGTTGTGAAGTAGTGGGGAGAATGGTTTTGTTGGGGAAACGGTCTGTGTTAGAACGTACGGACGCACATAAACACGCACACGTAAACACACAACTATTGCTAACTGATGATTCATAAAACGATCAAAACAAGCCTGCTATATAGTTGAATCTTAATGTAAAACTCCACGAAATAATCTCATTTTCCAAAGAAAAAATGGACAATATTTTCCTTACAAACTTCCTAAATTAATATTATTTATAATTTATACATTGGTCTATTAGAGACACTCACTTCCTCTCACTCACGTACGCATACACACACATCAAACACATCACTCACCCACATTCACTTAACTATTCACATCATTTAACTATTATATTCCCTTACCAAATCTTTCCTGTAATTCCACGAATTTCTCGCATACACAATCAATTTAGCCCAGTCACTACCATTTAATAAATCTACAACTTGCTCTTCTGCAAGATACCTGGCCCCAAACACTGTTAATCTTATCTCCACCAGTATCGGGCATCTGCCAATAAAATGCATAATATCTTCAGCTTCCCTTAAATTACACAGTGTACATAATAACTGTACCCCCTCTCAACCTGGCCTATGATTTAACTACCACAGTGATCCTCTAGTTCGAAAAATTATCGAAATATCATTTCTATTCAGCAACACATTTATATAATTATTACTTCCCAAATCCCAACTTAACTGATTAAAAATGGAATGAAATTGTGATCTTCTCGCCCGCATAATAACTGTTTCTCTATAACTTATTCTCATAGAATTTATAAGGTATTGTAATTGTGTCTTCCATTCATTAGCTCCATTCACACCTTCACTTACTTTACATGCATACCTTTCACCCAACTCCTTCCATTCCTTAAACCATCCTACATTCTTTTCAATAATTTTTTTCGCGCGGTAGTCGGTGGTTCTCTAACTTTAAAATTTTCAAAATATAGGACACGTGCAATGAAAACAAATAATAATATAGCCGCTCCCTACCTGTTTCCAAGTATACAATATAATTAGGTGTAGACTGCGGAAGCGAGAACATCTTCTTTATAAAAAACCTCTGTAGCACCTCTATTTCTTCGTAGGGCTTATATCCCCATACCTGTCCTGCATAACTTACTATCGTCCTAGTTACAGCATTGTAAACTTCCCATTTACTTTTAACTGGTATTTGCTGAGTCATTATACCTTTCCATGTACTATTGAGGCCTGATTTTGCGGCCGCCACCTTCTCCCTTATATGCACCGCAAAATTTAAACTAGGAGTAAAAGTAACGCCCAAATATTTATATTTCTTTACTATTACAATTTGTTCATTTCCCCAATACCATTTTTCCCTCTTCGCAAGTCTACCTCCTTTTCTGAATACCATGGCTCTTGTTTTTTCTATATTTACGCGCAAAGCCCACCTATCACAGTAACTTTTTACATTGTTTATCATTCTCTGTAAGCCCTTCACTGTTGAGGCCATTACCACTAAATCATCAGCGTAAAGTAACCCCCTAACGTTCAGTTCATCTATCCAAATGCCCTCCTCTAAATTATCTATCAGGTCATTGATATAGAGAGAGAAGAGCGTGGGCGATAACACGCAGCCCTGTCTTACGCCACACGACGTTTCAAAAGCGTCCGGTAATCCATGTGCACACCACACCCGCGCACAAGTACATTTATACATTTCTTTAATAATATTTACAAATTTAAAAGACAATCCCAACTCCCATAATTTATATAACAGTGCCCCTCTGTCAATTGTGTCAAAGGCCGCTTTAAAGTCGACAAACAAACAATACAATTTCGCTCCCCTACCCTGCAATTTTAGTTTTATTAAATTGTGTAAGGTGAAAATGTTATCAACCGTAGAATACCCTTTCCTAAATCCTGCCTGACACTCATTAATAATTTCATTTTTATCTATCCACTTTTGTAATCTAGCTAGTAAAATCCCTGAAAATAATTTTGCAATAGTGTTTATGAACGCAATACCTCTATAGTTCTGTTCCAGTGTTACATCACCTTTCTTAAATATAGGAAATATAATTGATTCTGAAAAATTAGCTGGCATAGTCCCGTCTCCAAAATCCTATTGTAAAAATTTAATAGTACCATGAAAAAATTTTCTGGCGCTGCCTTATAAAATTCCGCTGGCACACCGTTAGTTCCAGGCGCTTTATTCTCCTTAGTTTTCCCAATAGTCGCCACCAGTTCCAAGTAACTGATAGGAGCATCCATATCCCTGTCGTCTCTGTAAGGGACTGCATAAGCGACAGGAGTAGCAGATCTGCCCACGGCTAATAACCCCTGAAAATACTGTACCCATATTTCGGCCTGAATGTCCACTGAGCATCTATAATTAGTTCTTTTAAAAATCTTAATCAGCTCCCAGAAATCTTTCGAGTCTTTTACATTACGCAATTTTTTTGTTAACCCACTAAAAAATAACTTCTTTTTGTTTCTACAAAGTCTACCATAATGTTTTTTCTGTTCTAGATATTTACAACTTGTTTGATCACAATTACTTATCCTATATAATTTTAAACATGTAAATACACGTTCTCTTGCTTTCTTACACTGCCAATCAAACCATATTTCCTTGCCTGGTCTAACAATTTTCCCTTTACTTAAAGCATCCCTTCCTGCCGCTTCATATATCCAACTACGTATTTCTGTCATTACCACATCCATGTCCCCCAGCAAAGGAGCACCGCGCACCGATCTCTCCAAAGATTGCCTGTACCGCCCCCTATCCACTTTTGACCACATAAGTCTTGGCACCGGCAAAAGCTCATCCCCCTCCTGCGCACGCCAATTCCACTTTAACTTAACCTCGATTGGTAAATGATCAGAAAACTCCTCAGAACCCACCTGGAAGTCCTCCACTATTCCCAATAAATCGGACGAAACACAACATAAATCGATAACAGAGCTACCCATAGCCCCAATGAACGTAAACTCCCCTTGCCTATCACTCTTGGTTCTTCCATTCAACACACATAAATCAAACATATCACACATCTCAAGCACTCTACGACCCCGATCATTCACCACACTATCCTTTGAGTACCTATAAGTACTTAAATCCCAATCCCCCTCAACTACCTCTTCCAGTAAAACTTGGCTATCTGCAATTCGACCATTAAAATCTCCAATTAAAACACAACTACCTAGCTCATTATAAGCTTCCATCATTTCCCAAATAGCCAAGAAGTTCTCCTCCCATCTAGTACTGCTACTCAAATATACTGGTACTAGACAAATTGCCGATCCCGTTCTACGTGAAATCCTCAATACATCTCTCTCTTCGACCTTCCCAAAAGAACAATTCTTCCCTATTTCAGAATTTACTCTATAACCTATCATAAGTCCCCCTTTAGCCCTCCCAAATCTCGAGTCCTTTATAGCCGGTATGGAAAGAATTTCAAATTCTGAGAAATATCTTTGATACCACATACATTCATCCCTTTCTGCAAAAGTTTCACACAAACAAAAAATATCATACTGCTTAACATAACACAAAAAATTGGATGATGATAACTTACCCCTGAGCCCAGCAACATTATAGGCTAAAATTCTTATTACATTTCCCTCCCTCTCACGGCAGACAACGGTATCCTATTCTAAACTATTTCCCTGATTTACCACATCCATTATTCCAGTAAAATCACAATTAAACATAGAATTTAATTTAACAATTCCATCCTGGTTTCCACATCTAAGACGTCCGTCTGCAGACCACGTGAACCTCTGCCCTTCCACCAGAAGCTGATCTACTTGAAGCACCATTCTTCTTTCTCCGACTCTTTTCTGCAACTCTTTTCTCAACGCAAGCAATTTCCCTCTTTTTCCCCTAGTTCCATAACTAAAATCTTTATGCACGATATAACCAGTCCCCTTCAATTTTTTTGTATTTCGCAGTATACAATTCACATCCGCATCCACAGGAAAATGTGCGATGAGATCAGCATTCTCACGTTTCACTCCTAAGGGGTGGGCGCGATTGACTGTTATCTGTCCCTCACACTTCAACACGTTTACACAGAATTCCTTCACCACCTCTGTACAGTCTCTATTACAATCATATTTCAACCCCTTAAATATTAAATTATTCCTACGCGAACGATCTTCAAAGTTATCCAACCGGTCCCTGAAGTTGTAATTTTCCTCCTTCAGCTTTCTCACCTCTTCCTTCAGCACTCGATTTTCTGCAGTCAACTCCCGTATCATTTCCCTCAAACTCTGAATATCACCCTTTGTTGCCAAAACTTTTAGTTTCTCGTCGAGCAATTCCTTCACCGTATCTTTCACAGCTTTTAAAAATTCCTCATTACTGTCCGAGAAACGCTTTGCGGCATGGTCGACCTGCTCCGGTGATAACGGATCACGCTGTCGTTTGTCCGTACGCGTTTGAGAACTCACAAATTTATCCATTATGTTCTATAATTATTTTAACAATTACTTATTTATCTAATTTTTTTTTTTCGTCTTTATGTCCTACTAATAGTTCAATTTTTTTTAAAGCACAATATATAGTAATGAATAAAAAAAACAGTATCACTCGATTTATTTGTTTATATTTGAACACGATAAATCACATGAATTAATGTCGGCACGGGAATAAACTGAGCACAATTTTCCTGATAAGCGAGCGACCTACGCTACGACCGTTCACTACCAACGCCGCAACTCAACTCTCCTGTTCTGCAATTATTGCTAATGCAGACGGTAAAGGATGAAATAATTTTTGTAACTTATGAAAATATGCCGTGCCTGAATGGGATTCGAACCCAAGACCGCATGATGAGGGGCAAGCACACCAATTTCAAAAGATCCTGGAATAAACTTACAATATGTTACTGTATAACACTGCTTACTAAATAGTTAATATTATGTAACTTAATAATTGTAGGTCTGATTATTGGAAATTGCTCGTTCTAAAGAATGAAGTATTTTCACATACGTAAAATTTTTATCATTTATTCCGTTACAAAAGGTACCTTATTACACATATGATTTCTCTAAATTTAATGTTTTCCTCTAAAATTAGCATGTACTCAGAAGTTTATTTTATATGTAACAATCCGACAGTTTTACATTACACCTTGCGCAGTCGCAGAAAAAGTAAGGTTTGACAGTACGTTTGAAAGATATTATACGAGTATTTTCTCATTAGTTTGTATTTTACCCTTTATTCCCGGTAACAATATCACTTTTAGTCACGTTTAATTAAGAATAAGCTGTCAACGGAACTCATTGTACGTTATTATTTTCTATATCTTGTACTTATTTTATTTTTCTTCTATTTGTTTTGCAGTTGCGCCAAATATTGGCCAACGGTGGTTTACCCAGAAGATCTAGACGGTACACACCATTTTAGTGAAGCATTTTTTGATTATGTTTTACATTTTTATCCGACGAACTGATAATCTTTATACCTGCATTGTTCAAAATATTACACATTTGTACAAGTAATCGTCTACTGAAATAAAACTCGATTTCCTAATTAATAAAACTTTGAAGTGTAGCTTACTTTTTAATTTAGGTCCATAAACAACTTATAACTCATTATTTTATAGAATGGGAACAGATCTCACGTGCATGGCTCGTTTTATTTGTATTTGAATCATTAGTCATCTGTTGAAAATAAAAATCCATTGTAATCGTATTTGCATCAGGTCTTCTTCTTAAAACATTTGAAATGAGTGCCAAAAATGATCTTACCAACTTCTGCCATTCAAGCAGGAGTTCGTTCCTTCAAAGCGAATAATTCAAAAACGAAAAATTGTTGTAGCAGAACATTTAATCTTTCAGAATCATGGATAACACTTCACTTATAGTGGTCTCGCATACTTTAAAGAAAACTAAAAGTAGTGAAGGTTATTTGCCAATGAACAATACGACATTGCATCGAATAAATTTAAGACTCGATAATATTATTATGAGCCATGAGCGTACAGAAAATGTTTACTTGTTGCATATACTTTGATGGAGATAGAGTTACTTTAGTTACTAAGGTATATTTCTCATAGCAATCAGGAGATTCCAAAAAGTGAGCATGGAGTCAAAAAATAAAATTAAAACATCTAAATATTAATACTATGTGAAATTTTAAGCTACAAATTCATTTCAGATAAACTAAAATTTTTGTTAGTTTTTGTATTACAACTACTTACTATGATTTTTTGAGAAAATCGAAAAAAGTGGAAAATAACACGAATAAACTACTACGTCTAGTTGTTCAATTTTAATGAAAATATTCGTGTCGGGTCCGGTAGTAGTATCTAACTTAAGTTTCACGTTTCAAGTTCGTACGATGTTCCGTTCTTGAGATATTTTGTTCACACACACACGCACACACACACACACACACACACACACACACACAAACACACACCAATTGTTAAAAATATGGTTTTTCGGTGTAGGGGGTCTGAAAAAGTGTAGATCTAGTGCAAACTCGATTTCGTAAAAGTTACATCAAAACAATACTTTCCTTTTTATATATTCATGGAGGCAAGAAAAAGTAAAAATAATAATTATGCAGGAATTCTATATACTATAAAATATTTCATCAATCAATTTTTTTAGCCTCGTCTTCAAAATTCAGGCTACCACAATTTTTAAAAGTGGTATTTTGTAGATGCATTCTTCCTACATAAGTAGTGTTTTCATTCAAATAATTTAGCAACGTAGGATTAAATTTTTTAGGGACGCGTGTTCTGATTGTGGATATTTAAATTCTTTAAAAGGTGGTTTGCTCGACAAATATTACCACTTCAAAAAAAGTACAGTGAAGGAAACATACCCTGCGAAACCTCCTTAAATAATGGTTTGAATGAGATGAGGTTTACTTCCACCCATATACTTAATTATTTTTATCAATTTCAAAAACTCTTTATTTCAAAAACCAGTGAAGAATACCCCATACTAATGCAGCGTAGGGCCTATACGATATGGTATAGCATTAGACCATGAAAGCTGCTACCAGCATTTTTTTATAATCGAATCTAGCAAAAACAAACAACAACAATTCAGCCATTATTAGTCTTGTACAGGTAGCTGTTAAATGCAAATACCTCAGTTGATGTATAAATACAAGACTACTATCGGTTTCATAATCATAGGCACCCGAGTTTGAACACTTGCATCTCCAAAACTATGAAGTGGATTCCAACACACTTTACATCAAAATTTAGCTCATTTTATTTTACGTTGACTTATAATAAACCTATATTTTTAATGTTGTTTAATAATTGCCATGTCGACGTTGGAAGACAAACAGACTCGGTTTTTTAATACCGCAATAAATTCCATGCGTTTAGAGGCGTGTAACTCGATAAGTATTTGACCGAAAAGTTTGAAATTTTAACAACATAGACAATTATATTTTTACAGCTTGTACGAAATTTCAAAATCGTAAGTTATTTAAATTTTGATTTATATCTGAACCCTTGAATTTAATATTCTGAACCCTTGCTATCTCGGTAACCACTCAATCGTTCGGCACGGGCAAACTATTGTTTTATTCAGCGTAAAGAACTTAGTACAGATATGTTAATAACATGAAATATCGAGCAAATGTTGTGGTAGAATTTTTAGAATTTTGAAAAATAGATGGGTAATGCGGAGGGGGGCGCTACTATCAATTTTGCCTGAATCTGACTGCCTACCTGAATTGACAATGCAGTCTATCAATTCAGGTACAGAGTCCGACGGGATATCAAGTACAAATACTAGCAACATGGATAGTAACACCCACCCCCTGCATTACCCAGTCTATTTTTCAAAATTCTAAAAATTCTACCATAACATTTGCCAATCGATATTTCATGTTATTAACATATCTGTACTAAGTTTTTTATGCTAAATGAAAGGACAGTTTCCCCGTCCCGAACGATCGAGCGGTTACCGAGATATCAAGAATTATTGTTAATAAATCAAAATTTAAATAACTTATGATTTTGAAATTTCGTACACGCTGTAAAAATATAATTATCTATGTTGTGTTAAAATTTCAAACCTTTAGGTCTAATACAGACCTAATAAAATAATAATAATAAAATAATTATATCGTAATAAAATAGCTATAAAATGTTTTGTAAAAACATTAACATTTAAGTAAAAGTCAATTATTAAAGGATTATTTTCGAAAATTTAAATTATTGAAAAGTGAAAAATATGAATGGAAAGTAAGCGTGTGTAAGTGAATAATGAAGAACCGTCCTAGGAAGAGGTGGATGGACGCTGTTATGAATGATTTGATTTTGATTGATGTAAGGGGAGAAAGACCGCTAGTAACTAGCAGAGAGGGTTGAGGAGAAACCCAAAACCCACCAAAAGCTGTAAAACTACACGATGATGAAAGAAACATTGGTGCTTATTTCTACATGAAGAAACTTTACCTGATTTAGAAATTTTGTTTCGTATTATAGTAAAATATGAACTTTACTTAATACACGTTGTAGTAAAAGTAGGTACGTTATAAATAAACCAATAAGTTCCTAAAATAAGAAAATTTATTTTTAGTTATAGTCACAACTGTTACATAAATTTCGATTAAGACAGATAAAAACTTTAATGTCGATGAGAGTCGAACTGAGACTCTACAGTAATTTTCATTTGTATTTAGTATTGTTCATTTAAAAATTTGCAAAATGTCTCAAATTGAACTGATAAAACCGCAAACATTTAGTTACGGAGAAAATTGTAAAAACAAATAATACCGATTTGTCGTTTCAATAACGAATCGTAGATTATAAAAGTTACATTCTGTTAAGCGCCTTTTTAATATCGCGCTTAAAAAATTTGGTCACGTACGTACATGTAACCCTTCCAAAAACGCTCTTTTTGTACACAGATGGCTTGAAAATGTGTGGGTCTAAATACATTAAAACAGAAAATTGGCGTTTTTCCGTTGTTCTTTGTTTAATAGAACAATAACTTCCATTAACGGTCGTACATGCAAGTTAAAAATAAAATAGCTATAAAATGTTTTGTAAAATTACATGACCTATTTCGTTTTTTCACAGTAAAGAAAATCGATTACAAACGTGAAATAAATTTATTTGATACTAAAAAAAAATTAGGACAGACTTGACCACTGTCCACTCAACAGTGAAATAGCCCTCAGAAGTAGAACCAGATAGCCTGCACGGTGTGCTGCATTCTCCGTTGTCACGCACCTCTATTGTGTCTACAGACATCCGTGGCCTGCTTTCCACTCATTAAGTTCAGTACAGTAGCCTACTACTTTTACAATCTTTAATGGATAACTTCCAACGTCCAATTTTTTTTCTCTAATTTAAAATTTGATTTTTCCGCAGTTAATTTCCTACAAATACTGATAAAAAAGTTTATTACCACAACGTTTTCATGACGTTGTAATTATTTTTCTTATGAACTGAAACAATATTAACATAATATTTTATTTCTTCTTATCTAATCAGAATCTTTTAATCCCTAATATGTGTACGTGCCAATCTGTTCAATTCAACAGCAATAAACAACCCCCATGACCAATGAGATGAGGAGGATGTGTATGACGTGTAAATGAAGTGCAGTCTTGTACAGACTCAAGCCGACCATTCCTGAAATTATTGATATTGTATTAATTGAATGCCAACCATTAAGATATGCCGGTAACCATTGTTTAGTACTCAAATCTGTATTTAAAAACTAGGATAACCAGGATAGTGTAACCTTTACTAGGATTTGAACCAGGAACCTCCATCTCAAAAGTGTTCTATAATGTTAATGCTGATTTTTTCGCCTCAAGAGTTAAATCCCATACGTCCAAACAGGCTTCAAAATTGTCTTGCATGATGTCAATTTTGATTCAGTTGACAGTTTGTTATGAGAGTCTCCGAGTTACCTAAACTATATTCCGTACTGTTAAGTTCAACTGTTTTCGTTTCATCAACATGTTTTTCTTCCACGTCAGTCAGCGATTAAGATGAAGTCTTAAGTACTTGACATTTTCGTACTCAGAATTACCGGTGAACAAGTTTACCCAAGAAGAGTGAATGTTACCTGCTTTGACTCAGTTCCATTTGCTTTAAAGCTCGTTTTGTTTTGCTATTCTTAAGGATATTATAAAATCTTGTAACAACTATGAAGCCACAGTTGGATCTTTATCTACAGCCAGATTAGCGATATCATCAAAAAAAATGATGAAACTGTACTTTCTGTAGACAGTAAATCTGAAGTAAAAAAACATAAAATACAGAACTCTATTTTTTCCCAACCACAGAAAATTTACTACAGTCTAGTTTTTCCTAAAAATACATGTGATAGGAAAACTTCACTTATGCTTAATTGTTTTCATCGACATTTTTAAATGTTGTGTAGTGTGTATGCGCTCACGCGCATGTGTCTATATATTATATTTAAATACTAATTGCGTCAACACGTAAGTTTAAAACAAAAAAACGATATTTTAAAAAATTATGATAATCTTCTTATCTGTAAAAGTGAAAATACCACTCACTCGCTCTTTACTTTAAAGATTGTTTTGTATTCACGGTATCCTATATATCAATAGATTCCATTGTTGGTGGTATAAAATCCATGCAAAGTGGTGGCCGAATTGCTATTTTATCAATAAGATCCTTGGTCAGAATTTTAGTAGCTTTATTTAACGGTTAAGTATAAGCCAGTAATCCCTCAATTGCCTTTGTACCCTACAAAATCCACCAATTTCTACTTAACCAAAAAAGTATGTGGGTGAAATTAAAAGCTTCACCCACAACTCTACTCTTTACGTTTATCTATTGAAACAATAAAAATATTGTACCAATTGGACCAATTATAAATTTTGCTTTATTAAAAAGTGACGCCTCGGGTCAATCGGCTAATCTATTAAACCTCTACAATTTTTTTTTATTAAAATAAAAATTAC
This sequence comes from Catonia carolina, assembly GCA_035578175.1. NCBI lineage: Eukaryota > Metazoa > Arthropoda > Insecta > Hemiptera > Achilidae > Catonia > Catonia carolina. The sequence continues at coordinate 6,934,932 of JAQMRL010000018.1, forward strand.
GTAGATAATATGTACTCACTGAGTTATAATTATAGATTTTGCGGTGTGTAGGAATATAAATTAGATTAACTGTTAAACTTCCTAAAGTTCTCTTCAATTTTTTATCGACAAGTGTTGAACATTAATGAATTTTCAATAATAATAATAAAATCAATTGTAGAAGTAATGATAAAAAGAAAAAATAATAATAATAAAAAACTCAACTTACTTTGATATCATCAGAGTAAGTTGTATTGAAACTTCTTGCCCTTATGTGATAACTAAACAAATACTACACAAAGATTTACACATCCCTACAATTCAACAAGAAATCAAAATATTCAAAACAAAATATAAAAAAGACTCGAATCATATACAAATCATCTCGCTATTTCATTCTTAGACAATTCAAACGACTCTCACTGACTGAAACTAAGATATCCTTGAGACTTACTTTAAAGCAACAGGACATGTGGAATAAATAAATCTACGAAGTTCCTTTACCAGCAGGTAGAGGACATACTAGGTAGGTTTTTGTTCATGATACATAAAAAAGAAACTTTATTTGCCCGTTATTCTATTTAAGAATAGATTGTAAATTTTTACTGCAATAAAAATAATTTGTAGAAAGTAAACATGTTTGTGCGTTTGTTTAATAAAGTATTTTAAAAAATTAATTTTATTAAAATAGTATTAAAGAAACTTATAAAAAATTATTATTAATTAAAAGTTTATATTTCTAATCAAGCGCGCGCTAATAACTACAAATAAAATAAATTATATAAAATTTTGATATTCTACGTATAAACAGTATATCATTTTGGTCCTGTTTCAATACATGAAATATATGTTGCAAACACGGGACCTTCGGTGTAACGGTTATTTATGCACCCACAACAGCACTAAAGCAAAACGTTTTTCATTTTCTTACAAGCAAACTATGGTTATTTCAAGATGTGAAAATAAGTATTTTCGATACCCTCACCTTTTATTATGGTCTCAAACTTGAGATCGTAAAACAATTAAAAACTAATATGGCTGAATTCAGCTGATACTGAGTTTAGTAACCACTTTCAACAAGAAAATGAGTTACAATATCAGAGAAAATATTATACTTTAAAAGTAAATTTTGAAAAACTTGCAGTTTCATGAACTGCTAAATTGTATTGTTCTTGGAATATCTTCGAAACTAATAACTTTATATTCCTTGACATGTCTTATCCTCTCTTCTGGAGTCTCCTAGATGTCGTTGTAAAAAAAATATTGTTTCTAGATCCTATCAGAGATTTGAACCTGAGATCTTTGTCTTTACACGGGAAGGAGTTATTAACTGTACCACAATGATTGTGGTAATACTCTACGTTTATTTTATTCACAACATTCACGCTGGTAAACTTTTGTTATAAATAGATTTAAGTATCATACTTGTGGAAAATTAATCAGGCGTACTGCTCTCTAATTTTAACCTCATCTTTTTACTATTATGATGGGAGATGGTTTAATCTATTTGCTTACGTGGGGGTACAAGCAAGAATATGCATCGGTTTTAACATCCATACACATATTTCGAGTTATTACACATCACTTATTGATTTAAACGATGTTAAGGTTAGTACGCACACTTTAAAGTGAAACAGTCACAGTTTGGTATTCTTGTTCAGAAAAGCAAACATTTTAAAAAAACCGTTTGTTTTAACAAAATATGAACTGTTTTTAAACTGTTTGCTTAACAGATTAGTAATCTGTTATTAAAACTTTCAGTTAATAATAACTTTTGGTTTTATTACGAAAATTTGTAATATGTTAAAAAATTGGAAAGTATTTTCTTAAGAAGGTTCCGAATGCGAGTTATAAATTACGCAAAGATATTTACAAAGAAAAATTTAAGTGACGAAAAAATTTTGTGAAATTCAATAAAACTGAGAAATACTTGTGAGTAATTTGTTATAAGACAACTTAAATACATTTAAACTCTCCCTCATTCGCGAGAGATAAGTAAGTCATCGAGGAATACACATGGACCAGTGAACCCTTTTGCTGAACTGTGGAAACGAAATATTACAAATTGTTTAATAAATACGTTACACATTTTGTAGAAAGACTGAAACACAAACAGTACAAAAATTCTATATTCTGACCCAGACTTTGTATTTAATACAAAGTTTGTAAAATACAAAGTTGTTCGCGTATGTTTATTTTAAGTCAGTGATAAAAATTACTTCATTGAAAATTTCACCTCAAAGTATTTTAATAACCTTGAAGGTACGCTGCTATACGACGCTTTGATCAACGGTTTAGCGAAAAAATTAAACTTAATGTGAATAAATAGAATAATGGAATAAATAGAATAATAATCGGCGTATAATGCGTTAAATCGAAGTATAAAAATATTTACATAAAGAACATATTTCATTTTCGCTTGGAACTCAAGATCGTAATTTATTGATACGATACTTAAAATATACTACTTTTGTGTGTACTTAAAATATATTATTCGTTCTCCGTATTGTTAAGTTAAACACGAATAAAAAGGGATTCTTTGTGTAAGCGCTTTGCTACAGTATGATGCATTGGGTGACATATTGGGTAGGATTTTCTTGCTTTATCGCGATAGGGGAAATTCCTGTTTAACTAAATGTTCGCCGTCTTTCTTCCTTTAATCAAGAAACATAAAATTTCTTCTGATATCTTTGCCATGACGTGAAGTGGGTGGGAACGGAAATCCCATTAGAAATACGCCGACACGGTACTTAAACAGGGATTTGAAAATGAAAGATAGGATAAACTTCTCATTAATCATAACTATTAAATATTTCAAATACTATAATGTAATCCTTTGACGATACCATTTAAAAAGGACAGCGCTGTTAATGTAGATTTGATGTAACCGATTAGATATATAATATTAATGCGAGTACAATTGCTTTACAAGAGAAAATTGCTGTAATTTAACTTACTAGCTACACCCGTTTTGAACATTTTCAACTGGAAGTTAATAACTAATTTTCTTTATTACAATAATCAAAACTGTACGTGCGTACAATTAACATGTACAGTTATATTGTATGAATATCAAGTAGAACTCCTAAACCTGCAGAAAAATTGAAGTAAATTATTTTTGCAGTAAATCTATACTGTGACACTTATCGTTAAGGTACGTTTCGGGATCTGGGTAAAATAAATAATTAACAAACAATCGATTACAAAGAATAATCTTACTTAAATCTGCTAATAAATTACAATTACCTACGACAGTCAAGATATTTATAATAAATAATAAACTAATTATAATAAATTAATGACAATAAATGAACTTAACCAGTAACTAGATTATCTCGCACTTAATTAAACTAAATCCTACTTACAACCGATTACTCGATACACAGTAGCGGTTACACAGTAAAATGTAAGACGGTACACAGAAGATATTAGACCTTCTGCAATGTAGCCAAACTGCTACCCGTGCACAATTCACTCACTGAATGACTAATTAAAACTGATTCTAACCAAACCGGCTGCGCTTTTATAAGTAAACTGTGAAAATTACCAGAACAAAGATTTTTACATAATAGTAAAATAAAATTCAAAATGTTTCTGTCGGATTCTGGAAGTAAACACATTGAATAAAGGATTAAATAAAGGGTTACGACACTATTAAAAAAGAGATAATTATCTAAATGGATAAACCGACCCTCTCAGGTAGCCGTCACTACAATAGAAGTGTATCTCCCAGAACTGTATCTCCCAGAGTTTTTAATATCTGTCATAATCAAAACAATTAGGAGTCAAAAATAATCCTTTTTAGGTTTTACATCAAATACATTTTTTAAATGCTCAGTACAGCGTTACTTTTTTAATCCATCACACAGAAAAGAAAATTAATGCAGATTATGTAGGCCTACGTAAAAAGTAAATACAAGATATTGAAATTTTATTCTTTTTTATAACAAAATAAGACTAAATTGTGAAAACAATTTTTTTTTTGTCAATAGAATGCAATATTTTTCCGTAGGTTGTCAACAGCAACTAATCAACTACAATATACGCTAATTCGATTTTGAAAACAATGATAAATTTTAGAAGAAAAAGGTGTTGCCCATTACCTACAGAGTTGCTCGAAATAGCCTCCGTTTTGTTCAATGCATTTCGCTGCACAAATCTATTTTTTCTAGTTGAGCATTCTAAAGGCAGCTGAGTATTCTTAAAAGTTTCTGAAGGTTCTATAATTAAATTTCTTAGATCATCTTTTGTGTTAATCCGTTTTGATTAAATATGGGTAATTACTACATCCAACTTCACAAGAAAAGGTTTGATGGCGTGAGGTCAGGAGATGATGTGGGCCATGTCACTGGTCCGTTTTTGAACAATTTTTTCAGGTTTTTTACAATAGCCAGAAATTTTAATATGCGTTCATTATAAAATGCATATGAAAACATTATATAAAGTGATACTTGCATTTTATAATGAAGGCATATTAAAACATTTATATAAAGTGATACAAAAAATTTTGAAAGGTAGTGTTTAAAATACTGTTAATCAAACTACAGGTAAAAATTTGGTGTGAAACACTCACACGACTTCCTCTTTCCAATGTATATAATGAGTACCATAACCTAAGTTTAATCATGAGTAATAATGTAAAATAAAAACAACTTAATTTTAATCATGCTTGAATGGACGCAAAATGAAAATTAACCTCATTTTGGCTTAAAAATACGGAAAATTAGTAATTATTGTCTCTAAACTAGGCTCTGTAGAGAAAAATGCTTGAAATCAAAGTTGTAGGTTTTGTAATTTTCTATAACTTTGATTGTACAATTTTGTCGTAAAATGCATACTAAGGCCGCAATCTAAAAAATTACTATTTTTTACGTATTTTGATGGAAAAAACAGAAAATCACTAATTTTGTTGCTTAACTAAGCGTTGTACGTAAAATGTTTGACATAAAAGTTGTAGGTTTTTAAATGTTCTGCAACTTTGATTACTGTATGTAAATTTTACCCTAGAATGCATATTAAGCCCACAATCTGAAAAAAAATTCTACGATCACACCCTCCCCAAGAATTTCAGTAAACACAGCGCTTATCTTATCTTGTAGAGCATAATAAATTTAGTTAATGAGGCAACTTTAAAAAAAAGAAATCGTAGGAGCCGTTTTAGAGAAAATTGTAAAAAAGTGAAAAGTTGCTCAAATAAACTACTACTTCCGATTGACCGATTTTGATAAAAGTGTTCGTGTCGGGTCCTCTAGTGGTAGTACCTAACTTAAGTTTTAAATTTCAACTTCGTACGCTATTCCGTTCTTGAGATATTTTTCTCTCTCACACACACACACACCAATCGCTAAAAACGTATTTTGGGTTCAGGGGACCTGAAAACGTAATATAATCCGATGAAAACTCGATTTTGAAAAATTGACATGAAAACTATACTTTCCTTCCCTATAAATAGGGTAAGAGAAAGTAAAAATTATTGTTTGAATTAATTTATCTTCATTACCGATATTTGTAAACCAAGACTTTCACTACTGCATCGGGAAAGTAAATTATATGGCGTCCACTCATACACAATCGTTGTCAGCTTATCGGTTTATGCCATTGATACAATTTTGACTGACGAAAACCAACGAGATAGTAAAGTGGCAGTAATATTGAAACATCGATCGAACGATACAGCACTCTAAACAACTTAGCACAAGACTACAAATACATTAATAAAATTAATATCTACCTACTTGCTGTATTGTAATCGACTGACAAAATACCTAGTAACAAGTCGACTGAAGTATTTATAACAAAATTCCATTATAATTTTAGATGTAGATTATGAAAATCTAATAAAGATCAGTTATAATTGGCTGCAAGTGAATATTTCAGTCATAATAATTAATGTTTATTATACAGTTATGCAATGTCTACTCAAAGTAAACAGTAGCTGAATGAATGAGTGGCATTTGACAATGATAAAGTACACTCGTTGCTAAAATCCCCTTTGTCGGTCCGTTGGTAAATATTCCCTGCTTTAACATCAATAATTGTTCAGCTGAAGAGTTCAGTACATTTATCAGCCAGTTCATAAAAATTAAATTTATATCTCGTTTATTGAGATAAAAAGCATTCAGTGAAAATATGAAATTTAAATCTCCAACTGTGCGAATTGCACAGTAATAATTATTTTCAGTTTTATACTTAACCATCCTACTAAAATCTTTTGCACCAAAAAATTACAAAAGAAGTGCAATTACTACAATCACCTTATCACTAACACAAAAATAATTATAGTGTATTATTATCTGCTGGAAATAATCAATATTTCATTTAAAATGGATTCACACGTCAGTAATTTTTTGTTTTTTTATCTTACAACTTTTTAAACTGCGCTAAAAATGTTGATGTTTGAATGCACTTTACCGTTAAATGATTAACTGTTTAACATTGATTGATAAAAATGTGAGACTTTATTAAACTTAATTAATATTAATATTTTAACTAATTTCATAACCTAACTTATAGCTACTTAGCTTTCTTTGCCTCCTGGAACGCGTTTACTCTTAGAAATGTTATATTTATTAGTACTTAATACAGAAAAATCTGATTCTACTGGAAATTTAAATCAAACCCACTTAAAATGGTATTGATAATCAGACAAAATTCTTTAACCCATCCAAAATTGTCTAACGCTTAGAAAAATGATTTTTGTCAATTTCTTTCTTTGTCAGTATTTTTAATAATATGTTTAGAATAGGACTGTAATTCCGTGACTAATTTTTATAATTTTTATTTTTATAGCTACATTTCTCTATCAAACAAACATTAACCTGTTTTGTACATATTTACTTTTAATTCATTTTGCTTCTTTACTTAAAATTTTCCAAACATTATCCAATATACGATTTCATTTAGAAGAGGCATGGAAACATTTATGAATTGTTTGAACGTGCTTTTAAATGTGACGAATATTCAGTTACAGCAGTCATTTTAACGGGATTGATTGCAAGAGAACAACAATAAAATGTAGAGTAAATCGACAAAAAGTTATGCCTCATGTCTACTACATTTTTCTAAGTAGCAATTTCAAAATTACAAAAAAATTATTTAACATTTTTGGCAATACTATCACCCTTCATGTGTAGCGTATTTCCATCGGATATGCCTATTTTGGACACATCAGTAACCGCGACGTATGCTGACAACGCGGCAATTCTTGTACGGGAAAAGAGCGCGAATGAGGCTTTCAGGTTGGCTCAGCGACATCTTTTGTTTATACAGGACTGGCTTACCCGTTGGCGTATAAGATGAACCTAATTAAATCAACACAGGTTACGTTCATCTTACGACGTCAAACTTGTCCACCTGTGATGTTGAATAACATTCACATCCCACAGGCCAGAGTGGTGCGATATCTTGGCTTATGGCTTGACAGGCGACTAACTTGGAAGCATCATATGCGTATAAAACGTTAAGAACTTAACCGCCGCCAGAAGCAACTCTTTTGCTTAATTAACCCTCGATTTTAATATACTACATATCCCTTTTAAGACTAATCTGGACTTATGGTGTCCAGCTCCTTGAAGTAGCGGCAGAGAGTAATTAAAGTCAATCCAGGCCTTTCAATCAAAATTCATAAGACTTTCTTCTGGTGCTCCTTTTTATGTAAGCAATAAAACCCTCCACAACGATTTCAAAATTCCGACAGAAAAGAAGCTAACCGCGTCCTTGTATAGTGAATTTCACGAAAGACTAGATGACCATACAAACCAACTAGCCCGTGATCTAGTTACAAAGAACTTCCCAACTGTGTGACGTCTAAAGCGACCTCTTAGTCTGAATAACGGACAATACCCGTAGTTTTAAAAGGATAATGTACCACTGGGTACAGTATTCAGATGAACTAATGTCCCCTAGCCGTGGGAGTGAGAGAATTCATAACGCTCTCACTTGCACAAGCCATACGCGCCGTTCCAATAACATTGTCTTTAATTTTACTCATTGTTGTGAGCAAGCGTTTATGCATGCAGTAAACTAACAAACAAGATAACGACTGTAGTATGTTTTCAGATTTAGATTATAACGGTAAAGACCTTTGAGCGCATGCGTAGTTGTGCCACATATCTCCTTCTCACTCGCTCGGGTATGGGACATTAGTTCGTCTTACCTATACTGAGAGTGTTGGAGTTGCCCCGGCATAAATTACCGCGTATGTTAGCTGAGAGAATGTTTGAGAGTGAAACCGCGTATGTTAGCTGAGAGAATGTTTGAGAGTGAAATTGGTTGGTATGGAGAGTGGTTGCGATTGAGTGAAAGGTGACCACGTTGACCAAGAGTGGTTAGAACAAAAAAATAACACAATCGGAAAAATCAGCGAAAAATTAAATTGGTAAATAGTTTAATAACCTAGCAACAACTAAAAAATGCATCAACAGACTACACAAGTTCGAAATCAAACAGTGTGAAACACTTTACTATACGTGCTTGATACACCTAAATGCGTTGTTTTTTGTTTTTTTTTTTTAACGTCCGACTAGTCTGTAATTACTGCTAATCAGACGGTGAAGGATAAAATGATTTTTTTGTAACGTATGAAAATATTCCAAGCCTGAATGGGATTCGAACCCAAGTGTATACGTTGTTGATACTTTGATTATCAATTAGGTGAAGATTGGTACGCTTCCTGCACTGACTTTTACGCAACCGAGTTGTTAGAATACATGAAATACTGTATAATGTTTTTAACATTCCCCGAAAATAAGACCGACAAAAAATTATTATTAATTAGTTTTAATAAACAGTCTCTATTTCATCATTCCTAAAAAAAATAGTAACAGCTAAGGAGAAACCGGAATTATGAATTTACTCAGAATTTCTTAATTCGTTTCTACTGCAATAAATACATAAGATAAATAAATATACTTCATAAATTATTTCAAAACTAGAAAACCTTATTTTTAACAGAATAGAGTTGCGTTTATGTTTTCGGCTTCGTCTTGTGTTTATGTTTACAATAGAATTGAACATGGTTTTAAAGAAAAATAAACAGGAAATTATGTTTTGGAAGAAAGAAAAAGAGTGTAAATAAATAAATATTTGTTGAAATTACAATTAATTTTCCTGATATACGGATCGGTTTATAACAAAATATACATACGTTATCTTTATTTTCTTTTATAACTAAGATATTTAAATACAGTTTTATAAGAATTTTGTATGCGAGTTATGTAGCCTACGTCTACAAAGTAACGCGAGTCATTAAAATAGTCTGACTAGAGAGAGTATTTACTACGTATTGTGGCTATACTATAATAATACGATGCGTCAACACCCACAAATGGTTTAGACAACCAACAGTTGTGTGTAAAACAGCAACATTCAATTCAAATTCTTTCCATGTATTCACCATTTACATCTGTTACAGAAGAAACATTCTCAGAATTTTTGTACAGCTGATATTTTTGTGGTCTATTGATCGATTTCCTCACAGCACATGCATATTTTACCTGTGTAATATATACTATGCTACATTAGTTAATTAATGTATTGTAATTTATTTGGAGAAATTTAAACAAAATTTTAATGTGTATAAAGTCCAGAACAAAATTAACGCGTCATGTAAGATTTTGGGTTGTGCAAAAAATCATTTTCTTCAATGTGCCTGGTTCATTTTTGTTACCCACTGTTATTCTTTGTATCATAATTTTAAGCAATATTTAATATTTTATAACAAAAAATTAGAGTTGTTAATTTGATTTATGGTAATTCAATGAAAAAATAAGATAAATTGGCTTGAAAGTTTTATTTAACAAAAACGGAAGGGTTACTTACAGTGTTGAATAAAAGTTTTCCATATTTAGTTCATACATAATGGAAAACATTAAAAAACTAAATAATTATTATGTGATTTATAATGAAGTAGTAATTCAGTAACAAGTGCAGCCTTCTCTTGCCTTAATTACAGCTAGCATCCATCTCGGCATTCCTTGAATCAAGTTTTCTTGGATTTCTTCCTGGTAGATTTTCTTCCATCCTTCTTTCGCCACACGACACAGCTGTTGAAAATTCACTGCATTACGTTGGCGAACTCTTTTATTTATGCATAACCAAAAAGTGCTAAATAGAATTGAAGTCTGGGCTGTTGGCTGGCCAGATCATACAGTTAATACCTACTTCATCGACATACTGTGAAACTATTTAAAACCTTTCATGCGTTAATTTTTTCAACGACCGTAATAACATAAACATATACCGGTCGAACTCTAACAATTTCTTTCATATTTGAAAAATGTATATATATATAAATAATAAAGACAGACTCCAAAATAATCTACAACAGAATTTAATACCAACTAGATTTAGAACTAGGAGACTACCAAGGGGGTTTTAGACCGTGGAGAAGTTATGCTGATCAAATATTAACTCGAAAACTAACAATAACAAATTGCAAATCCAAGCAACTAATAATCTCTTTTATTGACTTTAAAAAAGCCTACGATTGTATCCACAGACCGTCTATGCTTAAAATCGTAAGACATTTTGGCTTACACCCAAAACTGGTCAAAATGATCGAATTAACACTAACGAACACAAAATCTAAAGTCATCTTTAAAAGCGAATTATCAGAAAGTTTCGAAATAAAAACAAGACTACGACAAGGCGGTGGACTATCGCCTTTGCTCTTCAATTGCGCACTGGAATTTATCATGCGAGAGTGGAACAAACTGAATTGTAAGAACATCAGAATAGGATGGGAAAAAGATAACATCAGATTAAACTGTCTGGGATTCGTGGACGATCTGGCCTTACTGGCAGAGAGTATTAAGGAAGCTATTAGACACCAGATAAAAACCCTAGAACAATTAGCAGGAAAATTCGGATTAAAAATCTCTTATGAAAAACCTAAAATGATGGCTAAAGAGACACTCTGCATAAATTCTGTAAACATAAACGGGAACCAAGTGGAACTAGTTAAATCGTTTAAATATCTAGGCGAACACATTACACACAACAATAAAGAAAACATAGGGTGGGAAAAGAGACTGAAAAAATTAACTAAATCACAACTAATAACCAAAAAAGTATGCAACAAAAAATGCTTATCTATACGAACAAAGATTAAACACTACAAAACAGTCATACAACCACAAATTACATATATGGCAGCGAAACATTGGCAAAAGTGACCAAGACAAAAGCAATAGACAATTTCCTAAAGCTCGAAAGACGAATCCTAAGAACCTGCATAGAAAAGAAAAACAAAGTTGATGGGCAATGGAGAATTCTAACAAACGAACAAGTCTATAAAGAAAACGAACCCATAACAGATACAATAAGGAAGAAAAGGATTTCTTTTCTTGGACATCTTATCAGAACACCTAAAGACAGAATTTTAAACAAGATGATTAGAAAACTCTTTCCAATGGTCACATCAGGAGCATGGATCTGAAATGTCAAAGAAGACATGATTGAACTCGGATTAACTTTCGATGATTTAGAAAACAAAACAGAAAAATTAAAAATCTTAAGAAATAAGGAAAGTAGATTTAAAACAAAATCAGATGAAAGGACAAACCCAAGCAGGAAGAAACTGGTCGTATCAGTAGAAGTTCAACAAACAAGATTAGCCGGAAAGAGGGCATACTGGCAAAACATCAAGCTAAATAATATGAAAAGGAAGAAGCTTTCTAAATTTGACTAAAGTGATCCATTGTGGTAAATGACAAAAAATATTTAATAATATTATATTATATATAATATTAAATATAAATAATATTGTCATAAAAGACAAAAAAAAGACAGACTTGAAGTATTATTCTAGTAGCAACCATTAGGCAACGTACGCCTTCATTATTAACCAATTAGTACAAATGTTTCCTTTCTTGTTTATAAAAGTATTTTCATTTTGTGCATACGAATATCCTTTGAATATATCCGCATATTTTTACAGATTTTTATTCTGGTTTCAGCAGTACAAAATTTAAATTTAAATCAGTATTAAAATATATCTTAGAAATTAGTAATAGCATAACACGCATTCGACTAGATTATAAACTTGTTAGTTATCATCGTTTAGACCAAAATGGTGATGACGAAATGCCGAATAATTACGGAAGGGAATCATAAATTGGTATATCAATATCAAATCATTATTATTAAATAGCTACTCGACATCCAAGTATCAATACGATCAAAACTAAGAGGATTTCATTAGCTAAGAGGTGAATAGGTTACGCATAGCAACCAACTTGTGTATAAACTTATAATAATGACACTTACAAATACAATATTCTAATGGTAAAATTACAATACATGAACTGCGCACTTGATAATTTTATTTGATGGATTGATTAAATTCAACGGTACGTTACGTTTTTAAATGTTACTGATTGTTACACGCGTAATAAAAACTAGATCACACGTAATGCATCAAAGAATGATCAAAAAAAACTTACATATAGTTCATACAAGTGTTAATATAAAACGTAAACAAATCTAAATTTAAATAAATCTAAACAATATTGTTACAAAAGTCCAAAAAAACAAAGTTTAAAAATGGTAAATGTATTTTTTGAAACAGTTATGTTTAAACCTGCGCATTTTTATTTTGTCTTGCCTATATTAATATATAGGATGGAAAGTATTGTTTTCATGTTGATTTTTCGAAATCGAGTTTTCACCGGATATACACGTTTTCAGACCCCCAAACCCAAAAAACATGTTTTTAGCGATCGGTTTGTGTGCTTGTGTGTACGCGCGCGCGTGTGTTTGTGTAACAAAATATCTCAAGAACGGAACTTCGTACGAACTTGAAACTTAAGTTAGATATTACTACTGGACCCGACGCGAACATTTTCATCAAAATCGGTCAACCGGAAGCAGTAGTTTATTAGTGTCATTTTTTCTTTTTTTGCTATTTTCTTAGAAACGGCTCCTACGATTTTTTTAAATTGGCTCATTTTCTATGTTTTTTATACTTTACAAGATAGGGTAGGCGCCATGTCTGCTGAAATTCTTGGGGAGGCAGTGTTCTCGAAGAAATAAATGTTTTTTTTTTAAATTCCGGCCTTAATATGAATTTTAGTGCAAAAATGTATTATAAAAGTTGTAGAAAATTTAAAAACCTACAACTTTTATTTAAAACATTTTTTTGTATAACGCTTAGATTAGCGCCAATTGGTGATTTTCTGTTTTTTTCTCATGAAAATCTGTAAAAAATCGATTTTTTAAGATTTCAGCCTTAGTATGCATTTTACGACAAAAGTGTATATTACAATCAAATTTATAGGAAATTTAACGATCTACAACTTTTATTTTGAGTATTTTTCTCTACAGAGCCTAGTTTAACGTGAAAGAGTGATTTTCCGTATTTTTAAGCCAAACAGGTTGATTTTCATTTTGCATCATTCACTCATGATTAAAATAATGTTATGTTGTTTTAGGTTAGGTTGTTTGTTTATTTTTAATGTTTTCTTTCTAATGTTAGGTTATATTGTTAATGATTTGTATTGCCAAGAGAAAGTCGTGTGAGTGTTTGACACTAGATTTTTTTTTGTACGTAAAATTATTTTATTTTAGCAAGTGAATTTTAATACATAAAACAAACCAGTAAACACAATATTAAAACACATATTTTTTTTTCTTGCTGGTAACCACTTTTTTATGATTCTCACAGCACTTAATGCATTTCCTTAACTCCTACTATTTATTTCCTCCTACTTTCGTATTAGTCACAAGCGTTCAATGCTGTTTTTTTAAATAATATTATTTACTCTACCCGATGTTCTTTTGAGGGCCGAATATGACGAATTTTAGAAAAAGACGATATAACGAGAGACAAAGTATTAAAATAACTTAAATTTTTTTTGTTTTTTTATTTAAGAACTCATAAACTTAAAGTAGTACTAACGTAGTTTTGAAATAATTCATAATTAGAAAAGACCGTATCAAATTAATATGATTATTCTACAATAAATAGGCTACGTAAACGCGTACATCTATCACTTAACTTAAACGATACTGAAACTTATTTTGAAGAATACATGTGTGACATAATTTTAAAGGATTGTATAAACACATGTCTAATTATTTGTAAGTATTGCAAACTGCTTAATTTAATTATCAATTTGTAATTACAATGAAATGTTTTATTATATTGTATTAAAACTGTCTGTAGGTAAGTTTGTATAAAATTATTATTTCACTGTCTATTTCCAGACTAAAAATTTACGTACAGAATATCAATTCACGGCATGACGGTTTTCTTTTATAACTGAACACGCGTTGAATCGTCTATCTACGGATCCTGTAAAATAATTTTGTTTACTTAAATTACTGTAGCCTACTGAATAAATATTAAATTTCTTACCTCTTGTTCTATAGATGAAATTTGAGAAGTTTTGTCTCATATTCATAGGACACATCTTGCTTTAGTAAGTATGGTCAAACAAATGAACAAATTCTCGTAAAATGAACTGTGGGTGTGTGAATCCATTTAAAAACATACAAATGTGTACTACACTCACAGATACTGTTGCACACATACATACACACCCACTTACTCATTTAGGAATGATTCCCGTGAACAACTGCACTAAAATGAACTAAATTTCTTTCTTTATGTTATTTCTTCAAAATATTAAATTGAGTTATTCTAAATTTATTTCCTACGGTTCCTAAATAACACAGGAAAAACGAAACAAAAACTAAAACTGGACTAAAGGAAGATCTATTGTATGTAGATTGTTCAATCATTAATCTAAAAAATCTGGTGTGAAACACTCACTCAACTTTCTCTTGCCAATGCAAGTAATTAACAATATAACCTAACATTCGTAATAAAACATTAGAAATAAACAAAAACTAATCTCAATAAACATAACCTAATTTTAATCATTAGTGAAAGACGCAAATTTAAAATCAACCTCAGTTTGGCTTAAAAATACGGAAAATCACTCTTTCACGCTAAACTAGGCTCTGTAGAGAAAAATGCTCTAAATAAAAGTCGTAGATCCTTAATTTCCTATAAATTTTACTGTAACTTATACATTTTTGTCGTAAAATGCAAACGAAGGCTGAAATTTTTAAAAAATCGATTTTCACACGTTTTCGTGAGAAAAAAACAGAAAATTACTAATTACCGCTAAACTAAGCATTATGCAAAAAAATGTTTGAGATAAGTTGTAGGATTTTAAATTCTCTACAACTTTTATTACGTATATACATTTTTGTGCTAAAATGCATATTAAAGTCGCAATCTTAAAAAACAATGTTACGAAAAAACAGCCTCACCAACAATTTCAGCAGAGATGGCGCCTACCCTATCTTGTAGGGCATAACAATTTTAGTAAATGAGGCGATTTTTAAAAAAATCGTAGGAGCCGTTTTTGAGAAAATCGCAAAGAAGTGAAAAATGACACGAATAAACTTCTACTTCCGGTTGACTGATTTTGATGAAAATGTTTGTGTCGGGTCCGGTAGTGGTATCTAACTTAAGTTTCAAGTTTTAAGTTTGTACGATTTTCTGTTCTTGAGATTGCTCACACACACACAGAACAAACGCTAAAAACATATTTTTTGGGTTCAGGGGGTTGATAACGTGTAGATTCGGTGAAAACTCGATTTCGAAAAATCGACATGAAAACAATACTTTCCTTCCTATAAATTCATACAGGCATTTCACATCCTACAAAAAGTGCTAATTTTCGTAATTTTTACTTAATGTTTACAGAAATGTTAAAAATATTGTAACTGCAGGAATTAATTATTGGGCGATAAGTGTTTTTTATGTATTAGCTATGTATAACTAGGTATAGTATATATAGTAAGTCTTATGCATAGTTTATTTTTTGTGTAATTTTACTAGAACAATGTTGAGATACTTATCTCTAAGATCCGTTTCAGGATCTGGGTAAATTAAATAATTAACAAACTTTCGTTTAAAATCATTAACAAATATTTGTTTAAGCACTATAAATTACAATTAATGATGTTACTTAAATCTACGAATAATAATAATAATAATAATAATAATATTGTATTTATTACCATAACATACAAATTTTACAATTGATTGCAGATAAATAATAAAAATAATATCACAAATAATTTAAAAAAAAGTTACAATAAGTAATTATGGCCTTACTAGCAAAAGCCGACCGAGGCTTGAGCGCTAGCAACAGTCAATACGATAAACACATAAAAACACAGATTGAGCTAGAACGTCACAAATCATAAGTCACAAAATGAGACAAATTACAGAGTACATTAAGTTACATCAATTGCAGAGGGACTTAAGAGAAGCAGACCATTTTCATTATCCCTGTACCTGCAATACTAACTTAGGTAGATTTTTTTGTAGGAACCGTTAAAGCTGCAAAGCTGAGCTTTGGCACACCTATCTACAGTACCTTTTTACAAATTTGTACCAGAGCTTTTTCATTTATCTTTATCCAATCTAAAAATGATTTTTATTCTCAAAAAATGCTTAAATGTAGCCCACATTTTTTAAATGAAAAAGACACCCAATAAATAAAAACTCCAAAATGTTTGAAATACCTCTGGAGTAAATACACACCTTAGTACTAAAATGTAGTGTGTGAAATTTCACACTCCTAGGTGGGATGGTTCCTGAAATAAGTATACCTAAAGTCAAAAAATACAATATGCGGAAAGTGCGGATATAGTAAAAGCATAATACCGTAACAGAAACACCTATTGCCAATTGAAATTAACTTCCAAACAAAAACACACCAATATTTATCTTGCTTTACAGCTGATTCCTATGCGTTCTAGACATTATTGTTTTTATGTGAACGCGATCTTCGTAATGTTAGAGCAGTAACATTATTATAGTGATCTCAATTTACAAGAATGAAAAACGTGAATAAATATCGAAATAAACACTACGTATCCCATCAACGTAAAAACAATTTTTCTCAACAGAAAAAGCAACGAATGTCGTGTTATACATCAATTGAAAAAGGGGAAAACGATCTATCAATATATGGTAAAATTGGAAAATCAATATTTTTGTCGAAATCCGTCTGCTCCCTTCAATAAAAATACATATATCTTATCTATTTTATTTAATATTAATAATAAAGTTATTTAATGTAATATTATTTTATTTTTACTTTAAAATATCCCTAAAATTATTACTGGTTTTGATCCATTCATCCAGATCGTTAATTAATTTATGCGTTAACACACTTGTAGTAAATCTTTTTGGTAGCCTGTTTATTTAGTGGTTACTTATATAAACAAACTGTCTCCTACAAACATTAAGATCCGTACGTGATACTTCATATATGGAACAATAGAACGAAGATTATAGGCTGTTACACGAGGGTAAAAGTATTTTTATTTTTATATAAGTATAATATTAAATTTTTAATATAGAACTGTCTGAGAGTAAGCACGTCAAGTTCATCAAACAAATTTCTACTCGGATATAGTCTGACTTATCTAATGGTGTTCTTATTATATGCTTTTGTAGCACAAAAATCTTATTAAAATGCGTGTCCATTGCAAACCCCCCCCCCCCCAGGCCCTGATACTATATTTAAAAATGGATTGCTCTTAAGCAAAATTAATGAATTACAATATTGACACCGGGTGGCGACATTTAGTGGCGAGTTGAAACCTTACTTTTTGGTGACCCTGGAAAGGGCCGTTTAAACGGTGGTCGTCTTGGTAAAGCGTTGGTAGTAGTCGTCGTGGTGGTCGAGGGGCTGGGTGACACGGCGTGTCGTCGTCCAGCGGAGACGTTATCTTCTTCCCTCGCAGTAGTGCGTCAATGGCTGCTTCGTCGGATCCGGTAGCGTAAGGCTCGGTCGAGGGACCCCTGTGGGCATCGCTCGCGGTAGCGGGCGGTGACGGTCCCGGTCGACGGCTTATTGTGTCGGGTCGGCGAGCGGAAGCATCATCTTTCTCTTGCGGGGTCGTTGGCTCTTGCTTGTGGTCTTCGTTGGAGTCCGGTAGCCGTGTGCCGATGTAGGAAGTCTCGTCGATGCTGTAGAGTAGCGTGGAATCGAATCTCCCTGGCTCAGTGGAGCGCTCTTTATATAGTCACTGAGAGCACTGTGGCAGAGGGCAGTTATTGGTCTCGCCCTTGGCGTCAAAGGCCTCTGGAGGTACGCCGCCACAGGCTTACCGCCCCTTTCGGAGCTATTGGCGGTTCCTTCTATCGCTAAGTCGGAAGCTTTGATATCTGGCAGCACAGTACCTAATCAAAGGGGACGACGGTGACAATATTACTACAATTAATTTACAATAAATAACAACTAATTACAATAAATTGATAACATTAAATTAAATAAATCTTGCTTAGAAACGGTATTACATAAGCGTTAGACAATACACAGTGCACGTTGACCTTCTTCGAACGTAACTGTAAAGCACTACGCGGTACACACTCGTTGAACACAGATCAAAGAAAAAACTCCAAAACGGCGTGCTCATTATATAGATGAAGCTATGGAGGTCACGAGAAGGACAGAGATTTTCGATATAATGATAAAAGTACAAGTTTTTACAAAACGAAAACAACTCATTATAACTGAATAGAATGGTTACAAAAAGATCCAATTATCTAAATAGATACCGGACTCCTTTAGGTAGCCGTTCAACAATAGGCTGACCTATACTATACATAACCATTTGTGCGTTATATTTTTATTTCTTAGAAACCCTATTTATTATTTTACTACTATTATTATTTACATTAACAACTTTTAAATCTCGGTCCTTCTCGAGACTCTTTCCTTTTAGATATTGTCACAATATTTTTAGTACAACTTAGCATTACAACATTGTTACATTACCATTTTACCTACTCATATACAAAGCGACAATAAAAAAATACAGTGTAAGATTACGAAAACTGTACTTTAACTGGCAGTAATACATACGACATTATGTACACATTTGTTGTTGCGTGATCTATTCAATTTTTCCTTCGTAGATACTCAAACAAACCCCTAAATTTGTGGCCTCTCTGGCGTAATGATAATGTGCTAGAATATAATGCAGAAAGTCCCACTTCTCTGCTTGTCTCTAGAAATTATAACTCGTTAAAACAATCGTTCCATAACCTACTTTAGTCGTTAATGACTAAATTGTGTGAGTGACTTTGAATAAGTCAAGGAAAATCCCCAAATTAAACGAAATTTTGGAAGCTTTAACTTTTATGTAGAACATTCATCAAGAAATGTTATTTGCACAAAAACCTTTTTTCGCACTTTTCAACCATTCACTGATTTTTCACGGACTCACATCAGAGAAGCAAACTTATCAATATTTTTTAAAAACAATGGTTAAAAAGTATCCAATTTTCATTTTCTTATTTACGTATATTTATAATATTGCCAATTCATCACTTTTGTAACCATAGTTTTTTACTTTCTCTTGCCCTATATGAATATAAAGAGAAGGAAAGTAGGTATTGTTTTCATGTCTATTTTTCAAAATTAAATCTTCACTGGATACACAAGTTTTCAAGCCCCCTGAACCCCAAAAAACATGTTTTTAGCGATTGGTCTGTGTACGTGTGTGCGCGTGCGCGCCACCGGTGTGTGAACAAAATATCTCAAGAACGGAACATTGTACAAAACTAAAACTTGGAACTTAAGTTAGATAACATGACTAGACCCAACACGAACATTTTCATCAAAATCGGTCAGTCGGAAGTGGTAGTTTATTCGTGTGAATTTTCTGTTTTCGCGATTTTCCCAAAAATGGCTCCTACGATTTTTTTTAAATTGGCTCATTTTCTACATTTTTATGCTCTATAAGATAGGGCAAGCACCCGTCTGTTGAAATTCTTGAGGAGGCTGTGCTCTCGTAGAATTTTTTTTTATGTTTCTCCCTTAATATGCAATTAACGGTAAAACGGCAATTAACGGTATTATATAATATAATTAAAGTTGTAAAACATTTAAAAATCTATTAAGACATGGGATTTTTTAAGATTGCAGGCTTAGTATGCATTTGACGAAAAAAATGTGTATGATCTAAGTTATACGAAATTAAAAACCCTACAACTTTTATTTTTAGCGTTTATTTTAGAACCCTTAGTATAGCGGCAATTAGTGATTTTGTGGTTTTTTCATCAAAATCGGTAAAAACTTGGATTTTTTTTAGATTTCGGCCTTATTATGCATTTTACGTCAAAAGTGTATGTAATCAAAGTTATAGGAAATTTAAAATCCCACAACTTTCATTTTAAGCATTTTTCTCTACAGAACCTAGTTTAGAAGCTATTACTTATTTTCCGTATTTTTAAATTCTACCGAATTTGATTTTCATTTTGCTTCATTCACTCATAATTAAAATTAGGTTATGCTTTTCATTTTACATTATTTACTTATGATTAAACATAGGCTATAAATATGTGTTTTATTTATAATATAATATGTGTTTTATTTTGTATGGCGGGAAAAATCGTGTAATAGGTTCACACTAGATTTTTTAATATGTGAAAAGAATCATTGTTCTTAAAGTATTAATCATATTTAGTAGGTCTAATCATTTACGTAGGCTATAAATTTTAAATTGTGAAGAAAATTAATTCATGGAAAAACAAATTTATTCATAACCAACAACGGATATAAATATTTTATGTTGGTACCACTTTCTTGTTCGTCATATTCTTTTACTAAATAATTTCTTAACTAATGAATTGTTAGAAATTATAAATAAAAAAAAATCTATTCAAAATTATGGAAAAATAAAAGAATGAATGCGTTTGTTGGAAGAAAAATAATACTTCTTTTGTACGAGTAATTTAAAACAAATGACTGTACCCTGAAGGAGTAGGGTACTTTACATCAAATTTCCATAGACATTGTATACGAATACTCAACAGAAAATGTGCGAGTTACATTTTCAAGCAGAATATTGAAATACCAATTTTGAATACATTTACTTTAGTCCCCGCGTTGGAATAGCGTAATCCGAACAACACGGTCCCCATGGATTCAGCTAGTCTAAAGCACCGTCCACTAACTCTACCCCGCCCCGGATCACCCTTCGAGTGTAGTAGCAGTTCTCATTTTCATTCTCTGACGCTTAATAATCATCATCAACCATGCGTGTATTTACCATCAAATACCATTTATCCGGTAAATTTGAATTTATGGTATGGATTAAAACCTTTCAATAAAATGCAATTCCCACAATAATATTATTATCGATTCAGTGGTTTTATTGCGTATAAACATAAAACCTAATTAACCAAGGGAAATTGGAATTTATAATCAACAGTATTGAAGTTAACACGATAGTAGGGCTTATTATGCAGTCTGTGTTTTCTTTTTGAAGTGAAAAATTCTTTACGCGCTTCTTGCACTCTTTCTGATCAGTGAATAAAACTGAACTGTCACACGTCACACAGAGGAATGAAAGGTTATTGAAGTGAGTACTTCTTTACACGCTTCTTGCACTCTTTCTGAACCGTGAACGAAACTGAACTGTCACGCGTCACACGTCACACACAGGAATGGAAGGTTGTTGAAGTGAGTACTTCTTTACGCACTTCTTGCACTCTTTCTGAACCGTGAACGAAACTGAACTGTCACGCGTCACACGTCACACACAGGAATGGAAGGTTATTGAAGTGAGTACTTCTTTACGCGCTTCTTGCACTCTTTCTGAACCGTGAACGAAACTGAACTGTCACGCGTCACACCTCACACACAGGAATGGAAGGTTATTGAAGTGAGTACTTCTTTACGCGCTTCTTGCACTCTTTCTGAACCGTGAACGAAACTGAACTGTCACGCGTCGCACGTCACACTCAGGAATGAAAGGTTATTGAAGTGAGTACTTCTTTACGCGCTTCTTACACTCTTTCTGAACCGTGAACGAAACTGAACTGTCACGCGTCACACGTCACACACAGGAATGAAAGGTTGTTGAAGTGAGTACTTCTTTACACGCTTCTTGCACTCTTTCTGAACCGTGAACGAAACTGAACTGTCACGCGTCACACGTCACACACAGGAATGGAAGGTTGTTGAAGTGAGTACTTCTTTACGCGCTTCTTGCACTCTTTCTGAACCGTGAACGAAACTGAACTGTCACGCGTCACACGTCACACACAGGAATGGAAGGTTATTGAAGTGAGTACTTCTTTACGCGCTTCTTGCACTCTTTCTGAACCGTGAACGAAACTGAACTGTCACGCGTCACACGTCACACACAGGAATGGAAGGTTATTGAAGTGAGTACTTCTTTACGCGCTTCTTGCACTCTTTCTGAACCGTGAACGAAACTGAACTGTCACGCGTCGCACGTCACACTCAGGAATGAAAGGTTATTGAAGTGAGTACTTCTTTACGCGCTTCTTACACTCTTTCTGAACCGTGAACGAAACTGAACTGTCACGCGTCACACGTCACACACAGGAATGAAAGGTTGTTGAAGTGAGTACTTCTTTACACGCTTCTTGCACTCTTTCTGAACCGTGAACGAAACTGAACTGTCACGCGTCGCACGTCACACTCAGGAATGAAAGGTTATTGAAGTGAGTACTTCTTTACGCGCTTCTTACACTCTTTCTGAACCGTGAACGAAACTGAACTGTCACGCGTCACACGTCACACACAGGAATGGAAGGTTATTGAAGTGAGTACTTCTTTACGCGCTTCTTGCACTTTTTCTGAACCGTGAACGAAACTGAACTGTCACGCGTCACACGTCACACACAGGAATGGAAGGTTATTGAAGTGAGTACTTCTTTACGCGCTTCTTGCACTCT
Organism: Catonia carolina; assembly: GCA_035578175.1. Lineage (NCBI taxonomy): Eukaryota > Metazoa > Arthropoda > Insecta > Hemiptera > Achilidae > Catonia > Catonia carolina. Next base: position 6,957,658 of record JAQMRL010000018.1, read on the forward strand.
TTCTGAACCGTGAACGAAACTGAACTGTCACGCGTCGCACGTCACACTCAGGAATGAAAGGTTATTGAAGTGAGTACTTCTTTACGCGCTTCTTACACTCTTTCTGAACCGTGAACGAAACTGAACTGTCACGCGTCACACGTCACACACAGGAATGGAAGGTTATTGAAGTGAGTACTTCTTTACGCGCTTCTTGCACTCTTTCTGAACCGTGAACGAAACTGAACTGTCACGCGTCACACGTCACACACAGGAATGGAAGGTTATTGAAGTGAGTACTTCTTTACGCGCTTCTTGCACTCTTTCTGAACCGTGAACGAAACTGAACTGTCACGCGTCGCACGTCACACTCAGGAATGAAAGGTTATTGAAGTGAGTACTTCTTTACGCGCTTCTTACACTCTTTCTGAACCGTGAACGAAACTGAACTGTCACGCGTCACACGTCACACACAGGAATGGAAGGTTATTGAAGTGAGTACTTCTTTACGCGCTTCTTGCATTCTTTTTGAACAGTGAACGAAACTGAACTGTCACGCGTCACACGTCACACAGGAATGAAAGGTTATTTTTATTCAACCCCCGTAATGGGTAAACCTGAATTTCTTTATTTGAGATTAGTTTAATAATACGCGTATGTTATTGTGCTCGTATATAGGCGTAATTAGTGTAATATTTACAAGCCAAGCACTATAATAATGTGATAAAACCTGTGTGTTAGTACGCGAGTGAATGCCTTAGAACGACCGGGAAGGCTAGTTAGTCTAAGAGAAGCAGAGAAATTTGAGAGAAAGATCCTTCGCAAGTTAATGGGTCCGAAGATAGAATAGAGAAAATCAGGACAAAGAAAATTAACGATTAATGGAAATGATTAGAAAAAGAAGACTAAAAGTTTACGGACACCTGTATAGAATGGATGACAACCGGTTGACAAAACCAAATTTTAAGACACTAAATAATAGACCTAAGATGTCGGATAAATAGTTTAAAGAGGTCAGAAAAGGTACTGAGAAAACCGGAATAAACTAAAAAAACTTAATGAACCGAACTAAATTCAGACAACTAATTACAGACTTTAAGGGCTTCCATGAAGAACAAAAACAGAACACCGCATGAACAGAAGAAAGGAGAAAGCAATCCTGAGAATGTGGGCTGCAAAAAGAGCTTCCAGCAAAACTAAAGTAACCTCACATGGTATAAAATTGGCCTTAACGAGAGAGAAAAATTAAACAGAAACGGACTTCAAACTTCATAAATCATTTGTGAGGTCACTGGGTGAATCTAATCCCAAACATTAACTTTTCACGGTACGGAGGTATTAAATGAAATTAGAATGATTCTCAGCAGAAGTTACTACCAGAAGCTAATCCGAACGGAATTAAGAACTATATTTTTAACAATAAAATGCGAATAACCAGGCAGATGGTAGAAAAGAATAATTTCAAGTAGGATCCTACAAATCCTCACATTCTAATGAAAATTGTGGTACAGGATGGTGGAAAGCTTGATAGGCATCACAATTTGAAGCGATTTTCATGAAGTTAATTCCTGACGCTTAAGTTCTTTATACCACTTGGTAATTTTTTTTTTTTTTAATCCCTAATTAATCCCTAATGTGTGTACGTTGCAATCTGTTCAGCTTAGAACAATAAGCAACCCCATGACCCAATGAAATTGGGATGATGTGTATGACGTGTAAATGAGGTGTAGTCTTGTGCAGACTCAGGTCGACCATTCCTGAGAGGTCTGTTATTATTACCACTTGGTAATAATAACAATAATTTTGAATTCGGTACATTCGCAACATATAGTTGAAGCAATTTAGTGCTCTTTACATAAATCACCAATATCCTCTTTTCATCGACCCAGCTTCATTGGAATAGGACCAGTCAACACGGACAGAAAATTATCATTAATAATAGGCGTACTAATAATCATCTAATAATCACTATGCATTGGTATAGACAAAGAGGTAGATAAATTTTCAATAGATTTTGTGAATGACTTAAGTGTATTAAATTAGGGTTTTTAATAAGTCCTGAGAAAAACACAGAAAAATAAATTTTTAAAATTTTTCAACATAATCTTCTTTTAGCTTTATACACTTTTCTAAACGTTTCTCCAACTTTTTTAAGCTGTCCAAAAAGCAGGATTTCGGAAGGTCCTCAAAATAGGCATCTTTTTGAGAAATGACCTCCTCGTTCGACGAAAACCGTTGGAAATAAAAAAAGTCACTGGGCCCAAATCTGGTGAATATGATGGATGTTGTAACAATTGAAATTTTATTTTTATAATTTTTCACCCGTGCATTGTTTGATGGAAAAGGATTCTTTTTTAAATGAGTACTTTTTCTTAATCTCTTTGCTTAACCGGTGCAATAATGACGCATAATACTCTCCAGTTATTATTTTTCCTTTTTCCAAATAATCGGTAAAAATGATTCCGCGTGCATCCAAAAAAACTGTACCCATAATCTTACCGGCCGATTTCACCGTCTTCTTCTTCTTCTTTGGAGCCCGTTAGCGTTCAAAAACGTACTGTTTTGACTGTTCCTTTGTTTCTGGAGCGTAGTGGTGTATCCATGCATCCGAGTTAGATTGCGATGGAAAAGCGCTAAACAGCCTTAGTCAATTAAACGATTGTGTATATTATTCTCCCAGAGCAAACGCGCCACCCGTCTTGCAGGGATTTTTTTCACTCCCTATTTTTCGTGCGAAATTGAAAACACTGTACTTTGCGATATGCCTGTCACCTCAACTATTTCGTGCACTTAGATTCGTCGATCACTCAAACCCATATCGTGGATTTTATCAATCATTTTTAGGGTAGTGACTTCTACAGGACGTCCTGGAACGATGTTCGTCTTTTGTGGATATATGGCTACGTTTAATCTCATTTACCCAATTTTAAATAATGTAGTTGCAAAAACAGGAGCAGATTTATCATGAACTTCATCCAACTCAGCTTTGATCTCTTTCAGTGTAAGCCTTTTAAATACAAGTTTTTAATCACCGCTCGAAACTCAAACAGATCTCTATTTTGAGGTCGTTTCGAAATCCTACTCTTTGGAGGGCTTAAAAAAGTTGGAGAAGCGTTTAGAAAAGTATATACAGCTAAAAGGAGATTATGTTGAAACAATTTTTAAAATTTACCCTAAATAATTTTTTTTATCTTCTTCTAAGAACTTATTGAACGACCCTCTGTGTTTCTATCACAATGCCAGTTATACAGTTATCTTGTAGATACTATTTGCAGATGTTAATTTTATTTAAAGTTGCATTAGAAACCAAATTTAGGGCATTACCGACACGACTTTGGTATATAGTATGGTTTAGAAACATATAATATAATTTTCATACTTTAACCGGGATCGAACCCAGGACATTCATCTGAGAAGTCGAGTAGATGATCAAGTAATCCAGCAGAGGCCGACAATATTACAATAATATTTTTATTTATTATATTTTTTGTAGGTCATATTTCTTTGTTTTTTGAGGTACGTAGTGTTGTTTACAAAAGGAATTGTTTTGTTTAACTGAAAGTAGAGAAACAAACAATTTTTGACGATGGAACTATGAAATTCAATTTGCTCTTATTGATTTTGTGAATGCCGACAACCAAAATTATGCATCAAATTCAACGAGCGATCGTATTTCTCATCAAAATGATTGAAAAACTTCCCCTTATCATCCATAAAAGAATTTCCTCGATTTGGACAAAAACTGTGTTATATATTTTTTGCCCTATATGAACATATAGGGAAAGAAAGTATTGTTTTCATATCGATTTTTCGAAGTCGAGTTTTCACCGGACATACACTTTTTTACGCCCCCTGAACCCCCAAAGAACCATTTTTTTAGTGATTGGTCTGTGCATGTGTGTGTGTGTGTGTGAACAAAATATCTTAAGAAAAGAATAACGTACGTAGTGTAAACTTGGAACTTAAGTTAGATATCACTACCAGTCCGATACAAACGTTTTCATCAAAATCGGTCAACCGGAAGTAGTAGTTTACTCGCGCAATATTTCGCTTTTTGCGATTTTCTCAAAAACGACTCCTACATTTATTTTTTAAATCACCTCATTTACTAAATTTTTTATTCTCTAAAAGATAGGTTAGTGTTATGTCTGCTGAAATTCTTGGAAAGCCCGTGTGCTCTCGTAGAAAAAATGTTTTTATAATACTGCGGCCTTTATATGCATTTTAGGGAAAAAGTGTTTAATCAAAGTTGTAGAAAATTTAAAAACGTACAACTTTTATTTCAAACATATTTTTTATAATGCTTAGTTTAGCGGCAATTGGTGATTTTCTGTTGTTTTTTTTTCATGGGAATCTAAATAAATAGGATTATTTACGATTGCAACCTTAGTATGCATTTTAAGATAAAAGTGTATTATAAAAGTTGTAAGATTTTTAAGAACCTACAACTTTCATTTCTGACATTTTTTGTACAATGTTTAGCGTCAATTTTCTGTATTTTTTTCATCAAAATCGGTAAAAAAAGTTGAATTTTTAAGATTGCGGTCTTAGAATGCACTTGACGACAAAAGTACATTAATTAGTTACAGATAATTAAAAAAATTTACAGCTCTTATTTCGAACTTTTTCTTCTACAGAGCCTAGTTTAGCGGCAATAGTGATTTTCCGTATTTTTAAGCCAAACAGGTTGATTTTCATATTGCATCATTCACTCTTGATTAAAATTAGGTTATGTTTTCATTTTACATTGTTTTCTAATGATTAAACATAGGTTATACGTATTGTTAACTGTTTACATTGGTGAGAGAAAGTCGTGTGTTTCACACCAATTTTTTCTGTTATCCGCGTAGACCTAATGGTTAACGTATGGGTTAGTCGTTTTAGGAACAAACAAAAAATCGGTATTTGATCTTGACTTCCTTTAAAAACTTTCTACTAACAATATTTACAATATACAGACACCCTCCCACAAGTACCCCTGCACAAAAATAACGCAGTTGTCATTATACCTACACCAAGGAAGTGTAAGTCATGTTTACTGAGGAAAACACACTGAGTTTACCCTTTCCTCTGGTTTTTTGGCGGTTTTAAAGTTTCCCATCTTTTATTAAAAGAGTAAAATTTTACCGTTTTGTTTTTAATTACAGTATAACAATTTCTAAGAAGGTGAAGACATTTTGATATTGATTTTATTACAATTGTCAGAAAGTAGTAGATAAGTCATACATTTTTAAAGACGTTTCAGTGTTATAATAAGAAGCAATTACTGAAGTGAGTGTAGATTTATCAGGGTATTAGCGTAAAAAAAATGTGAGTACTCTTATGTGTTTATTAAAGAAAATTAACATTTATGTTGACCTGTAATTAACATTTACTACGGCCGTATCGTGGAAAATGGATATTATTTTCTTGTGCTAACAGGCACAATTAGATGCTAAAACTATGTTGTAAGACCTTGATTATTTTGTAGTTACATAAAACCGTATCAATTATTGTATATATTTTTTATTTAGGCCTGGTTGTTTCAGATGACGAGTTTGGGGAAAAGACAGTGTCTGTTTTACTTGACGGTGAAGAATCTGAAATGGTCTTCATTGATCACCCTAGTAGTGAGATGTCTGTAAGTAAAGTCATCATAATTATCATAAGCATAAAAACACAAGTTTCCTTATTCATAAAGAAATATTCAAGAGCACTCTTTAATTTCTTCATTGTATTTTCTTCAAATGTGAAATAATTTATGATATGATTATTATTCAGATGAACTATTTCATAAATAAATGACCAAGCAGCAAAACAAAAAATTACTGACACTACTATCGGTTTCATAAACATAGACACCCGAATTTGAACCCTTGCATCTCCAAAACTATGAGTCGGATTTCATTAAGTTGGTCCAGAGGTAAAGTCGTCGCCGTGAGTCAGCTGTTTAACAGCTGATTTTTGGAGACGAAGGTTCCTGGTTCAAATCCTAGTAAAGGTAGTTACTTTTATACGGATTTGAATACTAAACAGTGGTTACCGGTGTACTTTGATGGTTGGGGTTCAATTAACCATACTCTCTCAGGAATAGTCGGCCTGAGTGTGTACAAGATTACACCTCATTTACACGTCATACACATCATCTTCATCTTATTGGGTCATGGGGTTGCTTATTGTTCTAAATTGAACAGATTGCAATGTACACACATTAGGAATTAAAAAAAAAAATATTTAAAATTGCCATATCGAGTTTGAAAGGCAAAAAGACCCGGTTTTTTTGCTACCGTGACAAATTTCATGCGTTTAGAGGGGTGTAACTCGATAACTATTTGACCGAAAAGTTTGAAATTTTAACATAACATAGATAATTATATTCTTACAGTGTGTACGAAATTTCAAATTCGTACGTTATTTAAACTCTGATGTATCAACAATATTCTGAATTTTTGCTATCTCGGTAACCTCTTGATCGTTCGGCACGGGCAAACTATCGTTTTATTCAGCGTAATAAACTTAGGACTGATATGTTAATAACATGAAATATTGATCGGCTAATGTTGTGGTAGAAATTTTAGAATTTTGAAAAATAGACTGGGTAATGCGGGGGGTGGGCGCTACTATCCAAGTTGCCAGCTTGTGTACGTGATATCCTGCCGGACTGTCTACCTGAATTGACAGACTATTTTGTCAATTCAGTTAGACAGTCAGATTCAGACAACATGGATAGTAGCGCCCACCCCCACCCCGCATTGTCCGGTCATTTTTCAAAATTTTAAAAATTCTACCACAACATTGGCTAATCAATATTTCATGTTATTAACATATTTGTACTAAGTTTATACGCTGAATAAAACCATAGTTTTCCCCTGCCGACCGATCGAACGGTTACCGAGATAGCAAGGATTCAGAATATTGTTGATACATCAGAATTTAAATAATGTACGAATTTGAAATTTCGTACACGCTGTAAGAATATAATTGTTTATGTTGGGTTAAAATTTCGAACTTTTCGGTCCAATAATTATCGAGTTACACGTCTGTAAACGCATGAAATATGCTGCGGTAGCAAAAAAACCGGGGTTTTTTGTCTTCCAACCTCGATATGGTAATTTTTAAACAACACTAAAAATATAGGACTATTAAGGATCAACGCAGAATAAAATGAGCTAAATTTTGAAGTAAAGTATGTTAAAATCCGACTCATAGTTTTGGAGACGCAAGGGTTCGAACTCGGGGGTCTATGATTATGAAACCGATTGTAGGTATGCTTTACATGTTCCCAATTGAAATAAAGCGTGCATTCTCAGTGCAGTCATTACCATTTCTTACCGGAAATTCTGAATAAAAATAACACAATAGGTTCTACTTCGCGAGATTTCTCTTGAAGCCTTAACTAGTTAAATGGCTAACCAAGATGTGGTACAATATACATTGCGTGATTCTTATATGTATTTCAGGTGTTATATCTGACATGTCCTATACTCCTCCTGGAGTCTCCAGGGCGCAAAAAAAAAAAAAAAAAAAAAAATATTGCCAGTAGGCTACAATATTAAAGCAAGACCTAATCACTTTCAGTTACAAACTTTTTATTGTCTACAATTTGAACTAATTTTTTAAAAAAATCTGAAATTATTTGGTTGACTATTTAAAGTCATTTAAGAACTAGTAGGGGTTTCAATTGAAATCTCACTATGTCTAAGAATGTTAAATAATAATAATCTAAAGCAAAGCTATTATTAAAAACATAATTGTAAGTGTAGAATTATTACTTCAATTTTTGTTTTGGGAAAATTTAATGTCATTATGCGGAAACCTAGTGTACCAATTACTATAATTTTTAATTTGTCTCCATATTAGAAGACCCAAACTAGATGGTTGAAGATGAATGTGTCAGAGAGTGGCCAATGGGTGATATTTCTTAGTCTTATAAACTCTGTTTATTCTGGACTCAATTTTATAAATTTGAACACATTGCTGTATCAATTAAATATTTTTAAAATGTTATTTATATAATCTACATTATATCTATATCTAAAATATGTTATCTTAAGTAATTTGTAAAGTTATTCGTTGCTAGAAGTTCACCAAAAGTTTTATTTATCCAAACCAGCATATTTTTCTGTTAAGTCTGACTGCTAAGTTTTCTGCTTCACTTTCGATATGTTACTTTAAATGTTTTGCTTGTTGCATAAGATATTACACAAACTATACAAATTGCAATGTTGGAACATTAAATATTATATACCAAATCTTCTTAAACTCCACGACAATCTCTCCAAAACTGATTAAACAACAAAATGTAAGAAAAACCGTTCGCATCAACGTATGTTTGAAAATTCTTCGACGGTGAGTTATTACTGGCGAACAATTTCAATCATTGCGTGAATAAAGCTGTTCCCGCTTTATACTACTGAAATTCTGGGAGCACAAAGTAGGCATATGGGGAAAGTTTGTGGTTATCCATAATTTTTGAACAATTAAAAAGAATGGGTGTCAGAAACTGCATCACCTATCATTTTTGGGAATATCGAGAGAAAACACAAAAATCTGCATTGAAAAACACTTATGGATGGTTTTTTTAGTGTAAAATAACTTCAATAGATGCTTATTAACTCAATATTATTTTTAATTAAACTTGTTTAATACTTGATTGTGATAAAAATTAATGTAGGCCTGAAATGAAGTAGACCTAAGTAAAAAATAATTAAAAAATACTGAAATTTGACTTTTACTAATAATAAAACGAACAAAATTGCAACAAAACATTATTGTGCAATTCAACAGAATGTGATTTTTTTACGTCGTTACGAAATTATGAGGAGTAGAAATTATGATGAAATCTTATATTTCCAAATCTCGCAAACAAATAATTTTCAGAAATTTGTTGTAGTAAATTTTTTCTTAACCTTTGCGATAGATTCAGCTCCTGAAATATTATAGTATATCCCGGGATATTAGTACTGTGTAATAAACATTGTGCAGGAGTTTAAAAACATTCAATATGTTGGCGGTTAGGTCATCAGCCGAAAGGCTGGTTTGAACCTCTAGAGACATTAGTAAGTAAAACGAGGAGTGAGGTAGTTTACTTTGCCTTCTTCACTGGGTGGAAAAGTATGCTTATCAGCATGTCAGGCCCTCTGAAAAGCATTTACTTTCCACGCTGCAAATGACATCTTCACTTCATTCACAATAGGGTCTGGCTGTATAATGTTGAAATTCATTACTCTCAGAGGAGATAACTCTGACTAGAGTATTTTACACCTCTACCTCGTCTGTACTTAAATGCTTCAGTCATATAATTGGCTGACTATTGCGATAAGAAACAGAACTATTTTTTTTAGCCCAGGAACCAGCAGATTGAGAGCAATATGCAGTACAAAAATCTCAATGTTTTTGTGTCGAACAGTAATGAAATTGTATTTAATTATTTTTTCCAATTTTTAAATGGGTAATTAATACTAAAAATACAACAAATAATATCATAAATATTTAGTTATAATTAATCATGTTTAGCTTTATATCTGAAAAACAACATTACATGAGATACATATTTTCTGAATTTAGCTTATGCAAATGTAACCTGACATACTGTTACAGAAGAAAGTTTCAACAAATATGTTTTTTTTGTTGTTCCCAGGTTGAAAATTCATTATCCACTTATGAACCACATGCCTGTGTAGTTGTCTACTCTGTAGTGAATAGGGCTTCTTTTAAAACAGTTGAAGAAATACTGAATTATTTATGGAGAGAAAATTTCACTAAGGATAAGAGCGTAATAGTAGTGGGTAATAAGGCTGATTTGGCAAGAGCAAGAATTATACCAAGCAATGGTAAGGTCATTTTAGTACAAGTCACACAACTTATAACAAAGAAGCATTTAATGGTTAATGAATTGTTTACACATGTGTGGGAGTGCAGATAAGTGTACATTATATGAAAAAGTTTGTGATATTCTCAAACATAGTAGTGAGTACTTCAAGTGCCCATTTGTAATTCTAACATTTTATTATATCAAACATACTTTTTTAAGTTTCAATATTTTGAAAATAATTAACAAATTCAGTAAGTTTTCATTAGTTCTTATTGAGCTAAATAGTGATTATTTTCTAAATTTGATAGATCTTCATTTTCTGAAAGAATTCAAGCAGTTTAAATCTGAATTAAGTTTTCTTTTTTTAACAAAGATAGTTGCAAACAGAGAAAACGCTTCAGCATAATGTGTTTTCTTATACCATGTCTGCATTGCTGCAGTTCCTGAAATACAGAAATATGCATGAAATTATGAAAATCATCACTTTTAAATTCTTATTGAAATTCATGTACGTATGAATTACATTATGAACCTCATGACCTGAAAATTAATAATCTTGTGTGAAACACACACAACTTTCTCTTGCCAATGTAAATAATGAAAAATATAACCTATGGTTTAATCATGAGCAAGAAATGTAAAATGAAAAAACATAACCTAATTTTAATTATGAGTGAATGACGCTATATGAAAATCAACCTCTGTTGTACTTGCAGTTTGGTGAGCAAAATACAGAAAATTACTAATCGATGCTAATCTAAATTGTGTAGAAAAAAATTTTGAAATAAAAGTTGTAATTGTCTATACTTTAATTATATACTAGTTAGTTAGTTCATTGGTTAGTTACTAGTTAGATACTAGTTAGTTTAGTTAGTTACTTTTACTTTTATTGCAAAATGCATTTCTTAAAAAAAATATTTTTACTATTGGTGCACAACCACTCGCACATGAATTTTAACAGACATGCTGCTTACCTTATCTTGAACAGTAATTTTTGAGAATATTGTAAAAAGTCAAAAAATTCCTGAATAAACTACTGCTTCCAGTTGACCATTTTTGATGGAAATGTTTGTGTCGAGTCCCCTGAGGTAGGCTACTTATTTTAAGTTCCAAATTTCAGCTTTTAACGATTTTCCATTCTTGAGATATTTAGTTCACAAAGACACACACCAATCAGTAAAAACATATTTTTGGGTTTAGGGACCCTGAAAATGTATATTTCCGATGAAAATTTGATTTCGAAAAATCAACATGAAAGCAATACCTTCCTTCCCTATAATTCATATTGAGCAAGATAAAGAAAAATATGTTGTTACTTTCTTTATTTATATAATTTACATTATATTTTTAAGAACAGCTCTCCTGATAGTAAAAAATAAGGTGTCCTAACTAAATACATTAAAAATGTCATGTAACATACTATAACAAGGAAAGTCCAGGTATTGTAGACACAAAACTTCCTTTGATATTTGAGTTAAAATAGCCATATCAACTGCTAACCTCTTTGGTAACTTTGCAGTACAGTACAACCTCATTAATCCAGACTAAATGGAACCAAAAGCAATCCAGAAAATCGAATGTTCAGGTAACATGAATAATAAGCAAAACAAATCCTTAAATAAGCCGACTTACTGTTTGTTAGGATAAAAACTATGGTTTGTAACAAAATTACATAGAATTGTTTTAAAAGACATTAAAAAATATATAATAACTTTTTACATAATTTCTTATTAGTTAACTGTCCACTGTCTTCTGTTTCAAACACAAGTGGTGTTTGAATGAAGCAGTCATCTAAATGCTTTTTCATTAATATGTAGTTCAGCTGGAGTGACATTCTAGTAAAGCTTACTTAAACTCAACAAAAACCATTTTATTACCATCATTTATTGTACAATGTATGCAGGAATTGTACGCTTAATCAAAATAAAAAGTGAATGTTTGGCGTAGTTATAATTAGGTTCTTGCTATCATGGTTAAAAATTTTTATCTATGTGAACATTAAATAAAAAAATGTCTACAATCTGATCCCAATTATCCGAAGATCCAGATCAACGAGAGCCAGATAAACAAGGTTTTACTGTACTTCCAGAACCTGACAAGGAATCAAACTGGGACTTTCGGGTTGGCAAAGTAAATCACCAACTAAAAGCAACCCCCCCCCCCCAAGTCAATTTAATAAATAAAAAATATTACGAAAAATTGGGTTAATGATAAAAGTTATTAATATGTACATACTATTACTGGTAACAGTTTTATAAAAAAGTTACAAGTGTTTTTTTTTTTTGTATTGCCAACAAAGAAATTTTAAGTCCTTTTCGTAACCATTCTGTGTGGTTAATAAATGCTGGTAGTTGGATATATACTGAATTACAATAAACCTTCGATTCTTTGACACTCAATTCTTCGACATGGCTCGTAGTGAGGCGACAAATGACATGGTGTAAATAGCGATCTGGCAGGCAGGTCAGCCGTCAGCCCCTTCCACTTTTCCATCATCCCTCTACCCTTTCATTGTTTTTGAGTACAGTATCGTACTGAAGGCCATGTCCATTTGTTTGTATTCATTAAAATTGTGCAATTTTCATACTAATATCATGTTTTTAATGCTACCTAGTATATAATATGCCGAATACTCTGGATAGTTTGACATTTCAATACTTCGACAACCTCTAAGTCCACAAAAATGTCGAACTATCAAAGTTCTATTGTACTACAGAATCTGTAATAACTCTCTACTTTGTAGTACCTAATCTTAATTGGTGGCAATTTGTAAAATTGTCATCTATCATTTTCTGATGTCCGTCCATCACATCCAGATGTCAAAAAGTATAAGAGATAGCATCAAACAGTTTTCAGATTCGTAATCTACACAAAAAGTTAGTAGCCCTGGATTGAGTAAGAAATTCCGGTTTCGACCAAAAGTGGCCCAACACCGGAAGTTACAAAATCAAAATCAAAATTTGGAAGTAAAAATACTGCCTGTTCCCAAGCTTTGTGCAGCTGAGAGGAATGCATTACATCACTACTACTATGAGAGATTGCGGTAGCAGTAGTAACGTTTTTACTTGTACTATGCTTGTAGTAGTCACAGGTACTATCCAAACTACATATATATTCAGTGTCACCATCTACAGCAAATAGTCAAAACAATACTCACATATGTCACTACTGGCACCTTACTGCCTAGCGAATAGCTATGAGGTGATTAGTACAGACTTATAACGTAGCAGCAGTCTGGTACTTCGTCTGTCCTCTTCATCCCGCAGCTGCACAAAGCTCGGATTCATTACAGGAGTGCCATTTGATTTCTCTTGAAGAATAAATAAAGAAATCACTAATGGTTTTTGCCATATCTGAAATTTCTAAATGCTTTAGAAAAATGATTGCCACCAGCCATTAGATGTGTCATCTCACGATAGGGATTTTTAAATTGCTTTTAAAGTTTCATTATTACCTTATAACAGATATGATAACATCTTGTTATGTTACAGAAGGGAAATCATTAGCTGCTTCTCGAGAATGTAAGTTTATAGAGACATCATCAGGGATACAGCATAATGTCGATGAGTTATTAGTAGGCATATTAAAACAAATAAGACTACGAGAAAACAGAGAGAAAAAGAAAAAGAAGCAAAATATGCTTCATGGTTCACGAACATCACTATCATTAAACATTGCGCGTGAAATTCTTCATAAGATGTGCATCATTGATAATAAATCAAAAAGCTGTGAAAACCTTCATGTGTTGTAACTGTATGTATTATAATGTCAGTAACATTTTTCATTAGATTAGTCAATTTTTAGGGACTACAGATGCCAAAAAATATATTTTGTATTGTGTTGTTTAGGACATCACCCGAAAGGCTGGTTTGAACGTCTAGAGGCTTTATTAAGTAAAACGAGGAATGAGGTGGTTTACCTTGCCTTTCTCACTGAGTAAAAAAGTATGCTTAGCAGCATGCTAGGCCCACTTAAAAGCATCTACTTTCCACCCTGCAAATGACACCTCCACTTCATTACCATAGGGTCTGGCTAAATAATGAAGTTCATTACTCTCAGAGAAGTTAACTCTGACTAGTCTTTTACATCTCTACCTCTTCTGTTCTTAAATGATTCAACCATACAACTGGCTGACCATGTGATAAGAAACAGAACTCTTTTTTGTAGCCCTGGTACTAGCAGGTTGAGTGCAAATAATTTAATACTCCACCTGCCTGTTATGGGCAAAATTTTGTATTATCAAATAGAACATATCTTCATTCAAAAATAAATCTTTATAATGCATCCTGCAGTTTTAAATATTTCTATTTCATATAATGAATTAATAAAATAATTTCACTAACCTTCTTTTCAAACTGCGTCACCTTTATTTTAATTTTTACTTACACGTGTTTCGGTGGATCCACCATCATCAGAGTAAATAACACAAAATTGAAACTAAAAACACTATTTATTAAAAATCTATAGAAGATGATACATCTTCAGTCACTTGTATAAAACTTTTATACAAGTGACTGAAGATGTATCATCTTCTATAGATTTTTAATAAATAGTGTTTTTAGTTTCAATTTTGTGTTATTTACTCTGATGATGGTGGATCCACCGAAACACGTGTAAGTAAAAATTAAAATAAAGGTGACGCAGTTTGAAAAGAAGGTTAGTGAAATTATTTTATTAATTCATTATATGAAATACAAATAGAACATAGTATTAATTTTATTTCCAAATAATTCACAGTATGTAATTTTATGTTAATATCAGTTCCTGCAAAACTGTAAAAGTTCTTTTATGTACGAGGGGGTACCCAAAAGTAACCAAAATAGCATTGCCATGGGCGGTGCTTGTGTAGTACGCATTTCTGCCGCACGGACATGTATAGCGCAGCTCATTGCGAGGTCAGTGCAGTGATTGCAACTCATTGCGAGTTCAATATTCATCTGCAGTGATTGTTTTTGCTAGCGCTGTTTTGTTCTTGTTTCATTTCTTATGATGGCAAGTTTAAGTGAACGTGTAGCTGTGTAATTTTGTTTTCTACTCGATAAGAGTGCTGCTGAAACTGTTTTAATGTTGAAAACAGCTTACAAAGATGACGCTATGGGAAAATCTCAAGTATACGAGTGGTTTTCTTGGTTTAAAAATGGCGACATGTCGTTTGATGACAAACCTCATTCTGGACGTCCATCAACTGCCCGAATCAACGAAAATGCCATCAACACATAGTCATCTCGGTAAAAGATTTTTTGACTAAAAATGGCATGGTTCCACTGCCCCACACACCTTACTCGCCTGACCTGTCTCCACGCGACTTTTTCTTATTTCCATGCATGAAAAGGGACATTAAAGGACACAGATTTGACAACATTGAAGCGGTCAAGAAAAAACCGAGGGAGGAGCTGTCAGCCATTTCTAAAGATGACTACAAAAAATGTTTCGAACAGTGGAAGCATCGGCGGGATAATTGTATTAGTTGTAATAGAGAGTATTTTGTAAAAAAATTGAAAATAAATAGCTTTTGAAAAATAAATTCCGGTTTCTTTTGGGTACCCCTCGTACATCAGAAAGTTTATTCATGTTTGTTTTAACCAGCTATTCAACCTGTGATCATGATAACTAAAATGTTGGAAAACTATAACAGAACTTTAAAAACTATGGTTATTTTTCATGACCAATAAACATTGCAGATAACCTGATATACAATAATAAAATCTATTACTTATCGCTCGATTTTAAATATTACAGTAATACTAAGAAATAAAATATCATTTCACTTCAACTTTTCAGAAAAAATATTATTTACTAATATTATTTAATATTATTACTAGTAAATATAAATTAGTAAGATAAATGAAATAGTAAGTTATAGTTCGTTTCCATAGCAGCTATGCAACAAGTAGATGAGTAGGTTGAAAGCAAGTCTGTAGTTGTCATTTGATAAACTAGAGGAGTGTAGGAGCACCCTTCTCCTTTTCTTCTCTCTACTTCTCCTGTTCCAACTCTTCCAAGCTAAGGTTCGTTTTCTGTTTGTTGTCTATTAAAGAAAACTAGTTGAATTGTAATAGCAGAAACCCATGAGGAGGTATCGTAAAGATAGAAACTTAATTTGTATTTTGTTATTTTTAAAACTTCTTCATATAGTCACCATCCAGAGTTATATATTTTCCCCAGTCTTTCTTGACGAATGGGTAGTAAATTAGGAGACTACACAACAGTCCCAAAAAACAGACAGTAAGACCTTCCCTGCAGACTTCTGCACCTTAGCCTTCTTATGGGGAGGTGAGTTGATGTGCTTTCACTCCTTGGTCTCTAGATCATATTGATAGATCCACTATTCATCCATTGTTCGAGGAGACCAAGAAAAATTCTCTTTATTTTGCTCCAAAGATTCAACATCTCCCTTGACAGGTCGTGCCATGTTTGCTTCTGAAAAGGAGTTGGTAGTCGCGGAACCTAGAGTGCTGACACTTTGACATGAGCAATTCTTCATGAATAATTTCTCACACATCACCATAACTCAGATCACTCGTATTCATGATCATTTGGATGGTTGCTCTTTGGTCTACTAAGATAAAGTCCTTCACTTTCTTCACTGTTGCAGTACTGTCTGAGAGTGATAGTCTTCCACTTCTTGGATCTTTGAGGGACATGTGGCCAGTTAGAAAATTCCTTTTACATCTCACAGAAGTGTCATATACAGTATAATTTCCATAAATTAGTATCACTGCCATAAACAGGCTCATTTTATTGAGGATTTTCCAGGCACTGTAACCTTTCAAATGAGGGAACTTAATCACACTGTGAGCCTCTGTCTTCTCCATACTGCGCGTTACTTTAATTAACTGTTCCCTGAAACAAGACAAATCAATACTAATAGCTGTAATTAACAACATTATGTGGATAAGGATTAATTAATATCCAGAATAAACTTTATCCAGATATTTCAATTATTTCTCAATAATTAAAACTTTATGATATCCCCTCACATTTTATGATAAACTTCCTTCAAATATTTCACTTAAGAAACTATAATTAAATAAACTGGTTATTAATGGCTGAAATAAAGAACAACAAAATGAAATACAGACATCTGTTCTCGTCTTATTCAGTAGAATTCTAACTACAATTTGTGCCACACATAATGTACTCACAGCATTACGCACATTCCCCACACATCATTCATTCTTAGACTCACTTACCAGCCCCAACATAAATCTCAGAACTGTTATTAAAATGTATGACCTATATCTAACTTAATGTCTTATTTTGCCTCAGTATCTTCACTTAGAACCACCTCATTGAAGTATGCATGAACCTGTTAAAAACATAAAAGTAAAACATGAAGAGGTTTTTTGTTGTCAGCTGCCCATTTTCAGATATCTGGAAATGGTAGATGATAATGATAAATCTGAAAATTACACTGTGTATTATACAGCAGCAGAATCAATTTGATGCATCAATTTTTAATATAATTTTAAACATAAAAGTAAAACATGAAGAGGTTTTTTGTTGTCAGCTGCCCATTTTCAGATATCTGGAAATGGTAGATGATAATGATAAATCTGAAAATTACACTGTGTATTATACGGCAGCAGAATCAATTTGATGCATCAATTTTTAATATAATTTTAACCATTCAAAAATTTAATACACTATACTCTTCTATATTTATCTAGGCAGTTCAGAAAGTAATCACCTGTAAATAAAAAACTTCCATAGAAAAAATATTTTATTATACTCACCAAACTACAGTTTTTTACTTTTTTCAACTTAGTCACAATTAAAATTTACGCTTTTGTCACTGCATTTCACTAATTTAAAATTCCTTCATAAATTTAGATGCCTGGGCAGTTGAATTTTACAAGGAAGGATTTTGGCGGAAGGAGAAGGTTTTTGAAGAGAGTTGTGACTGGTGATGAAACTTGGGTGGCTTACGTAAAGCCACTTTACGTAAATCATGGTATATATCTGGTGTTGTGTTTTTTCATGACAATGCTTGTCCTCACAGTGCTCAAAAAACTCAAGAGCTTTTGGAATAATTCAATAGGACATTTTTAATCATCCTCCCTTACAGCCCCAACTTGGTGCCAAGTGATTTTCAACTCGTCAATCATATAAAGAAGTGGCTTGCATCGCAGCACTTCAATGATGACGACAAACTTCAAAATGTCATGAACAATTGGCTGTGTGCCCAGGTACCTGAATTTTATGAAGAAATTTGTAAATTAGTGAAACGCTATGAGAATTGCTTAAATTTTAATGATGACTATGTTGAAAAATAGTAAAATGATGCAGTAATAAGATATAGTTAATAAAATATTTTTTCTATGTAAGTTTTTTTACTTGCAGCCAAGTAGACGTTACTTCCCGAACCACCCTCTTATATTATTCCAGTCCTGATGTTCACAATTCATGATTTATCGCATACCTTTCGTTAAGTCCTTTCTGAACCCTTTGATCTCTAGTGCAGGTGATAGTTGACAAGCGCTCGCAGAAAGACTTTTAATCTCAGAGCGTGAAGCTATTATTTTTATTTGTAACATACCGCATGGCCGCTCCTAAAAACTGATGCACCAGTCAAAATTCACTGCACATGTTACATGTTAATAGTTCTGCAGGTTACTTTTAAAGAAGAAAAAACCATTTAAGGTGTGGCATTTTGAAAACTTGTATTATACAGAGAAAATCTATCGTATGGCCCTGCAAGAAATAGGTGCCTCTATGGCCCTTAAAGCTAGTCTGTGACGCAGTGACTAATATCAATCACAAAATATTATACCACATATTTATTTAATCAAAATTACCATACAAAAAACAAATTTTTAATATTTATGACATAGAAAAAAATTTTAAATTTGGTAACGTGCTCGCCTCTCATCATGCGGTTCTGGGTTCGAATCCCACTCAGGCATGGCATATTTTCATATGTTACAAAAAATAATTTCATCCTCCATTGTACAAAGTTACACCCCAACGTCGTCGCTAATGACCGTTGCAGTTGATGCAACGTTAAATAAATAGATAAAAAATTTCAATTTTCTTATGTAATTTAAATTAAATAAACATGAGTACCTCCATAAGTTAGCAGGTTATGCTAAGCAGACACCTCAGAGTTCAATTTCTAATTAGAGTCTGGGATTTTAACCATTTTTACTCACTGATACCATCTTATGTGATTTAGTGGGTTATTTTACACACTGTTACTGTCTCACAGCTCTTGCAGCAGTTACTAATTACCAAGCTGTAGATGCAACATTCATTAAACTAAAATAAATGTGTATTTTATAAGACACCTTAAAAAATATGTTTCTCATAGATATTTTATGGAAAGTAGAAAACGAGCAAGTGAAAGAAAATATTATTGGCCAATTTCGAAACTATAGAAAAGAGGAACTTGATATGTACATATTGTAGTATCGAACCACATGACAAACGCTGCATTACATCTATAATACATTTTTATAAAAAATGTTATGTAATAATTTTTAATATAACAAAAAGTATCATTATTATGTAACTGTACATATGAAATTAAGTAGTAGCAATAAATTTTGTTTCTTTTTGCAGGTATTGCAGAATCCATAACTTCTATGCTAAAAGTCAATGCAGTTCTACAATAAATTCTATACAGAATGTCAATTCTTTTATGAATAGAAATCAAATAGATATTAGTTACTTTTTGTTGTTTGCTAAAAATTACTTGGCATTTTCATTTCTAAAAACTGAAAAATTATTTTTTTGTCAAATTTGTCTCTCTGGTAGATATTAATCAATGTACCACTTATACGTAATGTTAAATGTCATATTATTAACTGAACATACTGATTTTATCACATTGTTTCTTTACAACATACTACATATCATTCGAAACCATTAACACTACTTGAGGTATCTGTTTTCAATACTTCAAGGAAAATTCAAGAATTTACTTGAAAATATCTATAATACATTTTTATAACATTATGGAATATACATTTGTTTAACATGTTCAGCTTTTGTGTTTCCTGTGAAAATATGCCATCCTTGAAAACAACAGGTAACCTTAATGAATGTTATAAGGTTATCTATATTATACAATTAGTTTGTAGCATTTTTCTTTACATGCATACATTCAATGGATTTTAACACCTCAGAAGATGATAACAACATAACCACAAAATTATGCTACAAAACCTACAAATACTTGTAACCAACAAATTTGTGAGAATCTTAATTACATATTTAATTTTAGGTGAAAATATAACTGAAAATATATTTTTATGCTCGGAAATGAAACAAAATTTGTTTTATATTATTCCTCTTTATATTATGTATTTATATTATGTTTATTCCTCTGGGACTTATCAGAGGATCATTCCGTCGGTTTTAATAAAAAGTGAATATAAAGTAAATAGTAAATTGAGATTAGTCATATTGAAAAAAATCATTGTACTTAAAAATATCTTCTTGAGTGCCTATTCTAGTCTCAGGGAAATTAATACAATCAGGCAGATATGCCTTCCAACTTATTGTGGGCATTAGTTGTTTCAAGATGCAAGTGTGACATAATTCCATAATTAAAGACTGTATTAAGTGAAACATTTTGTGCGTTTTGTGCATTGATTGTACTTTATTAAAATAATTTCTTTCATAAGTTTATCAAAGCAACCCTCTATACAATGTTCAAAATCCCCAGCAAATAATATATTCATTGATCGTTTTATTGAATCCTATGTTAATACGTACCAGTACCAGTGACAGATATCCAAGGGGATCTAGGTAATCTGAGATGGATCATAGTTATCTTATAGGTACCTAAAATTGTAAAATAATAAATGTACAGTGGTCGGCGGGTAACCTTGGACATGCCGTTTCACGCATACTACATGTATCTGAAAACATCAACTAATATTTTCTAACAATCCAGTAGTTTCACAGCATTTTCAAATGAAACTTTAACAATCTATATTTGAACATTAACTGTACATATTTATTTAAATAATACAATACTTATTTAAATAAATTGATTTTAATGTATTAAGTATTAAAAAAAAAATTAATGAAAGTTGTTTATCGTTACATACGGTTGAATGAATTCATGTCTAATATTTTCAAAAAGTAAGAAAACAAAATTAATTGAAAACTAAAACCATATAACACTTTAGATTTGTAGCCACAATATAACACACAATATTGATCCCCGTTTAAATTTATATAAAAATATCAAACGAAAGAATTGACACATTTGTTTGTTAACACTATGCATTTGCAACCAACGAGTTAAAGTGAAGGCATAACTAGTAGATTATTCAAATCCACCCCGATTTGTTTTCTTATTCATGACTCTTTATTGTTTAAATTAAAGAAGTTTACATGTTTATTTTACTATAAATTTACAGTAGACTGTTCTAATCGCCTCTTTGTTATTTTCTTCATTACTCGTAATTTTATATTATTTTTCTGTAGAGGCCTACATTAATCAACATAGTCTTCAGTAACAAATCTTACAAACAAAAATTTGTACCCATACAACCGAACAATGTTGGACGTTTGTACATACTTGCAGAGCGTGAGCTGGTATAGGCTTTAGTGTGTTCCTTTTCAATTGCTATTTTCATCCACTTTAAATTTTTCTTTAGAGAAAAACTAGTTTACTTTCATTAATTTAATTTTACTGTAACTTTAATATTTTATTTATTAAATTACAATAATTCTTTAGTATTTTAACATATCACACTTAAAAGATAAATATGAACACACTTACAAAATATACAGACGTGTAATGAACAAGGGTTATGGCTTATGATTTAAGCTTGTAAAGAGAATAGGGGGGTTATTTTATGAGAGATAAGCTATTATGTGAATCCACTCTCCACTATTGACCAGAAAATTTTAGATCCATTAATTAATCTTAAATTGTTATTTCACATTGTATCTTATCTTCAATTACAAAATTGTGCAAAAATTGTTTTTCTCCATCCTTCAGATCCTGCAATACTTCTACCAGAAGACCTTCTTTTATATTTTAAACTCCTTAAATTCACATTTTGAATTTTTAAATTGCTAGTTTACTACCTGCAGACACTCCTTCACAGTAATTCATTCATGTTTATATAAGATCAACACAATGTTTTGAGCATCACATTAAGTTTTTCTGTATACAATCAGCATGACATCCTGGAATCCTTTAATTATCTTAGGATGTAGTAAAGTTTATCCACTGATTAAATAACTTAAAAAATATCTTTGGCTCAAAAATGTCAACTCAAAAATATTTTACTAATGACAATAATATCTTGAAGTATCTTTTGCTTAGTCCAATACTGGATTACAAAATTACTGTTTTATAACTGTTGACCATTTTCAATTTTAGCCACATACAAAAAATTAAATAAAAAATTTCATGTATGCACAACAAATGGTTTGATATTAAGAATTTCATTTTCAGTTGAATAATAATACCAGGATTTTTTGTTTGCAATGCCTCATGAATTACAATATTCAGGATTTACCTTGTAGTAAATCTGGTTGAGAAAGGTAGATCCTACCTGAGTTACTGAATGCACACTTTCCTTTAAGGAAGCCCTTCTGCTTGTGGTGTATTATTACAGTGGTGTTTTCATAAATAATTTTTTTTTAATAGCAAATAACTTTTTTCCTTTGCTCAAGGTTTATTTCCAGTTTACTATGTACTCATTAAATGTCCTATAAATATGTCCTTAGATGTTCTATTTGTTGAATCCGTAAACAACTGTAGCTAATTTCGTGCAATCAATGTACAACGACTACAATTTTATATGAGCTAGAACTAAAAAGTATACTACTGACAAAATTATGTAGACATTCTAATCCTAAGAATTATCATTAACTTAGAATAATTCATAGATTATTTTAAAAATGGTTTCACACACTAGTTGAATTTCTAGCAGCCCCAGGAATTTGAACCATTTGTGTGAAATTTCAGGATTAAATAACAGAATCATAAAAACAGATAAAATTATGATCAAATATAATAGAAAAAAATTATTTCCTTTTTATACAATTCTATACTTCTTTAGTTTCTGGTAAGTCATTCTTAAAAACTATTAGTCCTTAGATAAAATTAATCATTTTTAGTAATAAGTAAAAATAATTTGAATTATTACATGTTTTTACCACTCTTGCTAGAAAATGTGTATAAATAACTTTTTTTGTAAAGCTGTAGTAATACTGGCTATAGATGTAACTAGACCCCATTATCATAAAAATTAATCATGGATAAAATGTAACCTTTTTTTATTTTATTGTTTGCAACATATAAAACAATTTCCTAATTGCTGGTAGTAAATTCTGATTACGGAAAAAAGTGATTTATTTTTTAATCCGGTAAAGCATATTATCTGAAAATAAATACCAGCTGAAATATTGGGACTTTTGAAAGATTACTTTCACATATATGATTATTAATTTTGTAAATAAAAATTTGCTATATTTGTACTACTTAATTTATATGATTGTATTATTTCAAAATGCTTTGAAAAATCTTAGATAGAAATAAATTTATAAGAAAACTATAATGTGATGTATTAATGTAAGGATGTACTGTATGTTGATATTATATGTAATAATAATATTTATTGTTATAAATTTTAAGCTGTAAATGTCAAAGGAAACAAACTATGAATTATTTCTTATTTATACGGAATCAGAAAAAATCTCTGAAGCAATGAATCATTTCGTAAGTGTAATAAAAATAAAACCAGTATTAAGGCTTAATGTTAAATTTGCGATTTAATTTAATTTTTAATATTTTATGAAACAAAAATTATATATAAAAAAATTGCTGTACTATATTCTCATGGCACTATTTATTGTGATATAGAATGTAAGTTAACACTTAAAAACTTGTTCCTTTGTATCTGAATCAGTAGGATAAGTTTGTGTTAGTTTGTAGACTAAAAAAGCTTATGTTTAAGATTATCTGATAAAACTTATTTAGCATATCATTACTCTTTATGGCATTTATTCCAATAATGGGTTTTATTGATTAAGCATTAGCTCATGTTAGTTGTTATATTGATTTCTGAATTTACTACGTTGATATCTACTATTATTTTTTATAATTTATTTGCATAATAGAGTATGTTCTTCTAACTTGAAATATTAACACTAAAGTAATTCACAAAATAACATTAATTTATTCTTAACAACCAATTTCAATAACACTTAAAAGTCTTATTTCCAATGTTTTTACTAGTGTTAATAAAATAAGACGTGCACCTTAATAAACAATTCTCGTCTCCATAACGACAGTCAAAACAAACTGAATTTTGTGATTTTGCCACCAGAATAGTAGCACCATCAAACTTTTTAATTCAATTTTGTTATTTACTTCACAAAATCTCATTACAGCTCTTACTAATTTTCATTTTTTTTATTCTTTTTTATTTTAAGTTACATCAACAGCTTGGTCATTAGTGACTACAGTGGGTTATGGAACGTTGGGTAGTGACTTGTTATAATTTTCAGACCCTAGCTGGGAGTCAAACCTGAGACCTCTGCGTGGTAGGCCAGCACGCTACCACTACACTACGGAGGCAGCCAATTTTCATTTTTGGATTTGTTGCAGAATCCTGAAAATATCCTTTTTACAACCACATAAAAATTGTTTAAATACGGGTGGGCAGAACACTGTATTTAAGGACAAATAGAATCTCCATTTAAAATATATTGTACTTGTTGATTATCTTACTTTATTTCGGCCAACCACTTTGGAGGATTTTTCCACAAGTTAATTATAGAAATGTGTTGTTTGGTTACTTGATTGTCCGGTATTCTAAGTAAATGCCCGAAGAAAGAAATTTGTTTTATCCGCATGATGTCAGTAATTGGCTCTTTCATAGTAGAGTTTAGAATTAGACATTAAGATCCAGGTATCATTGAGTTTCCGTTTTTTGTTTATGCAAGTCCTATTATTATTATTATTATTATAACAAGGGCGTTCGGGCTTCTCCAGCCCCTCCTCACCGCGACCTAAAAGATCTTTTGTGATTGCCCCCATTCCTAGTTTATGCAAGGCCCGCACCTTCGATAAAGCGCAGGGTCTGCCTAGGATTTAATGCACTTACCTGAGCAGGTGTTAACACATCCCCACCCAACAGTGCTATACCTTTGCAGCCACCCACAATGCAACTGCAAAAATATAAATGTGCGACCCACTGAGGCGCCTTACAATACGCCTCTCCGCACAGACCTCCATGGCCCATATTTCATCTTGGAAGACGGTCATGTTACACCCAAGGGCCAGGGAAGTCATTCCCCCGGACCCCCAGGCCCCCAATCCCGCTCTTCCACTCATCACAGGGCCTTCAATATACCAAAAGGTAGCCCCTTCCGGCCTCACCGGCCTACCCTCCGCCCACTCCTGACGATCAAAAATTTTCATCCTCAGTGTGTCGGAGAATTTGTATGATCTGCTCATACGGTCCCAAGGACCACATACCACACCCATCCCTTCAAACCTTGAAGATCTCAGTGTGGCCCATCTCCACTGATGGGACCCCGATCCCGTCCTCCAGCCTCAAGGCAGTTCCAATCGCCTCTCCCCTCACTTGCACATGAAAAGGAGGCAAATCAACCATCGCCTCCATAGCGGCCGTTGGACCAGTGCACATTGCACCACATATCCCTAGGCAGGCCAGTCTCTAGCTCCTCAGCCGATCCTGCGCCGTCCTAGATCTGTTGTTGGCCACCATACAGCAACTTCGTACGTGACCATTGGCAGAATGATGCCCACATAAGCCCATTCCACCATACGAGGCCCAAGCCCCGGAGTCCTCCCAGCAGACTCTCACATATCCATAAGGCCTTTATAGCCTTCTCCACAGTCCTGGACCTGTGGCCTTACCAGGTTAGGCCACCATCCATGACAGCCCCCAGATACTCTAACTCAGGGGAGTAGTTTAAATCCACTCCTTCCAGAGTCACAGCATCCATAGCTGTTTTTCATAATTTCAAATGAAATGGGTACCATCTGGTCCCCACTTGCAGCTAGGGAGATAATAGGTCCGCCCCTGCATAGCCCCGCGTACAGAGGTAAGGCAACATACTGTAGGAGGAGCCAGGTATCCTACAGGCACCGTTAAGACACTGATTAAAAGCCCCAGTGCCATCCACCCTTGGGCACGGTACGACTAACACCACTTGGGTTGGGCAAAAGCTAAAGTAGGAGAAGTTGCCTCTAGCACGGATAGAAAAAGTGCTAGATGCCGAGGACAAGGATAGGGATAGACAGACTGAAGCCCAGCATCTCAGCTCACCTCGGCAAGACCAATGCGTGGCTGAAAAGTAGCCATAAAAAGCCGAGGAGTTTCCAGAGGCACGGGCACGAAAAAACTGCTACAAAAAGTAAGGGAGCAGGTGTGCTCTCTTGGACGTGATGCTTCGGCACATGCAAGCCAGCCGATCACTGACTTGCTTCGCCTCCTTATGCAAGTCCTAAGAATTTTTCTTTCTATCTTAAGAATTTCTCTCATTCTCATTTTAGTTTTGAAATTAGAAATAGTTTTGCAGCAGTAAGTGGCTTTGGGCTGGTTATGGTTCCTTTAAATTACTAATTTTTAACTTTCACAGATGGTTGAAACCAAACTAAAGGCAATTCATCAGCCACAGGGGTACTTTCATAAAATTATTATTTTTTAAATTTATTTCTAAAAATTCTTTGAATGGGCTTCCAAAACATATTTGTAGATGTAACTGGATGTACAGGATTTTATAATGTATTTGAAATGAAATAAAAATGTAAAAATAAAATAAAATGTAAAAAAATGAATTTATAATGAAATGAAATATTGAAAATTGATTTTCAGCGTTGATTTATAATCAAAAGTTGATTTATAATTAAAATTTATAATTTTATGTACAATTATCAATGGCCATCCGTTTTTGAAATTTAAAAGTTCTAAGGTACCTATGTGAATTTTACCTACCTATAAATATATAGTTCACATAATGATCTGTACATTTAGCATTAGTTTGGAATGTCGATATGTAATGTGCGGAAAATTTTAGGAGAAAACAAAATTTAAACAATTTAGGTGCAATTAATTGATACATTATCAATAAATCTTGTCATTTCTAGGGTAGTGGTGTTGATATTTTAAGTGCTTTGAGGAATGAAAGTATTCTTTTAGTGTGATTGTTGTTTAAATTAAATATTTTACGACTTCTGTGATTTATTCTAGGTGTACTTACAGTATTTCATTTAAAATTAATTTTTTATGTATTATATTTATAACTTTTTTTATTATATTTATTCATTAAGTTATTTTGTATGGACATTATTTAAATGTAGATTAATACCTTCATCTTTTCTACTCATGATGATACCAATCAGTTAACAACAGTCAGTATCTGACTGAATGTCTTAGTGAATGATTATGCCTTGCTTTCCTTCTTCTTCTACTACAAGTGAATATTGGTTAATAAATTTGACATTTTATATCGTCCATTTGATGGTAAACTCATGAATGTGCAAATTTTCAGTTTTACAGGAAAGCAAAAAACAATTCAATGCTTTCTTCTTTAACACACTTTGTGTATTTTCGTAACTTTACAAAGGCTGTATCTCCCTAACCGAACAAGATACGTACTCGCAAGTTTACTACAACATGCATTGGGTTGTATACATCAGCATGCACTGACAAAGTCATATTAGCAAAATTTTCACATTCGCAAGTTTACAATTGGAGGGACGATATTATTTCTCCACTTACATATTCTAAAATATGTTAATGGATGTAAGTCATGAGTTCATCAGTAAGAACCGGACAAATGTTTGTCATGAAGTTTACCAGAGATATTATGCATTAGATCACCTCCTGTTCAGTTGATTGTGGCCAGTTCTCATTCCAGTTAGACACCCAGATCAACCCATTACTGGCAAGCATTTAGGGTTTATAAGTGTACAATAAACATGTGCAAGAGAATAGCGTTGATGAAGTCAATTGTTAATAAAATACACTACACGTAATGAATAGGTATTTGTTACCATAAATTTAAATTGCTGTTTATCATAGATTATCTAAAAAAATAACAATCTGAGTCATATAACCTTTTCCTTCAGTATTACAGCTTTGTACTTGACAAAATATAATCATCATCTGTCAATGATTGGCTCGTGGCCTGTTCCGACATCCATCTCTTTTTAGGTCTTCCCAACCCTTGCTTCCCTCTAGGTTTATATTTCCATGCTCACAGAGGAAGTCTGTGTGTTAGCATGCAAAGTAAATGGCTGGACGAGATTCTCTTATATATTCTTAATGTATCACACAGTGACTGACCATTTAACTCGGTGCATATAGCTTCGTTACAGACTCTTTTTTTTCTAACTGGATACAACCTTTGACTCCCCGCAAAAATCTCATTTCAGTAGCCTGGTTATGAGATTCATTCCTCTGTAATGACACCCATGTTTCACTTCCATTTATGTTATGAATGGTACAACCATTGCTCTATAAAATTTCATTTGGGTGTCCTATCTGGTTTTCTCTCCTATTGCGCTGCAAATAGAAGCACATACAGCACTGAATTTCACCAGTTTTTCATTCTCATCATCATCTTTGTTATAGGAAATCCTGCATTCTATATATTTCAAATCTTGAACTTGTTCTATAGTTCGGTTAACAAGTATAAATTTTGAGCGAACCGGCCATCTTCCCTTGAATGCCATAATCTTTGATTTTTGCACCGACATTCTCAAGCCAAACTCTGCGCTAATGTTGTGCAACTTATAAATGGCATATTGGAGCCTGTCTTCTGAGTCAGAAATAATAACAGTGTCATCTGCGTACAGCAATGAATTTAGAAATACGTTATTCCAAAGCTGGATGCGTGATTCAACTAATTGATTCCAAATTGTTAAAATCTCATCAACGTAAATATTAAATAACGTTGGAGACAATGGACAGCCTTGTCGTACGCCTTTATTTATTTTCATTTTCTGATTTCTTGTCATTGCCAAAAAGGTGTTTGTTTTTACAAAATATTAATAACACAAAATTTAATATTAAAGATACGCTTAATTTCAATAAATTTATGTAGGTATTGAAAAAATATTAATATTTAGTGCATATAAAACGATTAATAAATTACATTCCAAAATAATTAGTACTCTTTATAAAAAACTATAATGCTAAAAAAAATTTTTGTTGTCCATACTACTGTATTATTTGCTGTGTATTTCATGACATAGTATAAAGATACTTTATATTTATTCAATATTGATGTATGGTTTAATTTTTAAATATTTTTATTTTAAGATAATTTAAATTTTAGGTGTAACTTATACTGTGTAATAAATATTGTATTACATATGTAGTAATTTCATTTGCATTTATTAGTAAATCAAATAATTACTAATGTTGTAATGTGTTCATTGGGTGCATCAGACAAACCAAGTTTAAAAATTCAAATCTCTTTAATCAGTAACCATTACAGGAAACTTTTGTTAATCCTTTTCAGTTGTATAATATACTGGAAAAAATAAGACTTTGCAATGAACACATGATTTCCTTCAAATCAATATGGATTTCACAAAACTCTCTGAACTGTTAATATTTATGCAGTTGTATTTTGACAGACAGCTTTCGTAAAATCCATCTCATGCTTTAGATATTTTATTATAAACCAAGGTATTTCCCATGATTGTTTGAGCATGAAATAAATCTCAACTATATTAATCCACAGCATTTATATGTAGTAAAAAGAACTCTTTCCATCATTTGTTTTGTTGACCATGCTTCCAAAGGCTGATGGATAATGAATGATTATATTTTTAATGACTTACTGCATCACACCATGTATTTGAATACTTTTACTCAAAATTATTGATGTTAAAATCCCTTTTATGTGTTTTGTTTGATGTACTCAATACTGTTTTTTTCTACAAAGAAAACTGAGATAATTAACTTATACAGAAGTCTTTTTGTAAAATTAATGTAATGTCAGCAAAAGTATTCATGTTTCTTAATTGCAGTGTTTAAAATGTACCGAAAATGATTCCTGCTCCATATTTCATTCCTATTAATTTGGATTAATAATACGCTCATCATACCTTTAATTTGGATCCAGATATCTAAAATATTTTAATTTATTTTTACTGGACATTGTAATAGTGTAACAATAGATGTACCCTTATTTGTGTAAATTTTATAGCATGCTTTAGCTGATTACTTTTAATGTACTGACAATACTATTAGTATGAGAATTAGCCTACATTTTGTAAAAACAAAAACAAATGAATGACCATATTTACAGAGAAACCATTAAAATAAAATTCAGAGGTGGTTGCCACCATAGCACAGTGGTTGAGCACTAGATTATACTGAACTAATTGTAAATCAAAAGGTCCCAGGTTTGATTTCCAGCCAGGGTTTGAAAATGATAACACAGTCAATCCCACTGATGCTGTACCATAACCCATCAGTCACTAAGGACTAAGCATTCAAAGTGACTAAATAAACTAAACTAAAGAATCAGAGGTAAAACATATTGCATATCATTAACAAAGTTGTTTCCCGTGACAGGTACTTTATCTACAAATGTCACCTTCTTAGTTTTGGTTTTAAATTCAAAATTTTTCTTAACTACAAAATATCCAACAAACAGTTAAATGATGTTAGAAACTTAACTCATGTTGCTGTCTCATCTACACTAGAAAATCATAGTGATGACTACTATTGAAGCAGCAGTAAACATGTTTTAGTAGCTTCACAAATATTTTTAATTTGTTAAACATGTTGCATGTAGTACAAAAACTATAATCTCACATTTCTTATTTTTTCTCTGTTTATCAAACTACAAATTTTTAACAGGCGTACTACATTTGCTTCCTGTTTAAACAAATATACATATACAGGACTATAGAAAACTGAGAATAAACTGCAAGGCACAGTCCTAGTGTGATCATGTAAACCCCTGAGTAATCCTCTCAATCCAGGTAATAAGCCTATTTTGCATATTTATTCAATTGCTGGTCTAATATAATATATACAACATTAGTATTTTCATAGTACATCAGTAAATGCTTATTTCTAGAGTTCTACTGAGCCAATTTCAAACGGGTTTTTAGAAATCTTTTCATCAGTACATTACTACATAATTAAAAAAGTGCCATTTTTCACAGAACACTGAACTTTTAAACATTTTGAAAAATCTTTAATCTATTACAGTATGTACTGTAGGTTTGTTAGGACCTGAAGCTTGCGAAAGGGAATGCTTCACAGTAGCGGGAACTTAGTGAGTAAGGGGAAGTTGACTATCTCTTTCCAACCGGCAAAAAATACAACATGCTACTAGCAAATCTAAAAACAATTTTTCTTACCACAAGTCTATAACTCTTCAATTGGATTATATGAAATAACACGTAACTGAACCCACTCACAAATTTAAAAAATTGCACAAAATAAAGTTATATGAATTAAGCCAACTGTGTTTACTACTAACTATTATAGCTAGATAAAAAAATTGTAGCTATGTAACTTAGTGTATGATTGTATTAAACTTGAATAAGCGATAAACAGTTGGCTTGGTTTGTTTATTCTTTTAATGTCAACAAGTTGTACACCACTAACAATGAAATACGTAACCGTACTCACATCTTTGTCATTATTCATTGTTTACTTATTCTGTCATCTACCAACCGACGTTCAAAGACGGAGGAAGTAGAGCAGAGATCTCCTGTTTTAAAAATGGTTATGCTAAATTAATTAATCAATGAATTAGTAAGGAGTAGCTAAATAACATGTCGGAGACTTGTCAGTGGATGGTGCTCCTTGCACGTCATTCATGTCATTTCATTCATTCTTTCACCCACCACCATATTCACTGGTTGTTTATTTTGTAACAGTTATGAATTTCATTAATAAAGTTAATAAAAAAGACTTATTCTGTTTAAAGCATTTCTATAAAAGCGGGTAATGTTTTCAGTTTTAATTTACCGCAGCTATTACTTCAACAGCGTCATTGACAGAAATGCCATGGCGGACATCCCCACCTTTACAAACTGACTACCTTGAAGAATTCTACATGGAGGGGCAAGCATCAGGTCTAAATGTCTCGATTATACTGTTCCTTTAAAAAAGACCAAATGGATAGATATAGTTTAATATCCATTTCCTGAAAATATGATCATTCAGTTATTTTATAGACACACAAGATAGGCTAATAAAACTCTATTAAGTGTAAAAATAATACTTGTAGAACCTCCTGTAATGTAAGAGGAAGACTTATTGCAAAATATTATGTGCCAAAAATATATATATGTATTTCATCTTTCTTTTGCAACTTGTTATAATCATATATAATTATACATAAAGTATAATATATATTTTTTTAGATTTTTATAATAACTGCTTCGCTTGTTTATATAAATAAGGTATTTTTACTGAATTTATTACTATAGACTATTAACTTAATTACATATTTTAAAACTTTCATTATATTGAAATCAGAAAATAATTATTTTGAACAGATATACATGTCGCAGTATAATTACAATAACATGATTTTTATGTAAATTAAATAAATTTTTTAAATTCTTTCGTTGCCCATAACAGGCAGGTGGAGTGTAAAATTATTATTTACATTATTATAATATTTGCTAGTTCCAGGGCTACAAAAAATAGATCTGTTTCAAATCATATGGTCAGCCAATTATTATGACTGAAGCATTTAAGAACAGAAGAGGTAGGTAGAGGTGTAAAAGACACTAGTGCCAGTTATCTCCTCTGAGAGTAATGAATTTCATCATTATACAGCCAGACACTGTGGTGAATGAAATGAAAGTGTCATTTACAGGGTGAAAAGTAGATGCCCTGGCATGCTGATAAGCATACTTTTCCACTCAGTGAGGAAAGCAATGGTAAACTGCCTCACTCCTAGTTTTACTTAGTAAAGCCTCTTAGAGCAGTGTTCTTCAACCTTATCTTAATAAAGGGCCAAATTTTTATTTTGGGTGGGCTTGAGGGTCGCATTGATCTATGACGTATGTATGTATATTTGTATATGAATATATATAGTATAAACATATATAAACATTTTGTGTCAGGTTAAAAGAAATAACATGATTTTTTTTAAAGCTTATATTGGTTGAAAATGACAGTAAATATCAATATTGAAACATATACTTATACTTAAACATGTTACAAAACTCAAAGCCAAACTAAAAACATCAAAATGGTGATTTTTCAGTTTAATGGGAAACTTGACTTTTTTTTTTCTTTCACTAGTTTAAAAATCAACAAAATGATGCAATGTTCTAAGCTGTTTGTTCAAAAACTGAAATCGTTCTGCGGGCCGCGGGTAAAAGATCACTGCTCTAGAGGTTCAAATCAACCTTTCAGCGGGCAACCTTAGCAACAACATAAATTCTTTTAATTTTAACCATTTTCTTTGCTTACTTATGAGTCTACAACCAGTCTCATTTTTGTAATGATTAGTATAAAATGGCATGAGCCAAATTGGCAAATATGCCATCATCCTTTTTATAATCAGAATATGTGAATCTTTAAAGGGTTGAAGTGATTAAGCTGTTATAAAAAATTACTACAACTCTCTAGTCGAACTGAGACAAAAGCTTCTTTATACAAAAATGTTGATCGTTCAAAATTGTCCTGGGACACAAATAATTTTATAACAAAGTAGGTAGATTATGTAATGGAATACATTAGTTACTAAAAAATTTAATTAGGAATGGACTACAAAAAAAGAAAAATAATTAATTAAATAAATATGTAGTATTAAATTTTTTTAATAAAATTGTGATAACAGTTAATCAGATATTGTGTAGAAATAAAATATCTACCAATACATAACAAAAAAAATCAGTTTATTTTATTTGAATATGAGAAATTTACAAGCATTTACAAATGCTATTTTGTATCAACAAGTGTTTCATGCTGTTTTCGTTCTTGTTGCATGTACACTAAATGTACAGAGAACACAAGAAAAACTTTATAAGAAAAACCATTGGAACATAAAATTGTAAGGACTGCCTCACTGGTTTAGTTAGTAGTAAACAGCCAATGACTGAAAAATGGCTGCAGGTGTATTGCTTGAATTTAAATATATGTTTACACCATTTCTTGAACATCAAATAATCTATTGCCCTCTATAGTAACTTATAATCAGAAAAATGAAGAATAAATAAATAGATGAATAAAAATAAAAATAGATAAATAGATGAATGATAGATAAATAAATAGAATGTTGAATAAATAAATGTAACAAAATTTTGTGAATAGTTACCCATTGGCTTGAATTCTATCCTGTAATGTTACTTTAA
This sequence comes from Catonia carolina, assembly GCA_035578175.1. NCBI lineage: Eukaryota > Metazoa > Arthropoda > Insecta > Hemiptera > Achilidae > Catonia > Catonia carolina. Next base: position 6,991,725 of record JAQMRL010000018.1, read on the forward strand.
TGTTTATGTCTTGAATAAATAACTTTTTTTTTATTATTTTTTTTTTTTGCTTTTATTTTTTATCGGGAACTGTACATTGTTGACAACTACCCAATTTGATCGCTGCTTTTTGCTGTTTTTTTGAGTAGATTAGACATGAGTTTGAACAGGGACCCCCAGTAGAGTTTGTTCATGGATGGCTGTCAACTGCTCACCATACAAAGTCGCTTGCCCAATCAGTGTTACTTAACAAATAATAGCGACTTTCTACCAGCTGACTGACTGGGCTGGCCCAAAGGCCTTGAATAAATAACCGGCAGAAAATAAATTTTATCAAAAGAAGATATTTCCTCCAAAAATTTAGAAGTAGCAGAGAATGTTTCACGCCTTTAGTTTTCTTCACTTTTCCTAGTTTCAATCACCAAGTAGTACTGAATTCTAAGATGATAAAGCAGGGACAAATCATAATAATTTTCTTTTTAATGGTATTTTTCAGGTAGTCTTATTGCATTGTTTTGCCCTCATTTAATATTAGTTATTTCAGTTTTATGGTATATCGTCTCATTTACTAGTCTTTGTAATAAGAGTTAGTTGACCATTGCTAAACTGTCACCTACTGGCAAGTAAGGTGATCTTTAATTTATTTTTCTGCTACACCCTCCTTCACCTTTCTTAGTCTTACTGCTTGGAAAGAAATAACCTACCTTTGTGATAAAACTATTATATTATTATAGTTTTGTCAAAGGCCAGCTAATTTCACAGCTACAGTTTCTTGAACCACCTTCTGTTGCTGGTGAGGTAATCTACTCTAAATTCTATACAAGTGACAAATTGAAGTAGAATGTTTAAGTACTCCAGTAAAAGGTTGATAACTTGGCAATCACAATGATTTAGATAAATGAACTTAAAATATTTTTATGGATTTTTAGAAACTATTCAAGCCAAAGAGTAAGCAGTAATCCAAACTCTGAAGATACAAATCATAGTTGTGTATACCTACATATAAACTTTAAAAAAATGTTATGCCACTTATAATGGCTATTATATTCAAGCTTAAAATATTGGCATTCTTTTTCGTTTCTAGTCATCTGTTACACAAGTTAATTTGTAAAAGTACTATCTGGAATACTGTCATGGCCCTTAAATAGTTATTTTAATAGGATATAATATATGTTTTATTATTAAAGTAGTAAGTGTTTTTCACGAGAACAATTACCTTTTTAGATTAACACACTTTTGAGAACAATTACCTGTTGGCATTAGACTGATTAAAAAAATTGTTTAGTATGTGAACTGCAAGAGCATGAATTTCTGTTAACTGGTTACAATATATAATGTTTAAGATTAATTTACCTCTTGAATGTTGTAAAGGTCTCAACTTTCTTTTGAGACCCTAAACTATAAACTTATTTCATTTCATCAAAATAATCAGAACTTGAAATCATGACACCCTTCAAATTCTCTGTAGGTAAAGATACTTACAAAAAGAACTTACATAAAAATTTGAACTTGAACACTATTAGTACTCTATGATTATAAAAAAGGCAAGAGGAACCTTACATGAGTACTTTAGAAGGTAGGTACCTACCAAAAAAACATTTAATTTGCAAATCTTTTTCAGAATAAGAGGTGTTTAATACAAGAATAAAAGGTATTTTGTTATATTCTGGATATTGTTTTCAGTAATGTGTACAAATTTAAGTTGTGCAAGTAATAACATATTACTTTACTAAGTATGTTCTGTATTTACAAAAAAATCTGAAAACATACAAACTGAGTAGACTACACTGAATTCTCGTTCATTCAAAGTTGATAGAACCCAGATCCATTTCAGATAAACTGAATTTATAATTATTCACCTAATTGTGTGTACAGATCATATTACATATTAAATTTATATTAGAAGCACCAAAAATAATATGTTTGAGAAAGAAATTTTAAAAGAAAACAAATAAATTGTGTTTAAAAATTACACAATTGTTTTTTTTTTTAGTATTTATTTAAAGTTGTCAATACTTCGGTCATTAGCGACTATGGTGGGATATCTAACAGTGGGTTTAACTTGTGAAAATTTGCAGACCCTTGCCGGGAATCGAACCCGGGACCTCTGCGTGGTATGCTAGCGCGCTACCACTATGCTACAGAGGCGGCCTACACAATTGTTTATTTTATGTATTTACAAAATTAAAAACTATGAATGATTAAAATAAACTAGAACTCTGTATGTTGTATTGTGTACACAATATAAAAAAACAAGGTGTCATGCCATTTAACAGTGTACAAGAAATTTGTGAAGTCCTGAACAGATAAAACAGAACCAAAATTAATTTTTTAAAACTTATTTGGGATAAATTTGAATTTTGAAAAAATTAGATTTTAGTGTAGTACTGGTTGGATGTATTCATCCTAATAATGATTTTTTAAAAACAACATTATCTAAATAATATAATTATCTAAATATATAAATGTTTGTTATATAAAAACAATTTATATATAATACAATTATATTTAATCTTATCAAACATCCTATACAGGTATTTTTAACAGCCATGTTATATTGATAATCAAAATATGGTAAACAGTAAACACCAATTACAACGCTTTCGTGCATAAATTGCAAATCTTCAGTAATTTTTCATATTATTTAAAATTTCAAAACATCCTACTTTCACCACAGTAGATAAGGTTCCTAATTTTGAATAATATGAAAAATTACTGAAGATGTGCATTTTATGCACGAAAGCACTATAATTGGTAAGTGTTTACTGATTACCGTATTACTGGTGGTTTAAAGAATATAATGTATATTTTGAATAACATTTAAATCCATTTTCAGGTGAAGTAGTTGATCAGTTTGCAGAAACTGTTATAAAAAACCATTATATTCGACTTTAATGGAAATTTTGATTTAAGATGTTTCCAATTAAAAGCTAATTGTTTTTAACAAACATGGTTACCCAGTACGTATAGTATTAGATTTAAAAGAAAAATACATTTGGTAAGAACATAAAACAAAATAGGTTTTTAAAAAATTCCTTAAAATTTGACTAAATAGTTTAAATCTAATCATAACCAAGTATCGTACCATTACTTACAAATACATTTTGTTATTATCGGGAACTGTATATTGATAACTACTCAATTTGATTGCTGCTCTTCAATGTATTTGTTGACATGGATTTGAACAGGAACCCCAGTGGGGTTTATCATGAGTGGCTACCAGCTGGTCACCATACAGTCACTTGACCAACCGGTGTTACTTAACAATTTACAGCATCTCACTACCAGCTGACTGACAGGACTGGCCTGAAGGCAAATAAAATTTAACTTACAAAAAATGGACACCTTCATTATTTTGTTGTATATTTCAGAAAAGAATTGATACATGATAATAATAAATTGAAATTACAAAGCCATCTTGAGTGTTATTGGTTTTTAAAATTCTAGAAATAATGGATATTTATATATCGGTTCAATGGTGCTTGGTAGAATTGTATCGATATAATTTTTCAAAAAAATAAACTTTGTAAACAATTTGCTACCAGCATACGCCATAAATATTTTTGTTAGATTTACAAATAGTAAATGATTAATTTATTAAAAATAAATTATTTGTACTGAATGTATGCTTGTAATGTAAACACTTAAAGACACATCTGCAAAATGCCTATTTTAATCAGTGTTAAAAGTTATATTCCATATCAGTGTTTGTAGGAATATGGAATGTACCTATGATAATATTATGAATATGATGTTCTGTAATTTGATGAACTGAATGTGCTTCCTATTATGTCTTTCTTCACTGCCTTAACAACCCCAATAATGAATTTAAATTCTGATATGTATCTATAATAACAGAATAATGTGTATCAAGTGTGCTGTCTCAAAAAATAGCATGTAATTAAATAAAAAAAATTAAATGTACTGTTCAAGAATATGAATACTATGATGAATGTATATCAGTTAATATAATAAAATAAATATATGTTATAGAAATGTACACTGGATTTCATTTATTTGCATTAACTCATTTATTCCATCCAAACATGTAAACACCAGATCTCATAATAGTATGCTATATTATTGTGGGGTAATTCTTAACTGGATCATATGAAAAAAAGTTTTTAAAATTCAGAAAAAAGCGATTAGGTGTATTGTGGAAGTAAACCACTTAACCACATACAGACCATAATTTAGGGAGCTTCAATTTCTTACAATCCCTTCTTTGTACATGTTTTAAGTGATAATGTATGTAACTGCCCACAACAGACCAGGTGGAGTGTTAAATTATTGGCACTCGATCTGCTGGTTCCAGGGCTACAAAAATTAGTTCTGTTTTGTATCACATGGTCAGCCAATTATATGACTGAAGCATTTAAGAATAGAAGAGGTAGAGGTGTTAAAGACACTAGTCACAGTTATCTCCTCTGAGAGTAATTTCATCATTATACAGTCAGACCCTGTGGTGAATGAGTAAAGGTGTCATTTGCAGGGTGGAAAGTAGATGCTTTTCAAAGGGCCCAGCGTACTGATAAGCATACTGTTTCACTTAGTGAGGAAGGCAATGGTAAACCACCTCACTCCTCATTTTACTTAGACTCAAAAGGTTCAAACCAGCCTTTCAGATGACATGAAATATGAAAATATTTCATATAGCCTTTTGGCTATAAGAAAATAATATAAAAACATAGAACAGAAAATTTTTCAGAACACATTAAAAATAATTATAAATTTAATGAAAAGTTCTGCAAGAATGTGAGATGGAGTGAACTATGCATTTGCAGGAAGTTTAGGGAACTGGTAAAACTAGCTAACAAACTAAATTCTATTTGTTGTACACCAGATAGATCACCAGAAGTCATACCTAATGGCAGAGCTTTATTGTTTGCTGATGATACTTCAGTAATCAATAAAAGTTTACTGGTAGATGCTCTTAAAGTATATACACAACACATGTTAACATAGAATCTACAGTACAGTTCCTGAATCAAATGTTATTAACACAGTTAATGAGAAAAGTGTCAATACTTGCAGTTCAAAAACAAATATCATGTTAAAGAAAGTAGAGAAGTGGATTTATTTATTCATAATAATATTCTAGACCATGTACACAGTGAAGTTCCTAGGCGTATCACTAGACAGGTACTTGTCTTGGGGTTTCTTTACCAATCAAGTTTGTAGTAAAATATTATCTGGATTATTTGTATTAAAACAAATTTCCAGATTAAATGATAAAACATTGCTAATTGCAGCTTATCATGGTCTAATTTTGTCTCGTATCCATTATGGTATTTTTGTGTGGGGTAATTCTAGTATGAGCAACATGGATAGGGTTCTTAAAATTCAAAAGAAAGCTATTAGGTGTATAGTGAGATCTAACCAGTTCACCTAGCTCACCTCATGCAGGCCACTATTTAAGGAGCTTAAATTCCTTACAGTTCCCTCACTCTACACTGTTGAGGTGATAATGTATGTTAAGCAAAATTTGAATGTCCACTGCCATAACACACAAATAAGAAATAATTATTACGTGGCTAACTACAGCACTAAATTGTTTGAACAAACACCTACTTATGTGGAGAAAAAACACATCAATAAATTACTGAAGTAACTGAAGTAATACTAAGTAACAAATTTATAGTAAAACTAACTAGATAAATAAATAAAGGATAATCTATTTCAAATCTATAAAATATTTTCAATTTTATGAATAATAAGTAAATATTTAAGATTTATTTAAAAATACATAGTCAATTATAACAGAACCACTTTGGGTGAAATGCCTTCGCCGAGAAGTTAGGTAAGTACCCACAACATTCTTGACACATGACAAAAAAGATCCAAATATGTAGTTTATTTATTGCTTAGTAGCCTAACTGATTTTTTCCCCCACTAGCCTATCCCTTCTTCTAGTAAGATGCTTGCATATACTTCTTTTTTCATTCACTCGCCTAAGAACCTCTAAATTACTTATTTTGTTCACCCACCTAATCTATAAAATTTTCCTATAAGGCTGAAAACACACAGTCAAAACAGCCTGGGTATGTTTGAAACTGCCTGGAGCTATTCAAAGCAAACCTAAGTAATCGGTTTAGTATAGTGTCAAGCGGGCAGCAAGCACACTGGCAAGGCAAACGTTTTGTTTGCTTCATTCTGTTCCAGTCACACCCAGTCATTGCCTGGTGTTGTTTGTTGAATGCGGTTTGCTGCAAAAATTTTCAAGCAGAGATACATACATCAACGCTTTTATATTTTTCTTTCAATTTTATTACGACCTACAATTTATAATTTTATTTTATTTTATTATTTATTTTAATCTTTTTATTTAACTTTTTATTTAAAAAACTACAGAATAGAGAATTATATAGTCCAATATCAAACAGATGATTTGTATACACATGTATGTACGAAAATATAAGCTACATATACTAGGATGTACATCACTAAAAAAAAAATTGAATTTATTGGTTACAACACAAAAATACAATAATTGTTTATGAACATAGTGATGCTTAGAACATTATAATTCTCAAAATTCAGCAAACATTAAAACAAAAAAAAATGTAGTAGCCTACACTGAGGTTATACAGTTTATTAAAGTAATTTATTTTTTCAAAAACAAAATTGTGTTAGTTGCAGAAGTCCGATCGTTTAGGCACCTGTGCATATTATTAGGAATTTATAATACTAAGGATAATAAATTATAGTATAATATTTTTTTATATTTTTATTTAATAATTTTATTTGAAATTGTATTATATATTTTATTGAATTTTTAGATGGAGTGCGAAGCAGAGAAGCTACTGGCTTTAGTTGAACAACGTCCACTGATCTACAATATTTTAAAATGAAAGAACACTGCAACCGAGTAGTTATTGATAAATTATGGGATGAAATTTTACACGAGATGGGCGCTGTATAATAATATATTGCAATTTTATGCATAAAATAAAAACAAATTATAAAATTAACATTTAAAATCATTTATTGGTTTCACATACTACCTTAATGTCACAAAAAGCTTCTCATCTGGTTTAATACTATTCCGAAAATTAGAATCTGCTTTTGTAATCCAATGCTGAATGACACTTACTAAATAATCTAAACTTGCAGCACTCATTCTAGTAAAATTAAAAAACTTTTTAGGGTACCGTTTTAATTCACTTAAAAGTAAACTAGTATTATTATTATTGTAATTTCTACACAGATTATAAGGTATTTTTTATAAGGTATTATAAATGATTATAAGGTATAAGGTAAGGATTATAAGGTATTAATTATAATACTTCTGTCTTGATGATTTTGATTGTAGCAATAAGCACTGCCATAAAGCAGGTATACAATCTTCCACTTCTTCATTTGTAGACACCTTAATAAATAGTACACATGCATCTATTATCACGGTTCACAACTGACTGACTGTGTTTGACTGCAGGGTGGGTTGGAGCTGTTCAAGTCACATTCAGTCACAAACAAACATTTTGTTTCGGTTTGCTTCAACCAAACTGACTAATGCAGTGTGTTTTTGGCCTAACACCACATTTAAAAAGCTTCTATCCTCTTCCTTTCTACAGCCCCTATCACCAACGTTTCACTCCCATATAATGCTACACTCCAAACATAGTGTTAAAAGAAATTTTTCCTAATCTGTAAGCCAATGTTTGTAGTCAGTAAGCTGTTTTTCATTTCAAAGGCTTTTCTAGTTTGAGCAGTTTTACTTTTGATATCACTTGTGCTTCTACCATCCTTTGTTAATTTACTCTCTAGATAGCAGAATTCCCCAACTTACTGTATGGTTTCATTGCCTACTTTTAAATATCCCATCTCTTCTGAACGACTTGTTGCTGCACAACACTTTCGTTTTGTTCTTATTAATCTTCATGACGTAACCCTTTCTCAAGATCTCATCCATTCCATTTAAGATATCCTCTAGTTCTTTCTTTTTCTCGGCTAATACTACTTTATCATCGGCAAATCTCAGCATTTTCATTGTTTCTCCTTGAATTTTTATTCCTGCGTCAAATTTTTCTTTCACTTCATTTACTGCCTTTTTTATTCACAAGTTAAAAAGTAGTGGTGACAATGAACATCCTTGTCGTACACCTTTTCTTACAGCAGCCTCTTTTCCGTACCCTTCAATTCTCAAAACAGCCGTTTGATTCTTATTAAACAGACCATAGATAACTTTCCTTTGTTTATATTTTATTCCTAGCCTTTTCAAAGTTTTATACATTTTTTACTCCAGTCCAGATTGCCAAATGCTTTCTCTAAATCTACAAATCCCATACAAATAGTTTTATTTTTCTTTATCCTTTTCTCAGAGCCAATATTGCATCTCGAGTTCCCATAATGTAAATTATTAAATTAATTATTATATTAATAAATTATTAATTTATTAAATAATATTATTATTATTATTATTATTATTATTATTATTATATTAATATATTATATTAATATATAATAATATTAATATATAATAATATTAATATATAATAATATTAATATATTATATTAATTCCTACATTATGTAAATTAAATAGTTTGAATCTTACAAAAGTGTTCTAGAACACATTCATGTAAAACGCCCTCAATCGAGAAGTTAAGGTATATCCACAACTTTCTTAACACATAACGGAAATGATTCACTGGCAGACCTAATATTTAAGTGAGCCTTTTATAATGGCTCACACATGGGATTAAGCTGAATAGAGTACCTACTTCTTAACAACTTAAGGTGGTGACAATACTATCATTTTTTCAGATTCAGCAGAGGGACTTCAGCGCTCGATAAATGTAGCAACTGAAGATGGAAAGAAAATTTTTCCACTGAAAACTAAGGTGATGGTGGTCATAAGGTTCCTCAAAATCAATGCAACTTAATTATTGAAAATTACCCATCGTATTGAGCAGGTTAATAAATTAATGTACTTAGGAAGTTGGGTTACAGCAGGTAAAAGTAGAGCCAGTAATAAAAATAAGAGCTTCTATGAAATGATTAGGGTGGCATTTATTAACATGAAGCATCTGCATATTAACAACACAGTTTACTTCCTGCAAGTTTGTAAAGACATACATCTACTCTGTCCTGATATGTAAAATCCTTGGACTTTGAATATGTACTACATGCATCGTTTGGAAACTTTCGAGATGTGGGTGTTTAGAAGGATGCTCCATATTTCGTGGACCAGTCATGTTACCACTGTCAGAGTTTTGAGATGCATGGGCGTGGACCGTGAATTGATTGAAACTAGGTGAACCTATGCGGGAAAACCCGCACAAAAGTGTAAATTTGTTTTTATAGAACTTCTCTGCAAACAAATTGTTTTGTTTTATTGTACTACTGGTTCATTGAATCTTCTTCTGTTCTCATTCGACTCATGATCGAACTTCATAAAAAAATTGTATAGTGGCAGGGGATTTTCAGTTCATGCAATTGCCTCTTCATATTTTACCATGTCACCCAGTTTCTTATAGCTTTGAGCATACGGATTTGACAGCAGTCATAACTGCTCCAATGTTTTCTAAAATCTCATTATTTAATTCCACATAAAAACAAAACCAAAATATAGCAGATCGAACTGTATACAAATTTACAACTACGTTGGAAATTCCAAAGCGATCTGACCGTGACACTGCCAATGCGTTGGTTGGCCTGCACTTTAGTTCGTTGAACTTGCCCCCTCTCCAAACTGAAATAGCTGTGCGAGATGTGGGAGGGATAGATAGAGAAAGAGAGAGCCTATACTTCAGTTCGTTGAACTTGCCCCCTCTCCAATCTATTTTAGACGTATTTTACGGTCATAAATTGAAATATTTGATTTTGGATCTTCTTCTTCAAGTGCCGTCTCCGCGTCGGAGGTTGGCGATCATCATTGCTATTCTAACTTTCGAAACAGCTGCTCGGAACAGTGACGTGGAGTTGAGACCAAACCAATCTCTCAAATTCTTCAGCTAGGACGCTTTCCTTCTGCCCGGCCGGCGCTTTCCTGCTATCTTTCCTTCCATTATCAGCTGAAGAAGTCTGTATTTCCCGTTTCGAAGAACATGGCCGAAGTACTTATTTTGGATAGTTTTCTGCAAATCTACTCGAACAGACGATTCATTTGAGCCCACTTCGGGGAAAATCGGTGAAGGTTCAGGTGGTTAAAATCGTGTTGAAAAAAAAGCTGCTCGCTATTAATATATAGATAATCAAAAGAAGAAAAACTACCTAGCTTGGTCATTTATACAGGTATGATAAATATGAGTTTCTCAAACTGATTCTCGAGTGTAAAGTTGAGAACAAGCGCAGGCTTGTTTATTCGTGTAATTTTTCACTTTTGAAATTTTCTCAACAACTGCTCCTACGAATTTTTTGAAGTGAAAACTTCTATAGGCACGTTGGGTGAGTATAGTTTTAGATGGGTAAAATCTTATGAGCACGTCACCGTCACCTACAGAACAGCTATCTGAAGCTTTATGTGCAGTTTGTTATCTGCCATCAAATATAAGCAGTGTTCTAAAGAACTAATTTTAAACTGACAATGCAATAAATAGATGAACTCATATAAGAGAATATTCACCATCGTAACTCCTGCTGTTTTAATTTCTACATAGACATCAAATGTTTAATATATGATTGATGTATAAGAGCTCCAAGAGTAGCGTTCATCGAAATTTAATGTTTATGAACTGAGAGGAAGAGTTGAGGTGTATATATTATCTTCAGTTGAATATCTTACAGGATCAGAGATCGACCATTTGTCGCCATTTATCTTCCAATTCTGCACTGACTTGAGCATCTGTCTTGTACACTCTAAAATTTAATGTTATTTTTTTTTGTTTAACAATAAATTTAAAATTTAATTTAATGTTAGTATGACAGAAACAAAGAGGCTATATAAGTGAAGTGATACACGTCACCTGTGTTTATAACTCATAACTACTTTTGTTTTATAATGACTACATATTTTGTTAATATGAACCAAATTAACTTATTTGTGATCTTGTGTTTGTCAGTGAAAAATCTAAATTATTATTATCCAAGATCTTTTAATGTAAATTCATTTTTAATGAATATAAATTAACGAATTACTCTGAATACAAAAAAAAATCTGTTTTGGTACATTAAATAATATTTTAGTTTTTACAATGGAATACTGAAATCTGGGAGCAGAAATTTTAATTAAAGATATTGCGATTGATTACCGAGGTGAAATTGTCATAGTACGATTAAAGGAAACGTTATCATATTAAACAGCTGCTCTTGACGTCACAGAAGTTTCTAAAATTGTTTTAGAGAGGTTAATACTGGAGGATGTCGGCATCTTGTTTACAAAGTTGCACGTGTTTGTTATTGAAGTTATGGCGGTTGTTTTAGTTCAAGTTTAATTTTTGTGTAGTGAGTCTGTTTCGTATTAGATTCGTGCTTGCTTGATCGTCTTCTACAATATTAACTTTTATTAGCAATTTATATCGTTCGCCTTTCAATATTATTCTGCGGTACCGAAATTCCAAATTTCGGCAACATGGCTATGGAACTGTTGACAGATCAGGGTCTTAGATTAGACGGAAGACGACCAGATGAATTAAGAGAAATTCGTTGCAAACTTGGAGTTTTTGAACAGCCGGATGGCAGCGCATACTTAGAGCAAGGAAATACGAAAGTCCTTGCCGCTGTTTATGGACCCCACCAGGTAGGTCATAGAAATGTTTTCAATGTTCAAATGTTACCGTTTCGTGTTTATTGACGACCTGTTCATTATCACTCATTGAATTGTTATTTACACTATTTGGTAGCAACTGACCCTACACAAATGAAAAACGTGTTTGTTTAACTTGGCCAATACTAACATATTTAAATTTATGACAGATCTTAGAATTTCAGCACTCTTTCTCATTGTGAGTTATATTTCTTTAATTTGGAGTATTTTCATAGTTTCAGAGTTAACTAGCTGTTACTATATTTATGCAAATGATATATACTGTGATTTCTATTTCAATTATTAATGGGATGTAACAGCTCATAATAACCATTTAGTGTCTGCTAGATCTATACTTTAGTTTGTGTGAGGCTCTCCCGTGTTGTTGACATTATGTTTGTAGTAATATAAGTCTGTGTACTTAAGGTTTTAAGTATATTGGTAATTCAATAATACATATCGTTTGACAAAGATAAACTTTGAAATAAATCCTTTGCTTTAAAGCTTTATGTATCTACTGTCAGTGCACTGTATTGTAGGATGTGTTCAGGAAGACATTTCCAGGTTTTCTTTTTTAATAATTTATTGACTTTTATAAAATCTAGGGTAATTATGGAGGTATAGGGCTTTTAACCAATCCTAACAGTCTTTTTTTTGAATTGATACTTTTTTGTGTGCTGAATTTGAATATGAACTGATTTTTAAGTGGGCAAAGCACCATGAATAAGTTGTAAGCCCTTTTTTCTAATCTGCAATATAACCTCACTTTATCGTATATATTTCAATTTTCCTGTTTATTTACCATTTAAATTCTCATTAGCCATTAATAATGTCGCTATATTTTTAAATTTCACTTATTATTCATTAATAAATATTACAGGTTAAAGTTAGTCATTTAGCAATTTCATAAATATACAAATATTTCTAGATACCTATACATCTATGACCAGTAGGTAAAATGAGTTTAAATGGTGACATTTTAGTGAGCATTTTAAATGTAAATAAATTCAAATAAAAACAGAAAAATTGAAATTTATATGAGAAAGTAAGGTTTTATTGGTTCATGATAGAAAAGTGCTTATAACTAATTCTACAGTAGTTTGCGCACAAAAATAAGTTTATATTCAGATTCAGTGCACAAAAACATACTGATTCCAAAATAAATGTTACAATCGGGTAGGAACCCTATAACTTGATAATTACTGAAAGGAGATTTTAAAATTTCTTCGAATGATATCTCTGCTCTCATGTTTGTTTACTATTAATTATAAACTAAAATGTTTTCATTGCCATAGGCGTGGTATTGGGATTAGCGCTTCATTGCATGACAGGGCCAGTACTTTCAAGTGATGTATTTTACAAATTATTCCTGTACAGAACATGTTGGATTTGCTATTTCTGGTTCTTAATTAGACATAGTTGGGTCACCGCTACTTCACTGTAAGTAATGTGTTGTATGTAATTTTTGTTTTTCTGGAATGTCAAAAGAAACTATGCATATAATAAGATTATCCTTTTACTTTCTTATGATCCATTTATAGTAAAATAAAAATCCTTTTCCATAAGACGACGTGTCTTATGGCTGGTGGCAATTTTTTTGGCTTATTTTTAACTTTTGGCAAGAACCATTTGTGATTTCTGTATATAATCTTAAAGAGGAACCAAATGACATGATTTTTGTTTTTAAATTCCGACTTTTGATTTCTTGACTTCTGGTTTTGGACCAATTATGGTCAAAACCGGAACTTCGAGCCCAATCCAGGTCCACTAAGTTTTTGTGTAGATTACAAAAATCTGTAATCAATTTATTCCTAACTGTTGTAGTTTCTGACATCATGGGGAGGCTCTGCTCTCGTACTTAAAATCTGTTTTATTTTTAAATTATGGTCTTCAAATTTATTTTATAGCAAAACTGCTCAAAATGCAAATTAGAGTGCTGTTATGTATACTTTTCCTGTAAAAATCCATCCATCTAAATCAGTTTATTCCAAAATTATGGGCTTGAAATACAGTGTACGCAATAATGTAGGTTAGGGGCCTACTTCAAAAATTTTTAGATATTAATCATGCAAATTTTCTTTGTAGTACTTTTTTCAGTATTTAATTCAAGATTTTTTGTTGAAGCTGCATTAAATGTGAATATATTAGTAAAACCATAAAGGCAAAATGGGTGGTTCAAGGTTTTTAAACACTATAGTGATTGTTAACAGGAAAGTTAAAATATTACAATTTGTCATACCATTTTTTAAATTTTCAGATTGGGGTTTTGTAAATGCAAAATATGTTTTGTTTTACAAAAGTATTGTGCTACAAATAGATTTGAATCACTTTTAGACTTCTATTATTTATCTTCTTGATCGTTATGTCATTTATATCATGTGGACATAAATGTTGTAATACAGTTTATCATTATTATATAGTACAGTATAGTATATAGTACATCATTATTATATAGTTTTATAATATTATACTCTTCTTTTCTTTTAGATTCGTGGTAGCAGAACAAAGGCTTTGTCTGACAGTTGTGTGGTGAACTGTCAGTATAGTATGGCTACATTTAGCACTGGTGAAAGAAAGCGCAGGCCTCGAGGAGATCGCAAATCTCAAGAAATGACTGCTCATTTAAAACAAGCTTTGTCAGCGGCTATCAAAACAGAGCTTTATCCTCGTTCTCAAATAGATATCTTCTTAGAGGTAATTTTTTGTTACTTTACATTGTATCGCACATAATTAGTTATTAATTATGTTGCTGATAAATAAATGTATTTTATATTAGCAAAGGAAATAGTTTATTTTAAACATCCGTTAAAAGTAATCCTTATAAAAATAAAGAGAACAATCAATTAAATGTAACCGCTAGCTCATAAATATATGTTAATATTCCCGACATAATAGTGATACATTTTTATGTATGTTTGTGTCGGCAAAAAATTTAGTAAATGTTTATGTGGGGAGAAGTTCGTTACTTGTCTTAATAACCTATTAAAAGTAAAATTTATGTGTCAATGTTTAAGTAAGCAATCACTACACCATAATATTAATATGTATTGTGTGTAGTAATTGCTTACACGTGATCATTATTATCACATATCATATCATTATTATTACATCATTATTGTTTTGTTATTTATTTTTAAAGTTAATAAAAAACGGTGTGAATAATGTATATTGTGAGCTGCGGGGAACATCAATGTTACATATCAGGTTTTTGTAGAATAATCATATAAAGTTTAAATTGTTAATATTTTTATATCTTGTGTTCATCAATTGTTTAAGTTTAATTAAAATATTCAATATCGTAAAATTAATATGTTATTTTTATTTTTATTCTACATTGCATGAATGTTTCCATTCCTTTCAATTATTCGACCGAAGTCACGTCTTTGGAACAGTATTGTTTTCTTAAGTTTTAATTTTATTTTTAATTGTATGTTACCATACAGATTTATAATGGTACAACATCAGTATTAGATTGTGTTTAAAAGCTCACCATGTCAAGTATTAATTGAGGTTATGTCTGCCTTATAAAATAGGTAATGAAAATGTGTATTTCTATATGTAAAACGTTTAAAAGATATTCTATTTTATATAATATAATTTTAGATTTAGAGAATACCTAAACAGTTCAATTCTGTGAATAGATATTACTGTTTGTAATCTCTACTTCCACAGCTTCTGCTGCTGGTGTACTTTAAGAATTAATACGTTCTGGATAAAACTTATATTAATTATACAGTAGGACAGTATAGTTTATGCTTTGATTATCCAAGTTTCATGTTATCTGAGATACCAAAGAATTTGTGCAGCAAAATTATACACACAATGTCTTAAGTCATGCATAGACTATTCATACAGCACAAAATATACAGTGAAAACAGAATTTCAACAGCAGTTTTGCGAGGAAAAAAATTGCTGTGGCTTCTGATGAGTGGTACTTAAAATTTACACATAAACTGATCTCTGTAAGGCGAAACTATCAACTGATTTCACTTATAAATGCTGTTTTTTTTATTTTTGGTTTTTACTACAACAGCCACCACAAACACTAGTATGTTGTAAAAAAAAATACAACTCATGTGGATAATAATGTTATAAAAACAGGCACAGGCCTGTTAACCTTAGGTTGCAGTGTGTTCTGATTTTTTTTTTTTTGTATCTAAGGTAGGTCTCTGATCCACAAGCTCGCGTAATTGTAATCCTATATAAAAGTCATTACAAAATTACTGAGAACAAGCTGGTGTTTTATTTTTCCATTTACAACCTTAGTTTAATTCGGTGATACTGCTGTCATAATTATGGTTGTGTAAATATTAATATTGAAACACTAGGCCTCAAAACAAAATGCAGAAGAAAAGATTTTCTTCTGTGCATTGTTTTGAACGATGTATTTTTATTAAGTTAAAGTTAAAAGAAGAAAATGTCTTGTGAACTTTAAATTTCCATTATGTTTTAGTTTGATTTAAAATAAAAACAATTGCTTTGTTGGTGTTTTGGGTAACTCCAAAATACGTAACTTTGTGAATGGAAACAATGTCACAGCCAGCCTAAAAGGAAAATGTAGTTATGAGCATTACGGATAGCTTGCTGGGGTTTTCTATAAGAAAAAATCTGGTGTGAAACACTCGCACAACTTTCTCTTGCCAATGCAAATAATTAACAATAAACCAAACATTATTAATAAAACATTAGAAATAAACAAAAAGCTAATCTCAATAAACATAACCTAATTTTAATCATGAGTGAAAGACGCAAAATGAAAATCAACCTCAGTTTGGCTTAAAAATACAGAAAATCACTCTTTCACGCTAAACTAGGCTCTGAAGAGAAAAATGCTTTAAATAAAAGTTGTAGATCTTTTAATTTCCTATACATTTGATTAAGTACACTTTTGTTGGTAAATGCACACTCAGACCGAAATCTTAAAAAAATTGATTGCACATGTTTTCGTGAGAAAAAAAACAGAAAATCGCTAATTAGACCGCTAAACTAAGCGTTATACAAAAAAATGTTTGAAATAAAAGTTGTAGGATTTTAAATTCTCTACATTTTTAAATATATAAATTTTTGCGCTAAAATGCTTATTAAAGCCGCAATCTTAAAAAAACAATTTATTTACGCAAAAACAACCTCGCCAAGAATTTCAGTAAACATGGCGCCTACCGTATCTTGTAGAGCACAAACAATTTAGTAAACCAGGCGATTTTTAAAAAAACTTAGGACCAGTTTTTGAGAAAATCGCAAAAAAGTGAAAAAATACGAATAAACTACTACTTCCGGTAGACCGATTTTGATGAAAATGTTCGTGTCTGGTCTGGTAGTGGTATGTAACTTAAGTTTCAAGTTCGTACTATGTTCCGTTCTTGAGATATTTTGTATACACACACACAGACCAAACACTAAAAACATGTTTTTTTTGGTTCAGGGGGTCTGAAAACGTGTAGATCCGGTGAAAACTCGATTTCGAAAAATCGACATGAAAACAATACTTTCCTTCCTATATATTCATGGCAGCATGGATTTTTCTATAATTAGAAAAATGTGTGTTTTGATTTATGAATAATACAGTCATGTTGGGTTAGGTAGGTTACTTTTATTGAGTTAATATTTGCTTGTTGATTTCTAAAAACTTGTTGAATCTGTTACAAGGTGCTTCAAGCTGATGGGGGTAACTACTGTGCTTGTGTGAATGCTGCAACATTAGCTTTAATTGATGCTGGAATTCCTATTACTGAATTTGTAATTGGCTGCACAGCATCATTAGCTAATGGGGATGTCCCTTTGCTTGACATTAGTCATTTGGAAGAAACAACTGGTGGACCAAATTTAACTATTGTAGCGATGCCATTGTCTAGACAGGTTGGTACTCATTGATTTAATAATGCTTAACTTCATTATTTCCAAATAGTTTAATACCACCATGGTTACTTTACTAGATGGTAGGGATCATCAACAATACGCACAGTCACAAGCCCCGCCCTCTGACATCACTGGTCACCAGCTACAGCTGATGCACGATGCGTACCGTGTCGGTCTGTGATGTTTACTATAGTCCGATTCACGAAAGAAAACACCTATCTTTAAACAGCAATATCTTTTGAACCGTTGTATGTAAACAATTACGATACATCAAATTCAAGCTTGTTTTATTGTTGGTAACATTTTTGGAAATTAATAGTGCATTAAATATAGGTATGAATTACATTTAAAAAGTACTACCCTGTTTTTAACCACTTTTCCAATATACCGAACTTCAAGGCACTATTACTTAATTCAAGCGTACTTTAAAAGTATAGGGCTACAAAGTGACATAATTTTTCATTATTCATGTGTTTTATGCGTGTCACGTTTTCCAATAGTGTTGTTAATACGCAATTGTCAGTACAATTAAATTATTTCCATATCACTACTGGTAGCCGAAACAACAATTTTTTTAGAAACGGCCACCATTTTTTAAAACCAGTCACCCAAAAAAAAAAAAAATATGCATTACATGTAGAATTTTTATTTTATAATACTTTGTAGCCCTATATATTTTAAAGTACGCGTGAACAAAGTACCTTGAAGTTGGGTATAATGGAAAAGTGGTTAAAAACAGGGTACTTTTTATGCATAATTCATTATATTTAATAAACTATTAATTTTCAAAAATGTTAATGGTGTCCTGTAACCAACAATAAAACAAGCTTTAATTTGATGTATCATAATTGTTTTTACATACATCGGTTCAAAAGATATTGCTATTTAAAGACAGGTGTTTTCTTTCCTGAATGGGACTATAGTCTTTAATAATGGTGTGTGTTATGCGATTGCCAGGTGTTCTAATCACGATAGACACCAAAAGGAGGTGGGTATTGTATGTTTTACCGTTTTCCAAAGGCCATTAAAACTAGATTGAAGTGGATAAATTTTCGCAAGCAGGTTGATTGATTTTCTGCTAAAAGTGGTCACATGTGTTTAGTACATTTCGACGAATCTGATTATGCACGCGATTTAAAGTCTGAATTGCTACAACTTTCATTAAAACGTGTCTTAAAGACAAATTCAGTTCCACATTTAAATTTGCTGATTTGTAGTGCCATTCTATGTCCAGGAAACCCAACTTGTAGTGAATGTAAAAATTGAGCAGAGAAACGATACGCTTGTAAGGAAGTTTATGATATTTTAAACTCATCATCTAATTACAATACAGGCTCGGATGGTGATTATGCTCCAAATTTGAGTGAATTAGAATCCTCAGGTAAGAAACTTGCACTCTGTATTTTTAGAATTAGTTATGTGTTACTATAAGCATAAGTTATTTTGATTTAAATAGCTTGTTGGTTAGGCATGCTCGCCCCTCACTATTTTCTGAATACAGTGAGAACTGTTGTTGGTTAGGCAGTGATATTCAGCTTTATTTTATTTACTTTATAGCGAATTTCTGAACATTGTGTTGTAATTAAGAAGTAAAAAAATAAACAAGTATGAAAAACAACAAAAATTAGTAGAAAAAGTAGAATATTGTGTTCTAATTAAAAAGTATAAAAGTTAGGCAAGTCTTGCTCCAAATATCTGTGAAATAGAAGTTTGTAGGTTAAGCATTCTTATTTTATAAAAATATCTATTAAAATGTTAGAACAATGCATTTAACTAAATTAAAATCATCAGACTGTAATAACCAACTTAAATTGATTATTAAGCTCTTTTTTAGTTGAGTCACTGTAAATTTATTTTTTCTGGAGCCATTATTTTTTCTGTTGTTAACTTTTTTATGTGTTAATATTGTGGCAATTGTTAATAAAAAAATAAAATATTTGTGTTATTAATACCTTGGTTCTCTTTTTTCAGATAACAATGATGAAAACCATAATGATCTAACTAAATTAGGGTCTACAGATGATAACGGTTCAGGAAATTGTAGTACTGCCAATCCAGTGATGATGAATGATATGCAGAGAGGGAGAAAAAGAGTCAGAAACCCAACAAATCATAAGAAGTATATTAGGAAATTAAAGAGACAAGAAGGAAAAGAGTATGTATCAACATCTGGCAAGGTAATTCCTAAAAAACACTGTTCTTTAGAGCCATGTGGGTGCAGTCAAGAATGCTTGAATGTAATCAATATTGATAGATGACAACAGATTTTTCGGGGTATTATCAGTTGACTTGGTCCGTAAAACATGCTTTTTTGGCAGGACAGATTCAGGTAGTAAGTAAAACCAGGACATACACTCAAAAAGAGCAATCTCGCAGAAGTAAAACAAGAATTTATCATCTGCGTGATGAACATGGGGATGATAAGGTAGTATGTAAAAAATTTTTAAAGATACATTATCACTTTGTGACGGCACCATTACAAATGCCCTTAAAAAAAAGCAAGACCTTGGCACACCACAATATGACAAGAGAGGTAAACATGAACCCCATAATAAAACAAAGCCGGCTGATGAGAAATTTCTTTATGACTTCATAGCCAAATTTCCTGCTTATGAAAGCCACTATTGTAGATGAGACAGTTCTCGTAAATATCTGTCACCAAATTTGAGCATGAAACTGATGTACGATCAGTATACTAGCGAATGCTGCACAAGTAAATTAAATCCATTATCTCTTTTTATGTTTCGTCATATTTTTAACACAAAGTTTAATTTGCAATTTCACCCTCCTCACAAAGATACGTGTCAGGTGTGTGATTCATATAATGCAAAGATTAAAGGCTTAAAGGATGGTCCTGAAAAAGTAGATCTTATCGCCCAACAAGAACTTCATTTACGAAAAGTAGATGCGGTGAAAAATATGAAGGCGCAGGACATTGCAGAAGCTAAAGCCTCAGGTGGTTAAAAACAAGTACTGGTGTTTTATCTACAAAAAACACTTCCAACACCAGTTCTGACCACAGGAGTGGCATACTACAAAAGGCAAATGTGGGTGTTTAACCTAGGTGTACATGATGAAGTAACAAATACAGGTTTCATGTATGTTTGGGGAGAGCATATTGCATCACGTGGTGCACAGGAAGTTGCTTCATGTCTGTTGAAGCATATAGTGAATGTCTTGCCTACGACAACAAAAGAAGTCACTCTTTACAGTGATAGTTGCGGTGGACAAAATAGAAATATTAAAGTAGCTTTGATGATGGCATAAATTATCAACAAAAAAGTCAATTGGCTGTAATAATTCAAAAATTCTTTGTACCAGGTCATAGCTTTTCAACCTGTGATAGGGATTTTGGTATAATTGAGAGAGAAATGAAATACCATAAATACATATTTCATCCTGAAGACTGGATCAGTGTTATCCAAAAGGCAAAGAAAAGGGAACCAAAATTTGTAGTTCATAAAATGAGCAGCACTTCTTTTTTAATACTAGCACTGTTGAAAATTTAATTACAAATAGAAAAATATCAAAGACTGGTCAAAAAGTACAGTGGCTAAAAATCAGATGGCTTCAATATCGCAGAGAGGAGCCAAAAATTATTTACTATAAGTATAATCTCCAAACAGAAATTTGTTTTGAAGCTGTCGACATTGCCAAAAAAGAAAGTGGATGCCCAACTCATGATTACCCAGATAATATTGACCTTTTCTTTCCCAGAGGACGACCAATCACTTTAGAAAAGAAAAAGGATTTGTTATCTTTGATGAAGTACGTACCACCAGAGTATCACTCATTTTTTAAAAACTTACAAACTGTTGGAAATGATGAAAACAGAGATTTTGATGTTACTCCTGAACAATCAGAAGATGGTGGTGATGACTAAACAACAATAATGATAAAAAAAAATTCATATTTATTATAAATTTTGTTTGTTTTTTTATAATTTTTATTCATTTAATTTACTTTTTATAATTTTTATTCATTCATTTTTGTATTCTATAAATTTACTATATTCCATTTTATTATACTTTTTTTATTATCACTGAAATTGTTACTTTTATCTAAAAAATAAGTATTTTGTTCACTAAAAAATTATTATACCTTGTTGTTTAATACCTTTAGTTATATTAATAACGGTTGTACTTTTATACTTTTTTCAATAATAATACTTCAAAAATTGTGTAAAATTTATTCATTTGTAACATCCAAATCAGTAAACCAACCACTTATTTTCCAGTTCAGTAAGAATGCTTCTGTGCCGTGCATCTTCGACAAAAAAAATTAAAAGAAATAATTAAAATTAATAATTAATTAAAAGAAATCATAACAGCACCTATTATGACTTCAATTATTTTGGTCTTGTATGCACTTCACTAAAGCACCCCAACACTAAATTCTAACTTGGTATTACTACATATTTTATTAGGGCCAGTTTTACCTCAACTGTGACTAAGCATCATATAACACAATATAAAACTGGTTACGGTCAGTGCCAAATATGCCTATGTTTTTAAAATAAAAATTTCTTATGTGTTAAAATTTGTCTATTTTTTAAAAACCTGATTTAAAAATACTTTAGAATGAATACATTTCAACCATAACCACTAAAGTAAATTACGTTGGATAATGATTTTTAAAACAAAGTTTTAGTTTAGGTTTAAATATCTCAAAACCAGATAAATGTGGGTTAGGCACCTCTGGTTATGAGCCACTCATTTAAAGCTGCAATCTTAAAAAATCAATTTTTTTACAAGAAAACAGCCTTTCCAATAATTTCAGCAGACATGGCGCCTACCCTATTTTGTACTAACTTGATTTTAAAAAAATCATAGGAACTGTTTTTGAGTAAATCGCAAAAAAGTTAAAAATTACATGAATAAACTACTACTTCCGGTTGACCGATTTTGATGAAAATGTTTGTGTTGGGCCCGGTAACAGTACCTAACTTAAGTTGTATGTTTCAAGTTTGTATGATGGTCCATTCTTGAAATATTCTGTTCACACACACACACACAGATTAATTGCTAAAAACATGTTCAGGGGTCTAAAAATGTGTATATCCGGTGAAACCTCAATTTCAAAAAATTGACATGAAAACAGTACTTTCCTTCCTATACATTCATATAGGCAAGTGAAAGTTAAGAGTAAATATAAAAAGATTTTACAAAACAATTTCATTAACGTAGATTCTACTGCTATGATACTAACTTATCACTCAAATAATTTAATTAAATTCTACATGTTTAATGACCAACAAAAGTACATAGTAAGAAAATTAACATCTTTTTCAAACATTTTACATTTATTGTGATAAGTTAATAATTATTGCAATGTTTGTGTACAGGTGCATTTGTGCATGTATGTAACATAAACATTTTTTTTTAAATAAAATTCTAACATTAAGTACAAGATGGTGCATCCAAGTGAGTCAGCGAAATTTATAATACATAAAATGAAAATTTACCTCAACAGGCGTTCTTATAATTTTGTTTTGTTACTCATCAGTTATATAAATTGCATGTGTGTGTGTGTGGGAGAGAGAGGGTGGGTTTGGTTGTGTGTTACATTTATTTTCATAAAACAATAACTAAATTTAATTGTGTATATTGTGTCCACAGATTGTTGTTGCAGAAATGTTGGAGAGGTTTCATGTTGATCACCTTGAAAATGTACTAGAATTTGCTTTAAAAGGGTGCCAAAAAATATACAAAATATTGGATAGTGAAGTGCGGGATTACCTTTCGTATACAGGTTGTGCATCTTCCTGGGGACAGAACCCTAATACTTAGAAATGAGTTAGATGAACTTTTTATTCTTTGTATTAAAAATTTAAAATTATATAAGTTTATGTTTAAGTAGTAATTGATCATTTTTTACACTAGTTATTTTTAATTTCATCCTTTATGAAATAAATATGTATTATGTTTTGGATTCTATTTTATATAATAAATTTCACTAACCTTTTTTTATGCTGCCTTAACTTTAATTTTCACTTACACGTATTTCAATGGATCCACCATCATCAGAGTATACAATATCATTAAAACTTAATTTTTTTAAAAATCTGTAGAAGATGTTACATCTTCAGTCATTTGTATAAAACTGATTTAAAATTAAGTTTCTCTAATTTATCCCTTCTCATATTTACTACAGATAGCAGCAGCAGTCAATATCTCTTCATCATTCTTTACACTTTTACCGAAACCCCGGTCACACAGACCGCTAGGAAATTTTAAGTTTAGAATTTGGCAACACTAGTAGGCCGCCTTGGGTCCGTCTCCTTAGTACCTTCCCACCACCAACCCCTCCTTCTGCTGACACGCCGTTTGTTCAGTTTGAGTGCGGTGCTTGACCTTGCCTGGGGTATAGCTGTAAACAAACCGGTCTCCCTGACCGACGGTTTCTGTTAGTGTTGTATTGACGCGCGGTCACACAAACCAAGGGTTTATGTTTATGTTTGAACTTACTTCTTTTTTTAGTTTTTTGTTACGTTTTAGGATTTAAATACGTGAGTATATAGACTGCATTTAAGTTCAAGTTATAGACTGTATTGTAAGTTTTTAGACTGTATTTGAAGGTGAGTTATTGTTTTGTGCCACACAAACCGAGGGTTTCTGTTTATGTTTGAACTTATTTCTTTTTTTAGTTTTTAGTTACGTTTTAGGATTTAAATAAGTGTGTATATAGACTGTATTTAAGTTTAAGTTATAGACTGTATTGTAAGTTTTTAGACTGTATTTGAATGTGAGTTAGTGTTTTGTGCCATGGATGAGGATCAGAGTGGTAATAACCAAAACCGACCTCACAGACGTTTGAAGCCTAGTGATCCAAAGTTTGGAGATTTTGTTCGGGATTTAATGGATAACAACGATGAGGTTAGCAGTGAAAGTGAAGTTGACGACTCCGACGAAGATCCCGACTATATTTTATTAGGTCGTGAAGGACGAGATACTATAGAAGAGAGTTCTGAGGAAGAAGATAAAGAGAGTTCTGAGGAAGAAGATAAAGTTTTGTTAGAAGAGGATGTTTCGAATGAGCCTATTCAAGCTAATCAAGCTGTAAGTGAAGAAATATTCTTCATTGAGAGGACTAAGAAGACTGAGCTAGTAGTGCCTAACGCATGGACCAACAAGCCACCACCCCGAAATGTGAGGACCCCTGCTAGGAACATCATTAGGGCTTACCTGGATTACGTGGACGAGCTAAAACACTCGGAAACCAACCAAGCAAAAAAGAGGTATGGCAGTTATTATTTGATGACTTAATTATTAACATGATCCTGGTAAACACCAACATAAAACTTGAAGCCGTAAGAGCTGGTTTGTCAGAAAAGACTAAGAAAAACAACTACAGAGATACAGACATTGAGGAGCTCAACGCTCTATTTGGATTGTTGTTGGCATCATCAGTTTTATCATCAAATCAAGAGAAAATAACATCTGTATTTACAAAAGATCCTTACAGTAGACCTATTTATTCAGCGACCATGTCCATCAAATGATTTGAAATACTTCTAATGTGTCTACGCTTCGATGATGCAACAACTCGTAATCAAAGAAGACTAACAGACAAAGCTGCTCCTATATCTGAGATATTCGGAAAATTCATTGAAAACTGCAAACGTTTGTACTCAGTGTCTTCTGAGGTAACAATTTATGAGATGCTAGTTCCGTTTGGTGGACGATGTGGGTTCAAGGTATTTATGCCAAAAAAACCTAAAAAATACGGAATAAAAGTCATGTGCCTGTGTGATGCTAAAACTTCCTATCTTCTAAATGCATACATCTACACCGGAAAGGGTTCTGATTCCGTGGGACTGAGTGAGACAGAAAAAACCCTTGCCATTCCAACTCAGTCTGTATTAAAACTTTGTCAACCGATCGTAAACAGTAACAAAAATGTTACTGCAGATAACTGGTTCAGCTCACTTTAAGTTGTAGATGAGTTACTGAAAAGAAATGTCACTTACATCGGCACAGTAAAAAAAGATAAGAAAGCTATCCTACAACAATTTCTACAAGACCCTGTACGTCCTGTTGGCTCCTCATTGTATGGATTTAGACACAACATGACTCTACTGAGCTATGTGCCTAAGAAAAACCGGGCTGTTATCCTTATTTCATGCATCATTCCATTGAAATAAACGCAAACCTGAGATGATAGCGTATTATAATGCAACTAAGTGTGGAGTTGACATCATGGACATGAAGTGTGCGGTCTACTCTTCAAGCCGGCGAACGAGGAGATGGCCGGTTGCAATGTTCTACAGAATGCTGAATATTGGTTCAGTGAATGCGTTCATTCTGTACATGAGTTACCAGAACTCTCTTATTCTGACAAGATTCGAGTTCATAAAACAGTTGAGTTTTGAGCTCATCAAACCGCATCTTCAAAAAAGGTTCTCTCTTCCAAGCCTTCAATGAAACCTGAAAGAAGACATCAGAAGAGTAGTTGGAAATGACGTGCCAGCCGAAGAACGTAGAGGCCAGGGAGAAGGAGATGGTGCAGACGCAGGACCGAGTAACAGGATGGAGAAGAGGAAAACTTGCGCTACTTGCCCAAGTGCAAAGAAAAGAAAGACGGCCTACAAGTGCATAGTTTGTTCAAAGGCTATGTCTTAGAGTGCAGCAAAAAACTATGCTTGGAATGTGCAAAAGAAACTGTTGCTTAATCAGATCATGTTTTAGTTCCATTGAACATTTGAAAAACAATGACGATTGAATAATCTAAAACTACTTAATATTTTGATTTTATAATGATGTTTGTCTTATGGAAATAAACGAAAATTTTTGCTCAATTGGGTTTGTGATTCCTATAAACACCTTTTTTCATAATGTACAAGGTAATTAACAACAAAAACTGACGGAAACATGGGTTAACCAAATTTGATTTGTTTCTTTTAAATGTCCTGCTTTTGCTCTGTCAAATATTTATAAATATGAAACATCTCATATTTTTCAATTTTATTTTTACTTTCTTTACACTGTGCTACTATATGAAAATGTTCATCTATTTTACCAAATTTATGTTTTTCCTCTTTTATATGATTGGTATAGTAAGTCATATAACCATCCATATTCACATAAAATAGCAGCTTATCACAGCATGATACGTAGAGCATTTAATTATATAGAGGATAAAAAACTATTGGAAAATGAAATAAGGATAATAAAATTCATAGCATATAAAAATGGATGTCATGAAAAAGAAATAAATAGAATAACAAGTAAAATTTGAATGATTGTTGGAGGAAGTGCAAAATCCCGGAATCATGGAATAAAGCGGAGGTAATTTCTCTTTTTAAAAAAGGAAAGAGGAATGATTGCAAAAATTACCGTGGTATTAGCTTACTAAATGTGGGCTATAAGATATATTCGAAAATAATTAATAACCGATTAAAGAACATAGCTGAAGCAATACTACAAGAAGAACAAAATGGATTTAGATCTGGCCGCTCATGCTCTGATAACATCTTCTCAGTGAAAAGAATAATAGAGAAAAGAAGAGAATTTAACCTAGAAACTCATATGGCATTTATTGACTTCAAAAAAGCGTTCGATCGAGTAGATAGGAATAGGCTCTGGAAGATTCTGTGGAGGAAAAGTTATCCCATTGATCTAATAAACACAATCAAAAGTTTATATAACGATACGCAAATAGTGATAAATACGGGTAAAAATAGACTAACAGAAATGAAGATTAATCAAGGAGTGAGACAAGGGTGTAGTTTATCACCCACTTTATTTAATATATATATTGACCACATTCTTAGAATTTGGAAAGGTAGAGTTAATCCGGGAATTAGATTAAGTGATGACGACTACCTAAATGTTTTACTATTTGCAGATGATTTATGGATTGTGCAGGAAAATGAAGAAGAACTCCAAAAATCAGTGTACATGCTGAACGAATTGTGCAAGGAATATAATTTTAGAGTTTCCGTAAAGAAATCAAAAATAATGGCGTTCACTGGTAACTATCCTACGAGGTCCAAAATTGTGATCGATAATGATATACTAGAGCAAGTATCACGGTGTAATTATCTAGGTTGTGACCTTAGTTTCATTCAAGAGTTTGATGTAGAAAGGAAAGTTAGGAAATTCCAGGCAATTTGTGGTAATATTAGTAGAACCCTAGGAAATAAAACACGGAAAGAAACCAGACTAAAATTTGATAAAGTGATGGCTGCCCCAGTACTCTTATATGGGAGCGAATCGTGGGTCAGTACAAGACCACAAGAGAGTAAAATACAGGCTGCGGAAATGAGGTTTCTAAGAAGAACGAAGGGTTGTAGCCGGAGAGACCAACTAAGGAACGAGGCTATACGAAGAGAACTGAATATCTACAATCTGAATGAAAAGGTGAAAGAATATAGATCGAAATGGAAAGACCACGTAGAGAGAATGTCAAATGAAAGGGTTCCCCTCAAAGTTTTAAAGTACAGACCGGAAGGGAGGAGAGATGTGGGGAGACCACGCAAGAGATGGGAGTGATTGTTGTAAGAATCATATAAAGACATAATGTAACAAAACAGGAAGATATATATAAAATATATAACTTAAATGTTGTGTAAATACATAGGAAAAGGAAATTGAGTTAAATTTTGCTGTTATGAGTCAGAACAGGCGCAAGCCTAATCCTTGTTTGTAAGAAGAAGAGACAAGTAAAATTAAGAACAAACTGTATTTTAAAAATAATTTAAGAATCACCCTTACAGTAGACATTCAAACAAACCAAAAACCACTCATTTCATTAAAATATAATAAAACTATTACTAATAAGTTATACAAAAAGTTGAATACACTTTATAAAGTCGTATACAGATGTAATAATAAAAAACTACTGTCCACAACTATACTTAAAAAAAAAAAATCTGGTGTGAAACACTCACATAACTTTCTCTTGCCAATGCAAATAATGAACAATACAATCTAACATTAGAAATAAATAAAAAACTAACCTCAAAAACATAACCTAGTTTTAATCATATATGAAAGACGCAAAATGAAAATCAACCTCAGTTTGGCTTAAAAATATGGAAAATCACTCGTTCACGCTAAACTAGGATCTGCAGAGAAAAATTCTCTAAATAAAAGTTGTAGATCTTTTAATTTCCTATAAATTTGATTATATATACTTTTGTCGTAAAATGCATATTAAGGCTGAAATCTTTATAAAACTGAATTTTTCACACGTTTTCATGAGAAAAAAAATAGAAAATCGCTACTTACCACTAAACCAAGCATTATAGAAAAAAATATTTCAAATAAAAGTTGTAGGATTTTAAATTCTCTACAGCTTCTATTATATTACTTTTTTCCGCTAAAATTCATATTAAAGTCGCAATCTTAAAAAAACAATTTTTTTACGAAAAAAAACCTCCCAAGAATTTCAGCAGACATGGCACCTACCCTATCTTGTAGAGCATAAAAAATGTAGTAAATAAGGCGATTTTTAAAAAAAATTGTAGGACCAGTTTTTGAGAAAATCTCAAAAAAGTGAAAAATGACTCGAATAAACTACTACTTCCAGTTGACTGATTTTGATGAAAATGTTCATGTTGGGTCCGGTAGTAGTACCGAACTTAAGTTTCAAGTTCGTACGATGTTCCGTCCTTGAGATAATCTATTCACACATACACAGACCAATCGCTAAAAACATGTTTTTTTGGGTTCAGGGGGTCTGAAAACGTGTAGATCCAGTGAAAACTCAATTTCAAAAAATGACATGAAAACAATACTTTCCTTCCTATATATTCATATAGGCAAGAGAAAGTAATAAAATAAATGAAACACTAAATAATAAAAAGGGTGTGTACAAAATAGATTGTGGTAATGAGGATTTTAAAAAATTTTACATTGGCATGACTATAGTCGTTTGCATGTTCAGTTATGTATCTTATGGGAATAGTCACTGCTATTAGCGCAACTAAAAACATCAATTAAAGGCATCTTAATCGTGTATAAATACATTTTTAAACCTCTGTAGAACACATATTTTTTAAGGTAGAACTGCATTTTAAGTTTTGTTTAACAGAAAAAAATGATATATTGTGTAGAATGTTTAATGAATGTAAGAATTCAAAAAAAAGTGTAAAAACATTTTCTTCTATTAGGGGGGTTAAAATGAATATCTTATCTATTTTACTGCAGACCTACAAATACTGTCTCCACATTCCCTCACCAGACTTTCTAAATACTTCGTGATAAATGTAAACAAATGACCCAATTGGTTATTATAAACCTAAAGTATCTTTCCCAGTACAGATATCGAAAAAAATATTTCACATTTGGAAACCACTTATGAAGTTAAGTAAACCTTGCGATTAGATGGCATTGACTGATCTACTAAGCTGATGTTTGTGTATGTGCTAGTAGCAGTCAGAGCCCCATAAGAAATACACTGTCCTATACTGCTCCATTGTGTCAACTGAACGTGCAAACAACTATAGTCGTAATTTTTAAGTGAGGTATAATGAACATGAAAAAACACTGAAATGTGAGTACATTATATCTAACTATACCAGTCATATAAAACAGGAAAAACATAAATTTAAAATAGCCGAAAGATAAAAGATAAAATGATGTAAAATAGACAAACATTTTAATGTAATAGAACAGTGTAATAAAGAAAATTTAAAAAAAATTGGAAAATATGAGGTGTTCCACATTGATAAATATTTAAAAGAGCAAAAGCAGGACATTTTAAACAAACAAATCAAATTTAAGAATGATGAAGTGATATTGACTGCTGCTGCTATCTGTAGTAAATATGAGAAGAGATAAATTAGAGAAACTTAATTTTAAATCAGTTTTATACAAATGACTGAAGATGTAACATCTACAGATTTTTAAAAAAATTAAGTTTCAATGATATTATTTACTCTGATGATGGTGGATCCATTGAAACATGTGTAAGTGAAAATTAAAGTTAAGGCAGCTTAAAAAATATTAGTGAAATTTATTATATAAAATAGAATTAATTGCAAGCTGCAGGATGCATTTTAAGGATTCATGTTTTGGATGTTCTATAAACCTGGATTCACAGATTCATGACTCTGCTCCAACTGTGTTGTGTCATTTTGAGAGAAATCAGAAAACGGTTCTTTACATTTGAAATTGTCAGGAACAAAGTAAAAAACAATAAATTTCAATTGATAACAATTTTTAATTCATTACAGTCTCTATAACATCAATAGGCTAGTGACGATTGTGAGATTGCTATATAAATTTATTAACAAGTGAAATTTAATTTGCGGTGAGGACGTTTTAATGACACAACATACAAGTACTCCAAAAACATTTGGTTTATTAACCAAGTAGAGGCAGCCAGTGTCAGTTAACCATATGCTTACATAGGTATTGAATTTACAAATATTAGTATATTAATTTATCTATTGTAATTATTCAATAGAATAACATAACAATACTGATAAGTAATTTTCTTTAACATGTTTATTGTAATGACCATTAGATAATTAAAGTATTGATTAACTAAATAATTTATGATACCTCATATTTATAAAAAAATGCTTTAATGGCTGAACTTAATCAGGTTGTGTTTGTCATATTATTTTGAGTCAATGCTAGAAAAATATCACTTATCAAAGTAAAGATTTACTTTTCATTTATTTGCAGTGAGCATGCCGAAAAATATATTTGATCCACCTAAAACATTTTTGCAAGTATTAAATCCTTTAATAAAAGTTACAAGAATTTTGGGTATGACTTCATTAAATTATAAAGATAATATTATAAAGCATTCTCTAATTAGTATTGATAGAATTATTGTAATTGGCTTCATTATTTGTTACTGGACTTGTCTGTTAATGCGTGGAATTGACAAATCTAATATGATTGTTCATTTGCTTATAATAACAATGAGTTGTGACTGTTCTCATTTAATTATACCACTATTCACAGATTTAAAATTACTTAAGATATGTAATAAAGTAAACTCATTTGATGAAACTTGTAAATTATGGTTTAAAAATAGTGTACCACTATCCCAAACCGGATTAAAATCTACGATCATTTTATGTGTCGTCAGTCTTTTAGTTTTCATTACGATAGTTATAGATCATATTGCTACAGGGAATCTCGGTTTTTTCACTGTCGTATCATGGTATATTTTAACTCATTCTATACTGACAGTTGTTTGGTTTGCACTGTTGGCTTATGAAATTTCACGCCGTTTTGAATGGTTGACAAATCAGGTAGTCATTTTAAAAGCTAAATTGAATGACAGTTATGATTACCAACTTCTTACAATAGAAAGAATTCGTTTTTCCCATTCTAAATTACTTAAAATATCTAAAAGATTTCTTGATTGTTTTGGTCTTCGATTGGTAGCTGTATTTATGCACTTATTCTTTTACTTTCTGGTGGATTTCTTTCTTTACTTTTATTATCTGAAAGAAATAAGTCTTGGTTGGATGATGGTAATGAGTCAGAAACTGCTTCTCCTGATTGTTATTGTTTGGACTTCACAAAATTTACTTATAAAGGTAATTATACTTATTAATTAAAATGGTATAAAACTCATTTATTTCATTTTATTTATTTATTTATTTATTTATATAGTATTGTTATCTTAGCCTGGTATGGCTCTAATATTTTTTTATCAAACATCCTATGTAGGATCATCACAGCCACATTATTTAAAATTGAAATATATATTTCTAAACCACCAGGATACGGTAACAGTAAACACTTACCAATGTTTAAAACGCTTTCGTGTATCTTGAGATATAAGAATTTACTATTCCTTATCTGCCATGGTAGGAGTAGGAAGTTTTAAATTTTTTAAAATGACTGAAGATGTGTACAAGATACACAAAAGCACTTAAAAATTGGTAAGTGTTTATTGTTACAGTATTCTGGTGGTTTAGAAATATATATTTCAAATATACAACATATCTGGTGTACCACGAAGAGGTTGCTATTTTTGAATTAATATGCCGGACATATCGCACACTTTACAGTTATAATAAATAGATTTATAAAAAAGTACCTTTGAGTTTCATTTGCTTATGATTAATCAAAACAAAATGGCGGAATAAGAAAATAATATCAAAAATGAACAATAATCTTGTGGATAAAACCATTTCCTACGTATTTACAATAGGATTCAGATAGAAAAAAACAGCTGTTTTTGCCATTCCAAATTGATTCGCATGGCTATTGATGGACATCAGTTCGAATAAAGGTTAATGAAACAAATTGGTTCATTAATAATTTATTACTTTTATATTTCTTTCATTTTATTACAATTGTAAGATTGTAACAAATCACCAATTTGAAATGGTTATGCAAATAGAATTACTTTCTGCCATTTTTTTTTTATTATTCATAAGCGAATGCAACTCGAGGGTACTTTTTTTACATATCTATTTTTTATAACTTTTAAGTTTCCAGTCTACAGAGTGTGCGATACATCCGGCATATTAATTCAAAAATAGCAACCTCTTCCTGGGACACTGGTATATGTACTTATTTTACATAAACAACTTAAAATTTTTATACATTGATCCTAATCTGAGTCTAATTATAAGTAACTATTAACCCTCGAGCAGCACGCTGGGGAGTAGAGTACTCCATTCGCGGTAAATTCGCTTACTTTTGTTGGCTACGAGGGGTAAATCATGCTCCTGTTCCAGTATTTCTTCTACATAGTTTAATACTTACACCAGTTCACTGGAAGTTGTGATTCCATATATTGGTGGTGGGTTTCAGTTGTAGAAGTTATTTATTTTATCAAATATCCTATGTAGGATTATAAACAGCCGTATTATTTAAAATTGAAATATACAATATTTGTAACCACCAGAATACAGTAACAGAAAACACTTACAAATGTTTATAGCGCTTTTGTGTATCTTCTACACATTTCAAATAATACTATTATTTTAATGAATCATACTGAAAAATTATTGAAGAAAAAGCTTAGGACATGTCTACTATAATTAAGCC
This sequence comes from Catonia carolina, assembly GCA_035578175.1. NCBI lineage: Eukaryota > Metazoa > Arthropoda > Insecta > Hemiptera > Achilidae > Catonia > Catonia carolina. Next base: position 7,025,215 of record JAQMRL010000018.1, read on the forward strand.
TAAGGACCTGTCAGGCTGCCTCCATAGCACAGTAGTAGAATGCTAGATTGTGCTGGAATCTTGTAATTCCAATGAACCAAACTTTAAATAAACTAAAAACCAGAAACAAGGTTATTTATACTTGAGCAGCTAAAAGAGAAGAATAGAACCTTTTTTAATCAACAAAACAGCTGGCATGAGTCCAGAAAAATTTAAATCTAGTGTTTCCTTAAAAAAATTATTATAATTTTATTATAGTCATTATATTTTTGGTGTTTTACCTTAATGTTTAGGTCTGTAGTGTGTGTCCCTACAACCTTCTCTCAGCACCTAATTAGTGAAACTCATTTTGCTGAAGTAAAGAGCAATAGTTACCTTTCTTAAGAAAAAAATTCTGTACATTTAGACAGGTTAGTTCTTACTTATTAAAATACTTAAAATTTATTACCAAATTTTTTTAATCCACGTTGTATGCTGGCTGCATTAAACTAACTTTAATTGTTTTCATCTTACTACAGTGTGTTTCAATTGAAAATAAAATAATTTGTACCTTGTATGTGTGGGCAAATCTTATCTGATTAATATTTTACTTTTTTTGTCAGTTTTGCTTTCAAAAATTATCTGATCAATATCAAAGTTAACAAACAAAAGTAAACATTACTTTCTTTAGTGATTATGATTAGAAATATTAAATTTTAAGACAATGTTTTATTAGTTCATAACAAAGAGACCATTTGTTAATGAAAAGTTTTAATATAAATTTTAGAAAAGAATTAAATTCCAGAATATTAAAGCAGTAATAATAATTTTTGTATGTGAATACAAGTATTAAAAGGGAAGTCATTCTTATGGATCTAATATATGTGATTTAGACATGACACAAAAATTACTAAATCCGCCTAAAACTAAAACATTTTTTGATGTACTGTGTCCTTTAATAAAAGTTACAAGAATTTTTGGTATGACATCACTTGATTGTAAAGATAATGTTATAAAACATACCCTGATTAGTACTGATAGAGTAATCGTTCTTTTATTCATTTTTGGTTATTGGGTATATTTGTTGGCCACTGTATTTAAACAAGAAACGTTTTTTGTTCACTTGACTTTTGTGTTTATGGTATTTGATCTGATCCATTTATTTATACCATTGTTCACAGATAAGAAATTACTTAAAATGTGTGATATGATTGATTTATTTGATAAAACTTGTACAGTTTGGTTTAAAAAGCGTATGATGCATTTAAAATCTGGATTGAAATCTGTTTTTCTTCTATGGGTACTTAGTGGTATTGTTTACATAACTTCAAGTATCGACCAAAGTAAATCTGCATACCGAAGTAAATTTTATGCAATCATATATTTTTATCTAACAACTCATTACGTGTTACCTGTTATTTGGTTTGGAGTAATCGCCTATGAAATTTCTCGACGTTTCCATTGGTTGACCAATCGATTAGTTGTAATGAAACCTAAATTGAATGATAATTGTAATTATCACGTTGTATTATTAGAAAGAATTCGTTTATCTCATGCTACATTACTTGATGTATGTAAAGTATTTCTTGATTGTTTTGGTCTTCGTTTGGTGGCTATTTTTACGCATTTCTTCTTTTATTTTTTAACCGATTTTTTTATGTACTTTTACATTTTACAAGAAATAAGTGTAGGTTGGGTGATGCTTCTTGTTCACAAACTATTACTTCTGTTCATTATTGTTTGGGCTTCACAAAATTTACTTTATAAGGTAATAAATATTAATTATTTATCAAAAAAATTTTTAGTTTTAAAATCTCTTGTTTAATGTAGTAATATTACTAGTATGGTTGGATGGTGGTGCCTAGCTTGATAAAAACCAGTAATTAGATTACCTGAATTTGTGTTTATATAATTATCTTCTTTATTCCACTATTATTTCATCGTTATACTTTAAATCTTATTTTCTCAAAGTGAACTCTGGAGGCCTTCAGGGGGTGGTAGAAGATCCACAGAAAATTGGGGTCATTCAGGCTGTCTACCAAGGTGATGGGTTAAAAGAGAAGGCAAAGAATTATATTTTCGTGATATTTAAAACTAAAATTATAAACCTACTATTATGTAGCAATAGTATGAATTCAAAAGAAAACTGATTTACAGTCTTTGTTAAAAGCTAGTTTACTAATGCAAATTTGAACCTTTCTTTGTTCCGTGTAGCAGTCACCAAATGTGTTTTTTGGACAACTATTCGTAATAAATATGTCAAAACAAAAAATATTAGCTGTTATTGTATACAAAGCATTACTATTTAATTATCAAAGAAGACATTACTAAAAAAAATTAACATATTTTAAATTTTGAACATGTATTATAAACAAACCAATTATCTCAGAAATAGAATATGCCATATTTAAAAACAGTAATATTGGTGGCAATTTTAATTGCCATCAATCATTTTCCTATGTCCGCCATCCAGATGTCAGAAACTGCAACAAATGGTTTTCAGATTCATAATCTTAACAAATAGTTAATGGGCTTGGATTGGTTTTGAAGTTCCTGTTTCGACCAGAAATGGCCGAAAACTAAAATTTAAAAAATCAAAGTCGGAATTTGGAAACAAAAATAGTGTCATTCGATTCCTCGTAAAGAGTAGCTTTCTTATGAATGCTAAGTGGGCTTGATCCCATTATGAAGACGGATAAGCCCATGTTAACATGAAATGTAAATTCTTGGGCCAACTCCATTGCTTTAGAAAAATTGCCACCAACCATAAGATGTGCCATCTTATTTTTAACAGGTAGTAAGTTTAAGGGGTGCTAGAAAATGGTTGATTCTCAATGAGGGCTGCGGCCAAAAAAGTTTGAAAATCTATGCTTTAAATAGACACACTGCGCTCTTCATTGGAATTAGTTGACATTGACTAGCAATATTATAGATTCGATAAGTTGACAGAAGACATAATCTAAACTATTTTTGTATATACATTTTATACAAGAATACTTCAAATTATGTTTTATTTATGAAAACAAATGTAAACATGTAGCCTAATTTTTGTTACAAATTAATTTTTTCACTGGTTTTTTGTAAATTTTTGAGTAGTGAAGTACTGGTCCAGTCACAATTAATATATGTGGGACAAACTCGAGGTAATTCAGAATATAATAACAATTAAAACCACTCCAATCATTTGAAGCATCTCAGAGTAATCAGTGTACTTATATAAAAGAATTACCCAACTCAAATTGAAACCACTTCCCTTTTGAAATAAATAATTATAAACTTCTCTATTGAATTGCTGTCTTTGCTGGAAAAGGGGCATGAACAGATCTGAATTCGGACAGGGATATTTTTATATTTTGTTCATATCTGGTTGTTTGCTAGGTACTGTATTAAGTGCCCAACCAACTGAATAATTCAAAGCAACTCTCTGCCATCTGACTCCTGCTATAAATTGATGAGCAGTTTTAAACTTTCGGTTTCAGCGTATTGTTATACAACAGTTAATTATTTTTTTGACAATTCTTATTTCCCATGTTAACAGCATAAAGTACCTCGAACTTTTGCACATTGAAGTTCGGATGCATACAAATTGCATATATTTAGAAATATTTTGATGTGACCTGCAATATATTCCTTTTTGAAGTCTCATGGATAGAATTCACAATAGATCACATCAGGATTTTGTCTGAAACGCTTAGTATACTTACTCAAGAACTTCCATGCAAATGGAAACATGGCTGAATATAAAGACAAATTTTAAAACTCATTTATTTTATTTATAAAATAAGTATTCTGATACTACCTCTCTTTGTATTACAACAGCAGAATACGGGATCTACTCTAAATCTTCTTGTTGTGATATGAAACATAATTTTGTTGTTACATATCAAAGGAAATTTTTTTTTTTAATTTATTTGTTTAAAGTCGCATCAACTGCTTGGTTATTAGCAACTATGATGGAATATGTGACTGTAACTGTGGGATTTGACTTTTTAAAATCCCAGACCCTGGCCGGGAATCAAACCGTGGACCTCAACATGGTAGACTAACACACTAACCGCTACGGAAGCGGCCAAATTTATTTTATTATTATTTTGTTTTGTGAATAATTGCTTAGTATTTAAAATTTTAATATATGAATTGATATTATCTGTAGCGTGAGCTATTATTATAATTAAAAATTCTCTATTAAATTTTTAACCAAATTGTTTGTCTAAAAAAACAAAAAAAATGAGGTAGCTCTTTAAATAAATATGATTAAAAATATTGCCTATTTTAAAAATAACGAAAATCAATGTTATCTATTGTAAACATAAACAAACAATAAAGTAATGAAATTTTGTACTAAATTAAACAACCGTCATACATTTTATCTACATTGCTGGAAAAAAGAAGGTTTCTTTTTTTAATTTAACCAAATATTATAGTGTAGAAACGGATTTTGTAATTTACTTAAAAGGATAGATACATTCACATACTTGAGACATGACTCGTAAATTTAAAACCATGACTTTTTATGATGCGTTAAGTCCTTTAATCAAAGTTACTAGAGGTTTTGGTATGACATCACTCGAATACAGGGATAATGTAGTGAGACACACTCTAATCAGCCCCGATAGAATTGTTATAATCTGTTTTATTATCAGTTATCAGACGTATATGTTAGCCGACGCACTTATCAATGAAGATACTTTTAACATTCACTTGTATTTAATCGTTATTTTTTTTGACCTGGCTTATGTAATTGCACCACTATTTACAGATTTAAAATTACTGAAAATGTGCAATATGGTTAACTTATTTGACAAAAACAGTATTGTATGGTTTAAGAAGCCCATAATACAGTTGAACACCGGATTAAAATCGACTATCGTTTTTTGGGTTACAAGTTTGGTAATTTACACAACTTTTAGTATTGATGTAATTAAAACTTCAAAAGGAGTAAATTTTTTTACAATCATTGCATTTTATCTGATACCTCATTCTCTACTGACAGTGGCCTGGTTTACAGTATCAGCTTATGAAATTTCTCGACGTTTTCATTGGTTGACAAATTTTTTAGTTGTATTAAAACCTAAACTGAATGACAGTTGTGCTGATCATGTAGAGTTATTAGAAAAAATTAGAGTTACCCACTCCAAGCTACTTGATACATGCAAAGTGTTTCTTGATTGTTTTGGTCCACGATTAGTGGTTCTTTTTACCCATTTCTTCTTTTATTTCATGACCGATTTTTTTCTGTATTTTTACATTATAAAAGAACTTAGTTTAGGCTGGGTAATTCTGTTTACTCACAAACTATTGATTATATTTTTAATTGCTTGGTCTTCGCAGAACCTATTCAAAAAGGTAATGATTACTGAAATTATTTCATAATTGTTAATAATCTTTAATTTTTTTATTTGCACATAAAATTCATCTGATTGTTTAACAATAAAAATGCTAATAGAGACGATGAAGGATGGTGAAAATGATTGATGAAAGAATGCCAGACCTGAACAGGATTTGAACGAGGGACACTTGTTTAGAAACCAGTTGCCTAGACCACTACACAATAAGGTTTAAAATGAGCCATAATTGTTCTCACCAAACCTTTTGAATTAGTGTTTTTTCTTTTACTATGTTCCTACTATTCATCATTACTGAAATACATTTACTTACATTCTCGTATTGTATTATAATGGTTTTTAAAAAAGTTATTAAGGCCATGACAGAAAATACTTCCAGCCCTGTTGACTGCAAACTGTACTACCTGCAAACTGGTAGGCCTACACAAAAGTACTAGTTCTGTATCTAAGCCATTATTCATGTCATAAGATTGTTGCAAGCCCTGAATTTTTTTTAAACTGGTATCTTTTTGAACGGTACTTCCAAAAAAAGTAATATTATTTAAGAGATGAATTTAAATACTAGCCAGTGGTTATCAATGTTCTTTGTATTGGGGTTCAATTAACAAACTTTTTCAGGAATGGGCAGCCGGGATCTATACAAGACTATAGATCATCCTCATCTCATAGGGTCATGGGGTTGCTTAATGTTCTAAATTGAACAGACTGCAACACTCACATTAGGGATTAAAAAAAAGTTTTAAGATGAGAATTTTTTATGATAGCTAAGGTGGGTAAACTACTCGGTAATAATTTTAAGTACTTACTCAGTGTTTTATTAGATATGTCTGATTTTAGCTACTGAAACCATTATACTATTTTTATTATAGTTGACAGAAATATTGCAGTTAGTGATAATAGCCACTAAATTTTAAAGGTATGTACAGAGTAGGCTATTCCTTTTTGCCATGGATAATAATCAGTTTTCCCTATTCTGCTAACTGTTGATGGCCAAAATGTTTCAAAGCTGAGAAATACATCACTTTCCCTTACTAATTCACAGTCTGAAATTATTTTGAGATTAATTATAGCTCTATTCTTAAACACTGAAGCCACTTTAATAAAAATAAATAAAACAACTGTAATGAATGGTGACTTCCAATTATTTGTTCAGTAAAAGCATCATCTTATGTATCCCAGTCACTGGACTGCAAAGAGGTTGTGGCACAGCTGACTGCAGAGCCAAAACTGATACCAATACTTCTAAATCACAAATTATTGAGACAACTTCCAAGTGAAAGTCATCAGGGTGTGATTTCTGCTGGTTGTAAATGAATCATCATCATTCTGCTCACATATTTCAGTTTCAAAGAAGTGCAAATGGTATTAATAGTTGCATTAATTTGACTGCAAACATGTTATTACATTTAATTTAAGTCCATAAAATAACTTTCATTTGTTACAGAGCACAGAGATATTAGAAACAGTGGCTTTGATTGAAACTGTACAATTGTCTAATCCATGTCGACTACAGGTAGGTTTAGTAAGACAAGAACATTGTTATAACAAAGGACTCAGTTTTGCAACAGTAGATAATCCTTTTGCAAAACAACCTGTATTTATTATTATTATTGAATACATGGAAATTTTATTTAAAAATCACTAAAAGTTGAATGCAGACTGGACATGAATTGTGTAATTTCCTAATCAATGGCATACCGCTCTAGTATGATTAGTAAAATTCATGTGAAGCACATGAATTAGCCTATATGAAAAAGTAAAACTGATTATTGGTATAACCACGTTCGAGATGGTTGCCTTTTGAAGTTAGCGTACAATAAAATAATTATTTATATCCAGTTTTAAATAAATCTTTATAACGTATCCTGCTGCCTATATTCAATCCTATTGTAAAAATAGTTAATTTTTCACTGACCTTGTAACACCTACTAGGCCTATATCACGTTTACCTTTTCACTTTCTCTTGCCTCTATGAATATGTAGAAAAGAAAGTATTGTTTTCATGTTGATTTTTCACTGGATATACATATTTTCAGATCCCCTGAACCCCAAAGACATTTTTTAGTTATTAGTCTGTATGTGAACAAAATATCTCAAGAATGGAATAGCGAACAAAGATCAAATTTGGAACTTAAATTGGGTACCACAAGGGGATAGTGGGTACCATGAACGTTTTTGGTCAACTGGATGTAATAGTTTATTCAGGCATTTTTTCACTTTTTGCAATTTTCTCAAAAACAGCAAAAAATTTTTTTAATTGCCTTATTTATTCAATTTTCTATGCTCTACATGATAAAGTAAGTGCCATGCTTGCTGAAATTCTTGGGAGCTGAGCTCTCATGGTAAACATTGTTTTTTAAGTTTCAGTCTTATTATGCATTTTAGGGCAAAAGCCCTCTAAAAAAAATCAAAGTTGTTGAAAATTAAACCACCTACAACTTTATTTCTATAATTTTTTTTAAAACTCTTAGTTTATCAATTCAGTAATTTTCTGTATTGCACTCTTTCTGAATAGTGAATGAAACTGAACTGTCACGTGTCACACAGAGGAATGAAAGGTTACAGTATTCAACTCCTTAATGGGGAAACCCGAATATCTTTATTTAAGATCAGTTCAATATAATACACGTTTGTTATTGTAGGCCTAATCAGTGTAATGTTTCCATACGGCTTGACAGATTTTTTAGAAATTTAAATCTAAAGTATTTACAACATATTTTGTTTCCATAAACCTATTGTTTCGTTAAGAATATAATAGCAATGAAGAAGTCCAATCAGAGCAAAATTCCATAAAATGATTAATTTACAAATATAACTACTGTACATAAATTTTGTATCTGATATTAAGCCTACTTTATAGGTATAATGTTCACTTCTATCATGAAGTCATAACCATCCACACAGTTTTTTTTTGTAACCAGGAACTACTTCAAAGTATTTAGCTGAAATTGAACAATTTAAACTGCTAAAAACAAATTATTATATTCTATTTCTACATCTATTAATATGCTAACATAAAGAACTTAAGTAAAACTTGTAACATGAATTATATTTATTGAAATTTAAATATACTGCTGTGATTACAGATTGAATTATTTCAAGCACATATCATGTGTTGTCCATTCAAAGTTACTGCTTATGACATGTTTGAAATTGATTACGGATTCCTGACATCAGTAAGTATGGGGTTACAATACTGTTAGTACATAGAAACAGAAATGTCACAGTACATCTTAAAATAGTACAGGAACATTTTTTTATTATACAGTAGTTGCTTAACATTCAACTTCTTAATTATATTTAAAAATAGTTTTGAATTCTGAAAAATATGTAATAAGGAAATAAGGAAGGTAGTAAGGAAACAGTACAAAACAAGTACCTTTCTTAAACATTCATATTTTTCTAAGGATTTTAAATACTGAAAGTATTTGCTCTGTTTAGACATTAAGAGTTCTGGTACTTAGCAAAAGGCTTGGTAAATACTTTGAGTACTAAAAATCTTTGTTGAAGAAACACATTTTGAATTACGAGAGAAACAATGTTCTTGACCTAAACCCTGACACTGAAGAACTAACCTCTAAAATAATGCATTTTATAACATTTTGCTATCTAGGAAGCACTCTGTTATTACACAAAAACGTGGACCTAATACTTTAAAGTAGAGATTAGCCTTTATCCTCTACGGTAAGAAAATGAAGAAAAGGAGCTCATAATTATAGAAAACAGAAGGCAGTATGCAGTGGTCTCCAGTGACTATCCATGTGAGCAGAGTACATTCATTCTTTTAAGGAAAGCAATTATGACTATTAATATTCAACATGTTCATCGTTTGCCCACTGGACTGTTAATCCACTAGTGAAGAACAGATGTTTGGTTTTTATAATCTACCAAATCCCAGTGATCCATTAAACCCTTTCCACAAGCAATAAGTCAACTCAATGGTTCACTCATTAACGTCAAACACATTCATCTTTGCCCACAAAGACAAAAATTTAAATAAAAGAACTGAATTAAATGCTTAAACCTGTAAAATTGGTGGTTTGCAAGTTAAATAACAACTTTCAGTTTTTAAAACCAAACCACAACAAAATAATAATTAAGCCCTATTGAGAAATAAATGAAACAACATGGGACTTAGTTTTGGAGAGGTTACAAAGAAAATTGAATCCTACTGGAGAAATTATTCGATATTACAAAACAGCTAACACATTTTAGCTCTGCTACTTTTCCTGTGTACACCCAACAAATTTATAAAATGGTGAAGTATGATCAAACATAACTTGTGAGAACTTGGTGAGGAATTTTTAACTTTGCGAAAACTAATGACAAACATGTCAAATTAAATGAGTACGTACTCTCAAAATTAAAATTTTAATATAATATCCAACCAAATAAACTGTTTTTGGACATACTTAATTCTAGATTGAAATTTTTTTTACATAGTTTTAATACTAGTCTATTAAAATTATTGTCTTAAATTGAGATTAAAATTAAGCAGACTAAAACAATAATTTTTTGCATTTATATATTCTTTATTACAATTTAAATAATCAGAACATTTTTTACAGATGCTTTCTATTGTTTTAACTTATATGATCGTACTTATGCAACTGTCTTCACAACTTCTTCATTTCTATAAACGATATTAATATTCAACTGCTGTTCAGGACTGTTTTTAAAATAAAAAAAAACAAAACATGCTACGTCTTAATCAGCCAAAAACTAAGAAATTATAATTTGTACTATGTACTTTTATCATAATGACTGTTTAACTAAACTTTTAATTCCTTGTATAATATTGTAACAATAAATATTTAACCAATAATGCAATCAGTTTGTTTCTGTATAAAGTGTGTATAACCTATTGAATTCCATACCTAACTCTGTAGTGAAAATGAAATAGTGCAAGAACAGGTTAACTAATTTGGATGTACAGTACTTTGCTGGCAAGAACAGGATTCCAGTATACCAATAAAAAGATATTTATTTTGAAATATTACTGGAGAAAAATATCTTTATACAAAAAATTATTTCACACAATAAACAGAAAAATTGAAATGTAAATTTTTCTAAACATTTAACAAATAATCTTAAAATAATTGTTTCTAAATGGTAAAAGATTTTGAATATTGGACAATTAAAAATTTGATTGTAAATATACAAAAAATATTATTAACTTAAAAAGTAACAACTCTTTTGCATTTTTAATTACTTGCTTGTCTCAGGTTTTGATTTTACTAGTGTACAAGGTAGGCGTTAGTTTTCAAGACTACTTTTACTTGTATTAAAAATTCTGTTTTCAGTCTAGTCAATATTTTTACCTAACAGTTTTTGTAAAGACCCCCCAAGGGAAACCCAAATTCTATGGATTATATATCTAAGGGTGAACCTATTATAGAAATCTGTTTATTTGTTTCTGCCTTACAACTACAATCTAAATGTGCTATATTCCTTAAGATCTAAATGAACGTTTATCCTACATCCTCTTCTTTCTGTTATGGGTGACCCATAACTATAACGCTTTTGCCGGAGGGTTTCCCTTGGTGAGTTGTAATGTCTAGTAGTCAATAAAATAACAGTGGTCCAATACATTTGTGCAACTTTAATTACACTATTAAGTCCGGCATTATATAATCAGCTACAGTAGTACCAGCATTATTTTTGTGCCTCGTCTCTCGCAAGTCATCTGTTCATTCAATACTAAAGGACAAGGGGAAATTTCGAGCCCATACATTGTACATTCTAGTCTTTCCTATAGTGCTGCCAGCCCAAGTACGCAATCATTGGAATACATTATGCATACAAACAATAATATAATATTTTTATGAAGGGTATTAGTCATGTACCTTTTAGAACATATTTATTAATTTTCTCAACAGAAAATCAGTTAAAAGGGAATTTTTAAATAAGTCATCCACATGTAGTATAAAAAAAACAATAAAAAATTTATTTAAACCAATAACTGATGTCCATTAACTGCAACACTACACTGTAGAAATATTCAGCACAAAATTTATCAAATTAAAAATACATCATTTCAATTTTATAAAGGAACAGGAAGTAATTTTATTTTCTCCCAAACCAAATCATAGAGTTCCTGATACTCTTGTTTTTGATTAATAAGTACAACAATAGGTCCACGAGATGCAACTCCCAATGCAGTTCCAATATCGCTTCTTGTAGGTACATAACAATATGGTAAATTATTATCCTCACACAAAACTGGAAAATGAATTATGACGTCCACTGGTGTAACATCACCTGCTAAGATAACCAAGCTGAAAACAAAAATTACACCTTCAATTGTTTTGACTACTGAAAGTATACATACAGTATAATATTTCAAATCGTGCATTAACACATTAACCTACAGTACCATACTTTCCAGACGATAAGACACTTTTTCCACAGGAAAATGACCTAAAAATTACCATGCGTCTTATGGTCCAAATGCTAGCTATATTTCATTGTAGAAGCTTTCCATGATAATATTTAATACTACCCTGCTTTAACTCGTTAAATAATGAGGGACTCCAAAACATACAATTATATTATACTGTCTATTTCTTTATTATAGATACCTGAGTTTGGAGCATTCTTTCTTCGCTAATTCAATTTTAATGAACTATACACCAAAATTTAGCTAATTTCAATCTGCATTGTTACATGTCAGTTTCATATTTTCAGCATTTTTAAATATTCCGATATCAGGATGAGAAAAAGAAAAGAGCCAGTTTTTTTGTTGCTGCAATACATTGGATGCATTTAGAGACTTATAACTCTAACACCACTCGACTGATTTATTTGATATTTTACCGGAATATAAACTTGTATGTTTTTATTGTACGTATAAAATTTCAAATCTTTAGCATATTTAAATTTTGACTCATTAGTAAAATTCTAAACCCCTGTTAACTCCGTAACCGATCACTAATTCGGCAATTTCAAAAAATCATTGTATTCAGTAAACAATTGTTTTACAAATTCATTAATATTATGGAACAGCAATTGAACAGTTATTCGGTAGAATTTTTAAAATATTCAAATAATGGTTGATGCTGCGGGGGGTGGAGACCATATTGCCGCGTTGTAACTCGGTAGGCCTACTACCTATTTTTGTTAGCATACCTGGGACCTGTCCTTCCAGCATACATAACAAACATGACAATGCAATATTAATACCCATTCATCATTTACTTACAATAGCCAACTAAACAACTACTGTAGTTGTATGCTATGTCAGAAGGTGACTTAAGCAGGAAGAGAAAAGAACACTACCGATAGACGTGGCAACATGGTTAAGCTTCTTCCATCCCCCCCAGCATCAACCATTAGTTAAATATTTAAAAAAATTCTACCGAATAACTGGTCAATCACTGTTCCATAATATTAATGAATTTTTGTTAATTTTTTATACTGAATACAATGACTTTTTTGAAATTGCTGAATTAATGAGCAGTTACAGAGTTAACAGGGGCTCAGAATTTTACTAATAACTCAAAATTTAAATATGCTACAAATTTGAACTTTGTAGGTACAATAACAACATACAGGTTTATATTCCGGCAAAATATCAAATAAATCGGTCGAGCGGCGTTTGAGTTATTCGCCTCTAAATGTATCCAATGCGTTGTAGCAACAAAAAAAACCAGCTCTTTTTCTCTTCTCATCCTGATATCGGAATATTAATAAACGCTAAAAATATGAAACTGACATGTAACAACGCAGATTGAAATCAGCTAAATTTTGGTGTATATTACTTTAAATTTAACAAACGGTTTTGAAGAAAGAAGGCTCCAAACTCGGGTATCTATAATAAAGAAACTGACAGTAGGATGTACTGTAGTTTTTAAACTGCATCATCTTGAAGATTCTAAGCATACACGGTACTGTAAAAGATGACTAATCATCAGTATTGCATTTTATCTTACCACTGTACAGTAGGAATGTTTAGAATTATTGCTTTTACATTCTTTCTTGGAAAAGTATCACTGCGGCTGTGAAAACATTTCAAGGCTACCATACTTCCGCCGACATAATTCCATCGCCCTTTTTTCTCATTAGTATGATACTATACCGTAGTTCACAAGTCAGCGCTGTGATACATACTATATTTTCTCTGTACCAAACTCAGTCGTTGAGTAGTGATGTTAATGTTTACACAAATTGTACAGACTTTTCTGTATCGATATTACTTACGGTAGTTATCATAGCATTTTAAAATGTGCAGTAAATGTGTTTTGTACTCTTTCGCTTATAAATTAAAAGTGATTTAATATGGAAAAGAGAATGGCAATCGGGCAGCAGAAAGGCAGTTTGGACCTCCTCCAACAAAAAAAAAAAAATGATTCGGGAATGGCGGAAACGTCATGAAAAGATACATTATACATGTGTTTTGGCATGCTGTGCAGATTGTAATATTTCCTTGACTATTTGGATTGCCAAAAAGCAAATAAATACTACTAACTGTAATTTAAGAAACTCACACTGGGAAATGTTTACTTTTGCTTGCCTATATGAATATATGGAAGGAAAGTATTGTTTTTATGTAGATTTTTCGAAATCGAGTTTTCACCGGATCTACACGTTTTCAGACCCCCTTGAACCCCAAAAACATGTTTTTAGGGATTGGTCCGTGTGTGTGTGTGTGTGTGAACAGAATATCTCGAGAACGGAACATCATACGAACTTGAAACTTAAGTTAGATACCACTACAGGACCTGACACGAATATTTTCATCAAACTCAGTCAACCGGAAGTAGTAGTTTATTCGTGTCATTTTTCACTTTTTTGCGATTTTCTCAAAAACTAGTCCTACGATTTTTCTTCAAAATCGCCCGGTTTACTAAATTTTTTATGCTCTACAAGATAGGGTAGGCGCCATGTTTGCTGAAATTCTTAGTGAGGCTGTTTTCACGTAAAAAAAATGTTTTTTTAAGATTGTGGCTTTATTATGCATTTTAGCGCAAAAATTTATACAATAAAAGTTGTAGAGAATTAAAAATTCTACAACTTTTATTTCATACATTTTTTGTATAACGCTTAGTTTAGCGGTAATTAGCAATTTTCTGTTTTTTTTCTCACGAAAACATGTAAAAAATCGATTTTTTTATGATTTCAGCCTTAGTATGCATTTTACAACAAAAGTGTATATATAATAAAATTAATAGGAAATAAAAATATATACAACATTTATTTAGAGAATTTTTCTCTATAGAGCCTAGTTTAGCGTGAAAGAGTGATTTTTCCATATTTTTAAAGCCAAACTGAGGTTGATTTTCATTTTGCATCTTTCACTTATGATTAAAATTAGGTTATGTTTAATGAGGTTCGTTTTTTTTGTTTATTTCTAATACTTTATTACTTATGTTAGGTTTATTGTTAATTATTTGCATTGGCAAGAAAAAGTTGTGAGTGTTTCACACCAGATTTTTTAATTTATGCTGCTGATTAAAAAATTGAGCAAGAATTATTTCAACTATTTGGCTCACTCACCCTGGACACTTTCTAGTCTATAAAAACTTAAACCTCCCCTGATGTTTCCAAACAGTAAAGACAATTTCACAAAATTAATCAAACACAAGCTTACTTATAACTACAAAAAATAATAACATGAATTTTACCCTTTTTCTCCATGTCGAATTCTTCTCTGTACGTCTTTCAGACCAAACCTGAGGCCTCCACCTTGTTTGGTTGTAGTTGCTTTGGCTGTAAATGTAAAAGTACATTAATAGTTTTATAACATTTTTGGCCTATTCATTTATATTATTTATAATAATATATCAACAGTATTTGTAAAATAAAATTTAAAAAATATTTCACACAGATAATGAAAACCTTACCGCGGCCCGTTATATCATCAAAACCTAATTAAATAACATTGCCATTGTTAAACGACACAATTTATTTGTTCACAATAGCGTTAAATTTCTTATTTGTTATTACCCTTTCATCTACATACTATAGCCTGATTTTCGTTAAGGAGAGCATGGGGCAAAACTTGCATCTGCATTATATAGCCTCATATATACTGCAATAGTGCAGTGTGTGTAATCAACAATGGAACAGCATGCCTACAAAATACAATGGGTGTTGTCAATTTTCAACAATACTATGACTGTACATCTAACTTTAGGTCGGAGGGGTATGCAAGGGTCCACGTCAAGAATGTGCATGTGCTGCATGCAGCCTTATGACAAGCCTCAGAGGAATTGCACTAAAATTGAGGTTGCTAGTGGGTTTGACAACAGCAAACTAAAAAATCTCAATCTGAACACTCACACGACTTTCTCTTGCCATGTAAATAATGAACAATACAATTTATCTTTAATTATGAGAAACAATGTAAAATAAAAATCAACCTTCTGTAGAACTAATAACACAAAAAAATCAGTAATTACCACTAAACTAGGCTCTGTAGAGAAAAATGCTTAAGCAAAAAGTTCTTGATATTTTTTAATTTCTTAAAACTTTGATTATAAACACACTTTCCTCATAAAATGCAAACTAAGGCCGCAATCTTAAAAAATCTCATTTTTTACAGATTTTTATGAAAACAAAAACAAAAAATCACTAATTTCCGCTAAACTAAGCGTTGTACAATTTTTTATTTCCCATAATTTTGATGATATACACTTTGCTTGTAATATTCATACTAAGGCCGCAATCTTAAAAAGCCCATTTTTTTCTACGAGAGCATAAAATATGTATTAAATAAGGCGATTTTTTTAAAAAATTTGTATGAGCCATTTTTGATAAAATTGCAAAAGAATGAAAAATTGCACGAATAAACTACAACTAATAAACTACTTCTGGTTGACCAATTTTGATGAAGATGTTCAAAACAAATCCTCTAGTGGTACCTAAAGTTTTAACTTCATATGGTGTTCTGTTCTTGAGATACTTTGTCCACACACATACACACCAATTGCTAAAAAACATGTTTTTGGGTTCAAGGGGTCAGAAAACTGTGAATATCTGGTGAAAAATCGATTTTGATAAATTGACATGAAAACAATACTTTCCTCCCTACATATTCATATAGGGCAAGAGAAAGTAAAAATCTGGTGTGAAACACTCACACGACTTTCTCTTCCCAATGCAAATAATTAACAATATAACCTAACATTAATAATAAAACATTAGAAATAAACAAAAAACTAACCTCAAAAAACATAACCTTATTTTAATCATGAGTGAAGGACTCAATGAAATTCAACCTCAGCTAGGCTTAAAAATATGGAAAATTACTTTCACACTAAACTACTCTGTAGAGGAAAATGCTCTAAATAAAAGTTCTAGATCTTTTAATTTTCTATAAATAATTATTATACTTATTTTTGTCATAAAGTGCATAATAAGGCTGAAATCTTAAAAAAATTAATTTTTTTTACACATTTTCGTGAGAAAAATAAACAGAAAATCGCTAATTACCACTAAACTAAGCATTATACAAAAAAATGTTTGAAATAAAAGTTGTAGCATTTTAAATTCTCTACAACTTTTCTTATATACATGTTTGGGCTAAAATGCATATTAAAGCCGCAATCTTAAAAAAAACACTTTTTTTACGAGAAAACAGTCTCCCCAAGAATTTCAGCAGACATGGCGCCTACCCTATATTGTAGAGCATAAAAAATTTAATAAATTAAGCGATTTAAAAGAAAATCGTAGAAGCTGTTTTTGAGAAAATCGCAAAAAAGTGAAAAATGACATGAATAAACTACTACGTACTTCCAATTGACCAATTTTGATGAAAATGTTCGTGTCGGGTCCTCTAGTGATATCTAACTTAAGCTTTAAGTTTCAAGTTCGTACAATGTTCCACTCTTGAGATATTCTGTTCACACACACACACACACACGCACGCACAGACCAATCTCTAAAAACATGTTTTTTGGGTTCAGGGGGTCTGAAAACGTTTCAGATCCGGTGAAAACTCAATTTTGAAAAATCGACATGAAAACAATACTTTCGTTCCTATATTTATATAGGCAAGAGAAATTAAAAAGCATTAAATATTGTACTAATTAGAATAAATTGCGAAAAGTACGAATTCATTGACTTCTTTTCAATTTTTGATTTTCTTTAATTGATTCAGAAAGGTTTGCAATAGTCGATTCTACAGTTTATAATGCAGAAATTACTTTTTAACAATATGATAAAAGGGACTATACTATTTTTCAAAGCTGATGAGCTCTAAAAGTAGGCACTGCCCCCTACCCACTTCATAACCAGCCAATGACTTGCCAGCAACATTGCCAATACTTGCTCTTGTAGCTCTGTTATATATTTCATCAGTAATTTTTTTACTTTCTCTTGCCTATATGAATATACAGGAAGGAAAGTATTGTTTTCATGTCGATTTTTCGAAATCGAGTTTTCACTGGATCTATACGTTTTCAGACCCCCTGAACCCAAAAAACATGTTTTAGCAATTGGTCTGTGTGTGCGTATACAAAATATCTCAAGAACGGAACATCGTACGGACTTGAAACTTAAGTTACATACCACTACCGGACCTGACACGAACATTTTCACCAAAATCGGTCAACCGGAAGTAGTAATTTATTCGTGTAATTTTTCACTTTTTTGCGATTTTCTCAAAAACTGGTCCTAAGATTTTTTTAAAAATCGCCTCATTTACTAAACTTTTTATTCTCTACAAGATAGGGTAGGCGCCATGTTTGCTGAAATTCTGGGTAAGGCTGTTTTCACGTAAAAACATGTTCTTTTTAAGATTGCAGCTTTAATATGCATTTTAGCGCAAAACGTTATATAATAACAGTTGTAGAGAATGTAAAATTCTACAACTTTTATTTCAAACATTTTTTTGTAAAAGCTTAGTTTAGCGGTAATTAGCGATTTTCTGTTTTTTTCTCACGAAAACGTGTGAAAAATCGATTTTTTTCAGATTTCGGCCTTAGAATGCACTTTACGACAAAAGTATATATAATCATATTTATAGGAAATTAAAAGATCTACAACTTTTGTTTACAGCATTTTTCTCTACAGAGCCTAGTTTAGCGTGAAAGAATGATTTTCCATATTTTGAAGCCAAACAGGTCGATTTTCATTTTGGATCTTTCACTCATGATTAAAATAAGGTTATATTTTTGAGGTTAGTTTTTTGTTTATTTCTAATGTTTTATTACTAATGTTAGGTTATATTGTTTAAATTATTTGCACTGGCAAGAGAAAGTTGTGTGAGTGTTTCACACCAGATTTTTGGTCTTTCAATAACAACCTATGAACATACAACCAGCTGATTATATTTCAAAGTATTGGATGTTAACGCATTTTATAATCGATGTGTTCAGTACGAGATGTAGGACCAGAGTGAACTACTGTGGCTCTTATACGCATGCACGCATAATGTTAGTCAAGCTGATAGATTCGTACAATCTGACAACGCTGGTAAAAGTTCTGATTGGTCTAAAGTCATGAAACAGCAGAGCTTATCAACTGTGAAGAGCATAATAATGCTTACTGGTTATGCATACAAAGAGGTGAAATCCAGGTTAACTGTGATTGGAATTAATCTATTGCAAAGCTGAGATATTTTGCACAGGGAAAAGATTATAGGTTTGTATGTTAACTTATAAATGATTAGATGATAAATAGACAGTTTAAATAGTTTAAGATAGTTTCACCGCATTACAATGTATAAAAACGACTATCGCAAACTTTTAGAGAAATTTTAAATATACCAAATATGTCTATTTCATATAATGAATTAATATAATAATTTCACTAACCTCCTTTTTAAACTGCGTCACCTTTATTGTAATTTCTACTTACACGTGTTTCGGTGGATCCACCATCATCAGAGTAAATGAAAAATTGAAACTAAAATTTTTTTCACATTTATTTAAAATTTACAGAAGATGGTACATCTTCAGTCACTTGTATAATACCAAATATGATAGAGAATTCATATTTAACCCTGGATTTATTTAATGTTCCCATTGATAACTACCTTAAATTACTGAAAAGATGCTGGTTATTTGCTGTAAAGCTTATTGTAAATCAGATTAACTGAGGTAAATACAAAGTTATGCGATTCCTCTCTGATTACATTAATATATTTTTAATTACTCTATGGGTTTCCAATAGTATTTTTAATGTGCGGAAATTACAAACCAGTTTAATAATCATTTAACCGTTTATAACTGCATAAATCAATAACCTATTCACTCAGTAAAATAACTCCTAATTCTGTACAGATAAGCAATCAGAAGCGTAAATTGTAGATGAAGTACATAAAGAAAAGCTGGTTAAATAAAAAGTAGCCTAAATTTTAAGCAAAACACTGTAAATTGGTAATAAAAAGGTAACTGTTTAATGGGAAATGAATGTATTTATTCACAGGCTTGGGTAAAAGAAACTTGCAATAATGTCTTATCAAAATAGATGTGTTTTGAAACATACTAGTGTTGTTTAAATTCGACTAGGTTAAACTTTTTGGGAGTCAAAGAGTTTAAATTCCAGCGTATACATAAATTAGCGCCAGTTTAAGCATATTTTTTCATTTACGCATGAATCAACACGAGTCTTTTAGTTGAACAATTCACTTTTACAATCTCAGACACAAAGCTCCCTGCATACAATTTTCTGTCATTCTGATAAAGTAAATATATTAATACAAATTCTTAACAAATGTCTCAATGCAAACAAATCTGTCATTTTCTAAATAGTCTACATTACATACGTAAGTAAATTACCTTTCTTTATCAATTTTAGTATCTTTTTGTAAAGCTTTTTTGGTGCCAACGGTTGTGATATCGGAGTGACAAATTTCAATTTTTCCTCATATCCCAGTTTATCCAGATCAAATTCATATGTTTCATCGTCTGGGTCCCGTGGTTCTTCCTTGATTTCGATTTCCATCGTAGTTCACAGATACCTATGCTAATAACTTGTAAATAAAAAAGTTAGAAAACATCAACACAATGTACTTTCCTAACCTCAAACTAGCCTCAATGCATGTGGGGTCACTTTGTACTTAACAGGAACTACGGAAACGGATCGAGAGTCTACTAACAACGCTAACAACCACCGTAACAAAAACAACAAAATGTATCCCTTTCAGATTAAAGACCACCAATGTATCCAATCAAACAACCATAGATACAGATAACTCTAGATAGTTTACAAGTTAGGGCCTAATAAGCATACAAATTATTGGTATTTATAGTTTAGTTGAGTTTGTTTCGTACTTGATTAAAAGTAGATGAATGAAATTGTTACGCGCAAAATGTAAAAAATACTAAAAGCGTTTACCGAAAAAACACATTCGAATACTATTACAGATTTCGCTTAAGTTGGCTATACTATATAACTCTATAATAATTATATACTCTGTATTATATATTATTATATTACTCAAAATTTTGTGCATGACTTCTGAAATATCCGTCCGTGAATGTGGCCTTTTAAGTTTCATACACACAACTTAATTTTTTTGTACAAGTTTTGGTTGTTTATTCTGTCTTATAATTTTTATTATTAGATTAGTGCTTTAAGTGAACTATATGGAGACAACATTGCCTATAGTTGCCTAGTATTACAATTTGCTCACGTTATTACGCTATCTGTCTCTTTCTAACAAATCTTTCTCACTCACTCTCAGTAAACCGCCTCGTGCATGCTCAAATCATCGCAAGACAAACCTTACATCGAAATCGTATGTGTTAGACAGAGAGCGTTCAATATTACACGGACTGACTCTCTCGCACAATTTTACCAATTTTGGCCGCGCATTATAACAGTCCAAACACACTTAGTTTTTATTAGTGTCTGAAGCATAGGCTAACATTGCTTAATTATGAGAATATCTAAATAAATTAAGTAGTTGAAATTAAAAAGTTTCATGGTTTTAAACACTTTTAGATTTTCTCTTAATAATTATATTTCCTTCATGTCTATACTTCGCCGGCCGCATTGGCGTAGTTGGTAACGTACTCGCCTCTCATCATGCGGTCTTGGGTTCGAATCCCATTCAGGCACGGCATATTTTCATACGTTGCAAAAATCATTTCATCCTTCACCGTCAGCAATAGCAGTAATTGCAATACTAAGTCTATACTTATACAGATTTGTTTAATTGTTCACAAATGATTGAAATGATAAAATAACATTATGTTTATGATAATGTCGATATATTTAATCTTATAATAATACGTATTTCTTGATGTGGTGGCCTGGTGGCACTGTCCACTAGCACTTTTTGCGCGTAAATATTCACATATTTTACAGGTTATGAAAACTACTGTACATTAGGTTATGGTTGTGATCAATAGGATTTAATAAGTATTTACATATTTTACAGGTTACCATGAACATTAGGTTACCTGCATTCAACGATTAACCATCAGCGAAATTATGTAGATCCACTAACAGGAGCCAATACAGAAGCAATTGAGAGATCGTGGTTGGACGCAAAAATACATTAATAAACAAAAAAAATCTGGTGTGATACACTCACACAACTTTCTCTTGCCAATGCAAATAATTAACAATAAACCTAACATTAGTATTAAAACATTAGAAATGAAAAAAACTAACCTCAAAAACATAACCTTATTTTAATCATGAGTGAATGACGCAAAATGACAATCGAACTCAGTTTGGCTTAAAAATACGGAAAATCACGCTTTCACGCTAAACTAGGCTCTGTAGAGAAAAATGCTCTAAACAAAAGTTGTAGATCTTTTAATTTTCTATAACTTTTATTATATACACTTTTGTCGTAAAATGCATACTAAGACCGAAATGTTAAAAAAATCGATTTTTCTCACGTTTTCGTGAGAAAAAAAACAGAAAATCGCAAATTACCGCTAAACTAAGCGTTATACAAAAAAATGTTTGAAACAGAAGTTGTAGGTTTTTAAATTCTCTACAACTTTTATTATATAAGTTTTTGCGCTAAAATTTATATTAAAGCCGTAATCTTAAAAAAACAACGTTTTTACGTGAAAACAGCCTCACCGAGAATTTCAGCAAACATGGCGCCTACCCTATCTTGTAGAGAATAAAAAATTGAGTAAAATAGGCGATTTTAAAAAAAATCGTAGGACCAGTTTTTGAGAGAATCGCAAAAAACTGAAAAATTATACGAATAAACTACTACTTCCGGTTGACCGATTTTGATGAAAATGTTCGTGTCGCGTCCGGTAGTGGTATGTAACTTAAGTTTCAAGTTTCAAGTTTGTACGATGTTCCGTTCTTGAGATATTCTGTTCACACACAGACCAATCGCTAAAAACATGTTTTTTGGGTTCAGGGGGTCTGAAAACGTATAGATCCGGTGAAAACTCGATTTCGAAAAATCGACATGAAAACAATACTTTCCTTCCTATATATTCATATAGGCAAGAGAAAGTAAAATCTGGTTTGAAACACACACAACTTTCTCTTGCCAATGCAAACAATTAACAATAAATTTGACATTTAAAGTTAGTAATAATAATAATAATAATAATTAATTTAGTAATAAAACATTAGAAGTAAACAAAAAAACTAACCTCAATAAACATAACCTAATTTTAATCATGAGTGAAAGACGCAAAATGAAAATCAACCTCAGTTTGGCTTAAAAATACAGAAAATCACTCTTTCACACTAAACTACTCTCTGTAGAAAAAAATGCTCTAAATAAAAGTTGTAGATCTTTTAAT
Organism: Catonia carolina; assembly: GCA_035578175.1. Taxonomy (NCBI): domain Eukaryota; kingdom Metazoa; phylum Arthropoda; class Insecta; order Hemiptera; family Achilidae; genus Catonia; species Catonia carolina. The sequence goes on from JAQMRL010000018.1 coordinate 7,048,196, forward strand.
TTTCTATAAATTTGATTATATACACTTTTGTCATAAAATGCATACTAAGGCCGAAATCTTTTAAAAAAATCGATGTTTCACACGTTTTCGTGTGAAAAAACAGAAAATCGCTAATTACTGCTAAACTAAGCGTTATACAAAAAAGGTTTGAAATAAAAGTTGTAGGATTTTAAATTCTCTACATTTTTTAATATATCAATTTTTGCGCTAGAATACATATTAAAGCCGTAATCTTAAAAACACTTTTTTTACGTAAAAACAGCCTCACCAAGAATTTCAGCAAACATGGCACCTACCCTATCTTGTAGAGAATAAAAAATTGAGTAAACCAGGCGATTTTTTAAAAATTCGTAGGACCAGTTTTTGGGAAATTAGCAAAAAAGTGAAAAATTATTCGAATAAACTACTACTTCCGATTGACAGATTTTGATGAAAATGTTCGTGTCGGGTCCGGTAGTGGTATGTAACATAAGTTTCAAGTTCGTACGATGTTCCGTTCTTGAGATATTTTGTATATATACACGCAGAGACCAATCGGTAAAAACATGTTTTTTGGGTTCAGGGGGTCTGAAAACGTGTAGATCCGGTGAAAACTCGATTTCGAAAAATCGACATGAAAACAATACTAGCCTTCCTATGTATTCATATAGGCAAGAGAAAGTAAAAATCTGGTGTGAAACACCCACACAACTTTCACTTGCCAATGCAAATAAATAACAATAACCCTAACATTAGAAATAAATAAAAAACTAACCTCAATAACATAACCTAATTTTAATCATGAGTGAAAGACGCAAAATGAAAATCAATCTGTTTGGCTTTAAAGTACGGAAAACCACTCTTTCACGCTAAACTAGGTTCTGTAGAGAAAAATGCTCTAAATAAAAGTTGTAGATCTTTAAATTTCCTATAAATTTTATTAAGTACACTTTTGTCGTAAATACACTAGGGCCGAAATCTTAAAAAATCGATTTTTCACACATTTTCGTGAGAAAAAAAACAGAAAATTACCAATTACCTCTAAACTAAGCGTTATTCAAAAAAATGTTGGAAATAAAAATAGTGCATTTTTAATACTCTACAACTTTTATTATAAACATTTTTGTGCTAAAATGCATATTAAAGCAGCAATCTTTAAAAAAAAGCAATTTTTTTACGTGAAAACAGCCTCACCAAGAATTTCAGCAAACAGGACGCCTACCCTATCTTTTAGAGCATAAAAATTTTAGTAGCTGACGCAATTTTATAAAAAATCGTAGGACCAGTTTTTGAGAAAATCACAAAAAAGTGAAAAATTACACGAATAAACTACTACTTCTGGTTGACCGATTTTGATGAAAATTTTCGTGTTGGGTCCGGTAGTGGTATGTAACTTAAGTTTCAAGTTCGTATGATGTTCCGTTCTTGAGATATTCTGTTCACACACACACAGACCAATCGCTAAAAACATGTTTTTTTTGTTCAGGGGTCTGAAAACGTGTAGATCCGGTGAAAACTCGATTTTGAAAAATCGACATGAAAACAGTACTTTCCTTCCTATATATTCATATAGGCCAGCGGTTCCCAACCTTTTTTTCTCCCGTACCCCTTGGTGAATCTTTAACTAAAATTGTACCCCCAAAAATGTAACATTACTGTAACTACAATACTTCACTAAGTAGGGGCTATTTAATCACTAGCTAATCTTTAATCAATTTGCATATTTTCATGTGTTTTATTTATTTCCAAATATTTTGCATAATGTAAATCTATTTTTTTATAATTATAATCTGAACAAAGTACATTTGCCTCAGTGTTTGTTTTCTTATAATTAAATTTGAATTTGTTTGCTATTGACTTTATTTACATCAATTTTCTCAGAATTAAATTCTCTACAAGTGTTGTTCATGGATTTTATGCATTTGTTAGCCATTTAATGGAATTATAGCGCCTCGAACGTAAAAAACGTGTTTTTTGACAGTACATTTTTGTGTTTTAAGCAAGTTATTTTACAAACTAAGGGACTTAAAGTTCTGGGACCTAGTTTAATCAATTTTTCAAGTCAAAATTCATATGAAACAATCAAATTTTTGTCTTAATTACCGTTCTAATTGGTTCAATCCGGTTTCATTTAATCCTCGGAGTGGAAATCTGGGTGAAATCTTTAGCTAGACTTATCTCGCTAACGAAGCATTTCCAGACATATGCTTATATGAACTTTTTGTCTTGTTTTTAGGTCTACAATTGCCTGTTAAAATGTTTTCTTTCCTCCCGGTCCATCCTGTATATATGTACACCAACGATTTGAAGCTATGAGCCAGATCATCTACCTCTGAAAACTGTGAGGTTCTTCTAAATATTCATAAGATACACAAGTGGTCAGAGGACAACAAACTACAGCTGAACATGTCAAAAACCTGTGTAGCAACATTTTCTAGTAAGACCATCAGTTATGTACATCAGTAACACCTAAGCGGCTAGTTGATTGCAAGAAGAAACAGGCCGTGGACCTAGGAGTACAGCTTGACTCCAAGCTTCTACTTAGAGAACACACGACAGCGATTGTGGGTACAGCCTGAAGACGCTTAGACTAGTTGTGTGGGTTGGCAGGGACTTTGTGCTGGATCACAAGTCTCTGGTTTGTCCCATACTAGAATACTGTGCTTCGGTTAGGAACCGTCGAAAAGAAATCACCAGAAAAGAAATAGATGATGTTGAGAAAAGATTAATGAACATTCTGGAGTTTAGGACCAGGCTGAATTTCAGTGCATACGAAAATGCACTTAATCACTTTGGGCTACAGAAGTTGAGTGTTCAACGAATGATCTAAGAGATATATGTACGACATCACACACATGAACATCAATGTTCAGGCTATCTTAAGGGTACCATATGCCTCGGTTAGAAACCACAGACTACTAGATCATCTAGTCAGGTGTTGACAATAGCAGACTATCTCTGACTTGCTGATACATTAAGGCTGTAGATTACATTAAATGAAAGGATTGACAGCTTTGAAAAGCAAAGTAACCTCAGGAGGATATTAAGTGAATGTTTCATGTGAATATATGTTTAATGTTCTGCGTTGTACAAATATATTTTTGTTTATTTATGTTTAAGAGTCTATGAAGGGTAACAAAAAGTTGTAGAAATATTGAGAGAGAAACTCTATTTTAAATAATATAATCATGTACAGCATAGAAAGACAGATTGCCATTCAGTTGTACCACCTCTGCATATCTTGCACCAGTTATAGTACCAGGAGAAGATGGATGGTTGTAGAGGAATGTGACCATCAAGAAGAAAATAAAAAAATATTACTAGTTCTAAATTTATTTAGATGTAAAAAGTTAAACAGATGTATGTAAATTTTTTTAAATCTTGTGTTTATTTTATAAATAATTAATGATTACATCACATTAATTCATTCACTTTATTTATTATATAATTTAATGCATTCTATAATAAATATACTATATTTTACATTGTGTTTGTTATGAATTTCAAAAGTTGAAAGAGATGTATAAATATTTATTAAAAACGTATTTATTCATATAATAAAATTATGTACAAATATTTATTAAAAATAAACAGTAAAGGTTATTCACTAAAGACATGACATATTTTTTTATCAGTATAACGAATAATTATTACTGTTAATGACAAGATTTTTATAAAATATTAATTTTTAATCTATCAAAGTATTCTTAAATAAAAACTTTATTTAAGAAAATAAAGTTTTACTAAGCAGGAGAATAATGTAGCAGATTATAAAACCATGATGTCAATGAATCAGACTGTACTCTTGTAAATTACTTTTAATGATAAATTCAAGATTCTCAGCAAATAGTATTATACCCAGCTAATTAATTAGAAAATAAATGCGATTGTAAAGGAACTATCTTCATGTTTATTAAAAGTGAGTCAAACCGTTTCTTTATCCCAATAAAAGTATCTAAATAAATTAACTACAGAAAAAAAATCATTAAAATACAGTATTAAAATTTAAGATATTCGATTCTACAAATATTCAACAAAAAATATAGTATTAAATCAATAATTTTGGACACAAATATGTTGCTATAAAACTAAACTACACTGAAGCTAAAGCACCTCTGGCGTACAGAGATCATCAGAGAAAGTCACGCTGCTCTTTGCTCTGACAAAATTGTAAATTTAACGAGTTATTACTAAAAAACAGTTTGAAGTCTTTGGTAATATAAAATCAACAAATGATCTACAAGACTAAATAAATCTCTAAGAGATTCAACATTTAAAATTAAGAGTGAATAAGTAAAAACCAACAAAGTTTATAAGTGCATTGAGAAGTGTTGACCATTATACATCAAACTTTGATATTTTATAAAACTGGTTCCAACTACAATACAGTACTAGCTGAGATAAATATTTTCTAATTATTTATCATATTCAATATAAACTTTGTTAATCATCTTTCCTGAATTAAATACATAAATTTACAGTCAGTTCATTCCATTAAATTCAAACATATCTTAGAGATTGTCAATCGATTTTTTTTTTTTGAGATAGTCGTTTGTTTCTTCCTTAAGAATTTTTGTCATTTTGTAATATTTTCTTTTGAGTATTTTTTATTTCAATTAAAATCAGTACAACAAAAAATAATATAAATATTGTGCAATTATAAAATAACCCAGATTTTAATTTTATTTTATTAAAAATACTTTTGTTAACACAGTTTATATATAACCTTAATTCATAAAATTTTCTTTTGTTTTCTTTATTAAAAATTTGATAATTATTTATCTTAACAGTTTATAATATTGGACATATAAATATCAATTTCTTCAAAAAATACCTAAATAGGCTTACTTAGGCCTTATTTTACATTGTAGCTTTTATTACCATTCTACACCCTGCCTGTTATGGGCAAACATACAGATTATAAAATTGAAAAGTATACTTGATTGAAACAAAATCGACATCAATGCACATGATTTCATGACATGAAGAAATTATTAGGAACGTAACCCTTACCCACAGGTACTGGGAGTCACGTATACTATATCAGCCTTTATTACAGACAACAAAATGAAATTAAATATTCAACAGGAGTTTACATTGTTGAATAACTAACTAATATTTTACACGACTAATTTTAACTAAATACTACAATCCATATATTTATATAATATGTACATTAATTCTGACAAAATTTATAAATGGCTTATTTTAAACTTTAATTTAAGGCAACACACTGTAAAATTATACACAAACATAATTACATTTAACATAAAAAACACAGTGGAGAAAAGTCATAGGCATGCACTTATAAACTAAAAAATATTCTTTATCATTCATTAAAAGATGTGTACGATTCAAGCAATGATAATAATAGTAAATCGACACATTATTACCGATTTAAACGTGATACTGAGATTTATAAGTCACCAAATTTATTGGTGATAATTTTTTAAATTGTCAACTATAATTTTGTCTGTTCGTCACGCCCAGATGTTAGAAACTACAAGAGATATCAACAAACAGTATTCAAATTCGTAATCTATAAAAAAAGTTAGTGGGCCTAAATTGGATTTGAAGTTCAGGTTTTGACGGGAAGTGACCTAAAACTGGAGGTCAAGAAATCAAAGTCAGAATTTGGAAACAAAAATTGTGTCATTCAATTCCTCTTAAAGAGTACATAAAGAAATCACTAATGGTTTTTGCCAAAAATCAAAGGTAAGCATTTTATAAAATTGCCACCGGCCATGAGATGTCATCTCATGAAAGGGATTTTTTATTTATTTCAGTATTGATCTAGTTGATCGGCGAGGAGGTTCAGAATTTAATAATGAAACATCATTTTGCAATGTTTCATTCATTTTAGATATTATTCGTTCTGATCTACGCGGTGTAAATCCAGGTCCAGGTGTTTCAATTCGGCGGCTAAATCGGGGTCCAGGTGTAGCATTTTTGCGACGCTTCTTCAATGGAACTTTATCTGGAACTAACAAAATAATTCATTCAATAACAAACAACAGCTACTATAATTTGTCAATGCAATGCATATTTATGTGAATGGTACAGAAAATGTTTTATTGTAAGGAAACATTACACTATTTAACCCCTCTCCGACAGTTGGCCACATGTGTGCCACTTGCGTAGACTATATTTCAAATCAGTTTATCTCCATCATCACGTTAGTTATGGGTATGCCACAGTAGGCTTACTATACTTTGTTTAGAAAAAAAAGATTTACCTCTTGTTTTATTTTCAATTTTGTAAGTCTAATAATAACGAAATGACAAGCAGGAGAAGATTGCATACAAATCTTTTACTTGGTTAGTTAGAAGGTTATTCAGAACTACCAGTAATGAAAAAATAACAAACATATTCCCTTCAAATGTAAAAAAAATCCCTTATCGATACATTCATTCTGTAAACCGATACACATTCCTGTGTTAAGGGAAATTTTAGTTTCCAAACTGTAATAATTTCTCCCGAATATGTACAATGACTCAAGTAGAATGATTATCTCTAAACAAATTATAACCCTGATTTATAATAGTGAAGCGGAATAGTTTGAAGCCAAAACTTATGGGATCGGCTTTTTTGAAATCGTAGCCTCTCTTTGTACTTTCCGATATATTAGGCCTAACACAAACATACACTTCCTCTAAAATACACTGACATTTTAAAAGACGTTTTGTTTTTGTAAACACATTTTGCTTCCGTTGCAGTAGCTGTAGATTGTTATAATATTTTATTTTTTATTTTCTCTACTTTGTTCAACGTAACCTGTGTTGTATTTAGAATCATTTTATTTATTACTTTGGCTAATATGAAAAATCTAAGGGAGGGATAATTTTATAATAGTCAAACGCAAAAAAACGTACATTGAAGTTCTCACACTCCAGTAGCATCCCACTCACACAACGGGCCTGTTACGCCAATTTTCCAAAGCAGAAACCGAGTGTGTATTAAATTTTGTTTCGGTCGCATGATGTACCAAACTTTTTGTCACATCGTGCTTTCAAATTAAGTGTTACTAAAATAATATTCTAAAAATCCCTAGTTAAGTAGATAAATAAATGTCTAAGTACCATTTTTCTGAAATTTTGGCCAGAAAAAGATTAATTAATACCTAATAGTAATCATTAAAACTTAATGTACTTATTGCAGTTTTTCCTTGAAAACAGATTTCTTTTGGGGAAGCTTTTGAGGTCACTACTGTGAATAGGTGAAAAATGAGGTCCACTGAAAATCATATATGAATGCAAGGGAACCAAAACATAAAATCATAAATATTTTCGTTATCTCTGCATCTTTAATGTACAATGTACAGAAATGTATGTTGTTATGATTTATCTTAATTATTCTACACGCATGGTGCGTATATAAAGACTGGGCCACAATAAGCAAGCCATATTAAGAGGGTAAATGAATACCTAATATTAATCTTTAAAACAAAACTATTAATGCACTTATTGCAGTTTTTCAACCCAAGTATCTAGGTGCATTGTTTGTTTAAAATACGACATACGAGATGTGGCTATTAAATAATGAGACTGACGTAAAAAGTTTAATTTTATACATAATCCATATTGTCACCTTCAATATACACTCCTTTTCTATCCCTACAACGCTCCATGAAAATTTTCCATTGTTGGAAACAGTGTTGGAAGTCATCTTCTGTCAGCTCCTTTAGGACACGTGTCGCTTTCACTTTTACAGCTTACACAGACTCAAATCTTGTCCCTTTTACATTGTCACCTTAGGAACAGGTAGAAGTCACATGATGCAAGATCTGGTGAATAAGGTGAGTGTTCTAACACTGAGATGCTGTACTTGGCTAGGAACCTCTTGACTGATAACGCGGAATGAGCTGGCGCATTGTCTTGGTGGAGAACCCATGATTTGTCCTTCCACATTTAGGAGGGTTTTTTCCTTACTCTTTGACATAGTTTAGAAAGTACCTCAAGGTAGTAATATTGATTAATTGTTTGACCTTCAGGAAGGTACCTCCAGTTCCTTCAAGTGTACCTCTAGTGAAGGTACACAATCCCATGGATATAAAAAAAAACAATCATCATTGCTTTAAATTTTGACTTGCTCATTCGAGCTTTTTTGGCTCTCGGTGAACTTGATCTCTTCCAGTGCATGTATTGGCGCTACATTTCCAGATCATAAGTAAAAAACCATGTTTCATCACATGTTATTATCATTTCCAAAAAATTTGGGTCATTTTCAATCGCGTACAAAGTGTCAGTGCAAACATTTTTGCGAGCTTCTTTTGGTTCAAATGTTAGAATTTTAGCACACACTTTTCGCATGTTAAAATTGTCATGTAAAATTTGCCGTACACATTCTTTATCAATGCCTACACAATTGTTCAATTGTACTTTGTAATTAAAGTTGTAAATTGTACAATTTAGTTTCAACAATTGCGCGAATACTTAATCGACGGTTAGACCGAATCAAATTACCGACTTTTTCAACATTTTCATCTGTTTTTGACATTGAAGAGCAACCTGGCCGCAAATCATCTTCAACGTGTTCTCTGCCATCTTTAAAACGCGTAAACCATTCAAAAACACGTGCCCGCGATAAACACTCACTGCCATACACTTCTTTCAGTAAATTATAAATTTCAGTAGCAGTTTTTCCAAGTTTACAGTGAAATTTCACGAAAATTCGTTGCTCTACATTACACTAACCATTTTATCCGGCAAAACAATAAAGCGAATGTAGGCTCTGACTAAACGGTGTTGTTTACAGAAGCGAGACTAGCTGCATACTAAAGAGAATTGACACTAAACAGCTGTTGATTAATGGCAGTTGGCGCATGCCTCCTTGATCCGCAGCAGCGTCAGTCTCGTTATTTAATAGCCATACCTCGTACATATATAATAGCGTAATGATGCTCCATTTACAAGCTTGAACCATTGACAGTCAAATGTTTACAATGACCACCTTATTGTTAGATTACACTGACTTGTAAATCAGAAAGATCCTGGGTTCAAATCATACACAAGTTAGGAAAATTTATACATGTTAAAAACCTCAGGTTCTGTTCTGTATATATATGCAGTCATTTATGGACAAACTGTTCATTAAAAAAAGCAAAATTTTAATATGTTTAACAGCCTGATCATAAGCAGCTACTGTAGGTTACCAAACACAGGACCTTCTGTTCTGTAGTCTAGCATGCTAACCACTATGCCACAGAGGCTGCATACTGATTACATTTTATTTAAAATATTTGATAAGCAACATGTTCAACCCATACAAAACAAATTTAATAATGACAAAATATGAACTTACACAGGAAAACTTAAGAAAAACCCTTTAATTTTCAATCAATCAAGGGTCTGCGATAATATTACGAGAATATATTCCATTTGGTAGGACTTTTAACTCAATATGCAGAATACCCCACCGGGTTGGTCTAAAGGTAAAGTCGTCAATAAAATCAGCTGTTTAACAGCTGATTTTCGGAGACGAAGGTTCCTGGTTCAAATCCTAGTAAAGGTAGTTACTTTTATACGGATTTGAATGCTAGACAGTGGTTACCAACGTACTTTGATGGTTGGAGTTCAATTAACCATACTCTCTCAGGAATGGTCGGCCTGAGTCTGTACAAGACTACACCTTATTGACATGTCATACATATCATCCTCATTTCATTGGGTCATGGGGTTGCTTATTGCTCTGAATTTAACAGATTGCAACGTGCACATACTAGGAATTAAACACATACTAGGGAAAAAATGCAGAATAGCAATTTAGTGGATGTGTTGATTCATTAACATGTTGAGCGCTGGGAATGCATAAATGCATCCAATGAAAACAATTCCACCAGACTATGGACACGTCCCATTAAGATGTTATTTTATGACTATTCTTCAGCCAGCAGGCAGCTTAAATCAGTTATTGTTTAACTTGCAGTCCCTCAATAGGACTACAGTGCCTAAGATACTGCAGGACTGAGTCCTGCAGTATCTTAGCACATAATTTTTATAGTGTCATAAGTGTGCTACATTTGAATGTCTGATTTTAACTCGTAAACTTTTAATTATTATTCTGTTAATTTTACATTACTTCCTGCGAGTTTTTACGCTGAGTAAATAAGAACAGCAAGAAATTGTTTTTGTACTATATGTACAAAGGAACCTTAGTTGTATTTTTGTGTCTTAAGAGGTATTTTTAAAATAATTGAAATAAAATATTTTACACTGTATTTTTTCTGCTTAATAGTCAAAAATCCTTTTGAACATAAATATAAGCAGTGTTATATTATTAATCCAGAACAATAAAGGAACAAGAAAAATTTTGATTAAAAATCTAAGTATCATAATTATTTTAATCTTAATAAAGAAATTTAAATTATTTGTTTTATATTATTATATTTAAAGCTGCATTAACAGCTTTGTTATTAGCGACTACTCTGGGTTTTAATTTGCAATAATTTTCAGACCCTAGCTGGGAATCAAATGCGGGACCTCCATGTTGTAGGCTAGTGCACTAAAATTTTTGAAAAATTAAGTAATATGAAAAAAGCATTATGACACAACTGTGGACGTATCAGTGCTTCTGACCGAATTTGTATTGTACTGGTTCCAGTATACAGCCAAACATTGTGTTTTACCTAATCTGTACTACTATATAAAATGTTCTGTTGTGATAGCTATTTCTGGAGTTGTACTGACCTAATTTTAATGATTTTGGTGTCATTTGAAAGCTATTGTCATATAGATATACTGAAAATTCCCAAATATTTTTTTATCAGAAAATCCTCCCGAAAAATAAAAAAATTAGGTATCTCCATAACCAATAAAGTTCGAAAGCAACCTTACCTACACCAGTGAATTCCAACCCAGAAAAATGGGTGATAAGCCTATAGGCTTATGCTGTGCTAATGGCAAATATTGCTGTTCCAGAAATAGGAGAGCCTCCACTTACCTATCAAAAAGTTGCTACCTGGTGCTCATACGTTGTCAGTACACTTTCTAGACAAAATCAGAAGGTATAATAGGGTTTGAAACGACGTCTTTCAGCACAAAAGTAATATATGAAGGTAACTTCATGCCTACAATTAAAATGTAGAGCCAAGTATACCATCTTATTGGAAGTTTACTTACAGTTGAAGAAAAAACCTATTTAAAAATATATTTCGTTTCAGAAACTGATCAGCTTTTGGTTCGTTCAAAAATTGTACCACAACTTACCATATTATTACTTACCTATCGGTTTTTTCACCTAGAACGCTGTGAGATCAGGTTTGTTTCAGTACGTATAGTCCGTTTGCATTGCAATTGTGTACGGAAACAGTAGCATGCTACTGTTAATGGAATTTCTCTACGTTTAGTTACTATGGTTATTATTATTATTAGCTACTACATTAACAAAATATATATTTCATAGTACTTTAACTTGCCAATATATTTATTTATAAAGGTGTAATATCTAAATGTAAATTTGACTTAAGTAATTTGTTTTATTTTCCTAGGCTAATGTCAATGAACAATCTCTTGTTTATAAACAGATAATGAAGAAATATGACAACATATTTATACAAAATAACTGCTTTAGTCATTGTTTTGTGTGTTCCAGTTAGCATAAGCTATTTTTCTGATGCAAAGGGACTGTCCAGCCAATGGCGGGACGGGTGGAACTGCTCCTTGATGTGTTACATCACAGCGGTCTAGACAAAAAACCGAACTGGTTGATTTAATCGCTCAAATTCAAAAAATTATACATGACAATAACAGTTACATTCGCAGTTTTAAATATAATATTGAAAATAATTTTGAGTTGAATGACATATGTATGTGGAGGTATTATAAATATTAACATTTTAACCAATGAAAATGATATGGGGCTTTCAATTGGGAAAAATACTGTTTTCAGCACGAAACGAAATTACTTAATGAAAACTGTTTAAAGCCTATCACCTGTGCAAAGTCAAGGGGGAGGTCCGCTATTTATTTAGTTCTGGTTTTACTGGAGGTGCAACATTTTTAGTTGACGAAACAAAGTGAGTAAGAGTTCACTAGTTTCTTAATATGGTGGTGCCAGATGATGCCTAAGGCATCTTTGTACCAACTTGTTTTCTACGGTTTTTTATTCAAACTATGGCACACATTGGTAGTCATCAACAACTGATCTGTAGGCATTCAGACCAATCCTATAAATGCTACAGTGAAAGTTGTTTAGTTACCTGGAGTCAAAAGTTCAGGGCGACTTTCATTGACTGCTGAGGGACTTGCTTCTATCGTGAATGTAGAATTGAGGGTATCTTCGTTATCAGTTTCATCATTAATTGTAACTTCCCCAAATAAAACATTTTTCTTTAATTTGGATTTGTCTTCTTCTTCTGTTTGTTTTTTCAGAATACTTTTATTTGGAGTCCCACAATCAATTGAAGTTTCCATCTACAACAAGTTTTACACATTTTGTAATGACAAAATAGGAATAGGTCTTCTTGTAAGTAAACCAATATAATTGTTATTTAGCTACCCATACAATTAACAGACAAGTAATTAACCTTACACTCACCAGTAAATTGAATTATAAAAAACTGAAGTAGATAATCATAATCACCTTTATTTACAATTTTCAAGATTACACACAGTGTTACATTAAAGCCAATAAAACTACATAAATATAATTATAATTATTTCAGTTTTATTTTTTCTTTGAATGCAGATGATTTGTGTATTTTTAATTATAAGCAATTAGTTAGCATCAGAATTCATATTAATGTAATGGTTTTTTATATAAAAAATACTTTTATTACCTATTTACTCTTTTTACTGCTTTCTTTTTCTTTGACAATTCACCAGAACTTTCGCGGTGCGCATTGTTTCATGTTATAACATAAAGTTTCTAGAAATATTATTGTGAAGATTGCATCTTCCTTCGTGAAAGATTTGAATCGAACCTTTATGTTATTACCTGAAGAAATGGTGCGCACCGCAAAAGTGCTGATAAAAAATTGAAGAAAAAGAAAGCACTAAAAAATATAAATATTAAATTTTTTACTAAACTTTAGATTTTTTCGGTTCCAAAATCAACTCAGTGTAATTACCTATTATTAAATATAGTGTATATGTACAAGGGGGTACCCAAAAATAACCGGAATAGCATTGCCGTGGGCGGTGCTTGTGTAGTATGCATTTCTGCCGCACAGACGTGTATAGCGCAACTCACTGCGATTTCAATATTCATCTGCAGTGATTGTTTTTGCTAGCGCTGTTTTGTTCTTGTTTTGTTTTTTATGATGGCAAGTTTAAGTGAATAACGTGTAGCTGTGAAATTTTGTTTTCTACTCGGTATAAGTGCTGCTGAAACTTTTTTAATATTGAAAACAGCTTACAAAGATGACGCTACGGGAAAATCTCAAGTATACGAGTGGTTTTCTCGGATTAAAATGGCGACATGTCGATTGATGACAAACCTTGTTCTGGACGTCCATCAACTGCCCGAATCGACAAAAATGTTTAAAAAATTCGAGAGCGCGTGCTCTCAGACCGTTGACTGACAATTTGGAAGTTTTAAGAAGATTGCATAACAGTGTTCATTAAAAAAGATCCGATTTGTGGCAGACAGGAGACTGGTTTTTCCACCACGACAATGCACCTACACACATAGCCATCTCTGTGAAAGATATTTTGACTAAAAATGGCATGGTTCCGCAGCCCCACACACCTTACTCACCTGACCTGGCTCTGTGTGACTTCTTATTTCCATGCATGAAAAGGGACATTAAAGGAGAATTGAACCTATTTTACAACATTGAAGCGGTCAAGAAAAAAACGAGGGAGGAGCTGTCAGCCATTTCTAAAGATGACTACAAAAAATGTTTCGAACAGTGGAAGCACCGGCGGGATAAATGTATTAGTTGTAATGGAGAGTATTTTGAAGATAAGGTTGTTTTGTAAAAAACTTGAAAATTAATAGCTTTTGAAAAATAATTTTGGTTTCTTTTGGGTACCCCTCTATATCATGTTGAATCGAGATTACCCCGTCATCTTTTACATCTTCAGTCACTGGTATAAAACTGATTTAAAATTAATTAATTTTAATTTATCCCTTCTCATATTTACTGTAGATAGCAGCAGCAGTCAATATCACTTCATCATTCCTAAATTTGACCTGTTCATTCAAAATGTCCTGCTTTTGCTCTTTTAAATATTTATAAACATGGAACATCTCATATTTTTCAATTTTATTTTTATTTTCTATATTACATTGTTCTATTATATTAAAATGTTCATCTATTTTACCAAATTTTATTTTTCAGTTGCTGAGCTACGAGGGTTGTCCAAAAATTAAAAACCCTTTGAATTTTACCGCCGCACCGGTGAAATATTCCGCTAGGTGGCAGAACTACCTTGTAGCTTCGCCTCTCCCCTCTAAAATGAGGCTTCGCGCACATCTGTACCTTTATTAGTGTGTCCTTGGCAGTCGTTAGCGATGGATGTCCCAGTACCGAATCCCGCCAGTTGAGAAGTTCGCTCCGTCATCAGATTCCTTCACGCGGAAAAATTGCGCCCTGTCGATATTTATCGACGTGTGAAGGCCATTTACGGTAATGTAATGAATGAACGCAATGTCAGGAAGTGGTGTACAGAGTTTTCAAGTGGCAGAACCAACGTCTATGACGAAGAAGGGAGGGGAAGGAAATCATCCGTCGACGAAGTTTCGACAAGAATCATCTTGTCGAATTTTTACCAAATGGCACCGCAATTAACGCTGCTCGGTATTGTGAAACCCTAAAAAAGCTTCGAAGAGCGATCCAAAACAAGCGCCGAGGGAGATTGAGCAAGGGAGTCTGTTTGTTGCACGACAATGCTCGGCCCCACACTGCGGCGGTCACCACCGCGCTCCTGGATTCCTTTAAATGGGACGTTCTTAGCCATCCTGCTTACAGCCCTGATCTGGCACCGAGTGATTTCCATCTTTTCCTTTACCTGAAGCAACATTTGGCTGGAAAACGCTTCGAGACTGATGAAGAAGTCCAGGAAGAGGTGGAGAAATGGTTGCGGTCACAGGCGGGAGACTTCTATGACCAAGGCATTAAGAAGCTCATCCCCCGGCTAAGCAAGTGCATAGATGTTGACGGGGACTACGTTGAAAAATAGTTTTTATATGTACTTACAACTCCATGTACTTTTTTTGTTAAAATAAAATTTTCCTGCTTTTTAAAATGAAAACGGTCTTTAATTTTTGGAAAACCCTCGTAATTGTCGTTTGTCAGTTCTTTAGAGGGTCCTCTGGCAGGGTGTTCTACATTTTGGCTCCTATACATAAAATGTCTCCTTTTAGTTGCACTGGGATTATGCACAGGAAGAAAGAAGTTGATTGCATGCCGTGTATTATCATCAACATCAACCTGCACGTACTTGTTCTCCATCTACTTGGGTTCTCGATGTGAATAGGTTGTAGCCTCCAGAATGTACAGGTTTATTACTGTGAGAACTTTTAGTTCCATATACATTTTGCTGAGCTGGAGGTTTTCCAAGATTTTAATTGCTCTCTTTTAGAAGTTCAAAATTTTGATGTTCCCCAGCTGAAATGCCTCAGAACACAATTCAGTAATGGAGATTAATTCAAATATTGCACAGTAGGCAGTCTAGGTTGTTGTTACATCACTTATATTCTTCATTTTCTGGATTACATACAGCCCTGTGCTGAGCTGGCTGCATAGAGAACTGATGTGCGGTGTCTATGTTATGCCAAGGATTTTAGTTAAGGTGGCCTCCTCCAGGTAGCCTCCTGTGGTTTCTCTCTGTCCTACAAGTACTAGTTGTTTTGTCTTTGCCTCATCCAGTACAAGGTCACATCTGTGACAGTACTGAATGGCCATTTTTAGGACTACATATGATGAAACTTCCAGCTGATCAGAGTATTCTCTGCCTAGCAGTAATACTGTGGCATCAGCACTGGTATAAAATATTATTGTTGAATGACCTTAATTTTATGACCTTTAAAATATCACGAAGCTTGAACAAAAGAAAGCCAAAATGTAACGAGCAGATTATGAAACACAATAATCTCATTACGAATATTTTTGGGGATAAGATCTTAAGGTAAGAGGAAAGGGTAGACTGAAGAACCAGAACTAAGAAAAGTTGACCATAGACACAAAACTCAATAAGTTTCTATGATCACATAGAAAAGAAAGAATTTTTACTAAAAGGAATTTGGTGTAGCAAAGACAAGGTAATGTACTTAAAGAGTATGAATAAATTTATAAAATAAGAATAAATATACTTACCCGCTGCACTGGACTTGTTCCCATTTCCTTCCCAACAATAGAAGAATTAAGAGCAAACATTGCAGATTTAACTGATGACCTTCTTCTTTCTTGCAGAGTTGAATTTAGAACTCTTTTTAAAAGAGATTCTGATCGTAAAGTCTTTGGAGAACCTTTGAACAAAAAAGGTAAATATAATGATAAAATATTTGGCTGCAAAACAATCCGTAATGAGATATGTTAAAATGTCACTGCTAGGAGTATCTTGTACAGTTTCACTAATCAAGAGATGAAAAAGAATCCCAGTTATTCAAAATAATTAAAACAAACACATTTTAGATAACATAAATTTTTCAAACATAAGAAATGTCAGGATCTTTTTTGGAAATGTTACTTTCTTTAATTCAAAACCCTTTTTATTTATGCGCAATATAACATTCTTAATAAAATATAAATTCATATTACATAAACGCATGATGTTAATCTGATTATTTCTTTATGACTGCAGTTTCTATCCACTGTTCTGTTGCTGGTCAAGCCATCTTTTAATTGTCATTAAATCAGAGTGCAAAGAATTGTCACTTTCTTAATCAGAACTTCATGAAACCTGAGGTTTGTCTAAAATAATGAAATATATATATCTTGTTACCATATCAAGTAAAATGTACATAATTCATAAACAGCTCGTTGACTTGAATCTGATAAGCTGGAGAAAGCAGGTGTAAAAATTTTTCTATGCTATCCAGAAAATAAGACATTTTGAAATTAGTAATACGGGAAAACCATGTTTTATTATATAAATTTAAAGGTATACTCTTAAGCTACTTTGCTACATAATCACAGTTCAAATTAAGAAACTTATACCGTGGCACAAGTTTTTCAATACCATCTCTTATAGAAATCTGCCACCTGCGATTTCAACCACTGATTTATACCGGAATGCAGTTTGGCGTCAGTATCAAAGCGTAGTGTATCGAGCCATGCCTTCATTACTGAGAAGAGGTGACAGTCGCTCGGCAACAAATCTGGGCTGTGTGGTGAATGATCAAACAACTCCCACACAACAGATCTCAGGTACGATTGGCTGTGTGTGGACATGCATTGCCGTGAAAAAAAACCTTTGCACTAAGTTTTCCATGACGATTGTTTTGTAATGCCTGTCTTAACGTTGTCAGTGTTTCACATTAACCTCTCTGAGTTAATTGTTGTGCCACGTTCAAGAAAATAAATGAGAATCACTCCCTTAAGAGTTCTAAAACACAGTAGTCATGATTGCAGGATTTTCTACTGCAGTAAACATTTTAACACGTCACATGACATAGACCACAAGCTACCACCACTGGATGCATACTTAGTGTAGGAATGTTATGACCCCAAGATAGGAGCTGTAACCCACCGCCGCGGTAGACCAAAACATCTGCTACTTTCTGGATAGCCCTCATATGTACGCTAATGCAGTATGGACATACTAGAGAATGCACAATCTCATTGTTAGCTTGAAGGTCAGTGGAGTTAGCCCCAGTAATGTTGGATCACATTTTCTACGTGCTACTTAAAACTATTTTACTCACACAAGCATATTAAAAAGACAATAAATGGTTAATTACAGCTGTGTAGATGGACTTCTGGAAAAGTTGTCAGATCACAGAATTGAATCATATACGAAATTAAAGCAATCTCAGAAGTAGGAAGGCCAAACAATGCACTGGATGAAATAGAAAAAAATACAACGTTGCGGTATGGACACCTGCGTTGGATGAATGAAGACAGGTGGTCCAGCAAAGCAACGAATGAGTGGAGTAACAAAAACGATGACAAAAAAACCCCTCTAGGAAGGTGACTGGATGGAACGATGCTTGGCATTTGAGACCCAAAAAACAGCAATAATAATTGTACATATGTGCAGGAAAAAATAAAACTAATTAATGCTTCTAATCATTATTACTGTTTAATTATTAAAACAGCAAGTTTCTTGGCTGGCTTCCAGGCCAGCAGAAAAGTCAGCTAGTGGCCCCTTTTCAAATTTAGGACATCATGTCCCACAAAAGCCAAGGACCAAATTCTTTAAAACACAGCATTTCCGATAGAGAGGATATACCAAAAAAAATTATTTAGTGTTAATATCAAAAGTCAATTTCACAAATGAGTAAAATAATATCAGAGTAATTAAATTTTCTTCAAGTAACCAGTACTTCATTTAAAACAGCTTAATTGAAAATTACCTGAATTATCTTTTGGTGAATTTGTGGCGTCTGCAACAGTGACAAGAGTTTCAATTGATTCAGGTTTGTCTTCAGTAGAATTAACTTTTCCTTTTTTCAAACCTGCATTAAAAATGAATCCATTACATTTCTACTCCAACAAATCAAATAAACAAGCAATCAAAAAAATAAAGTTAAATGGTGCATAAATGAGCAAGTCATCAGTCTAAAAACAAAAGAAATCAATTTTCTTAAAAAAATTTTTCCTTCATTCACAACTAACAGATACTTTTAATAACTGCACCAAACCTCGAAAAAAATTTTTGTCATTAATTTAACACGCATTTCCCGAAACATTTAAAATCAAATAGTACAGCGTAGTCCAGCTTGAACCAATCATACTGCTCATGTTACTACTGTTAGCCCACCAGACAAATTAGCCTAAGCCCTAAAGATGGTATGACATACAAAATTTTCAGAATGTTTTGTAGATAATGGAAATCATAACGTAGCTAGAAGCCGACGTAGCATTCTGGACCTTTTAAAGCCAACAGATTTCATCCTACGTTTAAGCGCATGTACAGTTCACTATAACTAGAAGTGTTATTAAATCTTTTGTAAGCATCGGTACAATTAAATCCTAATGTTTTTGACAAGAAACAATAGTTAATACTTTCTGTTCTGTTCAATCCTTCAGTTTAAACATAAATACTGGGTTCATAAATCAGGCTCCGTTAAACACAATCATAACATGCATCAATGTACTTGTTTAACAACACCAATCCATTATTTATAGTGAAAAATCATGTTATGCCAGAAACCGTTCCCGTCCTTAATGATTTAATAGCTACTCCTCAAAAGCTGTGCTTCTGTGCCAGGGGTCAGGTTCGAATCCCAGTCAGGTCAGGCATTTTTTCTTCACCATTTATTGTCTGCTCTTATTTTACCATTTATTATTACATAATTAACCACGTAAGAAGTGCAACAGAAGGGTTTTTTAGTATTTGCTTTTCAATTTTTTGTTTTACAGTACATAATAGCGATTACATGAGTATACTCCTGCTTTAGATGGCAAAGAAATCATTCCTTACAACCAGCTACATACAATACTGGCTCTTTCAAAACATTCTTACTTCAATTAGTCAGAAAAATGTACCCCTGTTGATAATAGAATAACCTTGGCCGGTTGTCAACATTCAAGCTTATGCATTTTGTAAGAAATAATTTGTACCGTATTATGTAATTAATTATTATTCTATAAATTTAATGTTTTATGTTGGTAGTATGTAGGGTTGTTGTGTGAGTCACGGTGGGAAAAGAGGAGTGTGTCGCGAGTTTGCGAAACGAGTAGATGTGGGTGTATATGATGTAAAGTATTTGCGATTATTAATAAATTTAGGTAATATATATATATATATATATATATATATATATATGTACTACTATCATTTTCGCGTCCATACATTGACAATTTCCTAACAATCTGGAGTCCGAGTGCAATTTGGCGTCCGTATACGGACGCCAAATTGTAATCCTTAATAAAAACTTAATAAAAATTTATTGTGACATGGTTTTCGGACGTAATTTTTTTAAACTAAAGTACATAGTTTCGGGCAACTATATTTATTTTTTGAGAATTTTATTGTTACTCAGAGAGACACAAAAAAATAAATAAATTTTGGTACCGGATGCGAAATGGCGGTGTTTTGAAACTATTTTATACACCGTACCTTGGAGAGTTTCTCACCAGAGTGCTCTCGCTACGCCCCTATGTAAAAATATACGTATATTATGTATATTCTTACAAGGACGTCAGTTTCACATCTGCTATCAATTTCGCGTCCACCGGTTAAGAAAATAGACAAAACAAGTTATAAATAAATATTGTGTTGTGTTAAGAAAAAAAGTTTAAAAGAATAATAAAAACAAATTTTTATTAATCATCGAATTACAATTCTTTCAAAACTCACAATCTAATTTACTAAACATTCAAATAAATATTATTCGGCAAATTATTTGATATAAGTAATACAATTAAATTAAAAATAATTATATATTTTTTGATAGAATTAAAAAACTCTCTTTTCCGATAGACGATTTTTTGGGTTGACAAACTATCCTGGAAGGAAACCGGTGCTGCGCATAGTAGTGTCAGGATTAAATTATTGTTATGGCTGGCAGGATATCTTTCTAAACGCATTGTATACACAACGTATATTATACGCAATTTTGAAGAGTTGTTCTCCGCCGTGCTGTCGCCTTCCATACATGAGTCCATCGCACGCCGCTTTGGTTTCTTTTTTCAAATTAGGCATAAACCTACTGTCAACGAATCCATGAACAAATCCTTTAGTAATTTGTTTACGTCGTTCGTTTAGTAACCAACGGGTTGGTCTAGTCTAGAAGAAAAGTCGTCGCCGCAAGTCAGCTGTTTAGCTGACTTTTCGACAGCTTTTCTGACAGCTGATTTTCGGAGATGGAGGTTCCTAGTTTAAATCCTAGTATATAGTATAATTGGTTCTTTTATACGAATTTGAATACTAGACAGTGGTTACCAATGTACTTTGATGGTTGGGGGTCAATTAACCATACTCTCTCAGGAATGGTCGGCCTGGGTATGTACGAGACTACAGCTCATTTAAACGTCATACATATCATTGGGTCATGGGGTTGCTTATTGTTCTCAATCGAACAAATTGCAACCTACACGCATCAGGGATAAAACAAAACAAAAATTTGTTTAAGAATTTTTAACATTTTATTTCACGCTTTTTTTAACATTACACCACCTGACAATTGTCAATCAAATATTTCCTGATTACGCTTACGATGTGTAAAAAGAATGCGCATTTTGCTGTTTGCCCACTCTCACTGCAAAATGGTTCAAGTACACTTCCATAATGCTATTTCGTATCATGTAATATGTCGCCCCAATTACTAGGTTTAGCAGTTTTACAGTAAGTAAATAAAACATTAAAGAGAAAAAACTTTTTCTAAAATATAAAAAATGAAAAATGGACTAGGAGTAGATTATTATTAGCCTTGTTTTTTGCTTAAAAACAATGCGATAAAAAATTAAACTAAGAAATTCGGGAAATAGCAAACTTTACTAGACAGACCTGAACCAAGTAGGCATATTTTAATATTTATTCTGGACCGATTTTCTTTCATTATAAAATTCTGGACAGAGATTACAGATTTCAGAAAAAAATGTTAAGGGTAGAATAAAGTACACCCATTCAGTTTTTTCCTTTTTCTCTTACAACATCTGAACAAACGACATTTTTTTTAAATAGCCGGAAAAAACAAGGGCCATGGATTTAGACAAAAAAGTTTAAATATTAATGAGTGGGTGACCTAAAGTGAAGTTTGTACCATCCAGTTCACCTCGATTTTCTCGCGAGTATGAGCTTAACAATCGTAATATTTATGGAACGTTCCGAAACAGCAGAACGACTCTCGATAGGGATAACGATAAAGTTTAAATTGAATTTCTTAGAGTATCGCCACCATTCCTAAGTTTTTCACGATTTTTTCGCTGATTTCGGCAGACCAAACAAAACAATTTACAGAACAATCCAGAACAAATGAGAGCTATCATTTAAAGTAAAAACCAAAAAGTATTGAATGCATGGGCTTATACTTGCCACTCCAAATTTTTCTTTGATTTTCTAGCATATTTGAACGGGACAAACGAAATTTTCGCGAAATGATCCGGAACAAACGAAGGGCTGTCAATCTATGTAAAAAACTTTAAAATATTGAGTCGAGGGGGATTAGTGACAGTAGCACCACCCAGTTCTTCTCGATTTCTCGCTTACTTGAAAGGAACTAAAAAAATATTTTGCGAGACCATCCGAAACAAACGAAGGTCTGTCCCTGAAGTCCAAAAAAAATTTAAAAAGTTGAGCGGGGGGAGGCCAGTGTGAAGTTAGCCCCTCCCGGCGTTTTTTCACTTATTTGGACGGAACAAACAAAAAATTTTCCGGAATAATCCGGTAGAAACGTAGACCGATCAATTTTACAAGTTAATTTTTGAAATTTTTGTATGGGGCCAACTTTGCAGTCCTGGTTTGAACTTCTACAGGTTTAGCTAAGTAAAACAAGGAGTGGGGTGGTTTACAATTGCCTTCCTCGCCGAGTTGAAAAGCTTATCAATATGCCAGGCCGTCTAAAAAGCACCTATTTTCCACCCTGCAAATGACACACCTCACGTTATTCACCACAGGGTCTGGCTGCATAATGAAATTCATTGCGCTCAGAGGAGATATAACTCTGACAAGTATCTTTTACACTTGTACCTCTTCTGTTGTTAAATACTTCAGTCATATGTTTGGCTTACCATGTGATAAAAACAAAACTAAATTTTTTTTAGTCCTGAAACAAGCAAATCGAGTGCAAATAATTTAACACTCCACCTGCCTGTTATGTGCAACCCCTTACAGTACTATTATTTTATTAAAGGCAGTTGCCTCTGAAAATCAAAACATGCATTTTATTCGTCACTTGGGCGAGTAAATTTAAATCGATAATTCAAAGGATACCCACATCGAGAAAATGTTTCCAAACGGCGAAAATATTTTTACAAAAGATAATAAATTGATAAGAGAGTAGATTAGTCGATTTTTTTAAAGTAAATTCAGTACACTCGCAAATGTCCAACACGAGTCCTGAAAGTGTAGGTCAACAGAGTCTGTAATTTCCCGATACTGAAGAAGCTTACTGAAATTAATCATTAGCAAAAACAAACCCCTGTTATTTATTTTTTGATTTTTGTAAAGCTTTTGACCGTGTCCCGTATGATTTGCCCATTAAAAAATTGAGGTGTATGGTATTAGAGGGACATCAGAGGGTCGAATTGCCATCCAATCATTGCAAAGTTAAAACAAAATATACATAAAATTTTATACAAGTTAAAAGGGGAGTTAAACGAGTTAGAATTTTAAGACCCTTGCTATTTTTAATTTTTGTTAACGATCTCGCTGAATTTCTTGGCTCCTTCAATGATATATTATTTGCTGATGATACGATAATATCTTTCGAAGATGAAAACTATGAACAAGGTTTAAAACTAACGAAGCTTGAAGTAAGGTTATAGACTGGATGCAATAAATAATCTAGTTCTCAACTCAGATAAAACTGTGGCCAAATGCTTCACTGGTCGTAAGGAAATAAGTAACCAAAGTAAGGATATCTTCATTAATGACAATATATCAAAATCTTTTGTAACAGGTAAGTTACATAATTTTTAGAATTAATATTAGGTAGCAAACTATCCTGGGACAGGTGTATTAAGGAACGTATCTGCTATATAATCAAATCCTACTGCTACGCCCTAAAACGCTTAAAAATAAGGTACTTAGCGTACCAATACCTTTGAGTATTTATCATGTTTACAAATTCTGATGGATTTGTTTTTAATTTAGTCACACTTAAACTTATTCAAATGTATGTTTAAAAAATCAAATAATGTTCAAATTATTCCGTCATATAATTACTTTTTATCTGGTTTTTTGTTAAATATAATGATTAAAATTTTTAATGATCAACTATCAAGTTAACTTATGAATATGGACACTGTTTACTATTAAGAATTCGTTTCTAATCAGTTGGTCCTAGCATATTGTTTGGCTGTCTTGGTCAAGGTTTCACATAGTTTTTCTTGGCCTCTCCAAATGAATGCCTTGTCTGTCTCCTTTTTGTCTTCTGTGCAATAGTATAATCTTCCAGTTTCTTATCCCAAGCATTTTGACTTGTCAAAAATTATGTACATTATTTTACGTAACAATAAGGTTTATTTATTTCATTATTTGTAATATTGATTCCTAGATTGGGTGGTTGGTTGACGATGTAAATAAAGTACTAGAAACCAAAAGAATATCAACAAAAAGTGGCCACCATGGCTTTTACAACACTAAATAATTTAAAAGAAAACGCAGAGAAAAATATCAGGGTTTGGAAGACTGACTGAAAGTTGTTTAGCCGAAAAATAATCTTGGAAATGGCCTGTTAAAGGATAAACTTCAACGTGTACAAAACAGCTGGATACGAGAATTATTAGTGTAATGTATAATTTGTTGAAGATCAAAGATTACCATTACTTGAGGAACAAGAATAAAAATACAAACTATGACTAAGCCGGACTGCATTTCAAAAGTTGTAGAAATTTTACTGGCCATCGTACTTTTGTATAATTTATAAAATCATTTTGATTCAGTCACTAAAACATGGAAATATAAACCTAGAGAGAAGCGAGGCTTGGGAAGACCTAAAAAGAGATGAATACTGGAACAGGCCATTGAGCCTAATCCTAAGCCTAAGCCTAATCATCAGATGATGATGATGAAATCATTTGAACACCGAAAAGACAATGGGTGAATGGTACTCCATTTGAATATTGAACAAATTATGTCGCTTTACAATTACATAATTTTGTCAACTAAGTAAATATTTTAATTGCATTGTCTACTAATTGATCATATTATAGTAATTACAGTCGAACCTCCCTGATTCGAATCTGATGGAACCGGCTGATTTCGATTTACAGAGGTAAAACATTGAAACAAAAAATGTACTTAAAAATTGCGTTTTAATAAAATTCATGTAATTCCATAAAATATTAAATTACAAAAGTCAAAATTATTAATAGACCACCAATTTGATTGAGGAAAGTTTTTTACAAATATTATTTTACTTGTGTTGTTTAGGTCATCAGCCGAAAGGCTGGTTTGAACTTGTAGAGGTTTTACTAAGTAAAACGAGAAGTGAGGTGGCCTTCCTCACTGAACGGAAAAGTACGCGTATCAGCATGCAGGGCCCTTTGCAAAGCACATGTTTTCCCCTCTGTAAATGATACCTTTACTTCATTCACCACAGGGTTTACTTAATACTGTGATTAAGAATTAAGGGCATGTTTTGGTATTACAAGCTCTATTAGTACTCAAAAGCAAAAGATTATTCTACTTATAAGAACGATATGAAAAATTATTGAAAAAACGACATAAAAAACAGAGTAAAATAAAATCGGGATACGCGTAAACAGTACAACTATACCTACAAACAAAAAGTTAGGTCAGCCTACAGAAAATGAAAAATAAATTGGGTACCGAAAATTGTAGAAATTTTAACGAGTAAAATATTGCTTAATCTGAATGAATACAGCTACGGTATTTTTTACCCTGTTTGTACGAAAATCATACACCAAAGAAGGAAAGACTGCATTACTAATTTAGCCTAACTAATTTTTTTTTTTGCTTTCGTCTGGTTTCCTCTGACTTAAATATTAACTGAATTTTCAATATTTCCTGATGCGTATTGAAGCTTTGAACTACGCTTGTTATGCCCTTATTTGGTCGTAAGGTTTTGTGACAATAATGTTTTGTAAGAAGTGTAATTGTTTGTGTTTCTGCTTGGTTTCTTCTAACTCAAAAGTTAACTGCATTTTCAGTTTTTTATAAAGCTTTTTGTAGTTTTGTACTACGCTTACTGTGTCCTTATTGTCGTGATTTAACGCATGCTTCATTAAAAATCGTGTACAATGTGTAAATTGGAAATTTTGTAATTATTTTATTAATAATGTATAAAAAAATGTATTGTTACAATATATATGACCACGAAACTCTCGAAAATTTTCGAATAGGGAGGTAATTTAATTCATATTAAGGACGATTTTTGAAGGGGATAGCATACAATTATATTCGATTTAGGGAGGATTTCGAATGAGGAGGTTTGACTGTATTTGTAACAATTAGGATATTTTAAATAATTAACTCTAACAAATAAAAAATATACTTTCTTTAATTATTCTGGTTTTACATTGATTTAAAATAAGTACCTATTTAAAATACATGTCAAAATAATAAACAACAAATATAATAAAATATTTTGATGACTGGATTGGATTCCGTCCGAGAACGAATTGTTTTCATACGATGGTCTTGTGTGGAGAAGTACTAGGGTGAGATGTGAGTATCTAACTACAATCATTACAACACGTAGAAGTGGCAAATGCTACAGTACACGTGCCGGTACGACATGGCAACATCGTTTACACTGTTGCAGGCTATAAGTCATAATAGCGGGAACGATGCCGGACGCGAAATTGTCGGTAATTTGTACGAACGCGAAATTGTCGGTAATTCGAAAGGAGTCTGAATTGATAGCACAGTGAATAAAATTCAAAAATGCTCAATTTTCAATATCAGGACAAACCAATATCAAAACTCAGGGTGTAAGTGTAACAAATACCCTATATACTCTCATCAAAGTTGAATATACTCTTCAAATAAGCGATGTGCGAAATGCACGCTTTTTGAAAAGACGCGGAATTGTTAGCGGGATGTATATATATATATATATATATATATATATATATATACCAGTGTTTTATTGTTTAATCTCCGCCATCCTTGAGTAGTAATTAATTATACGTGTTTGTATATGTATTGTGGTGTATTAGAAAAACAACCCTTACAGTTTATAGGGAGAAAAGTAAATTAGCTGTGAACAATAAATGAGAGTGCAAGATCATAGCTAAATACTTTGAGAAGTCGCTGAATTATGAAGAATCCAAAGAGAAATAGCCAAGAAAAGTTTGAAGATAAAGAAACCACTAAACTCCACCGAATTCAGAACTTTGGAGGATAGTCACGGAACTGAAAAACAACAAAGCGGGCACAGAAAACTCAATTACTCCAGATATGTTAAAAACTGGCGGAGAAATTAACATCCAAGCACTCAGGCTAGAAATGGAAAAAATCCCCTGTGAATGGAAAACAGAACTAATAAAAACTAAGATAAGACAGTTGTAAACAAGTATCATGAAAGTTTCTTTTTACCCGTGACATATAAACATACAAAGCTCCAAAGCTCTTAACGTACACTACAAAGCTCTTTTAATTAGACTAGAAAAACAAGTAGATTCTAAACTGGGTGGATAATAACCCGGCTTCCGAAAGGAAGATATCAGGAACCTTTAACAAGTACTGAAAAGTTACAATTCACAGATCTAGTTGTAGTATTCGTAGAGTTAAGAAAACTTATGACCCAGTCGACCAAGGAACACAACTGAATATTTTAAAAGAATTTGGAGTAAAAGCCTTTGAAATTATAACTGGAGTTAGGCAGGGTGATGGACTGTCACCTGCTCTCTTTAACTGACTGCTGGAGAAGGTGATTCAAAAACGGGAATGAAACTAACTGAGAAAGGATTGTTAAACCAAGTACATGTTGGAAGAACACATAACAGTGTAAATATTAACTGTGTCTTTTGCAGGCAATCTGACAATTGTTTCTAGGAACATGAAAACAACAACAGAATAAAACGTGTTAAAAGAACAAGCATTAGATGTGTAACTACATATTTTGTGTAACAAATCATTATGTATTTATAAGGAACACCAAATAGCCTGCAACACTTAGCACTGGCTAAGATCAGACATTATATTACTGTGATTAAACCTGAATATATGTAAGCAAGAGAATGCCTTAGAAGGACCTAAGAGAAGCAGAGAAATTTGAGAGAAAGGTCACTTGCTAGAAAATGAATCTGACTATAGAAACTGGACAGCACAGGTTACAAAAAGAACTCTACAAGAAAAATTAATGGAGTTGATTAGAAAACAAAGATACGGACGATATAGAATGGATGACAAACGGTTGACAAAGCAAATTTTAACGAAACTAAACAATAAGACTTAATGTGTCAGATAGGATATTGAAAAAACTGGACAAAATCAAGAAAACATAATGGATAATACCAAATTCAGACAAATGATTACGGAACATCATGGGCTTCCATGAAGAGCAAAAGCAGAAGACTAATTGGATAGAAGAAAGCCTACAATTGATTGAAAACTAATAATAAATTTCAATAAAGCTTTAAATAAAAATCCCTTTGCATATTCAAAATATTCCAATCTAACTGTGCTGGACTTGAATATTGTTCTTTTTTTAATATTTTTGGGTAACTTTTAGGTTTAATTTCCTATTTAGGATTGTATCAGTAGTAGGCCTATTTGGTTTAGTTCTTTGGTAAATAAGACTAAAAAATTGATAGGGCAAATTCTGACAATAGTACTGTAGAGTAGACGTCAAATAAGATTGCCAGTGTAGCTGCGTGAACAGTTTGGATTCAGTCTGTAGACTTCGTGTCTTAGTACCGAACTGCCTATTAAATTACATGTTCTAAATGATGTAAATTATCATCTATTAGCGATGTTAAAAACATTCAATTATAAACATTGTATACAATAATTAACGCCAACCACATACAACACATTACAGACTAATGTTTTCAGGTAAGCTGATATATAACGTTAGAGTTATATCAGGGAGAGCAACATGACTCTGATGACAGCTAGTACAGTACTGACCCCTGCCACTCGCTGAGGCAACCGAGCGCGCCATTACCAAAATAAACCATCTGCACACTCAAGAAAACTGGCAAGCTTATTTGGCGTCCGCTCTATCACAAGAAATTTTGATATCAATAACAACTCTGTTTTAAGTTTGTATTGTGTAATTGATATGTTAGAATGCAATAATAAAAAATTTCTCTACAATTCTTCTTTTCTTTAATCATTAAATGAAAAATAACAGTTTTATGGCTGGAGTCATAAAACATACAACTGACCTTACAGTTCCTGAAACCTGTCATAACTTTATTTTGAAATAATTTAAAATCATACAGCTATGTAAGCATATATAAGAATTTTTCGCATAAAAATAAAACAAAGCCATGTAATTGTGGTTATTGTAGTATTACAAATTGTTTGTATTCTCTAATGACCTGACAGAATACAAAAATGAAAATTTTCAATATAATTCTTGTTCTTTCTAATGATTAAGAGAAAAAATAACAGTTTTATGACTGGAGTCATAAAACAAACAACCGGCCTTACAGTCTCTTAAACCTGTTAAAAACTGTTATTGCAATTGCAAAACTAGTTATTGCAATTTAATTTTCTTTAATAATTTTATTTTGAAATAATTTACAATTACACCTACAGCTTTGTTAACATACAAAGTAAATTCTTATCCATAAAATCTTTTGCATAAAAATAAAACAAAACCATTCACAGTCATAAAAATAGCACATTTCTCATTTGGACTCCTTACATTTTATTAACTTTTATAATAACAAAAATTAATACCTTCAAGAAAATTTTTAAAACGTCCACGCCCTTGGGGTTTCAGAGATTTCTTAGCTGGTACAGTTCTTTTTGGCTTGTTTACTTTGTTATGTTTAATCTCTGCTGGTGATTTCCACTTATTTTCTTTCATGGTTTCCAGTTTACAATACTGATCGTTTAATTTTTCAACCTGGAAATATTTATAAAAGTTCAGTACAAACAGTAAATTCACAAGAAAGAAATAGTTTTGTAACGTATAAGTAGTTTTTCTATAGTTAATTTTATTTCTTTAATTTGATATTTCCTTATATTTTCCTCGAATACTTATTTCCATTATTTTGTAGATTCTTTGTTGGTAAATTCTTTATTTTCTTTCAAATGCTTTCGACCCTATGGTTAAGTTAGAGTTTTCTGTTCTGTTGAAATTAGAGTGGTGAATTTTATTATTTCCTTTGTATGCAGGTTTGAATATGTTCTACCCCTCCTACCCTGCTTTGTGTGAGGTCGTCAACATCTTTGTGTGTGTACGTGCTGTTTTGGTTGTAGGCAGACATCGTATGATCTGTAGAAAGGCTGTCATTGGTCGGTTTATATCGCGTGATCCACTTCAGCCCCTGTTTGGGGGTACTTGGCTGTTAGTTCGTTCTGTTGTATTCTGTTATCTCGAACGATGAAGAAGCATAAAATGACTGTCTAATGCCTTCTTAGGCAGATTACAATGTGGTATCAGAATGTTTAAATAGTGTCTTTATTTGACCAAAAAAAATATATCGTCATTGTTAATTTAATATCTTCAAGTGTTGTTGGCAAAATATTTGTGTGTTATTGCACCATGATGTAGTGTTTTGTTGTATTGCTTCCTTATCGTTCCGTGTGCTCGACACAGCGGAAATTATTGGGTGAGTAGAGCTCTTTTATATTGAATAAATTAAGTGTATTGTTTTTGTCTTTTATCTTGTGAAAGTAGGGAAGGATTATGATTCTGGGACACACGAATCTCGTTGTTAATTGAGTTCTAAAAATTTAGTTTATTATTTTTAATACTGTAATTGCGTCATAAAATGTAAAGTAATCTGAAGTATTCTAATTTCTGTAATCTAAAGTAAAGTACCTTTTTGGGAAAGTTATCTTTTGTTTGTCTTGTTTTTGCTTTTGGCAAATTATTTTGTAAATTTATATCTTGGTTATGTTTTACCAACCAAGCAGCAAATCCTGCTATAACTTGGGGAATTACGCCCTTAATATTTAGTCAAATAAAGTAATAGAGTGAGAGAAATTATCTTATTAGTAAACTCTTGTATCATGTTAATTATATTTGGTTTTAATTTTTGAAGTAAAAAAGTAAAAACGCGTTTCGGGGGGGAAACCCGTTGTGTTTTTATTTCTGTTTGTACAGAAATCTGTTTTGTTGTTTCAGAAAAATGTATTCACAAATCCATTGAAATGTATTCGGATATCCATTAAAATGTATTCATATATTCAGTAATCCATTGAGATGTATTCATGTATTCAAATCCATTAAGATGTATTCAATAATCTATTAACATATATTCAAGGAGATTCATTTATTTGTATATTCAAGTATATTCAATAGTGGAGGAGATGTATTCAACTGTAGTCTTGTAAATGTATACCAAGGAGATAAATGTGAAGCAGAAATAAGGATGGATTGAGACGAATATATTTGCCCAATATTCCGTAGCGGAGTTTCTGATAAATGGGAAGTACAATTGTATTTATATTTTATTTTATTTGTTTTGATGAACAATTAATATTATTTAAATAGACTTATATATGTTGTTAACTATCATTTTATTTTTGCTGAATCCGCAAAGTAACTTCAATTTTATGTATTACATTTTATATTTTCATTTCATTCAGTAAATTTTTTGTCAACAGCATAAAAGTTTTAATGTCTTATTTTTTCCCAAAGTGGCTAGTATAGTTTCTTGTCATTATCTCATCTCTGGGAATTCTTTCCCAGAATGAAAGTTCTGGACCAATTTAGTGTTAGTTTTTAATAGGTTAAGAAAGGAAGCACGGTTCAATAACATATATTTAAATGAATACAAAACTAACAGAATAAATCATTTTTCTTCAAAATACTGTTATATTTAGTATCTAGTTAATTGGGTAGTTATGCATTAAACCAACCACCACATCAGGTTAATGGAATAAGTTAAAGCACTCTTCAGTTGACTGACTTATCTTGCATCGTGAAATCCCTCCCTTCCTTCTAACGAGAGAGGGTACAAAATGTACGATTTAGAAGATGCAGGTTTTCAACACTTCAAAGTGAATCATAAATATAATTTTATTGACCCTGAAACTGGAGTGAATACACGAGTAGAACCGATGTGGGGATCAGAAAAATGGTGAAATAAGAAACACAGAAGTAAACCTCCCCATCACTGGAATTGTTATCTCGAGAATACATGTGGCGATCAACAACGGCAGCTTAAGGTGACAATCAATACCTAACACCCCTTCCTCAATGACATTACTGCATTCTAGGAGTCACAGAAATGTAAATAATCGTCATAAACTCATGTAAATTGTACAGTACATAATGAAACTTTGTTCAGTAGTTTTTTTTGTTATTTTCCCATAGAAAATTTTTCCGTTAAAAGGTAGTCAGTTTAATCCATAAGTACTGCTAATTGTAATCAAAAGTTAAGATTCGAGCGATATACAGTTAAAATTTATAAACTATAATACGAAATGATAAATTAAACAACACATCACT
This sequence comes from Catonia carolina, assembly GCA_035578175.1. Classification (NCBI taxonomy): domain Eukaryota; kingdom Metazoa; phylum Arthropoda; class Insecta; order Hemiptera; family Achilidae; genus Catonia; species Catonia carolina. The sequence continues at coordinate 7,080,491 of JAQMRL010000018.1, forward strand.
TTTATAAATAAATTTAGATTTCTGTGCCACTTATTTACGAAATCAATTCATACTAGTCCATTCATCAGAAAAAATCTGGTGTGAAACACCCACACGTCTTCCTCTTGCCGATGCAAATAATGAACAATATAACCTAATATTACTAATAAAACATTAGAAATAAACAAAAAACTAACCTCAAAAAACATAACCTTATTTTAATCATGAGTGAAAGACGCATAATGAAAATCAACCTCAGTTTGGCTTAAAATTACAGAAAATCACTCTTTCACGCTTAACTACCGCTCTGTAGAAAAATGCTCTAAATAAAAGTTGTAGATCTTTTAATTTCCTATAAATTTGATTTTAAACACATGTCGTAAAATGGCTGAAGGCTGAAATCTTAAAAAAAAAATTATTTTTTACATGTTTTCGAGAGAAAAACACAAAATCGCTAATTATCGTTAAACTAAGCGTTATCCATTAAAATGTTTGAAATAAAAGTTATAGGATTTTAAATTTTCTACAACTTTTATTATATATTTTTGCGCTAAAATACATATTAAAGTCGCAATCTTAAAAAAAATTGGTTTACTAGAAAACAACCTCTCCAAGAATTTCAGCACACATGGTGTCTACCCTATCTTGTAGAGCATAAAAAATGTAGTATATGAGGTGATTTTAAAAAAATCAGTAAAAAATAAATAATTAAATAAACTACCACTTCCAGTTGACCAATTTTGATGAAAATGTTTGTGTCAGATCCTCTAGTAGTATCTAACTTTAGTTTCACGTTACAAGTTGGTACAATGTTTTGTTCTTGAGATATTCTGTTCACGCACACAGGCCAATAGCTAAAAACATGGTTTTTTGGGTTCAAGGGTACTGAAAATGTGTAGATCCGGTGAAAACTCGATTTCAAAAAATTGACATGAAAACAATACTTTCCTTCCTATTTATTCATATAAGCAAGAGAAAGTAAAAAAATCACGATAAATCCCACTTGACTTTATTGAAGCGCAAGGTTTTCTTGAAATAGCTATTAATTTATTTTTATTCACTTGAGTATAGTCTCACAACACATAGACCAGTACAAGTATAACAACTATTTAAAAAAAGTCAATGTCTCTAGTAACCAACATCAATAATGTATTCTACATAAATTTTAATAACGCAATGCAGTCAGGAGAACCTACAAACAATGTAAACAAGAGCTTCTATAATTGATTTCACGTTCAGAATGCAGTACGGGAAGTCCATAAGCAATGTATTTCATATGGGAGTTTGAGCAATACTACACTAAGTAAATATATCCTTCGCGCCTCAACACGTTTTCATTTACTAACTCCTTGAATAATGTAATACGAAAATATCAGTGATTTTTTTAAACTAGTTTATTATTTGTTTTCTTCCAACATATGACTTATCACATATCAAATTTTTACTTTTTCTTGCCTGTATGAATATATAGGAAGGAAAGTATTCTTTTCATGTCGATTTTTAGAAATCGAGTTTTCACCGGATCTATACGTTTTCAGACCCCCTGAACCCAAAAAAACATGTTTTTAGCGATTGGTCTGTGTGTGAACAGAATATCTCAAGAACAGAACATCGTACGAACTTGAAACTAAAAACTTAAGTTACATACCACTGGACCCGACACGAACATTTTCATCAAAATCGGTCAACCGGAAGTAGTAGTAGTTTATTCGTGTCATTTTCACTTTTTTGCAATTTTTTCAAAAACTGGTCTTACGATTTTTTAAAAAATCGCCTCGTTTACTAAATTTTTTATGCTCTACAAGATAGGGTAGGCGCCAAGTTTGTTGAAATTCTTGGTGAGGCTGTTTTCACGTAAAACAACTGTTTTTTTAAGATTACGGCTTTAATATGTATTTTAGCGCAAAAATGTATTAGTAAAAGTTGTAGAGAATTTTAAATTCTACAACTTTTATTCCAAACACTTTTTTGTGTAACGCTTAGTTTAGCGGTAATTAGCGATTTTTTGTTTTCTCTCACGAAAACGTGAAAAATTGATTTTTTTAAGATTTCGGCCTTAGTATGCATTTTATGACAAACATGTATATAATCAAATTTACAGGAAATTAAAAGATCTACAACTTTTATATAGAGCATTTTTCTCTACAGAGCCTAGTTTAACATGAAAGAGTGGTTTACCGTATTTTTACGCCAAACTGAAGTTGATTTTCATTTTGCGTCTTTCACTCATGATTAAAATTAGGTTATGTTTATTGAGGTTAGCTTTAGTTTATTTCTAATGTTTTATTATTAATGTTAGGATTGTTTATTATTTGCATTGGCAAGAGAAAGTTGTGTGAGTGTTTCACACCCGATTTTTTATTTTATAACAAAATAATAAAACACATATGTCATCGTTGAAAGAAAAAAGTTATAAGATAAGAAACACAAAAATTGTTATAAGATTTAAACGTCCAACTTTGTACAAGCGTATCTTATCATACCAGAGTACAATAATAACATTTATAGCGCAAAAAATACAATTCATAATGAAGCGAAAGTAATTTTTTCAGAATTTTTTGATTGAAAATGAGCTTGTTAGAGCATGGTAAGCGAAACTAAATATTTTTGCCAGTGACCTTCCGATGGTGTCGGCGGAAGAGGGTTATTTTATTGGCTGTTCCTGATGTTTTCCATACGACACACCGGGTTCTTATAAGAGTTATACCGCATTCTGAACGTAGATATGGAAATACATATCTATATATAGTATCAAAAAGAGTAGAGTGTACACTGCTGTTGATGATTAATACTTGCTTGGTTCAGTAATAAATATTTACAGCCCTTATTTAACTCAGATCAGAATAAATATATTTTAACTATGTTACCTGGAGGTACATCATTTCCCAAAATCCGTCCAAATCATTTGTGGTTACTGGAGGTTGAACTTTGCATTCAAAACGTTGAATTAGGGACCTAAACTGCTCAAATTTATCTTTCACAAGAAGACGAGTCTGACCCACAATTGAGTCAATGTCATCCTTAACTGTTTTAGGTAGACCAATCTCAATAAGAGATGCTTTACTCCATAGCTCATACTTCTGTATCAAATTTTCAGTTTCCTTTTCCAGCTTTAAACTGCAAAATAAAAAAAGATATTTAAAAAAAGGTAAGGATATATCGATTCCAAATATAAATTATCCATTTTTTGAACTGTGGCAAAAATGTAGTAATTTTCTAAGACAAAAGGCATTAAAAATTAATACAGTTGAGTAAGCAACTGTTTTGCATACAGTTGCAAAACAGCTGTTTTGTAAAGGTTAAAAAGAAATAGTTTTTGATTTGAAAAATGTTTTAAATTGTTGACATATTAAATAACCAATTTGATAAATCTTAATGACATAACGGAGTCAGACTGCTCATTTTATTACGAACACGGCTATCTGAAAAAGGAACAAATAAAAATGAATCACTAATCACTATGGAAGAAGTTTATCATAATTTGATAAAACCAGTTCATGAGATTGAACTTTCACAGTGAACTATTGTAGTACATTATGTGTTTATATGGCTTGCGTGGGTTTTCTTCATTTTTTCAATTTTCTTTTACAACATAAAACTATGAACAAATACTGAATATATCGAAGTGCACTCTATTATTTAGAGCAGTTTTGATTGATTGATCGGCTTTGTTGTATCATATTAAGAGTAGACCTTCAGGGTACAGTTGCAAGCATGAAGCGATCAGAAGTGGTTATCTTGCGTTCCATTGTGCGTCCGTATGGTTTCATTGCTTGTATCATGAAAATTATACAAGGCACATTCCTTCAATAAGGGCTGTTTGTCCTCCAAGCCGCTTTTTCAAATACAATAAGAGGATGTAGCGACTGGATGCAAGATCCGAGACTGTATGGAGAGTGGTTAAAAAGTTTCCAACGAAAATCGTGAATCTTCTTCTTGGTTATGGCAACAGTATGAGTACACGGGTTGTCGTGAAGGAGGATTATGCCAGACGACAGTTCCCACATCGTCAGTCTTTAATCAACTTTCAGTGATCAAGCCATTTCTTTCCTTGTGCTAACTCATTTTTATGCTCACTGCATTGTCTATCATCGGTTGTCTTAATCAAATAACAACCTCTTCATGTAACAATCTCAAAAAATTATGTTTCCATTTCGATACTTGCCTACGTATATTTTGTTTTGTCAAAGTAGTAACTACTGCTATTTATGAGTGTAGCTCAAACAATTAAAAAACGTCAATTTCTTGTTTGCTGGGGTGGGAATAAACCCTGTTACGTTGCACATCTAAAGAGCGGTTATTGGCCTCAGTAGGATTATTCAGAGCACAGAGAAAGCTTATAATTATAGTTACTCCTCCATCAATTTATATCCAACAAGTTTCTTACAGTAATTCGTTTCTTTTGGAGCAAAAAATGAAACCACCTGAATCAAATGTTTATTGGAAGTCTACAGTTAAAAAGTGTTCAAAGAATTACATGTAGGTTGGCCATTGTTATCAACAAGCAATATTGTTTAGCCTGTCAATGACCTTGCTTGTATAGATACTGAAGTCACGAGATTGCCTTTTTCAAATGGATGGGCTGTGAGGAAGGAAGTGACAATTTGACAGTGCTGCCAATCTCAACAGTGAGATACTACTCATACACTTCACTACCGTGCAGTTTCTACATACATTTTGTAAGCTGTAGTTTATTCCGAAAAAATGTTTTCTTCATAAACCTTAAAAGACATACATGATCTGTAATATTGTCTATAGCTTAATTACATGACTAAAAATGTTTGATTTACTGTAATTACCAGCTGCTTTATTCTATTGGAACAAAATTTTCTACGAATGAATCACCTTCTTTACTATCCCCATCATCGGCGTCTTCAGCATCAGTCTACTACCTAACTGCAACTCACACTTACTAACTCAAACTAACTAACTAACTCAGCTGGTATTTATCTAACTGGGTATCTACCTAACTGTTTCGTTTTTTACCAGGTGTTTACAAAACTGTTAAAGAACAGCTTTTTCACGTCTTTAATTTCCTTCTTTATTTTTCGAAATGTGGAAAGAGAAACATCACAGTAGTTAGCCATTCACTCATGGTTTTTGTTAAGAGGCAGGGAAAGGCTTTTTGTTTAGCTTCAACTTCACAGCATTTTATTACACTGCATATTAGATTTTGTTCCGCACTGTAAATAATCTGCTATCGTTTTCAAGAAAGTAACATTTCTGTTTATGGTAACCAACAGGTATATTCGTACAGTTAACCTACAAAAGGTTCCGCGATATATTGTATATGCTCTGGGTATAGTATAAGTTGTTTGTTGCACTGAAATTAAAGCAGTCGCGCATGCGCACTGATGCTTTTCCCCCCTTTACCCCTCGTTGCAAATAAGGGCAAACTCGTGACTCAAGTAACTATAAGAACTGTAACCAAATTCAAGAAAACGCAGGAATATTTATCAGATGGTAGAAAATGTATTTAATTCCCATAAAATTTCAGCTTGCTGGATTCCTAAACAGTTAATCGATAAACACAAATCACAGTGAACAGCTGCTTGTTTAGAATATTTACTATATTACAAGAATGATGGCTGGGATTTTATAACTCAAGTGATAGGAGATTAACTTATGTTGCACATTACTCACTAGTAACTACACATCAGTCAATGGAATGGAAACACAGCTCCTCCATCAACCAAAAAAAAGTGAAACCTGAGCAATCACTCAAAAAATTATGACTTCTGTTTTCCAGGATTATAAGGGCGTTACAAAATATCAATATTCTTATTGATGTTTTAGAATTTGAGATACTGTCAACACTGTTACAAAGTACAGTAACTTTCCAAAAACTTTGTCATGCACTAAAAATAAGCACTCTGGAAACCTTACACGCAACCTTATTTTCCAATATTATATTTATAGGTAAATTCTTTTTATAAAACTTACTAAAAAGGAGCAGCTTCACTATTCAACAAATTTTCATATTCTTTATTGGTACTCCCTAAAACATAACAAAAAATCTTATAAGATTTAATCAAAGCGTACAAAAAAGTTTGTAGTAGTCTAACACATATTACAGTACTCTCCAGTAAAGTAAATTAATTATGTATATACATATCTTAGCTTACTTTAATAATAATAATATCTTAGCTATATTTTAAATAATACAGCTGTTTATAATCCTACATAGGATGTTTGATAAAATTATAATAACATAACTTAGCATAACCAGATTAAAAGATGATGCAATATTTACGTTAGGGAAATGTGACTTGAGAGAACTGAATTGAATTTTTACTTTCTCTTACCAATAAAATAATAATAATAATAATAATAATAATAATAATAGCAGCACCTTTATTTGCAAATAACTAACAAAATACATATATTTATAATCCTTTTATAGCAAACTAACATAAAAAACAAAAGTTATAAAAAAAAAAACAGAAAATTTTTACAATAAATGTATTATCAAATAAATAAAAATCTTACGCTCGGCACGATATGGCATGACCATCCTGGCCGTCTGTTGGTTCATTGCCAAAAACAAGAAAACTGATTTATAATGAAAATAAAATGCTTATCTATTAATAAGATTAGTACTAAATCGGCATTATCTCTAATTGTACAAATAATTATACTTCGGCAGAAAATACAATGCAGCAAGTCTCATTGGTCTTTCCTAAATCAAAATGAATAGCCACGCATGCACAACCACCCACACAAAACTCCACTTGAAGTATAATATACTATCCCCAATATACGAGGGGGTACCCAAAAGTTTTTTTTTTTTTCCAAAAAAAAAAGTATCTGGAATAGCTCTGCTGTGGGCGGAGCTTGTGCAGTACAAAGTCCCGCCACTAGGCTGCTTGTAGCGCTACTCATTGCCAGTTCAATGCCATTTTGTTCGTTGATCTAGCTTGTTCTGTTCTCGTGCAGTGATTGTTCTCGCTAGTGCTGTTTTGTGCTCGTGTCGTTTTTCATGATGGCAAGTTTTAATGAACAACGTGCGGCTGTGAAATTTTGCTTCTTGCTCGGTAAAAACGCCGCGGAAACAGTAGTAATGTTGAACACAGCTTACAAAGACGACGCTATTGGAAAAACCCAAGTGTACGAGTGGATTTTGCGCTTTAAAAATGGCGACATGTCGATTGAGAACAAACCTCGTTCTGGACGACCGTCGACTTCCCGAACAGACGAAAATGTTGTGAAAGTGAAAGAAATTGTACGAACAGACCGACGACAGACCATTGACCAAATATCACAGGTTAGTGGGTTATCTTGGAGCTCAGTCCAACGCATTTTAACAGAAGACTTGACAATGAAAAGAGTCGCTGCCAAGTTTGTGCCTCGGGTTCTGACAGACACTCAAAAGGAACGTCGAATTGAAACGTGTAGTGATTTGAAACAACAGCTTGAAACTGATCCAGATTTCATGTCAAAGATCATTACGGGTGACGAGTCTTGGTGCTATGGGTACGACCCAGAAACCAAACAACAATCCAGTCAATGGAAGACTTCATTATCACCCCGACCAAAAAAAAGTCGTCAAGTCAGATCGAACATCAAAACAATGCTGATTTGTTTTTTTGATGTGAGGGGAATTGTCCATTCAGAGTTCGTTCCACCAGGCCAGACGGTAAATCAAGCTTTTTATCTTAAAGTGTTAAGAAGACTACGAAACAGCATTCGTCGTAAAAGACCTAATTTGTGGCAGACAGGGGACTGGTTTTTCCACCACGACAACGCGCCTGCACACACGGCAATCTTGGTTACCCAGTTTTTGGCGAAAAACGGCATGGTTTTGCTACCACACGCACCGTACTCACCCGATCTGGCTCCGTGTGATTTTTTCTTGTTCCCACGCATGAAAAGGGGCATGAAAGGTCTCCGATTTAACAACGTTGATGATGTCAAGAAAAAAACGACGGATGAGCTGGCAGCCATCACTGAAGAGGAGTACAAAAAATGTTTTGAACAGTGGAAGCACTGGTGGGACAAATGTTTTAGTTGTAATGGAGAGTATTTTGAAGGGGATAAGGTTCTTTTGTAAAAAAATTAAAAATAGTTTTAAAAATAATTCCGGTTTCTTTTGGGTACCCCCTCGTATACATAAAATAAATAAATCAATATAATTATTTTATATTAGTAAAACAATAAACTGTTGTGGGCTTTTTAATAATTAAATTCTTCTATTAATTCTTAACTGTATTTTAACGCCTCCTTTAAAAACCCTACCAACTTATTCCAGTCTTTGCCGTTAGTCCATTCTGTCACCTGTTCTATACTACCTAATACGTAGTTATCAAGCCAAGTTTTCCCGATAGATCCTAACACTGGACAGACTCCTATTTTTTTTGAACAAGTTATGTTTAAATCATGTAATGTCACCAGTGTTACATTATCAGTAATTAGTTATGTTAATTTCTATATGCCTACCTACTTAATTAACTCGAATACCGCAGATGTACAAATACGGTTTTTCATCCAAATTGAACAATTTTATTTTACCACTTCCAGCCAAATCTCAAAGTTGAAATTTATACTTAAGTTTTATATCATTAAGAACTTTAATTTGTGAAATTTTCAGATTTTTACTTGGTCCTCCAACAAAGACACGGGTACTTCATCACACATCCAAAGATTGTTGAGAAGATCTGCGTGGTCATTCATCATGTCCAATAATCGATTACAAAAAGCAAGTCGGGATGCGTGTTCAACATTATTCAAAGCACACGCTTTGAATAATTATTTTTATAATACGCTTGAACAGCGTATGCTCGTTGTGCACTGCTCCACGACTCCATTGGAACTAAACGGTAAAACAGACACTTCAAGATGACGGTAGTCTCATTCTCCTAGCCACACTACAGGAGACTGTATACAGTGTTGCCAAATCACCCGATTCACTGCCTCACCCACTATAATATAGAATTTCAATTGTAATATTATGACAATCAAAATTTTTAATAAATTACCAATTATTTAAACCAAATTATTAAAAAATATTTTAATTATTATTTACCAATTATTAAAAAAAAAAATACTGGACAGATTTATGACATCAATGTTTGTAAGACAATTCACCATCAAATTAAAACATGACAGCAATAGAGGCGTGGTGCTCACGACCAAGTTGTACAAAAATCACTCTTAACTAAGCAGTGTGGTACTAGCTGCTTAATTTTGAACAACCAGCACACCAGCACGCTGAATGTTTCACCCCACACAACACGCTTTCTACAGAGAGCTGAGCAGTGTTTGCAATGTATGCAAAAGTAATTCTGTCTGTATGGAATCTGTAAAACATCTCAAGAACTTACTTAGTTTCTTAGCTGAATCAATGGGTTGTCCAATGTCACTTCGCCGTTGTTTCCCTCTGGAAAGTGTAACAAAAGGACTAATTACAAATTCATGATTTTCTCTTTTGTTCTCTTGACTTGGTGTTAAAAACTCATTCTGCATTCCATTGTCACTATCACTTGATGAAGACCATTCTTCACTCATTGGTTTCAATTCTACTGAAGATTCAGCCTGTGCAAGTGGTGATGATGCTTTTCGTATTGGAACTACATTCAATATTGGTTTTACAACTTTCTTCACAGGTTTCTTTACCACCGGTTTTGGAACATTGACACTTTTATTTTCTAAAACAAAAAGTATACTTAATATTTACTTTAAAAAAAGGTTAACTTAAAAGTTTAATTAATTTTGTATTAAATGTTTTCATTTACATCATGTTTTCTTGAGTGTTCTCAGTACAGCAAATTCATGAAAGCAGTTTCAACCTACCAACCAATAACCCACAGTTATTTTTTTTATTCCTAATTTGTGTACGTTGCAATCTGTTCAATTTAAAACAATAAGCAACCCCATAACCCAATGAGATGAGGATGATGCATATGACGTGTAAATGAGGTGTAGTCTTGTACAGACCCAGGCCGACCATTCCTGAGAGAGTATGATTAATTAAACCCCAACCATCAAAGTACACCGGTAACCACTGTCTAGTATTCAAATCCGTATAAAAGTAACTACCTTTACTAGGATTTGAACCAGGAACCTTGGTCTCCAAAAATCAGCTGTTAAACAGCTGATTTTGGCGACGACTTTACCTCTAGACCAACTCGGTGGGTCAAACAGAGTTATTTAACCAGTATTTTCTTGAAGTTGTTCAGCAAACTGAGTTAGAAGTAGTAGTTACAAACCAATGCATCTTTGTAATGCAAGTGCTGGTAAACTTTATCCATTTGGCAACTGTATTTTATTTCTAAATAAGCTTTCAATAATAATGACTTAAAATGTTTTCACACATCAATACAGTAGAACATCGATAATCCGGATTAATTGGGATCCTGATTATCAAATTGTCCAGATTTTCGAAATGAACCAATAAAAGATCCAGATGTTTTCAATGTAAAATATTAGCTACAACTGGCCACAATTTACAGTGATGTTTACAGAGGAGCAGCATTTGAATAAAACCATTTATATACGTACACGCAGAAAAAGTTTTACATATTTCATTAAAAAAAATTACTGTATTGTATATTTTATTTTATGTTCAGTAAATCTAGGCCTACAAGGCAGTGAAGTACTGTAGAGTAACAAAAAAGTAAAAGACAACGTAACACGCCACTTTTACACTTTTTTGAAAGCAGCGAATATTAATTGTTTTTGGTGCTTTTGTACAAAATTATAATAATGTAAGTGTAGAGGCAGTTAATTTTTTATGCTCTACTGTATACACTGTATAGAAAGTGTTAAATTAACATATTCAAGTCAAACTATAGGTAACTAATAATCTGGTAACTAGGTACTTAAAACCCTTGCTCTGCTTACGAAGAATACAACTGTGAAACTACCAAACTATAACTATGAAAACACAAATAGTGAAGGAGAAACTATTTGAAGTATTAAATACCTTATTTAACAGTAGTGCATTATGTGTTAAACCTCTGTAACTCACCTTTCAGTAATTTGACACGACTTCTGGTTGCACGTGAATTTGTTGGCGCACCTTGACTTTTAGCAGCCTCTCTGTAAATGAAACAAAGAAAATTACTTTACATACTTCAATAAAAAATCTGGTGTGAAACACTCACACAACTTTCTCTTGCCAATGCAAATAATTAACAATAAACCTAACATTAGTAATAAAACTTTAGAAATAAACAAAAAACCACCCTCATTAAACATAACCTTATTTTAATCATGAGTGAAAGACGCAAAACGAAAATCAACCTCAGTTTAGCTTAAAAATACGGAAAATCACTCTTTCACACTAAATTAGGCTCTGTAGAGAAAAATGCTTTAAATAAAAGTTGTACATCTTTTAATTTTCTATAAATTTTATTATATAAACTTTTGTTGTAAAATGCATACTTAGGCCGAAATCTTGAAAAAAATCGATTTTTCACACGTTTTCATGAGAAAAAACAGAAAATCGCTAATTACTGCTAAACTAAGCGTTATACAAGAAAAAGTTTGAAATAATAGTTGTAGGATTTTAAATTCTGTACAACTTTTATTTCAAACATTTTTTTGTATAACGTTTAGTTTAGCGGTAAATAGCGATTTTCTGATTTTTTTCTCACGAAATGTGAGAAAAACTGATTTTTTTAAGATTTCGGCCTTAGTATGCATTTTACGACAAAAGTGTATATAATCAAATTTATAGGAAATTAAAAGATCTAAAACTTTAAAGAAAGCATGTTTCTCTACAGAGCCTAGTTTAGCGTAAAAGAGTGATTTTTCGTATTTTTAAGCCAAACTGAGGTCGATTTTAATTTTGCATCTTTCACTCATGTTTTTTGTTTATTTCTAATGTTTTATTACTAATGTTAGGTTTATTTTTAATTATTTGCATTAGCAAGAGAAAGTTGTGTGAGTGTTTCACACCAGATTTTTATTTATAAATTTATTGATACAATTTTTTTCAATTAACTTTATGGTTATATAATAATATTTTGTATAATATTATTATGTGTGTATTCTTTGTCTTTATCATCTAATTTATAAATATTTAATTCTGTATAGTAATTTAAATTACTAAGGATAAATTTATTTGAATTGATTATGACTTTCTTATCTATTTGATTAAAATTAATGTCTGCAAGATTTTTGTAATTACCATTGCATGCTTGTACTTGTTTTATGTATGGTTTTTGTTTCTTTAGCTTTAGATAGTAAATTATTAATCTTTTTGCAATGTCTATTTAATATCCTGCTCTCTAATATTCCTAATTTTATTTTTAATTTCACCTATAATATATTCATAAAAATTAAACCCCATATATTTTAATATCTGTAAATGTGTACTGCAAATCTCAGTGTTTATTTTATTTTTTATATAATAAGCATTCTTTATTTCATGCTTTATTCTGTAGTTTTGTGCAAATTTTATAGATTTTATAGCAATTTACTTTTTATTGTTTGTTTAAATAGTTGCATATTTTGTAACTATGTTATATTTTAGACACTTTTTGTTAAAATCTATACCCAGAATACATTTTTGAAGTTTTAAATTCAGCTTATAAAATTTAAATATTATCTTAGCCTGGTATGGCTTTATTATTATTTTATCGAACATCCTATGTAGGATTATAAACAGCCATATTATTTAAAATTGAAATACATATTTCTAACCACCAGAAAATGGTAACAGAAAATACTTACCAATGTTTATAGCGCTTTCGTGTATCTTGTACACATCTTCAGTAAATGAAAATTCTTTAAAAAACTTTTTTACATCAAAATTTAAAACTTCCTATTCCTACCTACATTTTGATATCTGTATATATATAATATTTATATTACTTTTTTTTTCTTTATATACTAGTACAGATATGCACTATACAACAGATCCCAGCATTCCTTACGTTTTCTTCATATTGTATTACTGACTAGGCAAGGGGTAACATTCATTTCTCAGAAACGTGAAGATTACGGCTTCGGAAATCTAATTTAACAAACTAGAATCATAATTTTATTATCAAAAACAATAACTTATTTGAGTGTTAACTTACTTTTTTGTTGTAGATTGTTTCTTTTTCATTGAACTGGCAAAGTTTGGTGAACGTGGCACTGTCAGTTTTTTTGCTGAGGGTTTAACAGTAAACTTAAACTGGAAATAAAAATAAAAATTTAGTCAAACACACAAAACCTTCAGTACTTACAAAAAATGCTTACAAGCGTTCTTCAACCTTTAAGAAAATTAAATTTTATCCCATATTAATTGCTGAAAATAAATCCATTATATATTTTTGAAGCAGCTCAAGAAAATGACTATCCATGTACTCTCTTTTCCTATCTTAGGAAAAGGAATCAAAAGAGCATAAAAATAATTAACTGAAAACTGTGCATATAGAAAAACCTGAATTAAAACAAACCCTGAGTTTGTATTTACTTGAACTCACTTCCTTATGACATGTTTTGTATCATCTAACAAAGGAAACTTGATTTTCTAAATATATTGTCAATAACTTAAACTTAAGCATAATTGCTTATTAAAAAGTAAGAGATTTAGTTTAGCAACCACAGAAATTTTTTCAGCTACAAAGTTTCCTGGGAATCGCAGGACCATAGAAGTAAAAACATTATTATATAGAAAAATCTGGTGTGAAACACTCACAAACTTTCTCTTGCCAATGCAAATAATTAATAATAAACCTAACATTATTAATAAAATATTAGAAATAAACAAAAACTAACCTCAAAAACATAACCTTATTTTAATCATGAGTGGAAGACGGAAAATGAAAATCGAACTTAATTTGGCTTAAAAAAACGGAAAATCACACTTTCACGCTAAACTAGGCTCTGTAGAGAAAAATGCTCTAAACAAAAGTTGTAGATCCCTTAATTTTCTATAAATTTTATTATATACACTTTTGTCGTAAAATGCATACTAAAGCCGAAATGTTAAAAGAATCGATTTTTCTCACGTTTTCGTGAGAAAAATTTTTTCTCACGTTTTCGTGAGAAAAAAACAGAAAATTGCAAATTACCGCTAAACTAAGCGTTATACAAAAAAATGTTTGAAATAAAAGTTGTAGGATTTTAAATTCTCTACAACTTTTATTATAAAGATTTTTGCTCTAAATTGCATATTAAAGCCGTAATCTTAAAAAAACTTTGTTTTTACGTGAAAACAGCCTCACCCAGAATTTCAGCAAACATGACGCCTACCCTATCTTGTAGAGAATAAAAAATTGAGTAAATGAGGCGATTTTAAAAAAAATCATAGCACCAGTTTTTGAGAAAATCGCAAAAAAGTGAAAAATTATACGAATAAACTACTACTTCCGTTTGACCGATTTTGATGAAAATGTTCGTGTCGCGTCCGGTAGTGGTATGTAACTTAAGTTTCAAGTTTCAAGTTTGTACGATGTTCCGTTCTTGAGATATTCTGTTCACACACACACACAGACCAATCGCTAAAAACATGTTTTTTGGGTTCAGGGGGTCTGAAAACGTATAGATCCGGTGAAAACTCGATTTCGAAAAATCGACATGAAAACAATACTTTCCTTCCTATATATTCATATAGGCAAGAGAAAGTAAAAACGTATACGTGACAGAGTTAACGTATTAGCTCATATATTGTAATAGTACATAAAAAATCTGGTGTGAAACACTCACACAACTTTCTCTTGCCAATGCAAATGATTAATAATAAACCTAACATTATTAATAAAATATTAGAAATAAACAAAAACTAACCTCAAAAACATAACCTTATTTTAATCATGAGTGAATGACGCAAAATGACAATCGAACTCAGTTTGGCTTAAAAATACGGAAAATCACGCTTTCACGCTAAACTAGGCTCTGTAGAGAAAAATGCTCTAAACAAAAGTTGTAGATCTTTTAATTTTCTATAACTTTTATTATATACACTTTTGTCGTAAAATGCATACTAAGACCGAAATGTTAAAAAAATCGATTTTTCTCACGTTTTCGTGAGAAAAAAAACAGAAAATCGCAAATTACCGCTAAACTAAGCGTTATACAAAAAAATGTTTGAAACAAAAGTTGTAGGTTTTTAAATTCTCTACAACTTTTATTATATAAGTTTTTGCGCTGAAATTTATATTAAAGCCGTAATCTTAAAAAAACAACGTTTTTACGTGAAAACAGCCTCACCGAGAATTTCAGCAAACATGGCGCCTACCCTATCTTGTAGAGAATAAAAAATTGAGTAAAATAGGCGATTTTAAAAAAAATCGTAGGACCAGTTTTTGAGAAAATCGCAAAAAACTGAAAAATTATACGAATAAACTACTACTTCCGGTTGACCGATTTTGATGAAAATGTTCGTGTCGCGTCCGGTAGTGGTATGTAACTTAAGTTTCAAGTTTCAAGTTCGTACGATGTTCCGTTCTTGAGATATTCTGTTCACACACACACAGACCAATCGCTAAAAACATGTTTTTTGGGTTCAGGGGGTCTGAAAACGTATAGATCCTGGAAAACTCGATTTCGAAAAATCGACATGAAAACAATACTTTCCTTCCTATATATTCATATAGGCAAGAGAAAGTAAAAATAACTTGCGCAAAGACCTCTCCCTAATATATTTCTAATAGTGTAAATATGATGCACATGCTAATAAAGACAAATTTAAACATTATCTCTTAGAAAAAAAGTGGTGAACAATTAATTAACCTAACTATAGCTATACCAGTAGGATGTTACAGTCCCAGTGCGCCTGTGTCAGGAAGTTGGGGTAAATCCCCACTACAAAATAGCCTCACCATGTTAATATTATAAACATTCTGTTGCCGAGTCTTACAGCGAAATACTACAAAGATGGGGGTAATGCGTCCCTGCCAAGGTTGACGCTCAAAACGCTTGCACTACAATTTCCTTGGTATTCATACAAATAAGTCCATTAATATTAAAAGTATTAATTCTATAAATTTCAGTGGGTTTTACAGGTTCATATATTTTATACACTCTGATGGTGGTGGATCCACCCAAACATATGTAAATAGATCATAAGGATCAAAGCAGCTGAAAATGTTACTGAAATTTAGAATATTAAAACAATAAAATTGATTTCAAGTTGTAGAGCATATTGTAAAGTTTTTAAATATTTGTTTTTAAGAACAAAAGTTTCTATTAAAATAATTTCTCTTTTGGTCTTAACATTCTATAAAACTTATCCAGATGGGTGCAGTTTCTTTTTACTTTCTCTTGCCTATATGAATATATAGGAAAGTATTGTTTTCATGTCAATTTTTCGAAATCGAGTTTTCACCGGATCTATACGTTTTCAGACCCCCTGAACCCAAAAAACATGTTTTTAGCGATTGGTCTGTGTGTGTGTGTGTCTGTGTGTGAACAGAATATCTCAAGAACGGAACATCGTACGAACTTGAAACTTAAGTTACATACCACTACCGGACGCGACACGAACATTTTCATCAAAATCGGTCAACCGGAAGTAGTAGTTTATTCGTATAATTTTTCAGTTTTTTGCGATTTTCTCAAAAACTGGTCCTACGATTTTTTTTAAAATCGCCTATTTTACTCAATTTTTTATTCTCTACAAGATAGGGTAGGCGCCATGTTTGCTGAAATTCTCGGTGAGGCTGTTTTCACGTAAAAACGTTGTTTTTTTAAGATTACGGCTATTAATATAAATTTTAGCGCAAAAACTTATATAATAAAAGTTGTAGAGAATTTAAAAACCTACAACTTCTGTTTCAAACATTTTTTTGTATAACGCTTAGTTTAGCGGTAATTTGCGATTTCTGTTTTTTTTCTCACGAAAACGTGAGAAAAATCGATTTTTTTAACATTTCGGTCTTAGTATGCATTTTACGACAAAAGTATATATAATTAAATTTATAGAAAATTAAAAGATCTACAACTTTTGTTTAGAGCATTTTTCTCTACAGAGCCTAGTTTAGCGTGAAAGCGTGATTTTCCGTATTTTTAAGCCAAACTGAGTTCGATTGTCATTTTGCGTCATTCACTCATGATTAAAATAAGGTTATGTTTTTGAGGTTAGTTTTTGTTCATTTCTAATGTTTTAATACTAATGTTAGGTTTATTGTTAATTATTTGCATTGGCAAGAGAAAGTTGTGTGAGTGTTTCACACCAGATTTTTTAACTTAATTTAACAATGACAAATAAGAAAAAAATCAGCAGTTGCGGGACTGACAGACAGAAGTGACAACTTAATTAAGTTTATAAATTAAATAAAAAAGATTTTTGTAAATTAATTAATAGTAATTGTAGATTGCAGAACATGACATGACAGTAAACCAAAGATTTTTCCCGCGCAAAAAACACAGTTCAGGCGCGGCAAAAGTAGTCGCTTTAAAAATTTACACAACTCCAACTACCTTCATAGCATTCCTGATGTAAACACACTGCGAAAAATTTAAAATTTAGGGAAACTACTGATCATTTTTCAAAATAAATCATTGGTAGAACTCATGCATTTTGCTGAGAACCGTGGAACATACATGCGCACTAGCATCACATACAGTCACGTAGGCATACATAAACAACCCTGTGCTGCATCATGTAGATCAGTATTTACAAAACTCCTTAGTTTAGCATGAGCCATACTGTACTGCATATAATGCTGTGACCGAACATCTGCTTCACAGCTCAATAAAATGCAAAAGCTAAAAGACAACAATCTCTTTAGATCTAACATGGTACCTTTTGATGATTTCCATCTGGTATCTGGAAATGAAGTGGCTTAGCTGGAGTTAATTTTTGAGTAGTTGTAGCTATATTTGATATGTCCTGAAATAATGGTGATCCCACATTGTGATGTTTTATGCCAACTACAAATGGTTTTCTCTTATTTTTGATATTTTGTTGTTTCTTTTTATTTTCACGCCACTTTTGTAGCAACGTTTTTCTATCGCTATCCTTAACTGAAACTGATAAAAAAAAATTAATACACTATATTAAATATAGTTGATAGTTTATTTATATGTAGGCATTAAAAGTTTAAAGCCTACAAAGAAACAAAATTGACCTTTATTTAATGACTATAGTTTTATATGTAGAAACAAACTTTTTCAAAGTACATTTTTTGCTCCACATACATTTTTAGAAGTAAATGTTCATATTTTACCAAACCTGGGTATGATAAAAATTGATTCAATAAAAAAAATTAGAAATAACTGTTTTAAAATTTTGTAGAAAAAAGGGAACAATCAAAGACAGAGGCTGTTATAAACTTTTATAAACTCTACATTGCTACTTATCTGTAGAAAAATACAAATCTTCAAGTAAGTTCTTCATTGTAAAAAAAATATCTTAAACGAGGCAGATTTGAAAATTCTCACAACAAAATTCAAAATAATTTGTACGTCTTCTTAGTTACTAATTTAATATTATATTTAATAATCTATGGTATAGCCCATAATGTGCTGAATATTTACATTTAATGTACAGAAAACAATCACAATATAATTAGGGCCATAAGTTTAGAAAGAGAAAAAGGAAAACAATAAAATTTAGTTTTAAACACTGCTACCCACAGTAATCAAATTATTTCTTAATCAAATAAAAATGGTGGCATAATAATTTATTTTGTAATGGATAATTTAATATGAACCCATAAACCACACTCGAAAATTGTATCAAAAACTTAGTTCAAAATCTGTATCATATCTACAATTACCTTAATCTTGCTGGATGTCATATTATCAATACTGTGGCTTGATTGTTTCATAACATAAGAAACTAATCCTGTCTAGTTCCTCAAAGTGAAAGAATAGGCCTCATGAACATATTTTGGGTACTTTGATTTTGAATTAGGAAAGAATTTATTAATCACTATGACAAAGCTGTAAAAATATTCGTACAACCATACATGTTTGTAAATCTTGCATTAACACGTCAGGTGGAAAAATAGTCAACATAAAATTACTCAATACAATACCACATCCTCTAACGTTTGGCCATACCCACTTCTGCCCAATTTTCTTATTAAAATTTAGGTCTAAACAAAAATGTCTAGTGTAAAACAATGACAGAGCATGCATATTAATATTATGTAAGTTACCTGCATTATCTTCTAACGACACTTTAATATTTCTGTTGCTATTAAAGTTGTCGTACCGTTTAGATTTTCTCTCAGCATTTAAAGCTGCGGTTTTATTTGTTAGCCTATTAGCAAACTTATTAACATCGCCCTTGTAAAGTTCTCGAAAATTCATTTTCTATAATATAATCACAACAACGCGTAAGAATATAAACCGTATTTAATAAACTAAATAACCGTCACGACAACCGTTAATTTCAAATGGCATTAAAGTCGGGGTTCTCATTGGTCAATATTTCGACAGTGGTGCCAACGTAGACTACTCATGCGTTTATCTATTGTCATTACTGAATGTTCTTCTTTAGGAGTAGTGATGTGCCAAATTAAGAGATTAAAAGAATAATAAGTAAAAAAATATAATTTAAAAAACGAACTGAATGTGTTAATGGTTATGGAAATTCAAACTTTTGTTTTTAAAATTACCACGTTATTTTTGTATGCTAATTAGTGGTTAATGTATCGTATATATAGTTCTAAGTAAAATATAAAAGTGAAAAGTATAAATGTATTCTCCTTCTACCCAAACTAGAAAAATGATAGATAATAATTTCGTTATAACTTCTTGAGTAAACCCCCATACACTCATTAGCATAATTATAATTGCGAGGCATTTTAAAGGCTCAAACAAATTACCATTAACCTCTGGAACTATTATCGTGTAAAAACTATTATCGTGTATTAACACCGCTATTATCGTGTAAAACGTGCTGTTAATTGCATAAATGCCTGATATCCTTTCAATATCCTCCGTAGATTATTTTGTAAACTTCCATAAAACTTTGTCAATGTAATATTTCAATATTTCTTGGTTCGGAAATAATTTACCGACGACTGAATGGGGATGATAATGAAGAATCGCGGACTCGAACACCTACATAAATGACAAATCTCGCAGCTAAAAAATCTGAAAGGGATCAGAAAGGACAGCATCCGAAAGGGATGCTGATATTCAAGAAAAAAGTTCAGTAAAAAATTGGTTAGTTGAGGAAATAGTCTTGTAAAATAAAACGCTGCGAATTCAAGGTTTGGGAAACAAGGTGTGGTATATTTGGAAATTACTAGGATTCACTCGTTTTGGTGTGAACTTTACCCTTACAAAAATTGAGCTTTTCCCTAATTAGTTTGAGCAAAAACCATTCTTTATCTGGACAAATAATAAAATATGTTTCTATGTAGAAAATTGACGTTTATTTTTAGATATATACATAATTGTGAGAATAAAACAACATTTTTAATGGTAAAAGAGACCAATTTATCATATTTTGTACTCAAAATTCAATAAAAATTGGTCAGGTGAGGAAATATAGACTTGTAAAACAAAACACTGAAAATTCAAGGTTTGGAAACAAGTGTGGTAGATGCGGGAAATTACGAGGATTCACTCATTTTAGTGTGAACTTTAACCGTACCAAAATTGAGCTCTATCCTAATTTTAGTTTGAGCAAAAACCATTTATTAACTGGACATGGATGTAGAAAATAAACATTTATTTTTAGATATATTATAATATTGAGAGAATAAGACAACATTTTTAAACGTACAAGAGAAATTTAATGGTAGTTCATTACAGACAACAACAAAATACCTGAAATATGAAAACCAAATAGGACTACTAAACTTCTTGACCATACGCCTGTTTACAGCTATCCATACTGGGACCAGTTCTACTAGGGTTGCTTGCTTGTGTTTGTGAAGAAACACATAAACTGATAGAAGAGGGAATTGACGATTTCGTGGGAGTTACTACCTGATCGTTCGGAGAAATCTGGCAGAACTGGTGACTCTTCAACGAGTTTTAGGACAAAGTATTTAAAAAATAACATTAACTTTCTGAGATATCGCGCATAGAACCAAAACTACATGCCATACTGATAAACAATATTATTTAGATATATATTTACCAAGTTTTTAATAATATTACAAATATTGGTAACAAAAACAGGGCTGGGCCGGCGAGACTCAAGGTAATATTCTCTACTTACCTTAGGCGAGATTTTAGTCAACTAGTCTTAAATAGTCGCTTGTTACATGCATTCGTGGAAGGGCAGGCTGCGGAGCCTCTCGAGCGGTTGAAATTCAACATAGATGTTTTGGAGAATTTCGACGGTAAAAGTCTTGCCGGCGTCGTATAGCTTTCTTGCTGTATTGTGCATGCAGTCCTCTACGGAAGGGAACAATTGGTGGTGTTGAACAATGGTGTTGGGGATTTTATAATGAAAATTAACAATGAAGTTAAGAATACGGTGTTGTAAAAATTGGAATTACTTGTGGTGGGGTTTTGCTAGGAAGGTCACTAGACTGGTGTCCCGTACAGCACGAAGGATCGGATGATAGCGGAGTAGATGAGTAATATTTAAAGGAGTTAGTGAGGCTTTGAAGGATGGTTGGGGGTCAGTTGGAAGAGAAGGATTCTGGCCTTACGGAGTTTGTTTGCGGCCTGCTTGGCGAATTTCAGATTCCTGTCCTGTGTGAGTCCCATGTATTTCCACTGGTGACACAGGGAGGCTGGTGGTCGTCAATTTGAAGCTATGCCGAGTGGTTGGTCTTTGTGAAGTTGATTTCCTCCCGTTTCTATGGGCTAAGGGATGATTTCCAGGAGTTACACCCCGGCTCCAGAATGGTCTGGGGTCGGGGTAGAAGTGGAGCTTGCCATTTCAGGTTGTTGTTGTTGCTGCTGTTGTCTTCTTTAGAAGATTTTTGTGAGGTTGGCACCCTCTGTAGTTCGCTGGGTGAGGGCCTTGGGAGTTGCAGCAAAGCTGACATTCCTGTTGTGTCGTGCAGGCTTTTGCGTTTTGCTACCCTCTGTATTTGACAAATCGGGAGGCATGAGCGCAATTTACAGAGATGAATATCCGTTGCGTTGACATTTAATGCACTTTAGAGAGCCCATGTCGTGGTTTGGAGGTCTCCATCGTTACAGAAACATGAAATAGACGCGTTATGTTTAAAACATCTGGGCTAGTCGATGCTCTCATCTTTTTCACCAGGAAGACGTTCATAAAGCGCCCACCCTTTTCTTTTTCGGTTGGACTAGAGTGACGGTGTGACCCGCTTTATTGTACCTTGTTTAAGGTTAGTCAGCGACTATTGTAGCGATATCCCAGAGATATCTTGTGTTTTATTTATACTCAAAATTAACGATAATGGGACAAAGTGGATTTTGCCCGTGTACATTTTATAAAGTAGGTACTTCGGCTTTAACATGGGATTCTGTATATTAATGGTGCTTCTAAGCTGGCCTGCTTTTTTTTTATTCCTGATTTGTGTACGTTGCAATCTGTTCAATTTAGAACAATAAGCAACCCCATGACCCAATGAGATGAGGATGATGTGTATGACGTGTAAATGAGGTGTAGTCTTGTACAGACCCAGGCCGACCATTTGGTTGATTAAACCCCAACTATCAAAGTACACACGGTCTAGTATTCAAATCCGTATAAAAGTAACTACCTTTACTACTAGCCTGCTTTAAAGGAGTAAAGGTTAAACTGCCCCCAGAAATACATCCGTAGGGAGTACCGCTCTTCTTTCCAGTCCCGGTACAGCGAATTCTAGTTCCATCTACGGAGGCTCATTATGACTTTTGAATATACTATAAGGAAGAAACGAAACTCAAAATCTGGACCTTACCACCCTTTTTCGAAAAATGGTTTAGCTGGTTTTGAAGATCAAACTTTCCTTAGTGCAGGAGAAGGAACCCGTAACGTTTGACGTGTTTCTTGTCAGTATACTTAAACAATGAACTAAAAAATTCTGTTTATTAGTGTCCTATGGGTTTTCATAAGAATGTTCGTTAGGTATTCTTATTACATGACACCGTTATAATATGACAGATTTTTGATAACGCATTAAAATGACAGCAATGCATCTTAAAATTATGAGAAAATTTGAAATGCAATCGATTGACGAAAGTATAGCATTCAGGCTTTGTGAATGAAAACTCCTATTCATTTACTGCAGAGCGGCGGCCTTGTTTAGAATTAGGGGTTAGTTGAAAAATGGTTGAAATTATGTAGCGAGAAATACTGTCAAGTGCCAGTATTTCTTATCTCGTTATGTCCGTGCGTGTGAACTGATTTCGTTTATCCATTGTAAGACATTCATTAATAACGTACAATATACCTTTTGCGCCATGAAAACTTTTAATATGCGGCAGTGTTTCTCCTTCAATAACCTTGTCAGTGTTTATTTTTAGAGATTATGTAGATTCAGTTCTAAAAGTTTGTTTAATTTCAGTAGGAAATGACAGAAAAGAACTCGCTCCATCATGGATGAAGTTTTGTTTCATTTATCTCAAAGACTGGAATCCTTACAAGTAAGACATACTATTTTGAGGTTATCGTTGTAGTTTCTTGAATTACGCAAAGTAGTAGGAAAGCTGTTCATTAAGTTACGAATCATTCAGAATTTAAGTTGTAGTGCTGGAATATGGAATAAATGTTTTGTGTATTTCGTTTTTTAGAAAATTTAATTATTTACAGTAAATGATTATCAGGTGCTAACCAGTATCTAAATAAATAAATAAACGAGTAGGCTGCATATTTGTTTATTTACAGGATTCAGAAATTTACTAATTAAAACATGGTTTGCTTAATTTTAAAGGATAACTATTGTTTAGCATAAAATATTTACTTCCTTTAGGAAAATGTAATGTTTTGCTGCTGTACAAAGTACAATATAACCTTAATTGCAGTCAAGTAGTCTAAGCTGAAGTTGAAAAATAAATGACCAATGAGCCTTATTATTAGTTAAGTTAGTAGCTTTTTTATAAATAACTATAGTGGGTGGATGTTTAATATTGGTGGGTTTTAACAGTAAATTCTTGACTAGCTGGGAATCCTGCTTTGCAATCCAGCACATTCTATTATTACTCTTACTCTGTGGCATGGAAGTGGCCACAATAATATTTGCGATACAGAATCTGCAAATGTGTGTAGCCTCTTAATGAACCTAATTAAAAATTTTGTATTTATTCACTTTTGTTCTGATGTGTATATTAAAAGACAGCCATAAACTATTTCAAATTTATGCATGTTCATTCAAAACTTACTGAGTTGTGTGCTGTGTTAACTGCGAGCATTATTCCTAATTTGTAAAACTTGTATGTGTACAAATTTTATTAGTTAAAAAAAAATTAGCTAGTAGGAAATAGTACCTAAATAACTGAATTTGTTATGGAAGAATGAAATAATTTAAAAATTTTCAGAGGATGTAATAAGCTTTAAACATTTTGCATTATTTTTTTATGGGTGGTAGATGCTATTGTAGAGGCTTCTTGCTAGAAACGTAAGTACAAATAATTAAGTTTTGAGAGTATAATTAGGCTGTTATGTTTTCAAAGTTTTAATGAGTTAACACTTCCATTTTGCATCACTACATCTGTCTCTTAGAGATAAAGGGTGTTTGTTAACTCCAATTTTGGCAAATTTAAGTTTGAAAATCAGTAAGAAAGCTCTATAAAAGTTGCAGTAACCACATCAACTCTAATTGAATGTTAACTCATTATTTGCAATAAGTTATTTTATTTTGAATTATTTTGTTTTTATTGTCTTACTGATAGGCATCAGAATTTGCTTGAATCCTGTAATTTTTCAAACATTGTTGTGATTAAAATGCTGTTTCTTTATCAGAATAGAGCTAGCTCAATATATTTAGTCTAAGTTTTGTTTTCGTTTCATTAACTCATTACATTGGGGGTTAACACTAATGTAATTAAAATAAAGAAATACATAAAAAGTATGAAGTCTTGTGGGTGGTCAGGGAGTAGTAGAAGTTAAGGGAGTTGTTTAATCATATAAATCTCTGTACAGAGGCTATTTTATTTGGTACAAATTTTTTTTAAATTCTCACTTTCAGAAATTTTTTACAAAATATAAATTTCATGTTTTTGGTGCTTCTGAAAAATTAAAAAAATCGAGTTAACTTCCTTTACCTCTTAGGTACGTATATATTTTTATAGAATTGTTAGTCATGAATGATAAGTTGAGGAACCTACTATGCATTAAATTGGGTTGTTCTGGAGTTTATTACATCTAATACCAATTCTAGGCCTTTATGTATTTGATGCTTCAGCAAGCTTCTTGTAGCCTACTGCTTTTATGATGTATCCATTTAAATTGACTTAGCCATTTTTTTAAAACACTTCAATCGATCAATGTCAGCAATCACAATAATGTGTGGAAACATTCTCAAATGAATTGTTGCATTAATGTTTAATGAAATGTTTCTTTTTTGATGTAGTAGGTGCTTGATACTAGACCCATTTTATCTATTGAGAAAAATCAGTTAAAATAGTGTTTTGCAAGTTTTTAAAATTTTTCATTGAATTCTTTAAAAAAACACCACTTTATCAAGTGAAATCTTGTAGGCTTATTGCTTGTAGTAAAATTTCCCTACCACTTTATCTCGATAACAATTTGAGCTGCACCAATGGTTCAGAAATCAGAATATATAACTCTGGAAGCAACATGAAGTGAGCTATGTTCACCTGAACATATAGGTAACCCAAGAAGGAGAAACTAAAAGAAACCTTTTCTTATTAAAGGCTGTTAAATTTAAAATTGTTTATTTTGAGGAAAATTTTAAGCTGTATTAGAAATGAAATATTATTGCACAATAATAAAATAGTTATTTCTTTTTTTGTAGGTGGTAGGTTATTCAGCATTACAACATGGAAGAGTACTTTGGGATTCATATACAGCACAAGGTTATGAACTCATCATTCGATTATATAACTCACCACAGTTAGCACAATTACAAGAATCTGCGTATTACAAACTGCAGCAGTTGTTAACTATTTTAAAAGAATATAGTATATTTGTCTTAAGTTATGCACATCCTACTGTTGTTTACGCAAGAATTTCTACAATAATCGTCCCAGATAGTAAGTTACATCTCTTAGATATTTTTGATATTTTTTGTTTTACTTAGCACCTACCAAATTTGAGACAATCGTGCGATTGTACCTCATAACAATACACTTGTTTCTCACAATACCATGTCTCACCTTAACCAATTCTAGCGTAAGGATAAGCGCACAGTGAACGCTGGTCGCAGGTCGTTGTTTTCAAGTCGCTAGATGAGTTCCATTAGCAGTACTGATGATGATTTATTTCTTATGGAAATAATTAATTCCTAATGGAGAGAGAAAAATTGTGTATAATTGAAATCATATTTATTAGTTTTACAAAGTTGTTATCTTTTAAAGACGATACCGATAGTGACGTTAATAAGAACAGAAAATTGTACTGCGAGTATCTTCATCTTTTTCCGCAATAAAAAAAAGATTAAGACATGTTTTATAAATACATGAGAATGACTTTGAAAACGTTAAATTTCAAGTAAACTTCCCTTACAAAAACAATGGTGCAACTTGCGCAAGCAAGCAATATTTTTCTAGAAGAAAGACGTGTGATTAGCCTACTTATTTTTAACATTTTGACTACTGATGTTCAATATTATAAAGCATTGTTTGGCTAGTAATAATTTTTATAAACCTATGTAATTATAATTAATTAAAAGTTGTTTATAAATGAATATGTTTTATATGACGCCAAGTAGACAGCAACCTGCCAGCAGACCAGCCTGCAGGATTATTGTACCAAACAAACCTGTGACCTGATAGACACAGGTTCTGCCCCCAGCGTTGACTGTGAGACGCCTGATTGAAATATAATGGCATATTTCTGCTAGCAGGTTCTCACTTGTAAGCAACCTGCAACCAGCGTCATTGTGTGCTTACCCTAATGTTACAAATACTTTCCTTCTCTTTATTTCTTATAGAGCAAGAGAAAGTAAAAAGATTTGTGTCAAATACTCACAAGTTTCTCTTGCCAATGCAAATATTGAACAATATAACCTAACATTAGTAATAAAACATTAGAAATAAACAATAAAAAACTAACCTCAATGAACATAACCTAATTTTAATCATGAGTGAAAGACGCTAAACGAAAATCAACCTCAGTTTGGCTTAAAAATATGAAAAATCACTCTTTCACACTAAACTAGGCTCTGTAGATAAAAATGCTTTAAATAAAAGTTGTAGATCTTTTAATTTTCTATAAATTTGATTATATACTCGTTTGTCGTATAACCCATGCTAAGGCTGAAATCTTAAAAAAATCGATTTTTTTACACATTTTCATGAGAAAAAACCGAAAATCGCTATTTACCAGTAAACTAAGCATTAACAAAAAAATGTTTGAAATAAAAGTTGTGGGAATTTAAATCCTCTACAACTTTTATTATATACATTTTTGCGCTAAAATGCATATTAAAGCTGCAATCTTAAAACAACATTTTTTTACACGAAAACAGCCTCTCCAAGAATTTCAGCAGACATGGTGCCTACCCTATCTTGTAGAGCATAAACAATTTAGCAAACCAGGTGATTTTAAAAAAAAAAATCATAGGACCTGTTTTTGAGAAAATGGCAAAAAAGTAAAAAAAAATACACGAATAACTACTACTTCTGGTTGACCGATTTTGATGAAAATGTTCGTGTCGGGTCGTAGTATGTAACTTAAGTTTCAAGTTCGTAAGATATTCCGTTCTTAAGATATTCTGTTCACACACAGACCAATCACTAAAAATATGTTTTTTGGGTTCAGGGGGTCTGGAAACGTGTAGATCCGGTGAAAACTCGATTTTGAAAAATCAACACGAAAACAATATTTTCCTTCCTATTTATTCATATAGACAAGAGAAAGTAAAAATAAAATGATTTTTTAGAAATCTGAAAACAAATAGTACAAGGTTATTATTATAGAAATACAAAATATAGAATAAATACAAATAAATAACTCTAAAGAGAACAAATGGCCAAATAGCTTAACCCATTCATTCACCTTGGCCATATACATGTACATAAAATTTTACCTATTCTCATGCACTAAACTGCGCACATATCGCTTTGCGTAAAATTGGCCACATACATGAACAAATTCTTTAAGAGTCCAGCAAGTGCTGCAATCTATTGGGACTTTTGAAAAGTATTCATAATAAAAAAAATAGTACTTTAAGAATATATATATATATTTTTTAATTCCTAGTATGTGTACGTTGCAATCTGTTCAATTCAGAACAATAAGCAACCCCATGACCCAATGAGATGAGAATGATATGTATGACATGTAAATGAGGTGTAGTCTTGTGCAGAATCAGGCCGACAATTCCTGAGAGAGTATGGTTAATTAAACCCCAACCATCAAAGTACACCCACAACCACTGTCTAGTATTCACATCCATATAAAAGTAACTACCTTTACTAGGATTTGAACCAGGAACCTTTGTCTCTGAAAATCAGCTGTTAAACAGCTGATTTTGGCGACGACTTTACCTCTAAAAAAACCAAAAAAAAAAAAAAAAAAATTTACCTCTAGACCAACCCGATGGGTAAGAATATAATATTTTTTTTTTTAAATTCTAAGATAAAAATTCATGACTGAATGGGTTAAGGACTGCACTCTTAGGTTATAGTCCATACCTGTTATAACTATTGTTAAAGTAGGCCTACTACAACACAATATCACCATTAACACCATTCATAAATTTCTACAGTATCAACATAAATTTATAAAACTGGACGTTTTGTAGACATGATTAATAAATTTAGTAAAGTGGCCAAATGAACAATCAGAGTTACAATTCAGCCCTGGTAAAACAACCTTGACTAATGTAATAAATTCGGGTAGTGACAATTCTGACATCCTGTTATTGCAGGAAATCTCGCAATACTGTGATTTTGACTATAGTTTTAATCTGCCTTTCGTGGACGTCGTGTAATCTTAAAAAAGTATCTGGGTTCATATATATGCAGGGAAATCACGAGGAAGTTTAAATCCGTTCGATTACTAAAAAAAAAAAAAAAATAAAAGTATTTTCTTTTTAGCTTTTACGACCTTACAGGATTATTTTAGTCCAATTTCTGGGCCAGTCCATTCTGTAATCGGTTCTTTTTATTCCCGAAGTGTGTTAGTTATTTTATTCGTTTTTTTTTCTTTTCGCCCAATTCTTATTAAGGCGTTCCAACCTTCAGTGCCTGTCCTCATCCAAATATACCCTAATAACAATACACTTTTTTCACACCATACCACGTCTCACCTTAAAAGTAGTTTATATTTATACAAAAATACAGAAAGGTGTTGTTTTCGAGTTATTTCTTGATGTTTAAAAAACTGACTAAATAGCTCTGAATAGCCTATGGTATTACAAAATTGAAAGTAAATTATTATTATTTTTAGATGGTAATAATTTTTATGTTGATTTTGTTATTCATTACAGTTTCTTGCTGTTATACTTGTAAAGACTATAAAAACTTTTAGGAAATTCCTCGAGATTAAGTTGAAAATATTACTATATTGTTAATTTTTGAATATCCATTAAATTTTTAATTTCTCTTTCCCTATATAAATATGTAGGGAAGGAAACTACTGTTTTCATGTCGATTTTTCAGTGTTACGAAACGGAAGAGCACTTTTGGATTCGTATACAGCACAAGGTTCTGAACTCATCATTCAACTGTATAACTCACCACAGTTAGCACACTTACAAGAAACTGCATATTTCAAACTGCAGCAGTTGTTAAATATGTTAAAAGAATATAATACATTTGTCTTAAGTTATGCACATCTTACTGTAATTTACAAAAGAATTTCTGCAATTATCATCCCAGATAGTAAGTTACATCTCTTAAACATTTTTGATATTTTTTGTTCTACTAAACACCGACCAATTTAAAGACAATCGTTCAAATTTTACCATTGTACCACATAACAATACACCTTCTTCATGCAGTACCATGTCTCATCTTTGTTAATTCTAGCCTAATGTTACAATTACTTTCCTTCTCTATATTTCATATAGAGCAAGAGAAAATAAAAATAAATAAAAGAATTCTTAATAAATCTGGAAACAAATAATACAAGGTTATAATTATGAAAATACCTACACTATATAGTATAAATTAAATGAATAATTCTAAAGAGAACAAATGGCCAAATAGTGCAGCCATAGGTTATGGTCATCGATGTGTATAAAGACTGGATAACGCACTGCGTAGTATCGAAACAGTCCGGCAGGTTGTGGGACTCCCTGCACCACTGGTGGGACAGTGACCCAGCTCAGAGCATTGCATCCACTTTACTCTCACCAATATCTTTTTTTTATTTATCAAGAATATGAATAAAAATATTACTTCAAAAACAAAGTTTGACATTTGACCATTATATTTCATCACTGTTTTGTAAATATTTTACATGTAGTCATTTACACTCATGTTATTTTTGAGGTGAACGATAAAAAAACGTTGGGAAAATGAACAAAAAAAAGATGAGTATGCATCAGAAATACTTTATACTATTTTATTAAATAAGGAAACATAAAACTAGTCTTAGTTTATTTAATACATTGATGAATAAAACATTTTTTTTTAGTTCTTGCCGTACTCCAAGTATTGAAAGAGTAGCTTGTGATTTTTTTTGTGTGTTTTTTTTTTTTTTGGAAATGCTGTGGCTTATAACTGTACATAACAATAGTACTATTAGTTAAATTAATTAAATGCATGACTATCATCGCCAAAATCAGTGTTGGCTTCATGGTTATTAAATACATTCCTACCAAATATCCTACACGTTAATGTTATAATTTTTGAAGTGTTTAAACTTGCACAATGTTAGATGCTACGGTTATAATTTGATTGTACAGTTATGTAATAATTCTAAAAACATCTGGCAAAGCTCTTATTAATTTTCCTTTAGACAAAATCAGTAAAGTGAGCATATGAGCTTAAATTTGAATTGTCTGTTACTAACAAATTACTACATTGTTCACTATGTAGTGTCGAATCTATAGTTTTTATAACAAAACCATAAATGTAGTACAATATATTGTCTTTAATGGTATTATCTTAACAGTTGGAACCGCAACACAAACAATGCCCAACAGCATCTGATGCTACAGTCTGTCCCGCCAGTGGAGGGGGAATGTGGGATTCTGAGCTCGTTTTCTGAGCCTGCTATACCATTCAGCACGCTATCCAGTCTTTACATAAATCGATGGTTGTAGTCCACATACCTGTTATTAACTATTGTTAAAATACAACACAATAACACGATAAACACCATTCATAAATTTTTACAGTATAAACATGAGGAAATTTATAAAACTGAACGTCTTGTATGTTTCTGTTTCTTTTTAATCAAAATCTGTAAAAACGGGACTTTTTAATATCGCGGCCTTAGTATGCATTTTATGACAAAAATATATAAAATTAAAGTTATTGGAAATAAAAAACTACATTTTATTTCATGGATTTTAGATTAGTATGCATTTTAAGACAAAAGTGTATATACTTAGTTACCGATACTAAAAAAACCTACAACTTTTATTGTAAGTATTTTTCTCAACAGAGCCTAGTTTAGAGATAATTACTGATTTTCCGTATTTTTAAATTCTACAGATGTTGATTTCCATTTTGCTTCATTCACTCATGTTTAAAATTAGGTTATGTTTTTCATTTTACATTGTTCACTCCTGATTAAACATAGATTTATTCATTACCTACATTACCAAGAGAAAGTCTTGTGAGTGTTTCGTACCAGATTTTTTAGTTTTACTTTAATTATTTTCAATTTGTCTTTTGTTACAGTAAACAGAGGTAGTTTATATGCTGGGTTTATCGGTTTTGCGATTGGTGGTGGCATTGGTGTCGTTATTGGATTTTGTTTACAGCCTCCTGCGAAACCTCTTTCTTACATGAGAGGTATAGCTGCAACTTCATTCACTGGTATTGATGTAAGTTATTTTATGTAAATTATGTACCAGTGTTTGTAAAACACTGGTTTCGCCTAATAAATTTTCAAGATGAGTTTAAAAAAAGATAAATAACTGTAGCTTTTGGTACAAGTGCTGATGTTATTTCTAAAATTTCTCATTTTGTAAATACAGAGAGTTCGGAAAGTTACTGTGCAGTAGTTGCTTTGCATCGATGCATTGTTTCACCGTTAGGTTGGTGGCTCTGTGCTGTCATTGGGCACGGTCTAGTATATGTAACAAAATGGTCAGAGATTTTACCGAAATTCGTTCGGCAGTTAACAGTAGTAGAAATCAGTGATGGTTGGTTCCAACAAGATCATGCGACAGCACACACATATATCATTTCAATGCCTTTCTTGCGTAATGTCTTTGGTGAATGAATCATTTCCAGGAATTTGTGGCTTACAGGACTGTCTGATCTGACTTCCCAAGACGACTTTTTATGGCGGGTGGCAAAACAAATAGTTTATTGCAACAGACCACACATGACTGACAAACTAAAAACAGCGATAACGGCAAAAAATTCAAGGTTCAAGGAATCACTGTTCATGAGTTGGGTGAAGTGTTTGAAAACAAACTAAAGTGAGTGCTGCATTGATGCCGTAGGAGAGTCCATTTCCAACACCTTTTATAAGCAATCCAATGATGAAATAATAATGTAAAATCCCTTTCGTGAGACGACAGTCTCATGGCTGGTTGCAATTTTTAAAAAGGCTTACTTTGGACTTATTCCAAAAACCATTAATGATTTCTGTATCTACTCTTTATGTTTGTTTCAAATTTCCATCTGATCTTGATGTCCGGTCAAAATCTGAAATTCACACCCAATCTGTCTCTGCTCTTTAAGAGGAATCAAATGGCACTACTTTTGTTTCCAAATTCTGACTTTGATTTCTTGGCTTCTGGTTTTGGGCCACTTTTGGTTGAAACCGGAAATTTAAAACCAATGATATCTACTCTTTGAGAGGAATTGAAAGACACTATTTTTGTTTCATAATTCCGGCTGATTTCTTGACTTCAAACCCAATCCAGGGCCACTAACTTTTTGTGTAGATTACAAATCCGAAAACCATTTGTTGCTATCTCTTGTAGTTTCTTACATTAATTTCTTGACTTCCGGTTTTGGGCCACTTCTGGTCGAAACCAGAACTTCAAACCCAATTTAGGCCCACATTTTTGTATAGATTATGAATCTGAAAACCGTTTTTGCTATCTCTTGCAGTTTCTGACATCTGGGTGTGATGGACAAAGGAAAATGATAGATATTACAGTTTCAATTTAAGGAAAGGAAGAGTGGTTTTCATTTAAACAGGTTTAAGAAAAGAAATTTAAAGTAAAGAAAAACTATTAGCCTGATTTATCGAGTAACGAACATATTGACCAATTACGAGTACAGATCAGTAGAAATTACTTTTATTTAATTTAATACATATTGCTAAAATTTTTAGTTTTTGGTGTTGTGTTTTCCATTTACATTTTAAAATCCGAATATTTCTCAAATCCGGACATGTACTAGAAATCTGGATTGTCCGGGCAAATGGTAACCCAATATAATGGATAACAGTTTTCAGATGCTGTATTCTATTCTATTTCTGCATTATGTGTATTTATGTATTATACTTGAGAATCCAAGTAGCTATATGTACTTAACTTCTTGCTGACAAGCTTGGTGAAGTTATTGTATGGCCATTTTTGTGTGAAATTTAGTTCTGTTGTACTTTTTGACATTATAATACCTGTAGTAATTGTATGTATTCACATAAAATTATTTTAAAAATCTTGCCTTAAAGAAAATATATTCTGTATTCGTAATTCAGCCAGATATCCTGAGGTTTTTTTTTTTTTAACGTCCGACTGTTCTGCAATTACTGCTAATGCAGACGGTGAAGGATGAAATGATTTTATGTAAAGTATGAAAATATGCCGTGCCTGAATAGGATTCGAACCCAAGACCGCATGATGAGAGGCGAGCTTGTTGCCAACTACGCCAGTGTGGCCGGCGAGATATCCTGAGTGAACCATTTTAAGTTAAGAGGACAAAATTGTGAATATTGGTATATTTTCTTTTGACAATATAACTTGTGAAATATAATGTAAAGGTGTTTGCGAGATTTTTGTTTGTGTCTTTATAGTCTAGTCACTTGTATTTTGTTATTTAAAAAAAACATTTAGTTCAAAAGAGAGAGTTACAATTTGAGTGTTGTATGTTGAATTTGAATTGATGTATTGTATTTGAAATGAATTTGAATGTTGATGTCAATAAAAATTAAAAAATAATCTCAATTATGTTCTTGGTAATACAACATGAAGAATTAAGTTTTAACAAAATATTTTTATTTATTCTAACTGTATTTATTTATTTATTTTATGTTTATTTTGTGTATTTTTATTTAGACTGTAGCAGTATTAGAAGATATATCAACACCAACTGTTTGTGGACCAGATGATGTGTTAATTCAAGTTCGTGCAGCTTCTATCGATCCGATTGACATAAAAATCTGTCATGGATATGCCAGGGTTCTTAGATATCAAATGAATAAGTACAATCCAGTAAGTGAAAATAATCAAATCCATCTTTTATTTTTTTAAGTACGTACAGTAATGTGAGTGCAAATGTATATTTCTTATCATTGAAACATTTAATCCATTATTCTGATTGCCTAGGTTTTAAAAATTGCAGATGATCAGGAAAGTAGTGGTCAAAAAAGCAGCTTCTTTTCTAATACAATTATTCCTATTGCAGTATTATCATGTTCTTAATATTTATGATAATTTTTTTATAAATATTGTTATTTCAGATTTTGGTATTCTTTCTTTGTATAATTTTCATTAACGAAAAGGAGAACCAGAAACTGAAGCTGTAGGGGATAGTGTTAAGGTTGAAATTTCCTTTTTTTTGAATGAACATGTGAATCAAGAACCTAAAGCAGAAGTCTTGAGACTAAAAATTGATGTGTTTGCAAAGGTAACATATTACATATAAACTGAATTAAAGTAATTGTCATGCGTATTACAAATTAGGATTTACTTGCTTTATTATCTTATCAGTATCATTAAAAACAAGGTTTGAATTGCTGTTTTTTTGCATCAGAATTCTGAGAGACTGGTAAAAACAGATTCGGAAGTTGACTTTCAAGATACTATTAATTTTGTACAAGCTATTTTGTTTACTTTACAAAGGAGTCATTTCAGTTGTTTATATTTGAAAGAATTGTCAACTTCTTGACATGTCTTATAGGTCTATTTCCTATTTGGAGTTTCCCTATATGAAAAAAAGGAAAGGAAAGTTATGTTTTCTCTTAGGTTTTTTAAATTAATTTTTGACAAGAAGTATATGTTCTTAGGTCCCCAGAGCTGAAAATCCATGTTTTTACTGATTGGTGGACGTGCATGTGTCTGTTAGTCTGTGTGTGAACGAATAACTCAAAAACAGAAAATTGTACGAAGTTGAAACTTGAAACTTAAGTTTGTCGGCTGGTGTGCAGTTGCCTTCTATAAAGGAGTCAAATCACAGTTTCGCAATATTGATCTGCAGTGTTACGCTTTCCTACGTGTTTTTCGCCTGGGGCCTAAAGCCGTTTGTTGAATATTAAAGTTCCAACCTGCTGGAAGGTAAATCCAGAAAGAAGCTCTGTCCTCAGCTTCTAAGCTACCAAGCTAAAAGTAGGTACCATGAGGAGACTTTATACAAATATTTTCATTAAATTGGTCAATTGGAAGTAGTGGATTAATTCATATGACTTCACTTTTTTACAATTTTTTCAAAAATGGCTCCTACGATTTTGTAACAAATCCTTTCATTTATTACATTTTTTGTGCTGTACAAGATACAAGGGTAAGCTGCATTTTTGCTGAAATTTATGGGAAAAGCTGCTCTTAGGGTAAAAAATTTTATTTTAAAAGATAGCGGCCGTAATATACTTTCAGGGAAAATCTATAATATAGATTTTGATTGATTACATATTATGTAATCAAAGTTAAAGAAAATGGAAAAGCATTCAACTTTTATTTATTTCAACTATTTTTTCTACTGTGTAATATGATTTTTCAAGTTTGTTTAGTGTCAGTTTAATGATTTTTCAGAATTTGCTCATTAAAATCAAGTCCAACAGAGGTTGATTTTCATTTAACGTCATTAAAATTAAGTTATGTTGTTCATTATTTGCATTGGCAAGAGTAAGTCATGTAAGTGTTTCACACCATATTTTTTTAGTGTAGTGTCAGAATATTATGTATTTAGGGCTAGTATTGATAATGAAGGGTGACAGATGAAAATGAGTGATGAAAAAATGCCAGACCTGACTGGGAATCGATCCTTGTACCCCAAGCATGGAAGTCAATTGCACTGACCACTACTTCTGTCTGTAGTCTGTATGACAATTTCAACTAGTTTTTAAAACCCATTTCTGCTGTGAACAATGTGATTATGTTTAAACTGCATAAAAGTTGTGAAAAATGTTAGGTGTCTGATTTCTGCAGTTAGTGATTCATTTGTTGAAAGATTAACCCATTGACTGACCAATTTTTTGATGATTTGTTTTGTTCTAAATAACTATTTTTGATTTTTCATTTTTATATAAAAAACACACTTAAAATTACAGTAAAATAATTAAAAACTATATCCCCTTTTGTTTGACAATTTTATTCAAATTTAAAATTTAAATTTTAAAATTTTGAATTTTTAAAATTTAAATTTCAAAATCTTTGTCGTATGTTTCTTAGTCATCACTAAATAATAATAACGGTTCAATTATTTTCTCCGCAAGGTTTGCAATATTATATCTGAGCTCATTTTTTTAACGCACGTGACACAGTTAGCGTTAAAATTCACTAGTTGGCTGCCAACTTGGTGAATGGTACTATACTTTATAATTGAACTACACATGACACTGCAGCGGCTTTTCTGCCGACTTGACCACTCGTTTCTCGCCGATGACGAGTTGGCAAAACACTCGGCGGCGTCCCATCGTCCAATGTTTAAAAGTGAAGCAGTACACATGTGTGAGTTGAACAAGCGTTTACAAGTAGAACAGGTTTACAAACCTGTTTGCTGTTGCAATTGAGGTAGGTTTTCAGAACTTTTGTTAAAATGAAATACATTGAGTTTACATCTATTACATCTATAACTTTTGTTTTTTATGTGAGCTAGTCGTTCTTCTGGATTAATATTCTCTCTCATCTCTGTATTTATTTTTTGTAGATCACCTTTTATTTTACCCAACAGTTCATTAAAGATGTTTTCGACATCCTGGTGTAATTACAAAAATTGTTGCGATCTTCTTTTACTTGAGGCCAAAAGAGATAAATACTTTTAGTTTTGAGGTCACTTTTGATTTTGTGTACCTATACAGGTACAAGTCTATTTTTAAGTTTTTTGTAATGTCGGTAAAGTAACCACAATAACATCAATTCTTCATCATCAGGATGCATATTAAACACTTGTTTAACACACTTGTAATAAACGAACTGTACACAATGGCAAGCACTGAAGGAGTCCCACTCAAGTAATTGTGTGCTGCGC
This sequence comes from Catonia carolina, assembly GCA_035578175.1. Taxonomy (NCBI): domain Eukaryota; kingdom Metazoa; phylum Arthropoda; class Insecta; order Hemiptera; family Achilidae; genus Catonia; species Catonia carolina. The sequence goes on from JAQMRL010000018.1 coordinate 7,117,886, forward strand.
AAGTATGACGCCGGTTCCTGACTTGACTTGTGTGAACGAATACAAATTTTGCCGACCTGACATCCACTGCCTGGTGTGTTATTACCCTTAGTTTCTACGTTAATAACAACAGAAATCATATGGACTGAATACATATACATCAGTACTGAACTGCTACAGAGATCTACCGGACGCTCTCAGAACTGTTAAAAATACACAGTGAGCAGTTATCGTCAAAGACAGTCAAGGGATGGGAGTAGTGAGGTCAGCTCGTCAATGTCACCATTGTGTTTTTAAATGGCGTCGAGTCTGACTCATCATAATCAGTCAATGGGTTAAGCTGTGATGTACCTGTAAGTTAATGAGTAAATTTAATGTATTATTATTCATTTTTTAATTTACAGAATGTTAAAGGAGAATTGCCTGTTGTATTGGGAAGAGACTGTGCTGGCATTGTAGTGGAAGTTGGAAGTTCAGTTACCAAATTTGAAATCGGTGATGAAGTAAGTTTTCTTTGTTAGACGTACCTGACAAAATATTGTATCTTACAACACAGATTTTCAGTTGTCTTATTGTATAATATGGGAAAACGTAGTTGAGTATACCTTATTCTATTTAACTTTGGAACTAATGTAAACCAATGATATGAGTGTATAATTGTATCATTGAGACTAATGTGACCAACAGTATCTATCGGATGCCCAGGCACCAGTGACTAATCATGTTTTATCAACATTTTTATGTTCATTTTTGTTTCTGGCATAGTATTAAGCTACTTCGGTGCTTCGTTTGTGTAGTTCATTGCTTAATCATAAAAATTATCACAGTTAAATACAATTTTGAAAGATGTGATTTTTCTCTCGTCTTTTTGGGATGGCCCCAAATACTAGTTGGGTGAAAATGCTCGGTAAGCATTTTCTGTAACTACAATTACTCATTCATCCTATAGCACAGCAGTGCAATTGTTTACAACAGTTTTTAAGATAAATGGAATGAACTGTGTTTATTTCTCTTCTCAATCATGTCTTATAAATAATATTATAATTTGTTATTATTAAAAAAACAATCTCTGTAAATGAAAATTTAAAAATGAACCCCATTAAAAATTTTACAAATAATTGTGGCTTTATATACAGGGTGGCCCATATGCCGGTTTCCCTAATATTTAGGGAAATTGGAAGAAAGGTTAATGAAATAAGAAACCTATAGACAAAAAAAAATTATTATATGACTGCAGTTATATATCCTTCTTCTTCTGCCTTTCAAGGATTAGGCACTTTGCCTGTTCCGAACCTCTCAAATCTGCCCATCTCTTTCTCGGGCGTCCTCGTTCTCTCCTGCCCTCCGGCTTATAGCCCAGTGTCTGCTTAGGTATCCTATCCTCCCGCATTCTGTTTACATGGTCTAACCACTGCATTCTGTTTAGGGATACCTTGTTTATAGAGAAGATGTTGAGTTCTTTCCTTATCTCAGTATTCCTGTAACGATCTTCTCTACTACACCCATATGTATGTTAAAGAAATTTCTTTTCAGATGCTTGCAATCTACTCTCCTCTCGCTTTGATAGCACCCAAGTTTCACTGCCTTAGAGTAGAGTCGGCACTACTAATGTTTTATAAAATCATGATGCCTCGGATGATGGACCAGGATTAACGGATAATTTAATCAGGCAGTTGTATATTACTTTGAAAATGTTATAGCAGGTGTTCAAAATGTCCACTATGATTCTTTTTACACTTTATACAGCGACTTAAAACTGATTCAAAAATTTTCAACAGTAACATTTTATCGTCATTTACATAGTAAAATGCAATTTCAATTGAACTTTTTAGTTCATGCAGGTTTTGTGGCTTAGAAGAATACACTAGTTCCTTTACAATGCCCCACAGTGAAAAATCACATGGGGTTAAGTCTGGTGAGCGCATAGGCCATTCGATTGTACCGCAATGACCAATCCATTCATCAACTTTGGAATTTAAAAACTCACGAACTTTGATACCGAAATGTACTGGGGCGCCATCTTGTTGCCAGATGAGCGATTGAATATTGAAAACAGGATTGTTTTCAAGTTCTGGAAATACTACTTCCTGCAGTATTTGTAAGTAATTTTCCGAGTTCACATTTCCCTCAAAAAAATAAGGACCTATCAGTGCAGTACTTGAAATACCTTCCCATACACTAGGCACATTAAGCTGTTTTTGAATTACAATATGAGGATTTGTATCCGACCAGTACACGCAGTTATGTCAATTAACATGTCCACTGAGTTTAAAACATGCCTCATCAGACCATAAAATTGATCGCAAAAAGTTTGGATCGGCTTCTGCCTGAATAGCGACTGTCTCACAGAATTTCAACTGCCTGTCACTATCATCCTCATGAAACGATCACTATCATCCTCTTGGAGTAACGATGTACGAAATGGCTTTAATTTTAATTTCTTCATCATCCTTTGCCCGCTAGTTCTTGTTAACCTTAGTTCAGATGATGCCTTACGAGTTGATTTAATAGGACTGGATACAAATGCTTCAGCAACCTTTTGTAGGTTATCGTCATAGCAAATCGATCGTGGATGACCACTTTTCGGGGCGTTTAATATGTTTCCTGTGTTTTCAAATTTCTTATTTAATTTTTATAAATGTTGCGGAGTCAGTAACAACACACCTTACTTATCACTAAATTCTTCCAGTACTTTAGCAGTATTTTAATGATGCTTCCACCACAACTGAAGCTTATAAACTCGTTGTTCAATTGTAAACGTTTTAAAAGTACCGTTACGAAGGAAAAAAATAGTAACTGCACGGAGACGTACCTCACACTAGCCACTGTTACAGACAACTAATGAATGTTGTACATGATGCTGCCAACATTATACACTATTACCAAATTATCAAAATGAAATATCCCATCTCATGGGGAAACCGACATATGAGCCACCTGGTATTATAGAATAAAATAATAATAATAATAATTTATAGAATAAAATAATGGTATTGTTTGATATTGACTTTACTTTAGACTATAATGTTTTTGTTGATAAGATGCTGACATAAGAAGTTAACTTAAAAGCCTTGTATTACTACAATAAGATCAATTATGTAGTGATTGACATGGTATTGTTATAAAACATATTTGTTAGAGGAAAGTTGGTTTAAGGATAATGTGTCAGTAGTAAAAAAATGATTGAAAAATTTGTTAGTAAGGAATAAATAATTAGCCAACCTTTTTGGTGATGTTGGCAGAATTATTTATATTCAAAACTATTACTTGTAATTTGCCAAACTTAGTTCTATTTTAATGCAAAAATTGTCAGTGATGTAGTTTGTATGTGGACAAACTCAGTCAGAATCATGTGTGATTATAATTATTAGGGTTGACAACATACTGGGTGGCCCATATGTAAGTTTCCCCACATATGGAAGAAGTAGAAATGAAGGCATTACAAGTTAACGGAATAAGAAACCTACAGGAAAGAAAACAGATTGATTATTAGAACTGTACTTACATAATACCTTTATTATAGTGGTTGTTCAAAATGCCCACCATTAGTGTTTATACACTTCATACAACGACTTAAAACTGATTGACAAATTTTCAACAATAACAATTTATCTTCATTGACTGTGTCAAATGCATTTTCTTTTATGCTTTTTAGTTTGGCTAGGATTTGTGGTTTTGGAAAACACCAATCCTTTATAATACCCCACAGTTGAAGTCACATGGCGTTAAGCCTGGCAATCGAGCAGGGCAATCAATTGTACCACAGTGACCAATCCATTTGTTAAGATTGGAATTCAAAAGCGCTTGAACTTCGATACCGAAATATGCTAGGGCTCCATCTTGTTCCCAGATGCGCGATTGAAAATTATAAACAGGATTTTTTTAAAGTTCTAGAAAGACTAGTTCCTGCAGCACCTGTTGGTAACTTTCTGAGTTAACATTTCCCTCAAAAAAAAATAAGGATCTATCAATGCATTACTCTTAATTTCTCCCATACCATAACACCAGGCACATTAAGCTCTTCTTGGATTACCTTATGAGGATTTGCATCTGACGAGTACTCGCAGTTACGCCGATTAACATGCTTCAACACACCACAAAATTGATCGCAAGAAATTTGTATCGGCTTCTGTACAGATAGCGACTGTCTCACAGAATTCCAATCGCCTATCAGGTTCACCCTTGTGAAGAACTTTGAGTAAAGATGGACAATATGGCTTAGAGACTCACCTCACTATAACGGACAACAATTAATGTTATACGTGGTTGCTGCTAATGTAACAAGTTACAAATTATTGATACAAAATATCCTATTTCATGGGGGAAACGGACATATGGGCCACCCGGTATTGAGGACTTGATACGTATTTGAGAAACTTTAACTCTAATAATTTTTTTTGTGAACATGGATAGTCAGAAACAAGTGGGTGATAGAATTGTGTGCTTTAAGCAGTTAACCTTGACCACATTTTGTATGTTTCTGTGCTAGTTTTAAGGAAAAACCGCGAAAAAGATAAAGGCATTAAAGCAGAAGAGGAAGAGAAAAATGTGTAGGGTATAGCAACTGTCTCTTGGGTTCACTATATATCGGAAGATATTAAACCATAGTTAATTATCTTGATTATTAGGAGGAAAAAGATATTAACACATAGCTTTGTGACACATTGTTTTTGTGTAAATTAACATCTTCTATGAGTAAAACAAAATCAGTATGCATTGAAAGAACAAAAACTTTTGACTCAAAATAAAATCACAGTTTTCAGATCTTTTAAATACAAGAAAATGAATTTTTTTCAATTGTAGATTATTTTTTTTAATGCAATGTTTATTTTATCTAGTTTTAAAATTTTATTTGTAGTATAGTGTATTTTATCCTACTGATGAATCAAACCTACAAAAGTGCATGCTAAATTCTGTTATATTAAGTAATGAATTTATCATTTCAATACTGATTAAAGGTATATTTGATTTGTGTGTAGATAAAAACTTCTATGAGACTTTGTTTGGTTAACAGTTAATAGCCTCATAAAATGGATTGTTTGGAGTCAGCTGTGTTTAAGATAAATATTTATTTCATTTATTACGCCTCAAAAAGAGCAAAGCCTGTGCTTGGAGGAGGAATTTGACTTTATTTCTGCTGCAAAGCTACTGATAATTGATAGTAATACAAAATTTTATTATTATTATTTATTATATTTATATTTATTTTATTTTTAAATTGTCAAAAAGATAAATATTATAAATTTATGCTATTGTACAGGTATTGTTTATTTGCTTGTTACCATCATAGGTTTGGGCTGTGGTTCCACCATGGGCTCCAGGTCTTCTTAGTGATTTTGTTGTCGTTAAGGATAAATGGGCTAGTCATAAACCTCGTTGCCTTGGCTTTGAAGGTTCAGCGTCAATACCATATTCTGGATCAGTTGCATGGGATGCAGTAATTAATAGAGCTCATCTTGGTCCTGTGACAGCTAGAGGCAAAAAGTAAGTATACTGATTTCGCATTATTTTATATTTTAATCTATACTTAATATTTTAACTACCAAAAATTAACTAAGAAAAGTTACTCTATTACACAGTAACATTTATTTTAAAAGACAAGTTAAAGTATAAAATTATAAGTAGGCCTATTCTATTTAAAGCACGCAGTTCAACTTGCATGAGTCTGCACATGTCCAAATCCATTCAAAGAAATTTCATGTTCACCAGTTTTCAAAGACATCAACTAGAACTCTTATTTTTCCAGTTCATCTAATGAAGGCTGATGGTTGCGTCATTTCTGTAGTTATTTTATGTTGTTACCTTATCTCAAAAATGTTAACATGGTAACCTAATATATTTGTAAACTAATTTTAGAAAGGAGTGATTTATAAAACAGTTGTCATGTTAATGAAAATTGTAATGTAACAGTGTGGTAAAAAACGTTAATGAAAAAATTGTTTAAACAATCTGAAGATAAGTCCGAATGAACAGAATGTTGTTAAATTGAGAGTTGCTGGTGTTGAAAAATAAACTATGCTCCCAAAGTTCAACATAATTTTCGAGACGTCATTTGTATACCTAGATTTTAAAGTTAACTTTTAATTAAAGTCTGTCACAGATAATAGAAAATAGATACTAGATTAATATAGTTACTAATACTGGTCAGTAGTACTAATATACAAGTAATGTTAATAACTTGAAGATTATGGTAACCTTCATAAAAATGATTTATTACTCCTTTGATTTTATTTATTATAACACAGAAAAAATTAAGAAAAATATAATGTCTTATAATATAATAACACTATATAATAAAATAACATTCTCCCTTATTCTGCTATGAGTTTATACTTTAAAGTTTTAACAATATAATTTTGTTTAAGTAAACTGCAAATAATATAAAACTTAAGCAATTTTATTGTTTTTCAGAGTATTGGTTCATTGTGGAAGTTCTGGTGTTGGAGTCCTTATCACACAGCTTTGCCGTACATGGGATGCTGTGGTTACTGTTACATGCCTTAATAGAGCATCACCTGTGATGAATGCCTTGGGAGCCAATCTGGTAGTGCCACTTGAAACAGCTGATATTGAGAAACAGTTATCGAAAGAAAGGTGCTTCTTCTTAGTACACTAATATACTAATGTATAGTATATTAATATTTCATGTAGTAATAATTATTTTTTCTAACTTTCCAGAGTTTTCTTCTGATTGTAGAAAGTATAATTTATATCTTTTAAATAATTACTGTTGACTGGCTAAGCATGTGTAGTAGTACAGAGATGTGCATTAGTTCAGAGATACTACATGTTAAAATCTTGCAGACTAATTTTTTTGTAACAGTATCATTCTGCGGCTGTGATTTTATGATCTGGATATTGAGTCATTGTCATTTCTTTGTTCTGTAGAACTGCAGTTTCTAAGATTTTTACCAATTTTTGTAATAGATTGTCGCCGACCGGGGCCGACGACACGTGGCGAAACCTTGTCTGTAAAATTGGTGGCCCTGAAAAGGGCCGTTGTTGACGGTCGGAAGCGGCAAGCTGGCGTGGTAGAAGTGGAGCCCGAAGAGTGACGGCTCGGCTACTGGGTTCAGGCCTATCCTTCCCTCAGCGGCAGTTGGGTCCCCGCTGCAGCGTGGCAGTGGTGGCCCCCAGAGCCCCGCAGTGTCGGGTCGGCGTAGGCCGTCTGCCGATAGCGCGGCCGAAGCGGCTCTCTCCGGGCCGGCGAAGGATGACCGGTGCAGGAATGTAGCGTCCGCTGCCGGTAGCGTAGACCAGGGATGGTGCGTCTGGTCTCGGCTAGGCTCGTCTTCTTCTGGCTGGAGCTCTTCTTTCTTCTTGTTGTCCGGTTGAGTGTTCGGCGAAGAGAGAGTCTAGCGGGCGATAAAGCTCTCTTAAATACCTCTCAAAGTGGTGGGGGGAGGCTGTAGGCTCTCTGCATCAGGCGGTAGTGGGGACTGTGTGTAGACGCTATAATTTTTTTTTTTTTTGCGCCCTGGAGACTCCAGGAGGAGTATAGGACATGTCGTCAGATATAACACCTGAAATACATATAAGAAACACACTATGTATCACTACTATCAAGAAAGAAATTCTTGTACGCTATAAAAAGTTTCACCGATCAAGTAATTTTTTAAACTTTTTTTAAAGGAATTCAAATCCTCACAACACTTTAAAGATTGGGGTAATTTATTTATGAATTTTCTACCTGCATAAGTAGGTTTTTGTTCAAACAATTTTGTGGAGTGATTAGCCACATAATAATCATTCCTGTTTCTCGTGTTATGATTGTGAACATTGAAATTCTGCATAAAATTATTTTGCCTAACATACATAATCACCTCAAAAATGTAGAGACAGGGAACTGTAAGCAATTTAAGCTCCTTAAATAGTAGTAATTGGAAGGGCAGGCGGCGACAAGATAAAATAATATAAGTACCGTAATATAACTGTTTGGTTTCCTACTTCTATTTTCTAGATCACTTAATGTTTTTCATGTTGTGTAATAATAAATAAAGTATTTTTCCTGAATGTGTAGTGTTCCTGGAAATTGGTTGGCCAATTAATTATTTATTTAAAACTTATTTAAATTTACTTATGATTGAGTCCTGTATTTGATCTAGTTACCATTGAAGTAGAACAACTGAGATCTAAAATGTTTGTAAAAAGAGGATCTTCACCTGCAAAAGTGGGTCTGTAATTTTGCCTAATATTTAACAAGAATAAGCTGTTAATGTTTATTTGACTGGTTTACTGGATATAACTTATTGTGACTGTAACTTATTTTTTTTTCTTTTGCTACAGGTTTGATGTTGTATTTAATTGTGCTGGCCCTGTTGCTCTCCAGTTCTGTTTAAATCTTTGTTCTCCAGAAGGTGTTGTTGTAACTCCTATTTGCTCTTCTCTTGCCTCAGATGCTTATGGAATTTTATTTGGTACATTGTATTCTGCCTGGGTTCGAATTACACATGTAAGAACCAACTTTAATTAAATAATATTTATAGCATAAGGAGACCTTTTGAAAATTCTTCCACCCTGATGTGAAGTCCTAGAGTCTTCAGAAATTTATGCTTATAATTGGACAATCCAAAGACTGCAGATGAAGGTGGAGCTTAGCGACCTAGAACACACCACAGAGCCAATTGACTTTGTCAACCATATCCAGTGTGGATACATTGTGTTACTGTGCCAAAGTTGATGTTACTAAAAGTTTTCAGATTTAATCTGAACAGTATATAACAGTGAACAGTAATATAAAATATTAAAAATTTTTTTTTATCCATCAGTTGAAGAATTAAATAGTAAACGGAAATGAAGATTTCAGTGTCAATAGCTTAAGGGAGTCCCAACTTTTTTCTGAATTAAGTTTGTTTTTTAAATGTTATATTAATTAAATAAAATTTACTGTTTGTAAACAGTAATTTGATAAAATATGCATAGGGAACCTATATGAAAGAAATTACTGGTTAATAATTTTTTTTCAGAAGCTTCTTTTGTGAATAATTATATGTTATTGTTTTAAGGACGGCCTAAAAAATTTTAGGCCATAAATATTTGGTGAACATATATTTTCTACATTGATTATAAAGATATAAAAAAAAACTCGTAGTATCATCTACATATTTGTGCCGTCCATGGAAGACTAGAAGACTAACAAAAAGTTGTTGAAGTTCGGTGGTGTGTGACAAAGTGAAGTGGCAACCTCACACCCAACCTTGGCTGTTATTGACTAGCTCTCATCTGCAATCTTGAGATCATGCGACTATAGTTCCTCAGACTGTTTTCATTGCAAAACTAGTGTGGTTTGGAATAATGAGAAACTTGTTATGAATTGAAAGAGATTTTGTATTTTTGTACAAACTATATTTCACTATATTAGTAGGTACAATAAGACAGGCTTCAAGTCAATAGGTATGTCCACTCCTGCGCTTTTTTTTTCAACTTGCAATGTAGCATGCTACATCGCATGCGCTTAGAGGCATACCACCTTCTCGCACTCATTTGAAGAAATTTATCTCAAAAAAAAATATAATGAATTTGGGACTGAACCATGCATTTTTACAACAGTATTATGTCAAGCAAAGCCTTTATTTTTTTTAATACAAACATCGTTAAATAATTCAAAATGAGCTACGAAATAAGTTGCAGCAGGAAAAACACAGAAGTTTGTTTTTCTAAACGACTATACTCGGAGCGGATACTGCTATAGAGCTCAGTTTCCTCTCAAGAAGTTTTGAGGCTAATAGAATTTTCTATTAACACCACATATCTATTTCTAATTACAAATGCAAAGTGGCACAATACTGCTGTAAAAATGAATGGTTCAGTCCAAAAATCATTTCCCTATCTTTATGTGAAGCCAAAATACAGTTTTTTGTAAAAAAAAATGGCCGGCATTTTAAAATGGAACATCAGACTTCTATTTTTAAATGTTCATATAGAAAAAATTCTGATCTTCAACATACTTAAACGCCGTTCTTTTATGAAAAGCCTGGACGGAGTAACGGACGTTTAAAAACCACATTAACGGAAAACCGGCTAAAATCTGAGTACTCTTTATGCGTAAATTGCTGCATCTCCGACTAGTTTCAAGTTAAAATAATCTAAGTCAAACCAATCAACGCAGGAAATAACAGGCTTTAATTAGTGTAGTGTTCAAAAATATTCGTTATGTTTTTTTTTTTTGATGTAAAGCTCTTCAAATGAGTATGGACCGGTGAAATGGCATGCCTCTAACTGCATGCGACATCGCACAAGTGTGGACATAGCTATTGCCCTTATCATCTTCTCTTCACCCTGTCAACCAGCATGGTTGCAGGGTTGTACATAGACCTATGCGTACATGTTGACATTTACATTGTTCTCACTTGCAGAATGCGTATGTAAAAGTGTAACATTGACAATGTAGACTAGAAAGCTTTGACCTTGAAGCTTTTGTTGATATGTCTAATTGTATAACTTTTGTTTTGGGATTTAACTGTTCACATAATATTTTATGAACGCTGTCCTATGGTTTTCAGTTTTTTAAAAATCGTAAAAAATATTAAGTGTTTCCAAAAATTATGCTTTTAGTTATTGGTACATGATTTAAGATGATAAAAAATTATTATCTCAGACTTACTAGGTGCCTGTAAATGTTATATGAATTATTTCTTTTTTAGTCGCTCTTTGGTTGTACTACATGGGGAACTGTACCATTAAATGCATCTGTACTCGATCAGTTATCAAAATTAGTAGATTCTGGTTTATTGCAACCTGTCGTAGATAAAATTTTGGCACCTCATGATTTTGATAGGGCATTTCAACACATAGATTCTGCACATGCAATTGGAAAAACTGTAATACAGTTCAGGTAACTTCAACTTTTTTTTATTTTATTTTTTTATTTTGGACGATAAGATTGTTAATTTATAAAAAAAAACAAGTGTATTTACAAACAGGGATGCAGTGTGGTTAGCAAAGGAAACAGTTTGTCATAATAATAAACTCTGATATAGGAAGAGTACCCAAGTATTTTTTAAAGTTAGCTAAGGAGATTGTGGTTGTTACTTCTATCTTCCTAGTTATAACCTCTTCCCAGCATGCCATACATTTAACAAAGTCTTTAGCATTTGTTATCATTACTTATATTTGAATTGACTTTTGATCAAATTAACATTTAAACTGCACCAAGTGTTTTTTATGTATACAGAGTGGCTGAAAAGTCCGAGAACGGCTTAATATTTCAAATGTAAGGGATGGCTGATTCAAGATGGTGGACAAATTTTTTGATTCATCATGAAATAGAGCTTTGTATTCGAGTGAGGTTCACATTTGCACACATCTTGAAATTTCCGTTACATTAGATGTATTAAGCCATTCTCGTACTTTTTACCCATCCTAAGAAATTACACATGACTTTCAATAAGGTGTTGCTGACATGTTAAGAAAGGCAAATATATTTGAAACCGTAAGAGATATCAATGTGCGATTTTTGTCATTCAAATTATCTTGAAATCTGGTACTAAAATCGTGTGTCACATAACCACCTTCTTATTTAAAAATTAAAGTTACATTCAAGATGGCGGATAAAATTTTTTTATTTTATCATAAAATAATATTTTATATTCGAGTGAGGTTCACATTTGCATATATCTTCAAATTTTCTTTACATTCGAAATGTTAAGCCGTTTTTTGACTTTTCACTCACTCTGTTTATATAATACAGTACATATATTTGTATTTATTTATTTATAAAGTGAGAGCTGTCTGAACATTTTTCATTCTTTTTGCTTTTCTTTCACATTCTGTGTATTGACCTGGGAGAAACTTTTTATAACAAAACAACTTCGAATTGACTCTTACAAAAGTAACTTCAATAAAAGTTGACAGTTTATTAGATTTTGCCATTTTGCTTGCTGTCTACAGTACACTGATATGCCTGCATCAGCAGTAATGACCTGTCCTTTCTTGTTCTCTACTATGGAGAATGTTTATTGGCTGTGTACAGAATTTGACACAATTTGTCTGTATCTCATTTAAAGTTGGTGTTTTTGTTGTATTTACACAACTCTGTTTATCTGAAATTTCAGAGTATCTGAACTGATTTCTAATTTTTTTAATATGATTTTTAAGTATAAAATATGTTTTAAATTAAAAACTAAGTTTATAATGAACAGATATTTTTAATAAGCTTCTAAACCTAAAAGGAAATTTAAAAAATGATAAAACTGTGTGTAGTTGAGTTTATAAAATGAACAAAACAAAGTGCTTAGTACAAGATTTACTTAATAAGTAAACTGCTTACTGGTAAACATCTCTTATTGTTCATTAGCAATTATAAGAAGTGATACATTTTCAGTATTTGTACCTGGATGCATAAAATCACTAATTGTTTACCGCCACAATACCGAAACCTGTATGACGACACAGTACTTCACAAGCGCCTCATAAACATGACTTCTGTGTGGATAGCATTGTTGTGCTGTGGTACTGTATGTACTGGCAGTGCTTATTTATGGAGAGTTACACAACAAAATTTTGATAATGCATGTGTAATATTAAATTAAGCTATTTTTGGAATATTTTTTGTTATTATGCACATTTTTTTGGATAACCTGAAGGTCCCGGTGCCAGTTAACTTGTATAAGTGGAATTGTGTACATCATTAGGTCACTCACTCACCACTCGCTGACGTTATCATTATCCAGTCCAAATGTTTAAACCTAAAGTCGTGAAATTTGTGATTGTATTCCTTTTACAACGCAAGACGCTTACTAAGAAAGAGATTTTCAATAATTTATTCTGTTTTGGAGTAAAACCAGGAAAACTAGATAAAGCAATATTATTCCAACTTGTTTAGATACAGAGCTGGACCTGATTCTCATCGGTTTCTCAACCCAAAAACCCTGAAACATGTCTTTGTGGTGCTGTGAGTTTTGAATCCTGTATAAAACATTTAAAAAAATAATCCAGTACTTTGTCAATTAGTCTTGTAGTCTTTATACAAGAAATATACTTCTACAGTGCTTTATCTCAGCAGTATATTGAGCTGCACCAGTGTTTCAAAAACCAGAATATTAACTTGCCCAAGTCTCATGAACCTGGACATTCAGATACTGGAAGAGAAACTAAAAAAAATATTTCCTCGTGAGAAAATGTTAAAAATAGTTGAAAGTGATGTGTTTCATAAACAAGTATAAAACAAGGATTTATAAATTCCAAAGCAAAGTCCTTTGAGCCCAGTACAATTTTATAATTCCAAGGGAGGAGACATTATAAAAAAAAATTGGGAAGACTATCTATCCTAAATTTTGTTAGTTATTATGGTTTATTAATAAATTATGATAATGGAATAGTGAATGATCAGTGCATCTTATGTGTTATTGATTATGATTAGTGTACAGGGTGCTTGGTCTTTTTGCAGAAAAGTTTTTGATCTGTGGTCCATAATAACTTACTAACATTTAACAGAGTTTTCCATTCTAATCAAACATTTTAACAATATTTTGTCTATTGCATAACATATTTAATTAATAAGGTGATGCATTTTGATTAGGTTGTTTGTTCTGAATAATTTGATAAGATTATCTTAATAAAATGTGTGACTGATGTATTTGTGTGCTATAAATGTTCATCCCCAGTATTGTATTTTTAGGTGAAAAGTTGTATCTTGATTACGGCATTCTGTGTACAGAAAGACTTCGAGATTACATCATATTCATGTCAAGAACTTTTTGTAATAAAAAAACCAGTTGTTAGACCTATGTACAGAATTAACTGGATTCAAACCTATCATGGTAAATTTTACTTTTAGTAACAATAACACTGAATAATATATATTTATCTAATTATTCCCATTTAAATTCATGTAAAACTAAAGTGAGTATTGGATAAGTTTGGAAATCTTACCAACTATACTTACATCTCTCTACAAGTCTTAAAACACAAAAAAATTTCATTCAAGAAATACATTGTCTCATTCCCTTAAACAGGAAAACCTACTAAAAAACTCACTCGGTATTATATTTAAAAATCCCTGTACTGTGATGTTTGTCTCTTCAGAAGCTTTTAATTCTATTTTGAATTTTCCTGATTACTTTTCTGAGTGATGGGACATTTATCTTAATCCCATAAATCGTGGTGTTATGATATGAAGAGAAAGCCTGTTAAAATACCCAAAATCAGAACAATGCTTTGCTGTGAGGTATCCATGAGGCTTCTCCATTAATCTGTACGGGTCTACTGATGGTGCCCACAGTCCTGACCCAGTAAAGAAATTACCATTTTATTCAGCTTAAAATAATCTGGGCGTAACTTTTTCCTGACCTATCCAGAAGACACATCTCACTATTTTTTCTCCATTAGAAAAATTTTCATGCTTACTGTAGTACTTCCCCAAGGATGTTATGAAATTTGCAATTTCATATAAAAGAATATTAGGGTGTGTTGAAAGCCAGTTTTCTTCGCCTCTTCTTCTTCTTCTTCCAAAAAAGGATTAGGCTGCAGCCTGTTCCGTACTTACACACTACACCATGTATCTCCATCTTTTCCTAGGTCTACTGACATTCCTTTTCCCTTCTGGACCATACTAGTACACCTGCTTAGGTATCCTGTGATCTGACATCCTTTCCATGTGCTGTCTCCAACTTTGGCGATATCTTTTCGTTCAAGTTGTAAACACCCAATTCTGACTTTTTTCCTCGTTCCTTATTCTGTGTAAGTGTGTACACGTCTTAGTCCTTCACAGAAATCTCATCTGTGCCATCTGAATTTTTTCCGCTCTTGGGTTTTTGTAGTTTCCTTGTCTCACTTCCATAACTGGAGCTGCCATAACTTTATAGTACTTCAGTTTTGTGACCTTTCTGGTTAGAACCAGTTTTAATGAGTTTAATTTAGTAACTTTATTCAAAACTGAAAATCCTTTTGATAGCTTAAGTTCATTGTTCCTGAGACTCTCATTGCAACATATAATGAAATTGGCTTACTCCTGCCTGCTTGCCTAGTAATTGTACATTTTTGTCCTGCCTTTTGCTTTACTATTCTCTGATGCATAGTGTTACTTGGTGATAAATTTAGCACTCTTATTCACACTGATGTTACTGATATGACAGCATCTGTTTGCTGACAGACACAGCATTTGATTTATACAATACAAATAATTTGACAGATAAAGGTGTAATTATTTAAGTGATTAGTTAGCATCATAGCGGTGCACACCACGAAAGTACTTAGTACTACAAAAGTAAGTTGAAAAACAAAGCAGTAAAAATAGGGTAAATATTAAAAGTTATAAAACTTATTACATTAATAATAATAAGATACAGGTGTTTGCTTGTTTGGACATTTTTGTGCACTGTAATGATTCAGTTGATTCAATATTATTGTGGTATGTGTTAACATTTGTCTATAACTAATCAAAAGTGTGTCTGCCTTATGGGGTGCTTGATTTAGTTTCAATATAAATACATTATTGTGGAGAGTATTATTTAAAAAGTATGATGAAAATGAACAGAAAATTTGTTGTTGATATCTATGAAGACTTTTACTCATCCTGGAAACTTTATATCTGCAATTGTGGTAGTTCATATTCTTCAGAGCTCTAGAACATTTAAAATGAGCAACTGTAGTAAGACTGAAAAAGTAAAGGCTTGAAAATTGCCAACTGTTAATTGGAGGTGCTTAATTTAAAAGCTTTTTATTTATTGCCTCTTAAACTAGAGATTGTGTAAAGTCGTTGCATAGAACAAGTTATTGCATAAACTATTCTATTAGCAAATGTTTTCTATGAGTACTCAACACTTCTGTCCTCAAAAAAATCTTCACAGCAAATTTATGTGATTGTTGATAAAAGTTGTGATGATTTTGTATTTTGCTTTGAGACATTCATGCAGATGTGGTATATTTACCACATAAGGATTTATGTGAGTGATGAACTTGGTGGGGATGCCACGACAGTCCTTTTATAAACTCTGTGTCGCTTACTACCCCAATTCAATGTATTACACTATGTTATGAGTCCAATTTTTAACAAAATGACACAAAGGTTTGACTGTTGACTGTCCACATCCGTCAGTCACAAAAACGTCTGCATGGTAGTCCTACCATGTCTGTCATTCAATGAAGCCGCATTTCATCTTAGTTAATTCAATCGTAATTGGTAATTGTCACATATATTGACCCCACACTGAATGTGTTAACTTACATGTGCTTAAAGTTCATACTGATTAAATTTGAATAGTCTCTTTATTATTTCATATTATACTTATTAACCATTACATTTTAAATTTGTGAAAAAAATAATTCTTACCACAGTATGTGCCACACATGTTGTCGTCTGCAGTTGCCTACGTCAAACGCACTACTCATTTATGTCGTGGTATACCCATTTCAGAAGTAAATTCTATCTGTTAGTATTCTAACTTGTTTTATACACGTCATAACAAACTCCAAACACCGATTACCATTATACAGGATCGAATGTTAAACTTAATTATAATGCGGATAAGGTATTACACATAAATAAAATTAAATGTATTTGGTATAAACCACATTTTATTCAATTTATTTTTTCTTATAAATAATTTCGTTTTACATGTTGATTTTTTTCTTTTTATAACTCCATCTTTTTGTCGGACATTTGTAAGTAGTGTGTGTATGACATTATTTATTGTTGTTGTAATGTCTTAACATATTTTGTTTGCTTAATACATCCATGTACATAAGTTATGTTCCTAAGTTCATAAGTTAGCACCACATAACTTCTACTGTCTTTACACTTGGGCTGTTGCACCTTATGTTTATTATGTGCTCTTTCAACTACTGTAGAGTTGTTTGTACTGAAATTATTTCTTAAGGTAACTTCATTTGGTTTCTAGCCAGTGATCGTAGATGTGTTTTAAACCTTTAGAAATGTTATTTAAATAAAATATATACTAAAAAATTCAGTCTGAACGTTTTTGAAAACCAACAAACAGTTGATCATATAAATTTTCTACCCATTAAATTTTTTAGCTAGAAATTTGTAAGCTAAACTTAAAATAATATTTAACCTGTTCTCCTTTAATACCTGTTATTTTCAAGGAATCTTTAGCTTCAGAATTTGTGGATGTATTGGTTCAAAAATTTTTTGCTGTTACTGTAAAGTGTTTGTTACCTTTTATAACCAGCTAGAGCGGACGCCAAATAAGCTTGCTGGTTTTTTGAAGTGAGCAAAAATTTTATTTTGGTAATGGCGCGCTTGGTTGCCTCAGCGAATGGTGGGGGGTCAGTGGAGACCAGCTGTGATCAGAGTCATGTTGCTCTCTGAACGTTATGTATCAGCTGACCTGAAAACATTAATCTGTAATGTGTTGTATGTAGTAGGCATTAATTGTTGTGTACAATGTTTACAACTGAATGTTTTAATGATTTTAGTGCTAATAGATGATAATTTACATCGTTTAGAACATTTGATTTAATAGGCAGTTCGGTACTAAGACATGAAATCTACCTACTGAATCCAAACTGTTCGCACAGCTACACCGGCAAGCTTATTTGGCATCCGCTCTATTTGTTTACTTTAAGACCTTTAAATTTTTACATTACTTCTCTGATGAGTAAAAGAATTATTTTCTGTTTGCTCTGGTTTTAAGTAACCCAAGCTTTACAAATTTGACAGAGTTAATGCAGATCTTAAAACTGTTTGTATATCAAAGCAAGTGTAACACTTTAAACATCATAACTTACTATTAATTTAATAATTGTATATCAAAGCAAGTGTAATACGTTAAAGATCATAACTTATTATTAATTTAATAATAAACATTTTGAGACCAATATGTGTAATACTGTTTGTTTTTTTGTTGCGACAGCTCTTCGGGGACGCTTCTGCCCCATGGACAACCTGATGTTATTGCATAATATTACCAAATCATTGTTGTAGTCGTTAATGTGATCAAAAATATTGTTAAGGAGTACGAGTCCATGTATTGCGTAGATTATTGTATTGTAATGATGAATTTTAATTTTGTATATTGTATTGTATGTATTATATTGTTATGATATAGAATAGTTGTTAAACTAGTGTAATATATGTATATTGTAATTTATTTATTAAACGATATGGAATTTGTTTTTAAGTGTTTATTTATGTTTTGACATTTATAAAATGAATTTACTTGCCCTACCTAGTTCGAAATTGACTAGTCAGTTCTTATCTAACCAGTTGGTTTAGCTCCTAAACTCCCACTGTGGTTAATTTTATGCAGAAAAAAATGTCCAGTGCGTAGGAAATATACATAAATTTTTTCACATTACTTGGCTGATCCTTAACAAGTATGTACTCAACGTACCAAACAAAATTGTATTTTAATGTGTTATGCAGCCTCATTGGCATATAGTTCAATTGCTAGGGTTTTCAAGTGGCATATTCATTAGGTAGATGATATGTAGAGCTGATACAATTTGATTAGATCCTTTGTAGTCATCGCATTCAAACCATATGTACTGTTCAGCCATCCTTAACTTTGCTCCTACTGTCAACATACCAAAGCCAGCCACTACAGGGTGTACGCTAAGAGTCCACGACTTTAACTTCGTTCTTTTTTAAATGATTTATACAATTAGTAACTTGCAAAAATAAAAATTAAGGTTCAAATACTACAACACTAAATTCCTAATTGGAAATAAAATACAATGCACGTAAGAACGATGTGAGACAATACGATGTCAAACGAACTAGTAGCATATTAAAATGATGGCATGTTCTTTGTCAAAAATGAGGAGAGAGATTTATGGGTTTGGATTAGTCATCTTCAAATTCAATTGTGAATAGCGAGTGACTATGCTAATACTAGATAACAGATCATTAAAATTAAAATGTTTCTTTTAAAGTTCTCTTGTTTTGTCATACATATTGGAGGTAATACATACACATAACTTGTATACTTTGGACAATTTGAATCGGCACAAGCAGCTTTGGTGTTTATCTACTCCACTCTTCATCCCTCGCCATGCAACGACAGTACAGTCTCAAAAGTATACAATTGCTACTGTAATGTGCGACTCATAAATGGTCACTATGCTTTGTTTTCACTGTTGTTATTAATAATCTGTAAGACAATAATGATTGACTAATTTTTTTTCATATACGAAAACTGTTCATAATAAGTTCAGACCAATTTTTGTTTAGTTAGTTGCGTGCGCCTGTAGAGCATAGTTTAGTGAGTTTTTGCAGTTCAGTTCTTGTAATTTATAATTTAATTTTTTACTGGGACAAATTAAATAAATATTTTAAAATGAAATAATTATTTGTATGTTTTTACATTGAAATAAGGTTGTAGGCATTTGCGTACATTAAAATTTGTAGACCTTATTGAAAGAATAGGTTATAGATATACTTTATGGGGAACTGTGTGTACACGTAGAGCAAGAGTTGTGCCAGTTCAAATTGTCCACAGTATAACCACGTATATTTATGAAAAATAATGGAAATAAAGTACACTGTTTTTATAAATTTATTGTTCAGTACCTAAAACATCGGTCATAATATGATTAACAGTTTTATTTATAAAAGTACTAAAATACTTTTAAAAGTATTTTGTAGTTACTTTTTAATCAGTATGTACACATTTTTAAGTAATGGACATGATCAGTGACGTCATTATTTGTTGACAGTAGGAGCAAATTAGGAAGGCAGGACTTTATATGAATGTATTCTCTTTGGTCTGTTTTTCCTTGGAAGAGCCTTCATAATTAGTCAAGTCATTAGTACAGCTTTTGCAAGAAATAGTTACTCTGGTCTGGCAGTTTTTGTCGAGGGAGCTCCGTCTGACAGTCAGATAAAAACTTTTTGACTGGATCTGTGTTTTCCATAAGGCTTTCATAAAAAGCACTCTCTCTTAACTTGTGAACTCGTAGCTCTGTTATCAGTTGAATTTTAATATTTTCTTGAGAATTTTTTGTTCTGTTGTTTGATTGCAGGCATATAGAGTACACATCAGTTGCTGATGTTGTCTTTGTTGTTGAATGTAGACACTCGCATTATAATTATTTAAGTTATTAGTTAGCATCAGCAGTAGAATCCACATTAATATTTTGTTTTTAAGTATATACAAAAAAACTTTGTATTTACCTTACTGCTTTTCGTATGTCCTTGCAAGTACTTTTGCGGTGCGCATGCTTCTTCAGGTAATGTTTATAGAAAAGTTTCTAGAAATATTTTATAAAGATTGCATCTTCTTTTGTTGAATAATTTGATTCAAACCATTGACAAAGGAAGATGCAATCTTTATAAAATATTTCTAGAAACTTTTATTAACATTACCTGAAGAAGGGTTGCGCACCGCAAAAGTACTTTTAAGAAGGACATACGAAAAACAGTATAGGGTAAATACGAAGTTTTTTTATAAAAAACAAAACACTAGCATTTTATGTTACCCGAAGTTTTCTTTACGATAGGTCACTTGATAAGTATTGTCTATTATATTCCTTTTCTTGGCAATAGTGAAATTGAAGGGGCTGAATAGATTCAATAACTTCTCATTTACGGACATTTGTTAGAATACTTATCTTTGCGCCTATCACCACCTCTATTTTCTTTGGGACTTTCACTGGCAGGAAGGTTATGTCTGGCAATGCATTGAATGCTATGCTTAGAAATGTCTAGGAAAAAACTTTTTCTAACAAACTTGAACGTTATGTTTTTCACTTTAAACTCTAAATCTTGGTATAAAGTTACTTGTTTGTACAGGTATTATTTTTTGGTTTGATCACCATCCCCACTGTTATGCCGTAGTTTATTAGGCTGAGCAGGTGTCTCATTTGAAATATATATGAGTAGAAAAAAATGTGTCACTAGGTAAAGAAAACGCTAAATAGTGTAAAATGTCTGGTGAAACTTTCTAATATCTTGCATGTTTAAACTGTTGTATTCAAAAATAGACTTTTTACCTGGATCATGGTTGGTAGGTGCATTGAAACATGTCTTTGCTTTTTCAACACATTATTTTCCCATTTTGATGAATCTTTCTCTTTCTTCCCCTCAGACTCTTAATGACATCTTCAAGTCTTACTTCTTCAATAAAATTAACATTTAAACTCATTGGAACACAAAATGAGAAGAGAACACCTCAAAGAATACAACTTTTAATAAACAGAGACAGACAGATTTATTAAAACGTGTAGTTATTGATTAGAAATCTTATCTTATGCATTAGTAATCAATATAGGCATACAGCTTTCTACTATGAAAATACTCCTCTGTTGTCCAATTTTTTTTGAACTCAGTTTTAAAACTCAGTTCATAAAATTCGCCATCTTGCATGCCAGCAACTGGCTGGATTTGAAACAGTTGAACCATTTGCAAGAAGAAAGTTTTGAAACAGGATTTAAATGCAAGTAGACATGTTTCTGTTCAATTTTCAACATAATTTATGTAACAATGAGTGAGTTCTGACACTTTAAAGATTCTAAAATGTGCGTTACAGTTGTATCAACCAACATGCAGCCAAAATCTCAATTTTTTAATTTTGTCAGTTTGCCAGTTTTGGAAATGGGCAACTTAAGTATGTTCTGTTTTGCAAATTGTGATATATGTACAATACATATGTATGGATTTTAGGGGGACTGTATCTTACATACACAAAACTACTTATAATGCCACTGGACATACTTTTAAACTGGTTGTTACCACAGTCTCTCTTCAATTTAATGAGCAGAGGTGATGGTGTGCTGCACTCTTGATATTGCCTGACTTAACAATTTACAGTGCACAGATCGTACTGCTGTGCTCTGCGATGTAAGATAATCAGTTTCACAAAGTGTTCCAAATAAATTACGGTAGATAATACTAGAGATTGGCTGAAATACAATTACTACGATAAGGGGTTTCAAATAATGAATAAATAGATGTCCTTTTAAAAGGTGACAGGAATGCACTGATTCTGAAGACAAAACTATGAAGAAATCAAAACTGTCTACAGTCTGTAAAGCTATTGATTCATCATAGAAACCTGCCCAAAACAGGCAGGAGTGTTAAATTATTTGGACTATCTGCTAGATCCAGAGCTACAAAAATAGTTTTTTTTCTTATCGCATGGTAAGCCAATTATACGGCAGAAGCATTTAAAAAAAAGAGGTAGAGGTGTAAAAGATACTAGTCAGAGTTATCTCTTCTGAGAGTAATGAATTTCATTATATAAGCAGACCTGGTGGTGAATGAAGTGAAGGTGGTATTTACAGGGTGGAAAGCAGGAGCTTTTCAGAGTGCTTGGTGTGCTAATGAGCATACTTTTCTACTTCGTGAGGAAGGCAAGGTAAACCACCTCACTCCTTGTTTTACTTGGTAAAGCCTCTAGAAGTTCAAACCAGCCTTTCAGCTGATTAACTAAACAACTATACATAGAAACAAGATGTTCAGCTGGTTATGCAGTTTAAGGACCTAGTTATACAGATATAATATAATATCATTTCAATTTACTTGTACTTGTTCAGGCAACTGTCTGTAAAAAAATTGGTAAGTTTAATTGCCATAACTGGTTACTATTACTGAAGACTGAGGAAGGCAAGGTAAATGCCTTCCTTACCTCATTACATCAAGAACAGTAAAGACTTTTGTCAATGCACTGTCATAACATTTAATGCATACGTGTATTTTTAGAACTGAATCGTTTAATACGCATATACCTTAAAACCCGCTTCACACTTACTAGAAGGAAACTCACAACACGAATATTTTCACCGCCAGAAAGGGCACGAAGATCGGGACGTATGAAAAGGTACTGGGAGGACTGCATGGCCCGAACAGTCCTGTTGATGAGATTTGGATAATGGCCTGATGAAAGTGATCCTAAGGGGTCTTAAAATAAAAATCTGGTATGAAACACTCACACGACTTTCTCTTGCCAATGCAAATAATGAACAATATAACCTAACAGTAGTAATAACACATTAGAAATAAACAAAAAACTAAACTCAAAAAAACAACCTTATTATAATCATGAGGTCTTGGGTTTGAATCCCATTCAGGCACGGCATATTTTTATACGTAACAAAAATTCATTTCATTCTTCACCGTCTGCATTAAGAGTAATTGCAGAACAGTCAGACGTTAAACCAAAAAAATAAATCATAAGTGAAAGACGCAAAATGAAAATCAACCTCGGTTAGGCTTAAAAATACGGAAAATCAGTCTTTTACACTAAACTAGGCTCAGTAGAGAAAAATGCTTTGAATAAAAGTTGTAGATCTTTTCATTTCCTATAAATTTGATTATACTATATTGTTGTAACATATACTATGACTGAAATCTTAAAAAAAATCAATTTTTTACACGTTTTCGTGAGATAAAACAGAAATTCGCTAATTACTGCTAAACTAAGCGTTACACAAAAAAATGTTTGAAATAAAAGTTGTAGGGTTTTAAATTCTCTACAACTTTGATTAAATACATTTTTGCGCATTTTTTATGAGAAAATCAACAGTCTTTTTAAGAATTTCAGCAGACATGGCGCTTACCCTTCTTGTAGAGCATAAAAAATTTAGTAAATGAGGCAATTTTAAAAAAATCAGTTGTTTTTGAGAAAATTGCAAGAAAGTGAAAAATGACATGAATGAACTACTACTTCTGGTTGACCGATTTTGATGAAAATGGATCATGTCGGGTCATCTAGTGGTATCAAACCTAAATTTCAAGTTTCAAGTTCGTACGATGTTCTGTTCTTGAGATATCTGTTCACACACACACACACACCAATCGCTGAAAACATGTTTTTTTGGTTCAGAGGGTTTGAAAACATGTAGATCTGGTGAAAACTCGACATGAAAATTATACTTTCCTTCCTATATATTCATATAGGCAAGACTAAGTAAAAACAAAAGATTCGGCAAACAAATGACTTCTTGATGGATTAGTTTGTTACTATTTATCCCTTTTTTATTGGAACATCAGGAAGTTTTTTAATGAACTCTTAATGGGCTTCATCTATGTATCTTCAATAGACAGATGCTAAAATTATATCCACTCATACTAATACTCACTAGAATTCAAAGAGGTTTATGAGGTAACACATACTGTTAGAAAGTTTTGTGAATAAAAACAAAGAATTGAATTTGCAATGATGCTTGTATTAAAAAAACTGTAATTCAAAGAAGAATATTTACACTTGACATGAAAGAAAATGCAGACGGTATTAAATGAATTAATTTGAATACAAGGAAGGATATTTACAACATAATAAACTTACATAAATAAGTTGAATGAACAAAATTTATACTTATATAACAACAAATCTTTATTAACAAGAATAATATACAAATAAATATTTATGAATATTTTAATTCTAAAAAATATTACTAATTAAAGAAAGAAGTAGAACAAGCCAAAAAATATGTTTGACAACAGTTAAACTGTTAAAAGTTTTGATCATTTAGTCATGTCATGTCAATAATAATAATAATAATAATAATAATAATAATAATAATAATAATAATAATAATAATAATAACAATTATAATGCAATGGGCATGTGCAGTAATACCTCTTTAATCACATTGGACTGCTTAAACAAATGAAGCAAGGCCAACTTTTCAAGTCAGTAAGTGTAGCTATTTCTGAGGGTATATTACGTAGGTACATTCAATACTTGATGGCATAGTTAGTTGAGACTCTTGAGCAGTATTGGTCATGCATTTCTTATGGGAGCTTATAACTACTATTTACGATGACAACATTTAGCTATCGTAGCCTTTGCAAACACAAATAAATTGTGTATAATTTATTTACGAGGGGGTACCCAAAAGTAACTGGAATGATGCTATGGGAAAATCTCAAGTATACGAGTGGTTTTCTCGGTTTAAAAATGGCGACATGTCGATTGATGACAAACCTCGTTCTGGACGTCCATCAACTGTCAAAATCTACGAAAATGTTTAAAAAATTCGAAAGCGTGTGCTCTCAGACCATCAACTGACAATTTGGAAGTTTTAAGAAGATTGCGCAACAGTGTTCGAGTGACTGTGCTAATACTAGATAACAGATCAATAAAATTATAATGTTTCTTTTAAAGTTCTCTTGTTTCGTCATACAGATCAGAGGTAAAACATACATATAACTTGTAACCACGTATATTTACGAAAAAAATTGAAAATAAAGTACACTGTTTTTAAAAATTTGTTCTTCAGTACTTAAAATATCAGTCATGACATGATTAACAGTTGACATGATTGAACAGTTTTATTTATAAAAATACTAAAATACTTTTAAAAGTATTTTGTTGTTACGTTTTAATCACATGTACACATTTTTAAGTAATGCGCATGCTCAGTGACATCATCATTTGTTGACAGTAGAAGCAAACTAAGGAAGGCCGAACTTTAGTAATTCTACTTATGTCCAACTGAACAGTAGTCTCAACTAAACATGTCATTAAGTATATAAATAAACGAAAAGGAGTGTATACCGGTGAGATGGATACCATAAAAATTATATTCTTAAAATAAGCATCATTGTGTAGTTAACTTTGATAGAATCTGTAAGTAATATAATACAATAAAAATTTACCTCATTATTGGACGGACAAATAGATGAATAAGTAATACTAAGGACTTAGTCTACTGGTTAATATTAGACATACACTAGGATTAGAGAAGTATTTAACATTTCGTTACTAAACAGTACAAAAAAGGTATTACTGTACTAGTCATGTAAATGGCACTAAACTAAATAGTGGTCACAAAAAATCTTCCACTAATAAACCCTTATTAAACAAAAAACAAATAGAATAAAAAGTAAGCCTACATGTCTGACCTTACTACATAAGACACTAAAATATAAAAAAAAGTTTGATTAATAAAATAACAATAATAGCTTTAGTAGATCTACCAGCTTGACTGGTTGAGAAACCACAAAATCATACAAAAATAAGTTAACTTTTTGTGCTGAAATCTGGACACAAATTTATAATTGAACCAAGTGAAATATTGAATCAGCAGTATTAGAAACTGCGTATACAGTCACATTGCAATAGTCATATGACAGCTGCTGAGCCAGGCCTAATGAATTAGCACAGTTCTAAAATATACTATAGAACACAAACCATATTATTATAGTACTGAAATATATATTTCTAATCACCAGAATACGGTAACATAAAACACTTATCAATGTTTATAGCACTTTCGTGTATCTTGTACACATCTTCAGTAAATTAAATTCATTAAAGTTTTTTTGCGTCAAAATTTAAAATTTCCTACTCCTACTATGTAGTAGATAAGGAATAGTCGATTCTTATGATTAAAACAGTCTTGCCAACTTAATCAGTTGATTGTCATATTCAATCTGTGTGATCATTAATTTTTCTCTGTTATTGTATTTATAAATATAATATTTTTCCAAAATTTCAATTTAATTTTGTCTGTTATTCATTTCTAATATTTTTAGATTATTTTTTATACTCGAAAGTGTATATTTATTTTTGATCATGCGTTCAGTTACATAGGAGAATTTTTGATTTCCTTTTTTACAGTTTGAATAGTGTTCTGCAAACCAATTTTTAAAAGATCTGGTAGTTTTACCTATATATATTTTATTGCATTCATTACATTTAATTTTATAAATTACACATGAATTGAATTGATTATTTCTCCAATGTAACTGAACACATGATCAAAAATAAACATACTATGTCGAGTACAAAAAATAATTTTAAAATATTAGAAATGAATAACAGACAAAATGAAATTGAAATTTTGGAAAAATATTATATTTATAAATACAATAACAGAGAAAAATTGTTGAACACACAGATTGAATATGACAATCAACTGATTAAGTTGGCAAGACTATTTTAAATATGACTATTCCTTATCTACCATGGTAGAAGTAGGAAGTTTTAAATTTTGACGTAAAAAAACTTTAATAAATTTTAATTTATTGAAGATGTGTACAAGATACATGAAAGCGCTATAAACATTGGTAAGTGTTTTATGTTACTGTATTCTGGTGGTGAGAAATATATATTTCAATTTTAATTAATACGGCTGTTTAAAATTCTACATAGGATGTTTGATAAAAAATAATAAATTATTATAGTAATCTACATATAGGTATTTGAAAAGCAAAACCCTAGTACATACAATTTACCCACTTACAATGTTAAATATTATTGTATGCATAACTTAGTGATTAAAATACTATAACATAGTAATTACAAATCAACAACTTAAAAGTACGGTTCTGTAACAATTGTTACTCATAAAGTAGTTAATTTTGATAAACAGCAGCCATTTCATATTGTTTATTTCTTGCAATGGTCACCTTTGGGTGCTAATTAACAATATAATTTCTGAGAATATTAAATAAATATAAACAATATGATGTGAAAAATTGTAACGCTTGCAAAATATCTTTTAATGATGTTAATGTAACAGTTTTTCTTAATATATATATAGTACTATATTTGTTGTTTTAGAAGTAATTATATATTAAATATATAAATAATAATTGGCCTTTGGCTCTCTTAATAAATGTCAAGTTCATGCTTTGCGTATTCAGAGATTAGAGTAAAGTTAAAAATTCTTATTCTTCTAAGATCAACAATTTAACAAAAATTTTATGATAAATAAAATATTACAACTACAAATAAATTTAAATTTAAAAAATATATGTAAATCATAGAATTTTAATTTGAAATTAAATGAACATTATTTTTAAATAATTGTCAAATCTAATTTAAAAATAAATGGTGGGAATACTTGAAATCGATGCACAGTGAGCCTTGCTTAGCTGTATTGTTACATTCTGTAAAATCATCATAAATCTTGTTGTTTAACAAATATATGTGACAAATGGATGGCAACAAGTGAAAACATGTCTGCATTACAATGTCTAATAACCTAAACAAGATCAGCAGTTTACAAATTAATTTTAAAACGTTACTATGTCAAGTGAATGTGGTAAACTGACTTTTGAGTCCAAAAATACAATGTTATTGCAGGTCGTGTTGTACTTTACAAGCTAGGTAACAATAATAATATAAAAAAATTCTAAGAAAATATGGTTTACATACCTCCATTCTTCTTCTAACACCCACCCATCAAAATATGACAATGCTGCTAATGATTAAACACTGCCTGGTTTAGTTATAATATTGTGACAATATCGAAGACGAATATGGTTCAAGAAATTTCTAGTACTTAATTCATAAAATGTTAAAAGGGTAGATAATAGAGTGAAAAAGTAACAATAGGGTCAGTTATAAAAGGATACCTATTTAAAAAGGGTCTTTGTTGTACAACTATTTATGAAAGGGTCGGTTCATAACCAGTAACACCTTTAATTCTATTTACTTGTTTACAATAGTTAAGATGTTTCCAGTAAAAAGGGGTTTTTGTAGTTTATTATTTGCATGGAATTTCTCTGCTTCTCTGGAATTATCTTTTTGATCGACCTATATAAATGTTGTTGTTTTTTTTGTTTAACGTCCGACTGTTCTGCAATTACTGCTAATGAAGATGGTGAATGATGAAATGATTTTTTGTAAC
Source organism: Catonia carolina (assembly GCA_035578175.1). Lineage (NCBI taxonomy): Eukaryota > Metazoa > Arthropoda > Insecta > Hemiptera > Achilidae > Catonia > Catonia carolina. The sequence goes on from JAQMRL010000018.1 coordinate 7,146,347, forward strand.
GTATGAAAAAATGCCGTGCCTGAATGGGATTCGAACCCAAGAACGCATGATGAGAGGCGAGCACGTTACCAACTTCGCCAATGCGGCCGGCGAAGAGCGACCTATATAAAGAGCGCCCGAGTGCAGTCAGGGTGTTAGTATCCGTTTGATCTTTGACAAGTGTTTATTACAATGGATCAGGTCAACGTAGTATCCAGGCATTGTAGTGGTTAACTATTGTCATATTATCTGATTGTGTATGTGCTTTGTGTATAATTATTGTAAGTAGTACTAAGTAAATTATTAAGTTATTTATTGTATTACTTCATTATAATTAGTTTATTATTTATTCTGTAAATCTCTTACTTGTAATAAATACTTGTAATTGTAAACTTTAGTGTATTAATTATTTAATTACCTAGATTCTGAAATGGACCTTAGCGATTCGTGTCATAATATATTTGTGTATTATTTCAAGCCATAATAAATATCACTTGAAATTTTTGTTAAAGTGTAGATAAAGTGTATTAATAACGGTACATACAAGTTTTAATTCAATGGCATGAGATGAAACTTAGTGATCTCTTGTATTATCTGATTATTCAGACAATTAGATAATACTCTTAGTTCCAATTAGTTCAGACAACTAGTGCTCTACTGTAGTGTTATGAATTTAAAAAAAATTCTGAGTTTAAAACTGATACAAATTTGAAGACACTTGGAAATTAAGAAAGAACATGTAGAAAGATGGTCATAGGAGTATACTTAAAAACTAAAATATGGTAACCATAAATATAGGACTATATCCACTATTGGAATTTTAAATTTAGTGTGATAAATTTAACAAATAATAATGTTAATCTATATCTTTGTCATAATCTTTGGTACGGGTTAATAACCAAATTCTTAAACTAAAAAGAAACTTTTGAATGACTAGACTAATTTCTGTATGAATAAATAATACAGAATATACCTAACTCATCTAAAATGTCTGTAAGCAATATACTAAATTCAGCTACATTAAACATTAAAACCCAAAGATAGTGGAGGTAAATTTATTCTGTATAAACAAAAAATAAAACGAGAAATTTAAAAACACTGTTGTAATAAAAAAAAAACCAGTATTTATTACAAAAAATTTTTCAAAAACTTGAGGGTTTTTAGATGTGTTCACACAAAGATGCAAATTATTATTGACAATAAAAATGGTGAGCTTTACAGTACTTATATAAGACTACATACATAAGTTAAATAAAAAAGAAAGTTCGTGAAAGGGAAAGACCACACTGTATAAAATAAAAACATAAATACATACATTAAAAAAATTTTCTGACATGGTAAAAATACAGTGCAAGAGATCATAGATGGTTAAACATGAATATAACATTGAAAAATGAAGAAAGTGGTATTGTTATTGCCCAATACAGGCAAGTGGAGAATTGAATGATTTGCACTCGGTCTGCTTGTTCCAGGGCTATAAAAAATAGTTCTGTTTCTTATCACATGGTCAGCCAATTATATAACTGAAGCATTTAAGAACAGAAGAGGTAGAGGGGTAAAAGACACTATATAGTTAGAGTTATCTCCTGAGAGTAATGAATTTCATTATACAGCCAGACTGTGGTGAATGAAGGTGTCACTTGCAGGGGAGAAAGTAGATGGTTTTCAGAGGACCTGGCATGCTGATAAGCATACTTTTCCATCAGTGAAGAAGGCAATTCTTAACAACCTCATTCCTTGTTTTACTTAGTAAAGCCTCTAGTTTTAAACCAGCCTTTCAGTTGATCCTAAACAATAGCAACATTATTGTTATACAGTGTGCCATCCTACGACCATCTTAATATTAAGTTTAGAAAGAATGATTCAATTCATTACAAACCAAATAAGTAAACTAAACAACCTACAAAAGTAACATGGTAATATAATATATGGAGTTTAGATAAATAGTTATTTATTTATTTTAGATACGATTTTAATGTTTTTGGGGTTAGTAATCAATTTTATAAAAAATGAGATCGCAAAGTAATTACTAGCTGACTGATTTCTGCTCCCTGGATATATTTTCCTGATAAGTAAAAAACGTGACTAGCAGTAAATAATTCTGAGAAATATTATGCATCTCAGAAAATTTAAAAACACCAATCATTAGCAACATATATTTGAAAACAACTGATAACCTTTTGATACTGATTGCCAATTCTCTTTTTATTTATTAAACAGAATGCATCATTAATATATGTATAACCTACATATTACGTATTTACTTATAATAAGAACCTTATTTTAATGTATCAGCTTCCAGCTGTTTGTTTTACTGGAAATAATACCAGATTAAAGAATATCTAGTGATGGTAAAGGAAAAAATATATACTACATTATAGTAGTTCAGATTCAAATCTGAGGTGAAAACACCAATTTACCTTTACATACAGCAAACACAAATACAATATGTTCACTTATTTTATCCTTCAGGTGTCATTTGGATGACAATATATTATATTGTTTTGCAACAGGAATTCAATATTAAAATTCTATTTTGCTTAATAATGAAAAGTAAATTAAATAATGAGGCAAATAAAAGGCATATTATTAAAGAAATTATGAATTTTTTAAACTAATTTTTATAAGACTAGTAGAACTTGGTAAACTACTTTTACAGAACAGTTATTTATTTCCTGTGTGAAAAATATGTCCTACAAAGTCCCTTATAAAAAAATAAGAAAGTGAAGCATGCTCCACAATTTTAGTCTTTGGTTATTGGGAATTTTAAAGCCTCTCAAAAATATTAAAAACCATAGGCCTACTATGTTGTGAAAGAAATCAAAACTTCTTAAAGGGCACTACAATTTCCGTAAACCGTTAACAATATAAATACATTCACTTGCAATAGTTTTATTTCACTATTGACAGTGTACTGCAATGTCTGTCGCTACAAAAGTATTGCGGAAAGTGAAAAGATACAAGATAAAAGGTTTAGATCAAAAGAAGTTGTTGCAGAGCTCCCTGGAATTCTATTTTAAATAATAATAAAAGTAAATTATGGGAATATGAAAAATACATAGCACCATCCTTATTTCTTAATATTAAACAATGCCGAGCTCTTTGAAACTTTCTATAAAATTTAGGATCTATCACCGTAATATGCAATATTGCATTGATTGTCACTTGGTAACAACTTAGAAATGTAATTCTTAATAAATAAATAAAATAAATGACTAGCAATAAATAATTCTGAAAAATATTACAAATCTCAGAAAATTTAAAAACACCAATCATTAGGTAATTTAATTACAGCCTTTTCTATGTTCTTGTTTACTTTTGTTCATTTTTAAAATGTCATTGTTTGTTCGAATTTTTCTAACATATATCTTATATTCTAAAATATTCAGTCATTAAACCTATACTATTTGAAACTCTAATTAATTTTGATGAAATAATAACTGTCATTTATTTAGTAAATTAATTTACGAAATTAGTAATAAATTTTATAAAAACTAAGATCGCAAAGCAACTACTAACTGACTGATTTCTGTCGAAAGCCGTTTGGATTTTTTGACTGCCATCGCCACATGTCTACGCCTGGAAACATAAGACAGTATTCAGACAGGCATGGAAGAAGTATATACAAAATATGATGAAGCACTAAAATTTTTATTATATATGCTACTAATACTACTCATAAAAAATCTGGTGTGAAACACTCACACAACTTTCTCTAGCCAATGCAAATAATTAACAATATAATTTAACATTAGTAATAAAACAAAAAACTACCTCAAAAAACATAACCTTATTTTAATCATGAGTGAAAGATGCAAAATGAAAATCGACCTGTTTGGCTTAAAAATATGGAAAATCACTCTTTCATGCTAAACTAGGCTCTGCAGAGAAAAATGCTCTAAATAAAAGTTGTAGACCTTTTAATTTCCTATAAATTTGATTATGTACATTTTTGTCGTATAATGCATACTAAGGCCAAAATCTTAAAACAAATAGATTTTTCACAGTTTTCGTGAGAAAAAAACAGAAAATCGCTAATTACCGTTAAACTAAGCGTTATACAAAAAAATGTTTGAATTAAAAGTTGTAGGATTTTTAATTTTCTACAACTTTTATTATTGCTTTTATTATTATTAAAGGTAATATACATTTTTGCGCTAAAATGCATATTAAAGCTGCAATCTTTAAAAAAACAATTTTGTTACGTGGAAACAGCCTCCAAGAATTTCAGCAGACATGAAGCCTATCCTGTCCTGTAAAGCATAAAAAATTTAGTAAACGTGGCGATTTTAAAAAAATCGTAGGACCAGTTTTTGAGAAAATCGCAAAAAAGTGAAAAATTACACGAATAAATTACTACTTCAGGTTGACTGATTTTGATGAAAATGTTCATGTCGGGTCCGGTAGTGGTATGTAACTTAAGTTTCAAGTTTTAAGTTTGTACAATGTTCCGTTCTTGAGATATTTTGTTCACACACACACACACACACACACACACACACACACACACACACAGACAAATCGCTAAAAAGATGTTTTTTTGGGTTCAGGGGGTCTGAAAACGTGTAGATTTGGTGAAAACTGGATTTCGAAAAATCAACATGAAAACAATACTTTCCTTCCTACACATTCATATTGGCTAGAGAAAGTAAAAATGAATATGAATAGTAAATGTAATAAAAGGATAATTGAATTAATTGTAGAAATCAACTTATCCAAGTCATATTTCAGCAGACTTTGTTAGTTTATTTGTTTTGAATAATTAGATTTCTTGAGCATTACATACGTGTAATTTGTTTGTTATGTATCTCTTTTTAATAACTACTTTTATAAAAAATTTCATTCTGGCCAACAGTACAATCGCCTTACCTAGGATAATATTGAGAACTGGAGTTTAGACATACTGCCAAATTGGGAAAAATTAAGTATACATCTCATCTATGCAACCCATCAGTGAGCACAGCTAAAATGCTACCAATAAACCGTCACCAAAGATGTATTAGCTTTTTGCTAATATGAAACAAAAAGAGAAATAGTTTAAAATGTACTCTTTCTGGTTTCATTGATTACTTACATATATCTTTCATATTTCGCTTTGCTTTCCAACCAAGGTCATTACATGCAAGTGTTGCATCACAGTAGGAAGAAGCTATATCACCTTCACGTCGTTCTACTATTTGATATGGAATGTCTTTACTACTAGCTGCACCGAATTCTTTGATAACCTAAAACAACAAATAACTTTTACAACAAAATTTGTTTGCCCCTAACAGGCAGGTGGGGTGTTAAATTATTTGCACACGATCTGCTAGTTCCAAGGTTACAAAAAAAAAATAGTTCTGTTTGTTATCACATGGTCAGCCAATTATATGACTGAAGCATTTAATAACAAAAGACACAAGTCAGAATGAATGAAGTGAAGGTGTCATTTTTAAGGTGGAAAGTAGATGATTTTCACAGGGCTTGACATGCTGATAAGCATACTTTTCCATTCAGTGAGGAAGGCATCTTAAACCACCTCCTCATTTTCCAAAATAAAGCCTCTAGAGGTTCAAATCAGCCTTTCGGCTGATGACCTAAACAACAACAACAAAATTTTGGGCAAAACTTCTATAATTCATAATTCTGACAAGAAATTTGTAACTGCGTAAATTTTAGTTATAGTTTGCAAGATACAAAAATCAATCATATATTTGATTTAATTCAAGATTTATAGCAGGCAAACTATATAATATAAAATTACACATACTCTGAAGTTTCACAAAATAATTTTGAGACAATATTAAAAAAAATTGACAAATAAATAAAACGTCTTGTATGAATTCAATTTAAAATTAAAAACCTTATTAATTAGTATTTTAAAAAAAATTAATAACTTTAAACGAACATTACTTACTTCTAAAACAGACTGACCGTGCCCGGTGCCCAGATTATAAGCCTTAAATCCACACATACAAGAATGTAATTTGTTTAAGGCACAACTATGACCTTCCGCTAAATCCATTATATGAACATAATCTCTTACACCTGAAAAAGGTATACATACAGCAATCATGACACAAAAAAGAGACAAGCTGGGAATTCATAAGTAAGGACAGTAGCAAATTAGACAAAAAATAAATAAATAAAATCTTTACAAAAACACCTAAAAACTAAAGACAATCCAGATATTGAAGCAGTAATATATTTCAACAAATTTTACCAAAACATGTCATTACTTCAAACAACTGCCAGTAAACATAAAAAAATAAGCTGTGTAACCCAAATAAGACTGTCATTAAATAGAGGGATTTTCATTTATGTAGAAGGTAAGGGGACTTCATAAACACAACAAAAGAATGTCCGGTTTTTAATAGACAGGCACTGGAAAACATTCAGTATATTTTTTTGAGTGCCCCTTTTACCCCAAATTTAAGGTAAATTTAATTTAGTAAAAGACATTAGTCAGAGTTATCTCCTCTGAAAGTAATGGATTTCATTATACAGCAAGACCCTGTGGTGAATGAAGTGAAGGTGTCAGTTGCAGGGTGGAAAGCAGATGCTTTTCAGAGGGCCTGGCATGATGAGACACATAATTTTCTACTCAGTGAGGAAAGCTATGGTAAACCAACTCACTCCTCATTTTACTTATAAAGGCACTAGAGGTTCAAACCGGCCTTTCAGCTGATGACCTAAACAACAACACTATTTTCTTCATTCTATGCAAAGCTAAAAGTTGTAATCATAAACAAATTTAGAAATTATTCCAACTTTTTGTTACTTTAGCTTCTTGTTTTATGATACAGTAAAAACAAAGGTTTGTTGGGGATTTTTTTTAAGGTTACTAGTTGGAAAGCTACCCGTCATTCACTCACTTAAATACATTATTAATCAGAAATACAACAGGAATTACCATTTTATGATTTTAATTAAACTTATTTATTAACTTGTTATAATTGATCTTTCAGAACTAAATAATAACTTCAATGTATTTTTGTGCGAGAGGTTATGTCTCCTCCTCAGTAAGTTTGACTGGATTTGGGTGTGTATTGCGTGGTTGCATACCCAATTCTAATCCTGCTTACGGAGGAGGTAATATTACCTCCAGTCCAAAAACTCGCCAAATATTAATATTTTTTTGAAATATTGATCATTACATCATTATTTCCGACAAAAAAAACAAAATATTAACCATTAAACAAAATTAAAAAAATTCAGTCAGTAAGTTGCATACCAAACTCGATATCCGCATTGAATGTGTTAAAGAAATTATTAACAGGTTAAATTTAAAAATAATTTACATAAAAAATAAGAATTATCAAGACAAAATATGTAAAACACAATTCAACTAAAAACAATACCTGTTCCATCAGAAGTATCATAATCATCTCCATACACAAGTAGTTTAGGTAGACGACCAACTGCAACCTGAGCAATAAAAGGCATTAGGTTGTTTGGTATACCACTAGGATCTTCACCGATTTCTCCTGATGGATGAGCACCGACTGGATTGAAGTAACGAAGTGCTATTACTTTCCAATCCTAAAAATGGAAAATTCCTAAGGTTATCAAACATACGGATGTTTACATTTTGGAAAAAGAAACGTGAAAAGACTACTGGAAATACAGTATTATAATTAAAAAACTAACAAAGAGAAATCAAAGATCACTACTTGTAGTGATAGAGGTAATCTTACACTTTTGTTACCCAACTGTTTTTTGGAACATACTACGAAATACTAAGGAAGGGCTGAGGTTAGTGCACATACAGTAGAATGTTGATAATCCAAATTAATTGGGACTGGGACCCTCTCTGGATTATCAACACCTAAACATTATCAACAGTAACAGTCTCTTAGTCACCCAGTAGTTTCAAGGTCGTGCACGCTCCAGCTGTACAATAAAATTAATTATAACAGAACTTTATTTTTGTTTCATATAATTTTAAGACCAACTGTGGGTTTAGATGCTCAACAGTTGGCGATAGCATTTTTCAAATAAAAAAATTTTCTAATTATTAAAATTTAATTCTCTATACTCTCTCAGGAATGGTCAGCCTGAGTTCGGTACAAGACTACACTTCATTTAAATTTCAGTCATATCATCCTCATCTCATTGAGTTACAGGATTGCTTATTGTTCTTACATTGAAGTTTACACATACAGGATAATTTTTTAAAAAAATAATTGAAAGTACTTAAAAACCGTCAAAATGTAATATTTTAGTTATACATTAACTTTATATAACTTCTTTGAATTTTCTTACAATTTAATAAAATTGACCACCAGTCTATACGAGGTATGGCAGAAAAGTAATGAGACTGATATTTTATTTACCAAAATTTTTATTTTTTTCAAACATCAATGTTATCCCCTTTAAAGTAGTTCCCTTTGGCAGCTACACATCGATGGAGACATTGTTCCCACTTTTCGTAGCAGCGCTGGAAGTTTTCAACCGGTATGGTCTTCAGCATATCCGTTACACTCTTTTGAATGTTTTCTAAGTCCCAAAATGACGTCTTTTGAGGAAATTTTTCAGTTTAGGAAAAAGGAAAAGCACAGGGACTTAGGTCAGGTGAATAGGAGGGAGGGGCTGGGGAACCACAGGAATGCCTTTTGAGGTCAAAAATTCTATGATAGAGAGGGCAGTGTGATATGGGGCGTTGTCATGGTGGAGCATCCATTTGTCTGCAATGTCTGGTCTCACGCGTATGACACTTTTTCTGGGCCTTTCATGGACATCTTTCTAAAAAACTTGGTTAAAAGTTTGTCCTGTAGGAACAAATTCTTTGTGGACGATTCCCCTTCAGTCAAAAAACAAATCAGCATTGATTTGATCTTCGATTTACTCATTCGAGCTTTCTTTGGTTGAGGAGAGATCACAGTGCTACTCCTCACTTTGCCTCTTGGTCTCAGGATCGTATTCAAAAAACCATGATTCATCAACTGTGATCACATGACTAAAGAAATCTTGCTCATTGGCAATTCTGTCAAGAAGATCAAGACACTTGTTTTTTTGATTGTCTGTCTGCTTAATTGTAAGGTTTTTCAGCATCATTTTGGCAAAGAACTTTCGCATGTGCAAATGTTCAGTCAAAATTTGATGAAAGGTAAAACTGTTCAAATTAAATTGTTCACTCAACATTCTTAATGTTAAAAAATGGTCTGATCTCACAAGAGTGTTCACAAGTTTAATGTTTTCGTCGGTTTTCAAAGTTAAAAGCCTCCCTGAACGTTGTTCATCTTTAAAGTGTTCTCTGCCTTCCAAAAATGATTAGTGCCAGCGAAAAACTTGAGCTCGGGATAAAGAATGTTCCCATAGGCCTAATTTAACTTTTCAAATGTCACACTTGCTGATTCTCCAAGCTTAACACAATATTTAATGGCACAACGTTGCTCCAAATTCCGCTGTTCCATTTTGTGTGACACACAACCAAAACACAAATTCACTAACAGCAGTCATAAAAATCATGTAGTGAACGGAATTAGTTGAAACTTCCACTGATCTATGGGAGGGTACTAATACACATGCTCTATCAAGGACAACAGTGCAGCGTTGCCAGGTTGCTTGCAGTGCTGCTAGTCTCATTACTTTTCTGCCATACTTTGTATAAAGATAAGAATTTTTTTTATCACGTTAATGAATGATACATAAGATTGTTTTCTAAACTAGTGCAAAAATGATAAGTAAATTTAAAAAAAATTAATATAATGTAATATTACTTTATCTGATGTACATAAATCTTTTAATATCTCTTCGACAAAGTACTTTGACTTGCCATATGGATTGGTACACCCTTGACCAGTCGGATGAGTTTCAGTTATGGGTAGAGCGATAGGATTACCATATACTGTAGCCGACGATGAATAAACTATTTTTTTCACACCATATTTATTCATAACCTAAAAAAAAATATAAAAACCAAACTTAAACTCCATATTAGTGTATATGAAATGTTACTAGCTATTGCATTCTCATTTATAGAATGTTATAATTTTGGCCAGGCTTACAGCAAGTGGTTTTGGGTAGGCCTACATTGTTACAACGTTTAGGAAAAACTTGCTGAGACTTAATATTACCCAATGTTAACACAATCCATACCATCTTTAACGAATTGCAGAATTATTTAGATCTGCATTAAATACCTTTTTACCTAACACATTTATTTTTAAATCAAGTTCTTTCAATGCTTAGAATGTGAAGATCAATAATAACATTCTAGCACGTGGTATTTAAAGAGAGAAAAAAAGGAAATATTTAAAAAGTAAAAAAAATTATTGGATAGCCAGTAACATACCACTGCGGTTATTTTCTGAATATATGCATTCTATGCATATATGCAGGAACACATCACCAATTATTACAAGATGTCTCTTATAGATTACATAATAATTTTTCAACATTTAATTGCTAAGGAAGAAATATTACACCTAACATAGTTACAAACATTAAAATTCCCTGTGTATTAAATCTTAGATTATAAAGTAAAACACTTTTTATAATTAATTCATTTGAAAATACAAAGCACACATACCTGGAGTAAAATTACTGAACACGTAATATTGTTACTGTAGTATAATAATGGCTTCTGAACCGATTCTCCGACAGCTTTTAAAGCAGCAAAATGTATAACACAGTCAATCTTGTGCTAGAAAGAATACATTTAATTTATAGTGTCCCTTGTTGAAACCAATCAAACACTTTTGTATTGTTAAGATGTTACTTGTACAGAATAAATTTATCTATAAAAAATATAAACTATAAAAAGACTAAAGTAACTTGTACAAAATGTTGATAATATTTAAAAATGACATATATGTACAAGTTTTCAAATTAATGTTTATTTGTTCTCAAAAAGAAACCAGCGACTTAACACTGCTTTGGCATATTTAATGTTTTGAAATGTTGTATACGAGGTATGTTCAATAACAAGAATGTTGTAATTTCATGGTTTGTATTAGGCTGATTCGCGCAATTTTTTGTTGTTGTGTTGGTAAACATGTCTAAAATCTATCTGAATATTTTCAGCCATATTGGATATTTAGTCTCTTGTAAGCTATCAAAAGTATAACACTTGTTTTGGTACGTTCGGTGATTTTTCATTTGAATAAATAATGGATCAGAGAATTTTCATTAAATTTTGCTGTAAGAATGGAATTAAGTGCAGCAATGTTTCAGAAATGTTAAATAAAATATAGCTTTGGGTGAAAAGCTATGAGTGAAATAACGGTTCCAAGAACGCCGTGAAGACGTTGAAGATGATAAGCACCGTGGTTGTCCTAGCACATTAATAACTGATGAAAACATAGAAAAAGTGAAAGAAATGATAAAGAACAATCACTGAATCACAATACGAGAAGTTGCTGATGATGTTGATGTATCAACTGACTCATGCCATGAATTTTTTTCAGATGTTTTGGGTATGAAGCAAGTGTTGTCAAAATTTGTTCCATAATTGTTCAATTTCAAACAAAGTAGTGGCGAATGGAAGTTGCTTAAGAGTTGCTAAATGAAGTCAACAACTATGCAGAACTACTAAAATGTATCATAACAGGTGATGAAATATGGGTACAGATATGATGTCAAAACTAAGGCTCAATTGTCCCAGTGGAGGCATCCTGGATTGCCAAGACTGAAAAAATCGCGACAAGTGTGGTCGAATGTGACGATTATGCTCACTGTGTTGTTCGATTTTAACGGCATAGTGCACCATGAGTTCTTGCCAAAAGGTCAAATGATCAATAAGGAGTACTAACTACAACACCGTTTGCGTGAAGCTCTCTGGAGAAAACACCTGGATTTGAGGTGAAACAATCGATAGCTTTTGCATCACGATAATGGACCTGCTCACACTTCATTGCTTGTTTGTGAATTTTTGGCCAAAAACAACACTATCGTGATGCCCCAGCCTCCATATTTGCCAGACATGGCACCGTGTGACTTTTCTCAGTTCCCAAAAATAAAGAGAACCGTAAAAGGTCGTTATTTTATAAGTATAGACGAGATTAAACGTGCATCGCTGAAAGAGCTAAATGTTATCCCAACGATTGAGTTCCAGAAGTGTTTCAGGGATTGGAAAAAGCGCTGACAGAAGTGCATAATATCCAAAGGAAACTATTTTGAAGGGGACAACATTAATGTAGACAAATAGATAAAATTCTTTCCAAAAAATTAAAATTCCCGTTACTTTTGAACATACCTAGTATTCATAAGGTATTCTAAACTTATAGTTAAAACATGTAAAAAAAATTACTAAATAAAATCATAATTACATGAATAAGTCAATGGTACACTGCAAACAAAAGCAATGCTTAGTCAAAATTAATGCAATTTTCTATATATTTAAAAAAACTTTCAAGTTGGAAAACTGGATAGATCAATCCTGATTATAGTTTGTATTTATGACTTTTCTGTAGACATCATCATGCAGCAATGAAATTAATTCACAGTGGAAACCTTGCAGGGCTGTTGCACCAACAATGTTGAGATCAAGTGTATAGATGTCTACAGTATGTATTGTAATTGAAAGCTCTAACTGTACTTTAAGACAGCTTGTCCTAAAGTTCTTCAGACATATAGATACAAATGCCTGACATGTTGAAAGACTAAAATACAACCCCTGTATTCAAATTATTTTGATACCAAGCTATGAATTATTCAAATATATAAAAAAATATAAGTCCTCTGTTTAGTTTGGACAAGAAAACTAACTACTTACTTTGGCAAAAATTTCAGAGAGAGCATCTTGACAATACAAGTCAATGTCATAAAATGCTGTAATATTTTTCCCAGTCAACTTTTCTACCCGAACCAAAGATTCTGGTAATGGATCACATTCACCTGAAAAATCACAAACCTGAAATTAAAATTCTTTTCCAGAATTAGACAACAACCAAGAAAATGTAAACCCTGGATATTCTATAATACCGGGTAATCTGAACTTGACATGAAGATAGAACAAAAGAAAAACATATGCATCGGTCTATTGTAATTTGAATCATTAAATCTATTGGAAAAGATGCAGTAATTAAATTTATAGTATTCTACAATTAAATGTTTTAACGACTCATCTTGATTGCACAATAAAGACTTCCCTCTTCAAAAATTTGTTTTAAATTTTTTAAATACATTTTATTGCCATAATATACGTACATGATTAATAATAACAATAATATTTCAAATAATAAATATTACAAATGAATTTATAATCAAAAGAAAGTCCGTGTATATATTCCATATTTAATAACAATTAGTAATTAAATCTTAATATTCAAATGGTGCTGCCAGCAGAAGTAATAAAAAACCTTGAGCGCCAGCAGTGAGTCCGTACAAAATAATTACATGTTATAATGCACATAATCCACACAGTTAAAAAGATTACGAACATAAAGTCAAATATACAGTTCCATAAATTCCGGCAATATAACTTTTTTAACAAATACAATGAAGATCAACTCATCATACAATAATAAAATTAAACTATAAAATATCTTATATAACGATAATATAACCCATCACTAAAAAAATATAAACGTTTACAATAAAACCAAAACTGCCAAATAATAATCACAGCATTTCACAAAATATACATTTAGTTCACGCATTCAATTAAAAAATTTAGTGAGGAAAAACATAAATTTCTTACTTAACTATTTATATTTTTCTTGGTCGATCTTTTACGATCATGATCATCATCCAAAAAGTCAGTCGGTATCATATTAATGAACAAAGTACCTACGTAAATGAGTTGCCTTCTCATTTACATAGATAATTCTCATTTAAACTGATATAACTAAAAAAATAATAGTTAATTAAAATCGAATAACACTATTTTGGTTCCGAATTCCGACTTTAATTTCTGGACTTCCAGTTTAGAGCCACTTCCAGTCGAAACCGAAACCTCAAACCCAATGATTTCTGTATCTACTCTTTAAGAGGAATCGAATGACACTAGTTTAGTTTCAAAACACCAACTTTGATTTCTTGACCTGTGGTCCAAACATGAATTTCAAACCCAATGATTTCTGTATCTACTCTTTAAGAGAAAATGGTGCTATTTTTGTTTCCAAATTCCGACTTTGATTTCTTGACTTCCGGTTTTGGGCCACTTGCGGTTGAAACCAAAATTTCAAACCCAATCCAGGATCACCAACTTTTTGTGCAATTACGAATCCAAAAACCGTTTGTTGCTATCTCTTGAAGTTTCTGACAGCTGGATGTGGCGGACGAACAGACAGGAAAATTATAAATGACAATTAAAATTGCCACCAACTACTACGAAAATATATTCAGTTATATATTTTAATGAAGTTGCAACTGAAAATGATCACAACAGCATTACATCATTAGAATTATAAAACATTTTAACAGATAGATCACGACTCTAAGCAGCTTCACACAAAGTTATGTTATCCTCAGTAAGTGCATATCAGGCTTACTAGTTGTGGCTATTAAATAACGAGACTGACATTGTAAAAAATTTAATTTTAATTTTATACATAATCACTTATTGTCATCTTCAATATACACTCCTTCTCTATCCTTACAACGCTCCATGCGAATTTTCCATTGTTGGAAACAGTACTGGAAGTCATCTTCTGTTAGCTCCTTCTGGACTTGTGCCACTTTCTCTTTTACAGCTTCCACAGACTCAAATCTTGTCCCTTTTAATGCAGATTTCACCTTAGGGAACAGGTAGAAGACACATGGTGCAAGATCTGGTGAATAAGGTGGATGAGCTGGTGGATGGTGGACGGAATGAGCTGGTGCATTGTCTTGGTGGAAAACCCATGATTCGTCCTTCTACATTTCCGGGGGTTTTTTCTTACTCTTTGACATAAGGAAGTACCTCAAGGTAGTTTTTTTAATCTCAAGGTTAATATTAATTGTTTGACCTTCAGGGACCCAGTTAAGGTACACAATCCCATGGATATAAAAAAAAAATCATCATAGCTTTAAATTTTGACTTGCTCATTTGAGCTTTTTTGGCTCTCGGTGAAGTTCGGCTCTTCCAGTGAATGGGTTGGCGCTTCGTTTCCAGATCGTAAGTAAAAAACCACATTTCATCACATGTTATTATCTTCTACCTGTTCCTTAAGGTGAAATCTGCATTAAAAGGGACAAGATTTGAGTCTGTGGAAGCTGTAAAAGAGAAAGCGGCACAAGTCCTGAAGGAGCTGACAGAAGATAACTTCCAGCACTGTTTCCAACAATGGAAAATTCGCATGGAGCATTGTAGGGATAGAGAAGGAGTGTATATTGAAGGTGACAATAAGTGATTATGTATAAAATAAAAATAAAATTTTTTACGCCAGTCTCGTTATTTTATAGCCACACCTTATACAGGGTGCGGCAGCATAACTTCCTTTTTTAAAATGCGCGCCATTCAGTTAGTTGATGTCATAGCGGAGCGCTAGTGGTCTCGTTCAAGACGGGGTACTGTAAAGTTTTGTCCCGACACGGTTCAGTCGCCATCATGCGTTGGAATAGTGAGGAGCGTGCCTTTGCCATTGAGGCCTACTTTTCAAGCGGATGTTCAGTTATTGCAACACAGCCTGCATTTCGGAATCGTTTTAATTTAGCCCCGTTGGCTCCCGTCCCAGACCGCAAATCAATTGTTACATGGGTCACTACATTCAGACAAACTGCAAGTGCGACAAAACGAAGAACTGGAGTCCCTCGGCCCGTTAGATCACCTGAGAACATTGAAGCAGTGAGAGCGTCAATGTTGCGATCACCACGGCGTTCTGCGCGCAAACACGCATATGCCCTTGGACTATCCGATCGTTCTGTGAGAAGAATTCTTCGTGATGATCTTTATTTTCATCCCTATAAGATGGCGATAGTGCAGGAACTTTCAGAACGTGACTTCAATTCTCGGATGAACGCGTGTGAGCTTCTTCTTGATGTCGTTCCCAAGGGTGCTATTGTTTTTTTTTAGCGATGAAGCCCATTTTCATTTGTGTGGGTCGGTTAACAAACAAAACATGCGCTACTGGGCTGACACCAACCCTCGAGAATTGCATCAAAGGCCTTTGCATTCACCCAAAGTCACAGTGTGGTGTGCAATTTCCTCAGCTGGAATTATTGGTCCCTGGTTTTTTGAGGAAAATGAGGTTACAGTGACAGTGAATTCGGACCGGTATGTAAACATGCTACAGAATTTTTTTTCCCACGGCTAGAAGAGTTGGATTTGGGGGACACTTGGTTCCAACAAGATGGTGCAACAGCACACACTTCAAGAGCATCGATGGCTGTTTTGAGGGAACACTTTCCAGAGCGCCTTATCTCAATTAGAGGCGATTTGGAATGGCCGGCACGCTCTCCCGATCTGTCCCCTTGTGATTTTTTTCTATGGGGTTTTTTGAAATCCCGTGTTTATGTGAACCGTCCAAGAACCCTACAAGATTTGAAGACCAACATCCAAGAAGAAATTGCCAACATAACACCTGCTATGCTAACAAGAGCCATGACAAACGCCAGAAATCGGTTTACGCAATGTATGGAGAATGGGGGACGTCACCTAACAGATTTGATCTTCAAAACAATGTAAATAAAAACTTTATACATGTACCTACATTATAAAAAATAAATAAATATTTTCCGATGCATACAATAGTTTTTATTGAGTTTTGAAAAAAGGAAGTTATGCTGCCGCACCCTGTACATCCCCAGACTAAAAACCTTATACACAAAAAACCGACAAATGATACACACTGACCATAACTACTATTATCAATTAATTTTTGTAACATTTACCCAGAAAATTCTGACCATGAAACAACTCAAATTTATAAATTATGCACATGCAATTTACAAAAATACAAGTTCAAGTATTGTAGAAAAAACAGCATGCTGTTCAAGAAATTCTTAGTAAACCACAACCATGTTTAGACAATAATGATCCAGAGAACTTCAAGAAAGATCAGGTCAAACCCAATGGTATTGAAATGCAGTTAAACCTCTCTAAAGTGACCAATAAAATTTTAAAAGTAAACTTGTCTTTTTGAGAGGTGTTTATTAATAAGGGTTATAGAAACATTGGCAGTTTTTCTTTTTACTAAGTATTGTAAGCCTACCTTTGCAATGTGGTAAAAGGGCGCAAATTTTGCGGTTACGGAATTGAAATTAAATACATACAATTTTATATTTATCTAAAACAAAAACATTGTTTAAAATAGCATGCACATAGAAACACACTAAATGAAACGATAATCTTAGATGTGAACAGTAGCAGAACAATAAATGCACAGATGTACTCTGACAAGTGACATCAATCATTATAGAGAGAGGGTAAAACAATATGTATGGGGAGGGGGTCTAGAAATTATGTTACACAGAGGCGGGCGTTCGACCCTTTTAGCCCAGGTATGGATGGGTCAGTGAACTATACACAATACAGTAATAGAAACGCAAAAATATCATTTCAAATAAATTCTTTGGTATTCTAGGAACCTAACTGTTCCGTACACAACCTAAAATTGAATAGCAGTAGGCAAACAACTAACATGTGCAATTCTATCTACAGTCCATCTACAGTATTGAAAATTCCCTAAACCTTGCGGCTGTAAAATTTATGGTCACCCGAAAACGAAAATGCCTTTTTACCAAGCGGAGAGAGGTGTGGTTGCTTAATAGGGGTATATAATACATTGGTCTTATGAGTAATGAAATCGTTTCTGCAAATATTCATCGGAGAGAGGAGTGGTCGCTGAATAGGGGTTTTTGTTAAAGGAAGTTTAACTGTATTTTTATTTTGCCTAAGCATTCTAGTGTATTATGAATATAATAGAAGTAAAACAATACATTTTTTAAGAATTTTAGAGGATCAGTTAAATGTTTTATATGACTTTATCTTCAGTTAAACTTAGAATAAAGTCGTGCCAGTAATCGAGAACAGCAAGCACTTTATCAATGCACTATGGATCAATTGTTTTTATTGTATATATTAAAAAATCTGGTGTGAAACACTTACACAACTTTCTCTTGCCAATGCATATAATTAACATTACAACCTAACATTAGTAATAAAACATTAGATAATGTTAATAAAACATAAACGAAAAACTACCCTCAATAAACATAACCCAATTTTTATCATGAGTGAAAGACACATAATGAAAATCAACCTCAGTTTGGCTTAAAATAAGGAAAATCACACTTTCACGCTAAACTAGGCTCTGTAGAGAAAAATGCTCTAAATAAAAGTTGTAGATCTTTTAATTTTCTATAAATTTGATTATATACACTTATGTCGTAAAATGCATACTAAGGCTGAAATCTTAAAAAAGTTGATTTTTTACAAGTTTTCATGAGAAAAAATAGAAAAATCGCTAATTACTGCTAAACTAAGCATTATACAAAAAAATTTTGGAAATAAAAGTAGTAGGATTTAAAATTCTCTACAACTTTAACTATATAAATTTTTGCGCTAAAATGCATATTAATGTCGCAATCTTAAAAAACCAATTTATTTACGGGAAAACAACCTCCTCAAGAATTTCAGCAGAAATGGGGCCTACCTTACCTTGTAGAGAATAAAAAATTTAGTAAATGAGGTGACTTAAAAAAAAAATCGTATGAGCCATTTTTGAGAAAATAGCAAAAAAGTGAAAAATGACATGAATAAACTACTACTTCCGGTTGACCGATTTTGATGAAAATGTTCGTGTCGGGTCCTCTAGTGGTATCTAACTTAATTTTCAAGTTCGTACGATGTTCCGTTCTTGAGATATTTTGTTCACACACGCAGTGACCAATCCCTAAAAACATATTTTTTGAGTTCAGGGGGTCTGAAAACGTGTAGATCCGGTGAAAACTCGATTTTGAAAAATCTACATGAAAACAATACTTTCCTTTCTATATATTCATGCAGACAAGAGAAAGTAAAAATATGCAAATTACCATCACCTACAATCTTATGAACACTTATTAACGTGTTTTGTTAAATTATATTGTTTTGCTTCTCTTTTAATCTTTCATATGATGTACTAAAAACTTCTTGGCCGCACGGATGGTGTAATGGTCAGTTTAACTGGCTTCTATGCTGACATCTCAGGTTTGATTCTCGGTCAGGACTGGCATTTTTTCATCTGTATATAATCTTGTATCATTACCTACACACAAGCCAAGGATGTGGGCATCATTACTCAATAAAGGGATGCTACAAAAGAGTCTACAAGAAAATAGCTTTCATTCCACATTTTGCTAAGAAAATTTTATTACTGTTTAAAAAGTGCAGAAAAAATCCTAATTATAAAAAAACAAGTAGAAAATTTTTTATTTTACTATATGAACAACAGAAAAATGTTAAATACAAGTTATAAATATTATTTTTATTTTATTTATTTTATGTTAAGACTTTTCTTTATAATGCATCTGAGAGCTGAAATTTTTGAAAACCTAATTTTAATGGGATTTTTGTAGTAAAATTAATATGTAATGGAGTAATATTAATTGTTGCTAAAATGAGTATTGGGAACAGCAACGTTAAAAAAAGTTTAAGTTTTCTATTTAAAAAAAAAAAATTGTCCAAAATATGTGTGTCATGTTGAGAATGAAAATTATTTTTTGAAAGCAGCCCCAGAGATTTTTTCAGGTACATGCATAAAACATGTGCTTCAACACAAGTTTCTTCCCAGAAACCACTTTTTTGGCTTCAACGGGTTATGCAAATGAAATTGAAATCAGGTATCAAATTTTTTTACGATTTAAACACTTACTCATTCCATACTATACAGGTAGTCATGAGAAAGTACAGATTAAATTCTATATTTTATGATTTATTATGTTTAGTAACAGTTAATGTTTCACGATATGAATAAGAAATAATGAAAAACATGAGAATACAAAAATCCATATCATCATACAATATAATTTGATTTGAAGAGCATGGAAGCAGTTACGTGAGGTGACGATCAGTATTACCAGCTAGAGAGAAGAAACCTGAGCACATGTGACAAATGCCATGTAGAAATCAAGGAAGAGATAACAAAAATATATAGGTACGAGACTCATATCTGTAATAACAACTATCATTTCTACAATATTGTACACTGTTAACATATAAAATTATTAGGTATTCATATCAGTATACTATTGGTTCTGTATTATATTTATTGCTGGAATCAATGAACAAACAATTTTTTGTTATCTGTAAAATTAAAGTAAATTATTGGAAACTGAATTGTTAGTATCTACAATTTACATATTTGATATTCATTTAATTTATGTTCATTGCTATCAATATTATTATATTATTTATACTAATGATTAAAAATATCTGGTGTGAAACACACACAACTTTCTCTTGCCAAAGCAAATATTTAACAATAATCCTAACATTAGTAATAAAACATTAGAAATAAACAAAAAACTAACCTCAATAAACATAACCTTTTTTTAATCATGAGTGAAAGACGCAAAATGAAAATCAACCTCAGTTTGGCTTTAAAATATGGAAAATCACTCTTTCACGCTAAACTAGGCTCTGTAGAGAAAAAATGTTTTAAATAAAAGTTTTAGATCTTTTAAATTTAAAAAAATTTTCCAATAAATTTTATTATATACACTTTTGTCGTAAAATGTCTTAAAACTAAGGCCAAAATCTAAAAAAAATCGATTTTTCACACGTTTTCGTGAGGAAAAAACAGAAAATCGCCAATTACCGCTAAACTAAGCGTTATACAAAAAAATGTTTGAAATAAAAGTTGTAGATTTTAAATTATCTGCATTTTTTATTATATAAATTTTTGCGCTAAAATGCATATTAAAGCCGTAATTTTAAAAAAACAATTTTTTTACATGAAAACAGCCTCACCAAAAATTTCAGCAAACATGGCACCTACCCTATTTTGTAGAGCATAAAAAATTTAGTAAACAAAACGATTTTTAAAAAAATCGTAGGACCAGTTTTTGAGAAAATTGCAAAAAAGTGAAAAATTACACGAATAAACTACTACTTCCGGTTGACCGATTTTGATGAAAATGTTCATGTCGGGTCTGGTAGTGGTATGTAACTTAAGTTTCAAGTTCGTACAATGTTCCATTCTTGAGATATTCTGTTTACACACACACACACTCACAGTTTTTTTTGGGTTCAGATGGTCTGAAAACGTGTAGATCCGGTGAAAACTCGATTTAAAAAAATCAACATGAAAACAATACTTTCCTTCCTATATATTCATATACGCAAGAAAACGTAAAAAGAAAAAAAATAAGAAAATAAGCTTATTTTATTTAATTATCCCTAAAGTGGGTAAGTTTCAATCTGTTCAATTCAGAACAATAAGCAACCTCATGACCCCATGAGTTGAGGATGATGTGTATGACGTGTAAACGAGGTGTAATCTTGTAAAGACTCAGGCCAACCATTCCTGGGAGAGTATGGATAATTGAACCCCAACCATCAAAATACACCAGTAACTACTGTCTAGTATTCAAATCCATATAAAAGTAACTTCCTTTACTAGGATTTGAACCAGCAACCTTCATCTCCGAAAATCAGCTGCTGAACAGCTGACTCGCGGCAATGACTTTATCTCTAGACCAACCGAGTGGGTCATTTTATTCAATAAAGCAACATCTGTATGAAATTGAATAACAGTTAATGGTTGCAGAATTCAGTAGGGAACAGATGTTTCAGTTTATAAGCCTATATGTGTAAAAGGAAATTTTCAGAAGTAAATTGATATTTCCTATGCTGCCAAAATTATCACACCAATGGTGCAGTCATGCATTCTGAATTATATGCTGATGGTTACAAAACTACCACAAAAACATTATGAGTATAATAAAAAAAACAGACAGGTTAGAAAGATGTGTTATACCCCTCACCTTTGTATGCATTAACAAGATTATCAACAACTACAACAGAATACCCTTCTTGTAATAATACCAGTATAGTGTGACTGCCAACATATCCAGCTCCTCCGGTCACCAGTATCGTATCAGGTCTGTCTAACCCCATGACTAAATTTCCTTAACATATAAAACGAAAAACATACTTTAAAATGCATTTGCAAAAAATTAACATCTGACTAAATGAATACTGTGATTGAAAAACCCCTATGATGAATTGCTGTGTAAGTAAAACATCATGTAATGTAAGTAAAACTTGATTTACAAAAGGAGGTGGTTATACCGGGTGATTCATTTAAAAGTAGCCCGCTGCATTTAACAGCGGCCTTCGGCACTCAATTGGATTCAAATAGTAAATGAATAAATAGAATTACTTAATACATAATTTTACATATTTATATACAAATTTCAACTTCACCTTTACAGTAAATGCTGAAAGTGGCGTCCTTGAATGCTTACACATTATTGCGCTCGTTCAATGTTGTTAATGCACACACGACGCAATACAGAAACGTCTATAGCTTGAATGGCTGCCACGATGTTATTCTTTAGCTCATGTATATTGCGGGGGTTTGTTTGGTAAACAGTTCCTTTTAAATAACCCCATAGAAAAAAATAGCACACACTCAAATCGGGTGAACGAGGAGGCCACAAATCTTCACTAACAACTCGCATGGGAAAAGCCTGATTGATATGAGATAGGGACTGGCAAGACGTGTGACATGTTGCACCATCTTGCTGGAAAAAATTGTACTCGCGTTCATCGTCGGTTAACTGTTCATGAAATTCTTTAAAAATTCTGGCGTACACATTGCTATTTACAGTTTCATGAAAAAATATGGGCCCTACAATACGGCTATAAATTAAATTACTTGAACGGCGGGCTACTTTTAAATGAATCACCCGGTACAAAGAGGAACCCATTCCACATAAAGTTTATTTTTAGATATGAAATTTTTCTTATATTCTAATTGTGTGTAGCCCTAGGTTAATATTCTAATTTTAGTATGTTTTGTTCTTTTCAATTGCATTGGAAAACCTTCAAAAGTTTCTTTAACAAGAAATGTTAACATTTTCTCAGATTAATTTTTGAAGAAAATTTTGGTTTGGTTCCTTTTTATAGAATAAATAACTTTGCATGTTACAGAGAAAAATTGCTATTATAACCAATTTTGCATAAGAGGAGCACAGGGCAGGCAAGAGTGAAAAGGGGCAAGGTGGTTCTTATCCAAGTTACTGGTTATTATTTTACAAAAATTAAGGAACCAACCCACAATTTTCTTCAAAAATACAAAAAAATAAACCTGAAAATTTTAGCATTTCTTGTTAAAGAAACGGTTTTAATGTTTTCCACTGTAATTTAAAAGAATAAAACCTAAAATACACAATTAAAATAATTTTTTTTGTCAACAGTCTTTAGACTGGTTTGATGCAGTTCTCCAAGCTTTCTATCTTGTGCAAGCCGTTTCATATCTACATACCTGTAACACCCTACATCTTTTGAAATTAATTACAATATAAGAAAAGCTTTAACCCTTCTTATCTGAAAATAAACTTTATATGAATTGGTTCCTTTTTTCATAACCATCTCCAAGTGTAAGTAAAACTAACAACACGCAAGTCTCTTTACACCAACATATGTTTTATTGGTAAGGAAGGCCCAGCATCATTCTTTCATGAACTTACTTTTTGGATCTTAAATTGGATTAAGGATGAACATTTGAATAAAAATCTGGTGTGAAACACTCACACAACTTTCTCTTGCTAATGTAGATAATAAACCTGTAATGATCAACCTCTGTAGAACTTAAAAATATGAAAATTAGTAATTGGCTCTAAACTAGCTCTACAGAGAAAAAATCTTAAATTAAAAGTTGTAGGTTTTTTAATTTCCTATAACTTTCATAATGTGCACTTTTGTCGTAAAATACACACAGAGGTGGGAATCTTTAAAATCCCATTTTTTACAAATTTTTATGAAAAAAATAATAAAATAAAACAGAAAATCACAAACTGTCGCTAAACTAAGTGTTGAACAAACAAATGTTTGAAATAAAAGTTGTAGGTTTCTAAATGTTCTACAACTCTGATTACATGAACTTTTGCCCTAAAATGCATATTAAGGCTACAATCTTAAAAAACAAATTTCTTTCTACGAGAGAACAGCCTCCCCAAGAATTTCAGCTGATATGGCTGAACTTACAACTTTATAAAACTGTAACTTCCTTTATATGATTAAGTTTCATACCTTTTACGCCTTGGAAGTTAAAATTAAACTAGCTATTTCTACTTCTGTTGTTGCCGATTAGGCCAGAGTTAACATTGCATGAAAAGAAAACATTTTCAACGTTCTTTGTGAACCTTCAGATGATGAAGAAAAACAAATCATAAAACAAAATTTCTCAGATAGGGAGGACAAGCAGATCAATCAAATTAGTTAAATCCAGCCATTTATTTTATTTTTGTTTTTTAAGTTAATTTTCTGAATAACAGTAGGCCTATCGAAATACCTCATATAATGGCTAACTATACCTTCTAGTACAAATTAACCCATATATGCCTGCATCTTTCTTTTGCTCATATTTATTTTATATTGTGAATACTACATTAATTATGATCAATAATTTGGTAAATTTTTTAAAATATTTACACACAGGTCACTTATGACCATGGGTCGATAACAACCCGACGGGGAAATCCAATAGTAACTAGTGTACTACAAACGGGTAGGGAAGAACATAAATTATTATTGATATCGAAACATATATTTTTACTATATTATAAAAGTTAGTCTACTGATAATACAATAATATTATATAAAGTCTATTTTATACTCTTAGAAAATGTTATATTTACATAATAAAAAAACTTATTTTTTGTATAACTGGCAGCAACGGAAAATTAAGAATATAAAAATAAACCTTCCTAATTAGTATTTGCGTAGTCCTTAGAAGGCTAGACCGCAAAAAAAAAACACACTTGTCATGTAGTGGAACACAACATTTTACACAAATCTTTACTGTTTTATTTTGGCAAACTGAACATCGTCTTCGAGGTTGACCAGTGATTATCAGGTATTTGGCTTTATGCTTTCGAACAGGATCAGATATTTTTTTAGCAGTTTGTGGTAGGCAGTTAGGACCACGGGTGACGTCTCAGTACCATACTTTGTTATAAGAGTTTCAGCTAATTCTGTATGGAATTTCAGTATATCAGGATTTTTCCATATGGGTCTAGCTAGTAGAAATGCATTGTTTACAGCAACAACAATTATCCAAAATAATATAGGTGTGTACCATTTCCCCCTTATACCAATTCTGTTTGTTGAAATGTTTTGTTATCACAAAATGTTAAAAAAATGATCACAGAATACAGAAAATGTGTAATTATTATATTCATCTTGTTTTTAAGTAAATTTTCCACTACGTACTGTCCAAGAGAAACGCCATGCTTCACTTCCTCTCGTCCCTGGTACAAATCAAATGAAAGGCAGTACATTTCCTTTGTAGCAGCTACCCAAGGTTTGTACCCAAAACTGATTTTTTTTCCTTCAGGAACTGTTTACAGTCATGCCTCCCAAAATATGGGATCATGGACTCATCTACACTTATTTGTTTATTCATTGGCGCATATATTTGCTTGAAGCCCTGAAAGCAATGGATAGTAAATTTATAGTGGATTTGCCCGCCGGGTCATTACTGACCCAGGCTATTTTCGAAAGGGGGTAACCGACAAGAGACAATGGTTCGAGAAATCAAAATATTACTACAGTAAACTATAATATGTTACATAATAAATAATGTTGAAAAACAAAACATAAAGTAATTCCGCTTATTATTACTCACATTTTCAAAAGGGGATGCAGCGGCACTAACCAAACTCAACACAACATGGATACAAACACCAACAAGACACGATACTGAAGGATGTGATGCAAGTGTGCAGGAAATAGGGTTACCAAATACATCACTAAAAATATCCCAGGCCCAAATATACCTATTAATTAATCATGGGAAGAGACATAAATCACTTTTAATAGTTTGGGTCATTTTCGAACCGGGGCATATATAGGTTAAATTAAATCATTAAACGATTACATAAAATTTAAAAATATATACAAAACATATACAAATTAAATGAAGTGAATAATTAGGATGAGGTACTCGAATACCAAAAGGAAAAACTACCCTGACGTGAGTTCTAGTATTCCAATTCTGGACACGAATCCCAAAAGTTTAACAAGGCTAAAATTAAAAACAGGAATTTATTTAAAAATGTAAACAATTAATAAACAGTATATTGTATATTGTACCCAAGACAACAATGTTAACAGAAACCGTATGTAGTTTTGAAAATTAAAGGTGTACGCCTAATTTTTTTTTGACAACTCATTTAAAATAAAAGACACTAAGAAACCTTATTTAATATAAGAAACCAAATTTAATTGAGAACTAACAATTGCGCCTCATCTTTTGCTATGAACTGTAGAACTATCTCAAACTGTTAGTTCTGATGTATTTCCTCAATGATCCGTTTTATTGATACAACTTTGTTTATCATTAAAAACACTCAAAAAAAGAAGTTTTCATTACAAAACTAAAATGGTCATCAAGCCAATAATTCAGTGCACAAAAAGTATAGATTTCAAAAAAAGAATTGTTAAAATCGGTTGGGAGCCCTACAACTACATAATTGCACTGCAGTATAACTGGAAAATTTAGTTTTTATTTTATACCTACAAAATAAAAAATAAATGGAACTTAGTATTCCTTATTGAAGAAAGCAAAAGTTGGGGAGACTTTCTCATAAAGCTGTAATAACATCCACAGCACTGACAGCAACGATAAAGCTTAGTAGCTTGTGTCGCCTTATCAGTAATGTCACATTTAGTGACAACATAGAATAAACACTAAGTTAATGTCAAACATTTTCTACAAACATACAAATTTTGCGATACATCAGTAGAGACGTGATAGAGGTTTCTAATTGGTTCAGCAACAAAAACATATAAAAGTAATATTATTTATCAATATTCTTTTAAGAAATAAAACTACTTACACGTTTGAGGTTATTTTCCCTCACTAGTCACGCAACTTGTACAGAGGAACTGAAGACTAAACAAACATAACATATAAAACAATTTAATGCCCTTCTCAAGGACAAAATCATTTAATACACTATCTTATCACACATTTTTATAATTTTTAACCGTTTAACGTCATTTTACGAGATAAAAAACTCCCACTCAAAAACTAATTAAAATTTGTACACATTAATTCAGGTTAGGAAACACAATTCCGCGAAAACTGAATGAGTAATCGAAAAGAGGTAAAAACTGCTAGAAATGAACCCGACCAAAGCATTTAAATATTGTGTTAATTAAAATGTATAGTGAAAAGATGCGTATAATAATATCATAACAAAAAACAAGTTTATTAAATCTTTGTGTAACGCTGAGCAGTTTCTGTTAACATTAAAATATTTTAAAACATTTAAAATTTTTTATTTCAAAAGCGGAGTTAAAACAACGTGTTTAAAACAATTTCGATAGGAATGTAATATAATACGATGGAATGTATTACGGAGTGTTATGTAAATAAAACTTTTTAAGATGAATAAATTTCATAATCTGAAATTTATCACCGATTTCTAATTTTAATTTAGTCGTAAATAGTAAAAATGTAAATAACTAAATGACTATAATATAGTTCTGTAGAAAGGAGAAGTGAAAAATTAATACATGATATTCGATTGTTACATTGGCAATAATCAGTCTTACACACTTTGAATGTTTAACGGTTACTTTGGCCGTGATAAAGTGACGGTTGGTTGTTTATCTTTGTTACGCTCATTGGTTCTTCACGTTGTGAATGTTATTAATGTTGCATAAATATTACGGAGTGTTGATGAAAATTTAAATGGATTCATTTACAGAGGTACTTTGTATGTTATTTAAAATTATTATTTTGTTTTTTGCTGTCTGCATTTATTTTTGTACTAAAGGTCACCGAGCGAAAGTTTAGTTCACTGATGATGTTAACTTTAGATATAATCATTTATTTCAAACTTGCATCCGGTAGGTTGTTAATTATTGTAATCAAGTATTTTTAAAAATGGGGTTTCGGGTTTTTTATGTCATCTTAGGCTCTTTGTACAGTAATTTATTTAACAAATTTTGTAATTGTTAGAACTACATATTAAACTTTTAAGTAGATACTGGAAAATGAAATCTATGGAGTAAATTTACTGTCAATCTTACTACTAAATGCAAATTTTTACCTGGTTATATACTTTGATTATATTTATGTTGATTTGTTCCTGTCACTGAAACTCCAGGGCGCCTATTAAGATTTTAGTTAACTGGTAAATAGCATTTTTTCAACAAGGGGCAATATAAAAATGTAAGATAGAGGCTAATGTTACTGTATGATCTAAGCTTCTCCTAGAAATTTACCTTTGACCCTCATTCACCACACCCTTTCTTTCAAACTCTTTTCTTGTATGGAAAGTTGTAATTCTGTCATTAACTGAAAATTATTTTATTTTGTTACAATTTAAAAAAAATACTATTTCTGTTTGTGAAAATGATTGAATACTTGATCACTAAAAGGGGATGAATAATTTCAATAAATATTTAAAATTTACTCTGAAAGTGAGTGAGGTGAAGCTAATATTAGGCTAGTTGAAATTATTTAAAAGTAATTTTTTCCCTCAGTATCGTAATATTATAATTAGATTTATTTTATTTTGCAGAGAATGCTGAAAAGAGTAGAGGAACGGCGTAAGGTGTTAGATCAAAAATTGGCTGCAGCGCAGTTACATAACAAGAATTCAAGTGAAGAAAAGAGTTCAGACATGCCATTTGCTGTTAAAACTCCAAGTAAAAATAATTTTATGAATGGTAAATATTAAATTAAGTAATTATTAATAATAGCATTTCTGTAGTCACATTCCAAGGAAACTGACAGTATTTGGTTGTATTTTTTATTTGGGCCTGTGTTACTGTTGCTAAAAATTCTCTAATTTGTTAAATTCAAAACCAAAAGGGGTGGAAAAATTCAAGAATAGACAAGTTATTGAAGTCATTACATTGGTATTAAGAGGAGGCAAACTGAATTGAAGGGGGTGAAGGCGTCTGCCTCTCTGTTAACTATTATTCCCAATTCAAAGTATAAGTATAATTAAAAACCATCCTAGCATAATAAGAAGAACCATAAATTGAAAAAGCACTACTGAAATATATAATGTTTATAAATAACTGGAATAAATTTAACTGTTAAAATCTAGAAAATTTATTGTAACCAAAAAACATATCATAACCTGTTTTAACTATTAGTTTTCTTTAATTATGTATGCACGACATTTACTCTTTGACTTTCAATTCTAAACTGTCTTTCCCTTCTAGAGCCACTGCACATCTAGAAGCATTGTTCATATCTGGACAAACAACTTACATAATTCTTGGGCATACTACTTTAAAATATTTTATGTAGTTTAACATAACTATAATTTTGCCAAAATTACTAGATAACTTTTAAAGTTAGTTAAACGAATATGATTTTACATGTGACTTTTAAAGGAAACTTTTTAAAAATGTTGATTTGGCATATACAGTAATTCCTTGCTATTCCCAAAGGTTGCGTTCCAGAAACTTACCATGAATAGCAAATCCAACCCCATGGGAATAAGGGTTGTGGTCTATTAAAAACTAATTAAAAACACATAATTGATGTGTTTTCTCTCAAATTAAGACAGAATTGAGAACATCCTTTTGTGAATGTTATTTTCAATCCAAGTATTCAAAGCCTTCTCCATTTTTTTTCAATGTTACGGGTATTTATACAATGTTAAATTTTTTCATTCAATAACTATGTATTTTACATATACGTTTAATGAAACCTCATGTTTATGCTGCAGTGAGTATTGCATTGATTAAACTCAGGAAACAATGTTATAATTCATAGTTTTTTAAATTTTGACAATCGCAAAAAGCAACTGTGAATGGCAAGGAATTATTGTACTTCAATTGGTATGTATGGATTGAACCGACCACCACCTCAGGGGACTGGAATAGTTTAAAGCACTCTTTTTGTCGACTGACTTATATCTCGCATTATGAAACCCCTTCCCTCCACCATTACTGGAGGGAATACAAAACGGTTGAATTAGAAGGTGTGGGTTTTCAACAACTCAGTGAATCGTAAATGTAGTTTTGTTGACCCTGAAACCGGTGGGAATATACAGTGAGTAGAATGCATGTGGGATCAGCAAAATGATGAAATAAGAAACACAGAGGTACAATTCGTCATTACTTGGATTCTACCTCTGAGAATACATGTGGCAGCAGCTAAAGGTGGAAATCGCTACCTAACACTCCTCAATGACATTACTGCATTCTGGGAGTCACAGAAATGTAAACAATTGTCATAAACACAAATGTAAATTGTAAAAGTACGTTATTAAACTTTTGTTCAATATAGTTTGTTATTTTCTCATAGAAAATTTCTCTAAAAAGGTGGTCGGTATAATGCACAAGTACAAATATAAGTATAAATATAATAAGTCTTAAAAGAACAGCTTATCGTACACAGAAAAAACCTATAGGCTACTACAACGGCATGTATATTTATATAAACATATAAACAAAAAAAACTGATTTTTTACAATACAGTACGTTATGGTACTGTATTGTAAAAAAATCAGCTTAAATTTTGTGTGGCCGGCCGCATTGGCGTAGTTGGTAACGTACTCGCCTCTCATCATGCGGTCTTGTGTTTGAATCCCATTCAGGCATGGCATATTTTCATGTGTTACAATAAATTGTTTCATCCTTCACCATCTGCATTAGCAGTAATTGCAGAACAGTCAGACGTTAAACAACAAAAAAAAAAACAAATTTTGTGGTTTAGTGTAATTAAGCTGTTTTTTTAAAAATTAAATCTGTTATTTACTTATTTTTAAAAGAGTTAAATTTTATCATGCCCTGGTTCTGCCTGTTTTACAGTATGGTTTAGAGTGTTGAACCTTAACAGTTTGGTAGATATCTAGAATAGTGGCTGCTGAGATAAGATTGTTAAGACTTTTAGTAGGTTATTGTTTATGGGATAAACAAAATTAATATATTAGGCATGAACTTGGTGCACCAAGGCTTGGAACAGGCCAGGAGGTCTAATATATTTTGTGTTTGATAATAAAAGTATTCTTTTCCAATTTGAAATGCTAGCTGCCTAAATTTAACTTTATTAACCTAATCATTTATTTTTTATATGCCTTATTACATTTTGTTATAAATTAACATTTATTTACTATCTTGAAGTGAAGTGAAAGGTGCTGCTTTACATTCTTGTTTGTTTATTTATCATGTTGTAAAAGTATTTTAATCATTTATTGACTTGTTACAGCTGCTATAGCACTTATTTTTTTAACATTTTTTTCATATAATCGTACTTTCTACTGAAATTTATCGGTGGTTTCACAATCATAAGAGTACATAAAATTAATGCTAAATATTTAAAAAATTTTAGATGTTGCATCTTCTGGAAGTAGAGTTATATGTAAAAGGTAAAAAAAGTAATAATATGATAACAGCAGCTGTTACAAGTTAGTGAAAAATTAAATATTTTTACAGTAGGATTGAATTTAGGCCTCAGGATGCATTATAAAGATTTATTTATTTAATGTGTCATTTTATTCAATCCATTTTTAAATTCATGGAAAGAATCGCCGGTTTAGGCTTTACTCTAATTTATAAAACATTTTTATAACATGGATTGAATTGTTCTTAATACAACCAAAGGGAACTGAGTTCAAATATATATATAAAGAAGATATCTTCTTGAGGTTCAGGAGTCTTTGCATATAAACTAATTTGGTCTAATGTTGTTTTATAGATGATAATGAACATGACTCTTCGTGTTCTGATGAAGAATCTGACTGTATTGAGAATGATGAAGTTGTTGCAAATGAGAAAGAGAATGCAGTCCCTCATTCATCTTTGAGATTCGAGGCTAAGAAACGACTAAAGAAACTTGGAGCATTATATTCTGGTAAGCATGTTTGAAATATAACTACTGAATGTGTTTTATGGCAAAAACAAATACCGTATTTACTCGAGTGTAGTGCGCATTTTTTTTCGAAAATGTTACCGCAAAAAATAGGATACACATTAGAATCGATGGCGCATTACATTCGAGTACAAAGTATAGGGAACTGGGACCAGGCATTGTGTAAATACAGTGAAGCAACTTTTTCAAGGTCAGCCGGATTTTAACATCCGCCACAGCATATCCAAAACCCCCACCCCACCTGTTGAGTTGTTTCCGTACAGAAGTCAATTTGCTTTGTTTGAATACGGTAGTGTTTATTCAGTTGGTTAGAGTGATATTGTAACTAATTTTCGTTAGTGAAATGGATTCATAACAATGTCGGGTATCGTACCAAGCTAAATTTAAACGGACAGTTATACTTTACGCTGAAAAGTATGGTAACCGACAAGCTGGAAGAGAATTTAGTATAGCAGAGAGTAATATTTTTTTGTGGCGACAGCACAAGACATCGCTTTTTGCTTGTAAATCTACAAGAAAGAGGTTTAGCGGTCCGCAGCAAGGAAGAAATCCCGAAGTTGACTCTAAAGTTTTAGAATTTGTTTTAGAAAGGAGGAGAGATGCTTTACCTGTAACTAGTGATATTGTGAGACAAAAAGCACGTGAAATAGCGGCAAGCCTAAATATATCTCCAAACAATTTCAAGGCTAGTTGTGGGTGGGTTGACTGTTTTATGCGACGGACAGGTCTTTGTCTGAGGTGTCGTAAAACAATATGCCAGAAACTTCCCGCAGATTTTGAAAACCAGCTGCTAAACTTCCAGCGGTACGTGATCTTCCTTTGTAAGAAGAACAATTATTCATTGGCACAGATTGGGAATGCCGATGAGACGCCGATCTGGTTAGATATGCCACGTAATTATACGATCGAAGAAAAGGAGAAAAAATCTGTTCCGATTAAAACTACTGGGTGTGAAAAAACACGAATTACAGTGATGTTAGGAATAACAGCAGATGGACACAAACTTCCTCCGTTTTTAATATTTAAACGCAAGACAATGCCAAAAAAGCCCAGTAATCAACATATTTTTCCTAATGACGTTCTTGTGCGCTGTCAAGAAAAAGGTTGGATGACAGAAGAATTAATGATTGACTGGATCGAAAACGTTTGGTGTCGTCGTCCAAGAGGCCTACTTAAACCGCCATCAATGCTTGATGAATTTCGAGGCCACACCACGGAAGCGGTAGAAAATAAGGTTAAAAATCTCAAAACGGACCTTGTTTTAATTCCAGGAGGAATGACTTCTGTTTTACAGCCGTTGGACGTTAGCATAAACAGGTCTTTCAAAACAAAAGTTCGCCAACAGTATGAAAATTGGTTTTGTAATGCAAACCATCAGCTGACGCCAGCGGGGAAAATAAAACGCGAAGGTCCTGAAGTCGTAGCGCATTGGGTTTCTGCGGCGTGGAAAAGTGTTCGTACACAAGTGATAGAAAAGTCATTTAAAAAATGTTCGATATCAAATGACTTAACGGGAAGTGAAGATGACATTATTTGGAATGACGCAGATGCTGATGCAGAAGCCGACGACCTGAATGAAAGTGGCAGTTCTGAAGATGGTCATGATTCGGAAAATTACAGTCGTTCTGATTCAGATTAAGGAAACAATTTTACTTCGGTAAATTAATATTTTAATGTTTGTTTTCATTATTGTCAATAATATTTTGTTTATTTTAACTTCTCTTTAAAATACCCTATATCTGTTTCATAAATTGATGTACCTATACAAATTAATTATTGTGCATATTTAATCACGTAATTTTCATTGTTAAATAAATAATAATGTTAACTAGATTTTTGTACGTGTTTTTTTTTTTACCACGAATCAATAATGCCTTAGAGAAAAAAGTTTATACTAATCGACTAGGTAATAGGTAATTATTTTAAAATTTCTGTTATGAGTGCTTAAATCGATGTGCGCATTACAATCGATGGCGCATTACATGCGAGTAAATATGGTAAGTGGCTTAAAAAAGAAATCATTGCCT
This sequence comes from Catonia carolina, assembly GCA_035578175.1. NCBI lineage: Eukaryota > Metazoa > Arthropoda > Insecta > Hemiptera > Achilidae > Catonia > Catonia carolina. The sequence continues at coordinate 7,180,254 of JAQMRL010000018.1, forward strand.
TTTCAGTTCGCAGTGAATGGTAGGCTTATATTTTTGTAATTTTACTGTCAAGTTCTGTTCCTGTTAAAGTTAATGGAACTAAAAAAATTTAGCTAAGTCTTGAATACATTCCCATAGAAAAAAATTACTTGAAAATTTAATTTTAAAAGTGTATCAGGGAGCAGTTGTGTCTCGTGCCCTCAAAAGTAGGTGAAGAGTTATAAAAAACTAAGAAAAAGTATCCGCGAGACTCCCGAGAGTAAAAAGTATTTTACATATTGTGTGACACACAGTATGTAAAATACGTACAGGCCATTCAAGGGCTATTTAAAATATTAGAAAGTGATTTAAGCAGATAAAATAATCTTAAAAACTTTTTTACATGACACTTCTTCATTTTATTATTTAACAAAAAATAATTTTAACAGAAATTTACTTATTGTGTGAGAAATAAATCGATACTATCCATAAAATAGGTGAAGAGCCTCTTCTCCTACTGCACCTGAAAAGCCACAGTTTCCAGTAAGATCAATTATTCAATCTGATAAGGCATTTATTAATGTTATAGAGAAGGTAATGAGTTTAAGAAGAGTTCATAAGTATTCATAAGAAGAATGAGTTTAAGGTTCGTTTTAAACTGAATGAATATAAAAATTAATTTACACAGTTCAAAATTTTATTCCTGCATTTGCCATGTTTGAAGCAGACGAAAGCACTTCCGTTCTGGTAATATTTCTTACTGTTTTGGTGGTTTTCACACTTTATTGTATTAAATAAAACCAGAAATCCTCTCAATCATCCCAAAATCTCCAGAACAACAAGATGTAGAAACTTAAAATTCTATATTATAAAGTTTGTGTCATATGTGCTTAGTATAAACACTTAAAAAAATTTCTGTTTCCAAAGAAAGAAAGTGAACGAATTGGTAATTTTTTTTTCAAAATTATTGCTTTAAGGTACAGTTCGTTTGATATCAAAATTGAAATAACAGGTTTAAGAAATTTTAAAATGTTAGAATTTATTTGTTTAATATTCTCATAATTTGATACTAATTTTTAATGGTGATTTCCAGTTAAAATTTAAATGGCATTATAATTATTTCCCAAGTTGCTTTTAGTACAAAGATTGGATAAATTGAAAAAAATAAAAATATTAGTGGTAAGCTTACAATAATTTTGTTAATATTTTCCCATCAGATACCTACCTAGTTTATTAGAAACTTATCTCTTTTTATTAAAACTGCACCAAAATTGGTTCATTCATTGGACTGACATAATATTGTGCGGTATTGCATACTGAATAAGTTTAGCAAAATAATTTTTTGTTGCTGAATGAACATTGTAACAGTTTTTTTAAGCTGACGTACTTACTAAAATGGGAAGGTTCTTAATATTTCAATGCAATGTATGAACTATAAAAATACTATTGAATGTAAAGCAATGAAAGATTTCTAATACATAATATTTTGTAGACATAGTAAAAGTTAGTTTATACTTGTAAACTAGTAAAATAAGGTGATAAACCATAATTTTCTTTTTTGCTGAGATATTTTTATTTTCACTAAATAATTTTGTATATTTTTCAACCTTATAATATTTTACACAAATGTGAAATTAGGTCTAAGTTATTTTATTTAAGTTATAGTATTTATTGTGTTTTATGTTGAATATAACAATTTCAAGACAGTTTATGAAGTAATTTTTATTTACTTATAAAACAGTCTCATCTTGTTTCTTTGGATAATGTGTCAATAATTTGTGTTATCATGGTAGACCTACATGATTCGTTCAATAATATTTTATTTTATTTAATATTGCAGAGGATAGTAACATAAATATATCTTCGCCAGTTCAACAGACTGAGCAAAAATTCAATGAAAGTTTAAGTCCTAGCAAATCAAGTGCTCAATCGGCTGCACTTGCTAGAAGGTTGGCTGCCCTGGCTGAAACAATTAATCAACGGGAAGACGATTTACGCCATATAACAGTGAAGGTAATGAAACATTTAGTTGTGTAAAATATGAATCTTATACTTCATGGTTTAAAAAACCTATGAGATTAGTTTGCATGCTGCGTAGATTATAGACTGCATTTTATATTATGCAGACAATACCAAATAACTTGTTGCTGCTTCTAAATGATCAATGAATATAGTTTTTAATTACATTACTTTTGTATGCAGTGAGACCTTGGTTACTACTATCAGTTTCATAATCATAGACACCCGAGTTTGAACCCTTGTGTCTCCAAAACTATGAGTCAGATTTCAATATATTTTACATAAAAATTTAGCTCATTTTATTCTTTGTTGACCTATAATAGTCCTATATTTTTAATGTTGTTCAAAAATTGCCATATCGAGGTTGGAAAACAAAAAGACCTGGTTTTTTTGCTACCGCAACAAATTTTATACGTTTAGAGATGTGTAACTCGATAACTATTTGACCGAAAAGTTTAAAATTTTAACACAACATAGACAGTAATATTCTTACAGCGTGTACAAAATTAAAAATTAGTATATTATTTAAATTTTGATTTATTAACAATATTCTGAACCCTAGCTATCTCGGTAACCTCTTAATTGTTCGGCATGGGCAAACTATAGTTTTATTCAGCTTAAAAAACTTAGCACAAATAAGTTAATAACAAGAAATATTGATTGGCCAATGTTGTGGTAGAATTTTTAAAATTTAAAAAAAAGACTGGGTAATGGGGGGGGGGCTACTATCCATTTTGCCTGAACTGACTGTCTACCTGAATTCAGAGGTTGTGGGTTCCTAGGTAGCGCTTCGGAGCCACTAGGCTGCTTAAATTCCTTCGGAATGGGCGTAGCTGGCCGAGAGGTGTACAGGCAACTGTATAGATAAATACACCTTGATAAATACGACAATGCAATGTGTCAATTCAGGTAGACAGTCCGACAGGATGTCACGTACAGAAACTGGCAACTTGGATAGTAGCGCCCACCCCCGCATTACCCAGTCTTATTTTAAAAATTCTACCACAACATTGGCCAATCAATATTTCATGTTATTAACATATTTGTACTAAGTTCTTTGCGGTGAATAAAACAATAGTTTGCCCGTGCCGAACGATCGAGCGGTTACTGAGGTAGCAAGGGTTCAGAATATTGTTAATAAATCAAAATTTAAATAACTTACAAATTTTAAATTTCGTACACGTTGTAAGAATATAATTTTATCTATGTTGTGTTAAAATTTCAAACTTTTCGGTCAAATAGTTATCGAGTTACACGCCTCTAAACGCATGAAATTTGTTGTGGTAGCAGAAAAACCGGGTCTTTTTGTCTTCCAACCTCGAAATAGCAATTTTTAAACAACATTAAAAATATAGGACTAATATTGGTCAACGGAGAATAAAATTCAATTTTTGTTTTTTTAATCCTTAATGTGTGTATATTGCAATCTGTTCAATTCAGAACAATAAGCAACCCCATGACCCAATGAGATGAGAATGATGTGTATGACGTGTAAATGAGGTGTAGTCTTGTACAGACTCAAGGCCGACCATTCCTGAGAAAGTATGGTTAATTGAATCCCAACCATCAAAGTACACCGGTAACCACTGTCTAATATTCAACTCTGTATAAAAGTAACTACTTTTACTAGGATTTGAACCAGGAACCTTCGTCTCCAAAAATCAGCTGTTAAACAGCTGATTTTGGCGACAACTTTACCTCTAGACCAACCCAGTGGGTCGCAGAATAAAATGAGCTAAATTTTGATGTAAAGTATGTTGAAATCCAATTCGTAATTTTGGAGATGCAAGGGTTCAAACTTAGGTATTTATGATTATGAAACCGATAGTAGGCTTCCTGTAAGTCCCGAAACTGTTACAGTCTCAAAGCAAAAAGATCTTTTTAAAACTAGTACACCATGGAATACTACTCTGAAGAACTCAAAATTTTGTTTTTATTTCCTACTTTATTACCTTTAAAATGCAGTTGTGAACATAAGTCGGTAATTATTATTCAAAGATGTTTTGTTTGGTTACATGATGAATTTTCAACGAGTTTTAAATGGATACTTTTTTTTGCACTTTTGTGGTAAATTTTATAAAATGATTAGTGGCTGTTCTATCTTGCGTGCGTGCTTATTGCTAACCTCAGAGGGGTGGTATAAAAATTTGGTTTTACAAACATCACTCTCTGATTAAAAATTATTATTAGTATCGGAATAGAATTATTAATTTATGCCAATCGGATTAGAAGTATTAATTTATGCCAATCAGTTTATTAAGCTTAAAATACTGTAAACAGTAATGATATTTAATTTTGGCTTTTTAGAAGACACCATAATGAACTAGAAAAAAAATTGTTAATACTACACTGTATATTAAAATTTAAATAGTGAAGTTATTTGTTGTGTAATAGTTCCTTGACATTGATTAAGAAAGAAGTGAAGATAAACCAAAATAAATGATGGTTTTCTTCATTTAGATACTTGGTATGCTATTCATGGTTCTATGTGTGCATGATTTTTCAGTGATTTAGTTGAAAATTTGATTTTTGGTTACATGTGAATTTTAGGATCGTATTGCTTTTCGAAGGTATAGCAATATTATTGATGTAGGGTGGTTACCTTATTTTTACCCCTAAGGCGAAAGTGGTTATAATTGAAATGTTTTTCTTGGGTTTGTCTTAGAATATAATATGCATGCTGATTCTCAAAACTGTAGCTAGTCAAAAAGTTATAGAAATAATATGTGTTGCAGCTGCCTACATAGCATAATGGTAACGCACTAGCCTACAATGCGGAGGTACCGGGTTTAATTCCTGGCTAGGGTCTGGAAATTTTCACGAGTTAAAACACACTGTAGTCACTTGTAACCGAGCTGTTGATGTGACTATATATAAACTAAAAAAAAAATATACGTGTTGCTTTAGGGCTGTCATCCTTTTTTCACCCTTGAAGCACGAGTGGTCCAAATGTAAACACTAGTTTTTCTGTTTAACCCCTAATGAAAAATATCTGCTGAGTTTCAGCTTGATGATCAGGAAGTTGAATGAGTAATGAGTGAGTGAGTTCGTCATTCAGTTTGGCTTTTGTATTCATGTATAGTGATAACTGGCAGTAGTCCCTGGTGATGGATATTTTTTATGTAAGCTTGTTTGAATGGGTCTACAATATTGTGTGGTTTAACTGAGAGATTGTCATAGACTGATTGATTAAGTAAACAATAAGTTGCAAGTCTCTTTAGCATAAACAATATAATGTGCTGTTGTATTAATCTTTTACTTTTTATATTCATAATTTATTTTCCACCTGAATTTGTATGTAATTTTTGTCATTATACTCTAAACAAGGTTTGTTAAAAAAGTATCTGACTTTATTAAATGAAAAATGTATTTTTATAAGAACAGTATTCAAAAACCTACAATAGTCTCCTTCAAAGTAGAACCCCTCTCAGACTCTATGCACTTGTCCCTCCGGTCCTGCCCTGGTCTTAAGCATTTCTGGAAAGCTTCTTTAGGTATGCTGTTTGGGCTATTCTTTGCATTTTCCATTATAACTTCTCTAGATTGGATTCGTCCTTTTAAAGGAATTTTGAGCTTGGGTAAGAGCCAGAAGTCACTTAGTTAATAAGGTGGCTGCTGAACCACTGGAACATTATCTTTTGCCAAAAAGCTTTGGATAAGGTGTGACAAATGAGCAGGAGGATTATCTTGATGAAGCTGCCATGATTCTGTTGTCCACAAATCTTGTCTCGCTTACATCACACAACACAAAAAGACGGTGGAGTACTTCTTGGTACTTATTCTTTTGTAACAGTGTGATCCTGAGGATCTTATTCATGGTGTATATAGCCCCTCACTGTCAAAGACCTGTCATGAATTTTCCACTCGAGGGGATGAAGAATGTAGCCATTGCGAAGACTACATTTTGGTTTCCGGATCATTACCATATATCCACGTTTCATTACCAGTTAGTGTTCAAGAATTCACTGTCATTGCTTATATGCATTTCCACATGTTATTCGCAACTTACAAACCGTCTAGTCTAGAGAAGTTACAATGGAAAATGTGATGAATGGCTTAAACAGTATACCCATGGAAGGTTTCTAGAATTACTTCCGACAGTGGCAGCACGGTGGAACAAGTGAGTGGAGTCTTTGGAGGACTACTTTGAAGGAGACTAGAGAAAGGGTGTTCTCCCACCAGTGATATTCGATTGCGGCATGACCTTGACTTGACATCCGATACGAGTCTACCATTTACATTTATATCTTCGCCCTCTCACCAGCACAACCTTGATCAAACCGATTGCATCTGACTCAGTTTGTCCAACACTGGCTCGACCAGTCACATAAAATCATAGCAGATGAAGCAGCTAACGCCAACCCCTACACTGCCACCACATAATGAGAATGATTTATATCAAATGTGACTCATTATTTTGTTATGTAATTTTTGATTATTATGTAAATAAATAACTGTACATAGCAGTTCAAAAAAATGCACTCACTGTTTGGATAGTCTATAAAATATTCTTATACTATATAAATTCTATTACGATTATTACTTATATAGGGCGATATCCAACAGCTGCATTTTTTTCTGTTTTCTTGTTAGCTAGCAATAAGCAACAAATACGTCTTTCATCACTGGACATTTTGCAAACTGCAGGTGGATTTAAAAAAAATCTTGAACAGTCGCATTGAGGTCAAGTTTCACCCATGTGAGAGATCGGCCTAAGTTTTTGAATATTTATAAAAAAGAAATTATTTGAAAAAGTCTGATACTTTTTGAACAGACCTCGTACTTTAAGATTAAAGTATAGAACAAAATACATATTTATTTATTATTTATTAAATATAATTTACTTTTATTTTCTTGAACAAAATTAGTTTGTGAAGGTGTTCATTTATTTAGTGATTAATTAATTTTTGTTGTCATGTTCATTGTTAAATGTCGGTAATTTTCCTTATTTAACTAATGCATTTGAATCTTCAGCTTTTTCATTTTCAAATGCTTATTGCATGCAATGTAATAAGGAAACCTAAAATTTCAAGCTTTTCAGTATTTAAATTGGTTTTTTGTATAAGTAATGTTTTTACGATATGATAAACAGTTATTTTAATCTCTCTTCATTAAAATATATAGCGACATAAGAAATACCAACAATTTCCTCACTAAATGGTGCATGAATCATGTCTATTGACTATTGTGACATCTGATTTAATGTTTATTTTTACAAAACAAAGGTTTTTTTCAGCCACAGTATGCAAAGTGTTTGAAAATTCTTGAATTTTACCATTATAAATTCACGTTTACAACTTCAAGCTTTGGATAAATGACTGGATAAACTGAAAGAATAATTTTGGATCTTGTCATGCATACTTGTGGCTTCAATACTTGTTCATTAATATTGACAGTTAGAAATCTAGATTTGAATGATTGGGTGTCAAAAATTAATTACTTAACATCCTCAATCTTATTTATTAATGCTTAAAGTCTTTGTCATACAATGTTTGAGGAAGAAAATACCATATATCAATAAAATATAAAGTTTTTATTGTCATCTAGTAACTTTGTCATTTGCTAAGCCTTTGCAAACTGGCACAAGTTATAGTGTGATCATTTGCAATTTTATAGAGTACTAGTCTGAAATTTTAGTAATTTAACATACATCGTTTTCATAAATAAATAACAGTATCTGTTGATACAAGTATAAATAAATTAATAGCATAGAAAAGTTATGTAAAGTACTTGAAAATATTAAAGAATTTATGAAGTAAAAGGATTTTAATTGAGTAATAAACTTTCACAGATTAATGGCATTTAAATGTAAACAGTGAATTTATAACACAGCTACTTGTGTGGTTCTGTACAGAATTTCGCTGTCAGATAAATTTTTCATAAAAATAAAAAAAGCAGTATGATGAAAATTAATTTACTTTGATGAAGCCTATGTAAGGTAAATAGCATAGAAAAGAATAAACCAGTGACTCATGTTTAACCATTGTACACTTAAATTATTTGGTCAAAATGCCATCAACCTTCATAGAAAGATTAGTTTTGATATTCAGAAGGCATAATAGAGCATTGATTCTCATGGTCCTGACTAGCTTTGCTTTGATTTTCTAAACTTGTAAAAGATGTTAGGACTTGTATAAAATACAACAGTGTGAGCATTTTGAAGGTTATTACAGAAATGTAAACTGATGATGGTATGAGCCAAACTCAGTACTTTGTACAAACAATATTGTACTTTGAGTATTGCACGTTTAATTTTCTAATTTGTTATAGTATCATTAGGTTTACTACCAATACTTTTGTGGCATGTATAATAAAGAGATTTGATTATCTGTGTGCTTAACTAATGAATTATTGGTAGTATTTTAAAGAAATATCCTACAATGTTTGTCTGATTAATACGTGTTTAAGCCTTAAGTAATATTTTTATTTTTAGTGTATCAGTAACAGCATTAGTGTTTAAAAAATAAAGTTAGTTTATTCTTTTGTAAAGATGCCATCTTATACGTCTGATGTTTGTTGGGTAAAATTATCTGTCCTCTGATTTCATAAGTAGTTCTGTAAATCTTTGTGTATTAAAGAAAGAACTGTTCATTGCACCGATATTACTGAATTTCAGGTGTGACAAAGTGCTTGTATCACTGAAACACTATTTCGATTTATTTCTTTATGGTTACAAACAGAATTTTTTCTGGACGAAGTACAAACTTTAGATCTATTTAGACTAGTTTCTATTTTTTATTATATTTAAATTTATGTATACTTACAATACACTATATTAATTATAGGAAGGGTGCTGAAATTGCACATGGATAATCAAACATTGGTTGTTGCTACAACAGTAACCTTTATTATCAGATTTGTTGTAAGATTATTACTTCAGTAAAAACTCAATAACTATCAGGTGCTGGGACTACTGTTTTGGTAGTTACAAAAATAAGTTGTTTGTTTTACAAATTTTGTTTTTGTCAAAAAATCTTATGTCTAACATTAATTTATTTACATTAGAAATTTTCACATTTTCATTGGAGTTGTGTACTTTTTTTATGATTATCTGTCTATTTATAATAAAAATGTACTGAAATGAAATTAAATATTCACTATCTGTGTAATTTAATCACAAATTTCTTCTCCTATTTGCAAAAAAATATATAAAATTTTTAATTTTTTTTAAAAAGATTTTTGTGCTAAAAATCTTTTTTTTGCAATTATTAAAAATAATTGCAAATTGAGACTAGGTCTCAGGGGAAGATAACCGCCCTGGTTTTTTGCCTTTAAAAAAAAGATACTAGGTCTAATCAAGTTTGTGAAAATGTGTGTACTTGTACAGCAAGTAATGCAAAAATATGAATAATAAAGTTAATTCTACTTATATTACTAATTACAAGTATCTGTACAATTAACTTTGTTTATGTATAATTAAAATTATTTTGAACAAATAATTATAAGTATAATTTACTATTTATTTATTTATTATAATAAATATATATGATGTATCATTATTATAAATACGCAAACTTTATTTATTATCTATACATACAACTTCAAAAACAAAATTTATAATATTTTTAGGTTTTTACTAATTTTCTATTTCTAATTTGGTAAGAAAAATTTATATTGCATCTAAATTACAATAAGAAACTGAGTGTTTATTTGTCTATTAAAAAAAAAATCTTAAATATTTGTTTCTTTATTTATTTTAATTTTTTGTTTGTTTTTTCAAATTATTAAATATTTCATTCTGTGTTTCTTCAAAGAAAATGCATTTTTAATTGAGTAGTGTGTGTTGGAATAAAAAAAATGTGTAAGATTAAAATTTTATTTTATCTTAATTTTTACTACAGTAGTAGTTTACTGATGATCTGATGAATGCCAAGCTGCCTTTGTTGACCAGTGCTTGATTAGTGACACATTAATGGTTATTTAAGTTTAAAAAAATAATTTTACTTTACCTGCATATATTCTGTTAAAATGTTTGGATAGTATCTGCTTTTAGTATTTATAAGTTATTGATGTGAAGCTCTGTGTTCTAGTTATGCATGTCTAATGGTTTTTTTGACAGTGGTATCAATTAACTGTTTTTAAATTATAAAAATTTATATAATTTTAGCAGCCAACAGTTTCTAACCCAGCCATTGTAAATCGACCTTGGCGTTGTGGTGTACAAGGTGGAAGCTCGTCAGTAGTTTCAAAGCCTACAGTTGTGTCTGTTGCTAGAAAAACAAATTATGGAAATACTGAAAACAAAGATGCCCACAAATACGTTTCATCTCCGACAAAACCCGTTGTTTTGGATAAATCTTTTTTAGCTAATCTGGTGAGATTTTGTTGATAACCATGATATTTGGAATTTGGTTCTAGTTTTATTAATTTCTTTCAATTTTTTCTTTGTATGAGTAGTGTGTGATTTTTTTGTACTTATCCACTTGCATGCATGGGTGTATTTATTTTGTTACAATATTTTGTTGCTTAAAAGTGCATCTAAATTAATGTTGCATGATATTGCTTATTTACAGTTACAGTAGCAGCCCACTGTATTTCTATTTAACATTTCCAATTTTGTCACTAGGCTAACCTAAAATTTGGGAATTGTAACAATTAAAGAATGGTATTTTAAAGTTTCACTTTTATTGTTGAAGCCTTGTTTTGTTACAATTTTTTATCGCTTAAAAGTGGTTAAATTGCTTATTTTCAGTTACAGTAGCAGCTCAGTTTACTTAGTTCTATTTAACATTTCCAAATTTGTCACTAGGCTAATCTGAAATTTGTGAAATGTAACAATTAAGGAATATTTTTAAAGTTTTATTCTTATTGTTGAAGCTTTCCTTAAATTGGCTTGTAAAGTGATTTTAATTTTAATACTTGATAATATTCTTCTAAATACGTTGAAGAGCTTACTATATAGTGGCGATATTTTGGCTTTTTCTTCTGCAAAGGATGACCTTTCTAATTCAGCCCCTTTTTTAGTGAATAATAGTAAAAGAAGTTACTGCAAAAGACTTGCAGAACATTTTATTAAAAAAATAGTATGTGTGTTAGTTATTGAAACTCTGGTAGCATTAAAAGACATAGTTTATTGGGCCAAGATGGACTTAATGTAAAAACTGACCTTATAAAAAGCATGGAGAAAATATATTGGGGTTAAAAGCACCAGTAAAATATCAAAAGTGCAGAATAATGACAATGAACTAGTGAACCTTGCTAATAAATATTCTGTCATTGAACCCATGAGTATGGAAGTAATTCAAGAGTTAATAAAGATAAGTAAAAATTTTGAATTGACAGATGATGATTTTGCTGGATTGGTAGGTACACCTCTTCCATAAGAGACTATGATAACAAGAGTGAAGTGGTGTAGAAAATACTGGACAATATAACCATTGCCTACCTTGAGCTTCAAGAAGAATACAGAACACACATTCTTCTTGCATTGAAACTTTGGTACTACCTTGTTATGAAGAAAAGTGGACAGTCATTGAAGCAAAACGAAAACATTAAAAGATTTTTTCATTTAAAAATGTTTGTACATACTGGTAATGCGCTATAAATTGACGATTCCTCCTATCATGCAGAAGACAGTTTACTATCTGTCCTACTAACATCAGCTAACATGAAAACAAAAGTACTAGTAGCAAAATTCGTATCAAGCGTGTAACTCAAAATGTAACTGACGGACTAACTAGTATGTCACTATAAATGTCAGTGTGCAGTAATTAAGTTTCTGCTGATTACTAATAAAGAATACTGAATATTGCTTGGGCCTAATATTATGGCTTATTTAGAATGAAAGTTTATTAAGGATCTATAAATAATACAATGGGATGTTTATAAAACGACATAGTTGTAAACATACACAATTCAATGTAAGAGTAAATAACTACAACATGATATTATGGTTAGAGCTATTGCTATGATGAATTTAGAAAAGCACACACAATAGCACTTCCACCCCTGTATAATCAAATCTTACACTCACTGTTTATCGTCAACTTATAGTGTGTTACCAGTACTGTGTTTAAATACATATTAAGTATACGGTTGACGTATCTAAATTTTTTCCTTTTTGTGATTGAGTATATTAACATCTAAATACTTTAATCCTTTATTGTTTTTTTTTGTTTGCAGCATGTTTCTAAAACACTAATGTAATACATTAATGTATAGATTTATACTTAAAATTTTACATACAAACACACTAGCCATATATACTCAACTAATCTATGAATTCAACAAGCTCTGCGGTAATCTGAGTTAACCTTGGTTAAGAGAGTTTTTTTATGATTGGGTTAACCAAGTGGCTACTATCTGATATAGTTGTATTGGCGTACATGTATTTCAGTCACTGAGTGTAGATTCCATGCTGGAACTGGGATTATTTTAGACTCCTAGCATTTGTGTGTTCAAGATGTGTTCTTAGATATGTAAGGGTTCAGTCAGTCCATTTGGCTATAAGCAATATGTTTACATACAATTTTAGAGGAACATAATGTTGTTCCTCTAAAATTGTAAATCCAAGAAATTATTGATGGTTTTGTCAGGAACACCTTGTTATCATCTCAGCAATTTTAATTGCAATTGGAAGTACGATGATCATCACTTTCTTTGTCCATCTTCCAAGATTCCTTGGTTGGACCCAACACAATTCCTCTCCACTTCTCAACTCTCTTGTCACTGAATCATCTCTCCTCTATTGCTTTCTTAGCATCACATCTTTCTCCTATTTCATCTAACTGAACAAAAACCTTTTGTAAATGTGCCTCTTCTCAAGCTTTCTACATATGGCTCTTCGGTCTACGCTGTCCTATTCTTTCATTATATCCAGAAACAAGATGACCTACATTATAGAACTCAGTTCTTTTTGCAAACTTGTCTCAATGATGCCATATTTATATTGAGGCATGGAAATACGCTGCTGAGTAATACATTTTTCAGCAAAATTACATCTGTAGAGAATGCTTCATGAATTTGTTCAATTTCGTCTTAGTTTGTTAAGCAGTAAAATAGTTTCTTTTTTGGTAGTATGAAAACAACTGTACTTCTATTTACATACATCAATTGTTCTTAAAACTCATATGGATTGTGGTAGATCTTTGTAATTAATTCAAGCACTGCCTAAAAATTTATGCTCAGCTTTACTTTATTTTGGTTACATGTCTTTTTATTATAAAAGTATTTTAAATAAGTTTCTTTGGTTAATCAAATACACTTAATGAAGACCTCTTCAATAAGTTGGACATGTTAGTTTATATTTTTCCCTGGCTCTCGTTTTGATTGGATTTGCCTTATTGTCTAGAGTTAAGGTACAATGCTGTAATCATAATTTGTAATGTTTTAAAAAATGTATTTAATTCTAAGGTTGTTTTGTGTATGTATCTTTGCCTTGTACAGTACTTTGTAATGTTAAAAAGATTTTTAGTTTTGTTTAAAATAACTTCTTGCCAAGTTTTGGTCTGTTATGTTAGTTAGGTTTCTGGAATGGTTTCTATTTTACTAATTATTTTGTTTGTCAATAGGTTTTTAGAATTGTATTTTGTTCTTCTTTCCTTTTTTAAATTTAAAAAAATTTTAAATAATTTAAAATTAATTAAAATAATTATTAATTTAAAAATGTTAACTATATGATTGGGTTTTTTTCTTGGAAACTAAAGGATAATGTGTTCCAAGTGTCTTTCTCGTTTAAATTTTCTATGTGAAGCAAATACAAATCACCAAACTTTAAACGGTACATGGCCTACCGCGTTATGTTTAGTGAAATTTGTATTTCTTGATGTGGTAGCACTGTCCACTAGCACTTTTGGTGCGTAAATATTTATATATTTTACAGGTTATGTGATATTAAGACAAAAGGACAAATTACATATGATAATTATAATAATATACTTTTTTAATTATTATGATTATATTAGATACAAAAATTTACAATAGCAAATAGTACTATAATTAATTATAGGATAAGGATTCGCCCAGTTATTTTTAGTCAGTCTGCACACGGTACACACTGTGAATGTCATTAAGAAAAGCACTGAACAATCAGGTTCTACTTTTCTCATAATTTTCCATGATATACGGTTGAGGTGCGAATGAAATAATTCTTTCGGAATGCCTCTTTTTTATTTAAGAATGTTTACTATTGCGTCCAACCACGATCTCTCAATTGCTTGTGTATTGGCTCCTGTTTGTAGATTTACATAATTTCTCGGATGGTTAACCGTTGAATGCAGGTAACCAAATGTTCACATAATACCTAATAACCATAATAACCAAATGTAACGGGTGTTTCAACGCACTTCGAAGTTTGAGAACGCTAATTTATTACATTAAGTAATTACAAATTATACGTTATAAAATTATTACCTTTATAACATTCAGATTACCTTTAAAACTTCACAATAAATGTTCAAAATGACTTCCTCCGCTTGTAATGCAAGTTCAGACATGTTTCATAACATTTGCAGCCACTTTTCGTAGTGTTTGCTCATTAATATTTGTAATCTCACTTTTAATATTAGCCTTCAATTCTTCAATTGTATGAGGATTATTTTTAAAAACCTTACTCTTTAAATTCCCCCAAAGAAAAAATTCCGCAGGAGTAAGATCTGGGGATCTTGGTGGCCACAATCCTTTTGATATCACACAATGGCCAAAAAATTCTCGTAACATATTTAGCGTTTCAGTAGAAGTATGGCACGTTGCGTTATCCTGCTGAAACCAACAATCTTGATCGTGTAATTCTAACAACGCTATAAGTTGTTCAATTAAGTTGCGGTACACCACACCATCTATAGATGTGTCAAAAAATAAAGGCCCAACAATACGATGCCGGGAGATCGCACACCAAACACCAATTTTACGTGCGTGTAGTGGATGTGCATGAAATGTGTGAGGATTATGTGCGCTCCATATTCGGCAGTTTTGGCTGTTGATGTAACCATCCAAGTGGAACCATGCTTCATCACTGAAATAAACACGATCCAATATTTCAACACCGTTGTCATTAACAAGAGAACGTATCCAATGACAATACTGTATATGTTTCCCATGGTCAACTTCTTTCAGTTCATGAACGACGCCGATGCGGTAAGGATGCAGATTTAATTTTTTTGTAGCCCTTAAAGCGGAAGATAGTGATAATCCAGCCTGTGAAGATAACTTTCTAAGTGATTTGCCGGGTGAGGTAGTCAAACGTTGTTTCGCATCGTCCAAAACTTGTTCTGTTAACACTGATGGTCGACCTGTGCTTTTCCGATTCTGTACACTGCCAGTCTCACGAAATTTATTAATCAGACGCGATATTGTAGTCTTATTAGGTACTTCAGAATTAGGAAATTTTAACTGGAACTCGTCTTTCACTCGTTCGTAAGATTTATATGCGCAATAATTTTCAATAATAAAAACACGTTCATCCCTTGAAAAAACCATGTTTGAACTTATACAGACACAAATGAATACTGGGATAGCACTAGTACATGTCAGTAATACACAATGGGTCAACAATGAGTACGGTAGTGCCAACTGTTATTTAAGTGAAAAAAATATTCCCTATGCAGAAAATGTTAACCCTTAAACTGCGAAGTGCGTCCTTTTTGAAACACCCGTTAGTTCATATAACGGTAAAATATGTAAATATTTTTTAAAACCTAATGTTTGCATAACCTGTAAAATATGTGAATATTTACATGCCAAAAGTGCTAGGGGACAGCTACCACATTAAAAAATACAAATTTCACTAAACATAATGCGGTAGGCCACATACATCCTTTAAACTCCAGCTAGTCGCGATGCAATGCATTTGTCTGGCCATACATTGATGTGAGCTCAATTTTGCACATAAAATCCTTATGAGGGTCCTTTATTTCTTCATGAATCACTCAGAATAAATAAACAAATGTTTTGTTGTTTCTGGCTGAATCTCATTTGAAAAGTATTTTCTTGGTAGTTCAGAAAATAAATAATTACTTTTTTCTGGACGATTAATAAAATCAGAAAGCATCTTCTAATCTTGACAATAGTATAAAATAAACAGTTATTGTTCATTAGCCAGTCTTAGTTAATATCTTTTTAAATTTTTTTTAGCAATTCCAGAAACTTGTGGTAATTATTCCTTCTTTCCATTCTAGATTCTTGCTGAATATATTTCCTATATTATACTGGGGCTGTTTTGCCGGGTAATGTCAACTGCTGGCACTATTTTTGAATTAATCTGATCTTCAGATTTCAATCTCTTTTGTCATTACCTTATCATTTTTAGCTTGAATCATCTGATTACATATCGAAATTGCATCTTAGCAATTCTCTGTTTTTTTTGTAGAAAGAATCTCTTCAGTTTAGTTTCTTGCCCATTATTGAACCAAATTAGTAACTTTACCAGTGCATTTTTTTAAACAAGCTTTCATTATTTCTAAGTTATGTTTTGTATCATTAAAAAGCCTGTCTAGCTTATTAATATTGTGAGTAATGTGATTAAGACAAATGTATTGTTATTGTAAAAATGTGCAATACCTATGTAAGTTTTCTTATAGTCAGCAATTTTAATATTTTGTATGGATGTCTATATACGTAACTTTTATGCTTTGTACAAGAGGCTGTCACTTTATTTAGACATTGGAATTCCTCAGAATAGTACGTGTTAGTGTGACATCATGTTAACGAAATAAATGGTAAAATAACTGAAATCCACTTAATAATGTTAAGTGCATTTGACACCCACCTGAAAATGTTTAATAAACTGTAGCCTGCATCATTTTAGCAATCTGTTTCTTAACGAATTCGAGACAGAAAATCCGTTTACACTATCTGATATTTTGCCAAAAAAAATTCTTTTTCAACATCTCCATTGGTCAACCCTTCATCTTATCTATATTTAATTCATTGAACTTTCAAATCTTTTCTATTGCATCATAGAATCCTTTCTCAGTCCATTTATCTTAAGCTTATGTTTCTTGCGTTTTGATCATTTCTTATACCATAATTGCAGGTCATATTTTAAGACTCAGGTTTAGTGTAAAGGTATTAATCTGTAGCATTCTTGAATATATTTTTTCATGGTTCTGTTCAAATGTTCTGTTAATAAAATTATGCAAATAACATAAAGGGTTAACATTTTCTCATTCTGTAAAATATTTCTTGTCAGATTTATAAAACATTTTTTTTGAATGGGAAAGGTGTTTACTCATTTAGTTTTGTGTTTATTTATTGTTTGGTATATATTTCTGTTGTCCTTTGCTTTCTTAGTATAAGATATTCCTACATATTTTAAACTTTTTTGAATTGGTGGTTTGATAATTTTTAATAACTCTTGTTTGGGTTATTGATTAATATTTGTAAAACTGATTTGTGTGTATATTTTTTTGTCTCAAATTATGTAACTGTATCTTATAAATCTTTCGTATCTTATAATTTTTAGTGAATCGTTTTTTTTTTAAATTGTCAAAGTTACATTTGCTTTTTACCTGATGTTTTTTACAGGAGGCTCAAGGCTTTGCTAGGTGTGAGTCGCATAGTAATCTTGCATTTGATTATAATAAGGAAAAAAAGAATATTACTGAACGAAGACCAGCAAGGGACAGAGTTGATCAGTTCGGTAGTAGTAAAAGCAAAGGTTCAGCTACACGAGAACGAAGTCCTGTTAAGGAAATAATTGAAACATACAATAAAATTGATGAAACTGCTGAGAAAGAATCAAAAGTATTATCTCCCACAAATAAACCAGCTACTCCAAAATCTCCCAAAAAGTTTGAGTCTGAACAACCAAAACAAAGGTATGTTGATTACATGCCTAACACAAGAATTTATTTAAAGTGACACTATTTATACTGAAAACTAATTATGTGGTTTTGCTTTTGTGTTTTATGATGAAACTCATATTTTAATCTATGAACTTGGTAAATAACTGATAAATTGTGTTTTAAGAGATGAAACTGCTGATATATTGATGGCATCATACTGAGTTTCCCATAAAGTTTGAACTGCAGAGAAATAAAACTAGAAAACCTTACTTGCTACATTTTATACATTTGTCTTCCTGGAAATATTTTGGTTTTTTATGTAACAACATTTTAAAAGTGATAGTTTAATATTATATTTCTGACAATTGAAGAAGTGACAGTTTCGTTAGAATAGATTGGTAAAAAAGTTATAAAAATTCAATTTCAAGAACTGGCTGCAGGGTTTTCCTGGCTTGGGAAAGTGCCTCGTTAAACTTTTGTCAACAATCAAAAAGTTATTTGGGTGTCGTTCTCTTAGATTTCTTTTTTTGTTCCTCAGTGTGTTTTGTGGAATTTTTAGTGAGTTTTATTTTCTGTAAATATAATGTAAATAAACATTTATCTTTAGATATTGGCCACAGTATCACTACTGTTTAAAAGTATTGCAGGGTCACTTTAACAAATTCATTTTTTCCATAGGTATGGCAGTCCAGTTAAAATGGGCACTGGAAAATCTACAACTGATGTTTTACGAAAGCAAGACAGCACTACATCAATACCTGCAATGGGTGTCCGCCAGTTATTGAGCCCACATTCAAGTAATCAAGGATCTGTTTTACAAAAAGCAGCATTGTTTGAAGTTGCAGCCAATAACTCAGGAAAAAAGGCACAACCTGATCCAGCTGAATTACCTTTGTCACAAAGAAAAGCATTGTTTGAACAAAATGCAGGCAGTGCTGTGTTGCCTAAAGCTCCTTTTGCACTTCCAATTCCACCTAGCATGCTTCAAGAAAATAAGAAACCAATCATGTTACCCAGTGCTAGTGTTAATAAAATTTCAAGCTCAGTTTTACAAAAAGGAAATACAATAAAGTCTGCTGAAGGTAAACATTTTGTATCATTCATTCTTGTATTAGACATATAGAGTAATCTTAGATATATTAGATTCAAACAAAACTGTGCTCCTAATGTTGAATCAAGTGTGCAGACATTTCTGAAAAATAATTCAATTAATTGATTTCAAAAATTAATTGGTGGCCCATAACAGGCAGGTGGAATGTTAAATTATTTGCACTCGATCTGCTAGTTCCAGGGCTACAAAAAATAGTTCTGTTTCTTATCACATAGTCAGCTAATTATATGACTGAAGCATTTAAGAACAGCAGAGGTAGCGGTATGTATATAAATATACTAGTCAGAGTTGTCTTCTCTGAGAGTAATGAATTTTGTCATTATTCACTCAGACCCTATGGTGAATGAAGTGGCGGTGTTATTTACAGGGTGGAAAGTAGATGCTTACTTTTAGAGCATACTTTTCCACTCAGTGGAAAAAGGCAATGGCAAACCACTCACTCTTTGTTTTACCTAGTAAAGCCTCTAGAGGTTCAAACCACCCTTTCGGCTAATGACCTAAACAACATAATTGGTAGAATCTAATTGTTTTATTAGCTTCTATGTTAGGATGGTTAATATTTCTTTATTGGTCATTTTCATTATCTCAGATGTATAAACGTAATAAAATTTCTATTAATATATTTCAATAATTCACGGTTTTAGTTTATAAGCTAATTTTTTCTTGTTCTGTGTTAGGGTTTTGTGTCAATAGGGTAGCCAGGAGACTGAATTCAGTTAGGTGATTATGTGTTGAGCTTTTCTAATTTTTTCTGTCTGTTATGTTTTTGTCAGTATTGACTTACATGTATACAATAAGTTAATAAAAATTTAAAATTAAAGTAAAATAATCAGAACTAAAAAATATTATAATAAGAATAGTTAAATCATGTTTTTAAAATGTTTAACACTTATTTGTCGGATAGCCAATTTATTATTGTTAGATGACGAAGTAAGTGTAAGTACTCAACAGTTTGTGTAATAGTGATATATAATTGGTCATTGTACGCGCACACCAGTAAACATTGTAGTTTAAATGGTAGCTGAATGTATTAGGAAAAGTAAGCTATTTAGAGACATTGTGCAGTTAGTGGGATTTTGCTATTGATTTGTGAATACTGTGATACCACTGAATGGTGAGGCTTTTGAAGAAAACTGTATAAGGACCGTAGATCATCTAAAAATAGAGTTATAACTGTGTTTGAAAGCTTGAATGGTAGGGGTAGGTATTTTGTTTAATAATATTCCTTTTATCAATGCTGGTTAAGTTGAAAATGACCTGAAAAAGGGTATAAACCGTCTGAGATTCGTAGAATAGGCAATTTTCAGGCACTTGTTCCCATTCCAATTATAATGTTCTACATTATCTTTTTTTATATGCTGCATGTGTTCACGAAATTCCGTGCTTTCATTTAACAACATATGTCATATAAATAACTGTAGGAATGGGTCAGTGACATCAGCTCAAAGAGAGCAGTTTTTCCCGTTTTCTTTTTATGAGAGACATCTATATTCACTTGACTCTCACATACGCTTGAATAGCCGTATAGTGTGGTAAGCAAGGGCATTTGATGTATCAAATTTTTTGCTAGACAGTTTTCTATAATACCAGACTAAATAAAATAAAAATAATTTATTGCCAAATTTTCACAAAAAAACGCACGATTTTGCGTAAATTACAACAAATTTTTTGTAAATTTGCTGTAACTAGTGTAAAAAAAGGAGTTTCATGTTTTTTTAACATCTCTCAAAGTTTTCTTAACGTCTCTTAAAAATTTTAAATTTTTTACGTAAAAGATAGATGAGAAAAGCCAAGTCTATCAGCATGATCTCATGATTAGTGTTAAAAGAGTTATTATTCTCAAACTTATTTGTCGCACAAGGGTTAAACAGTTACTGAATACAACAGAGATACAATATACAACATAAAATCGAATATGTTTTTATTATGTTATTAATTCTTAGAGTATAGTAGTGAGTGTTAGCAATAAGTGGGCAGGAAATATGCTGGTTTATAAAGATTGTTAATCAGATGATTTGTGCACCAAGAGGCTTCATGTAACATTTTTTAAAAAAAGGTTACCAAATTTAGATACCTGAACTAAAAATTTTCTCAGACATGAAACTGATCACTGGTTTAGGGGTCAATATTGTTTGCGATTTCTAGGTTTTCAAATTTTCTAATATTATTTGTCCCTACGTCTGTCAATGTAATTTTGGTGTTGCCAATAAGCCATAAGTTTCTCAGTTTAGTATATTTTTATTTGCAGGTCCTAATAAAGGCTTGAATAATGTAGTGGCCATGTTTGAGGACAGTAATCATATGCCTGAAACTTCTACTAAGCAACATATACAAAAAGGAATCGAAGAAAGACAAAAAGAATTGGATATGCTGAAGAACAGGTGGAATCAACATAAGAATGTGAATGAAACTACAACTTCCAGTCCTGTAGGTTTTATTTTTTGTGTTGTCTTAATGAATTTGTACTGAAAGAGTGAATTTTTGGTAAATGAATTTTAAAATTACCTTCTACTCTTCAAATACACAAGAGAAGAGTAGTATCGTATGTGACTCATTCTTTCATACATTTAGCTTTACATATATTATGAAACAGGGCTAGGTGTAGCTATATAGTACAAGGACAAGGAAACAAACAGTTTGTCTGCTTATTCCCTCCATATTAATTCTTTGTATGATTTAAAAAAAAACACTTTTTTTAAAATAACATTATTTGCAATCAGCTTTTTAAAAATAAACTATAAGTAAATCTTTTGAATTTACAAATCATAAGTTGAGGCCTCATTACCCTGAGTACCTCTCATTATATCAATTATTCATATGTTAAAAGAGAAAATTACTATATACCAAGATATTTACATGTTACAGTATGGAATACTTTTCACTATAATTTTATGTACATTTACACTCTTTCAGTCAAGTCCAAAACATGGTAACGTTTCGGGCGCCTAACTTCTTCTGCATTGTTTAGAAGATTTATGGCTAATTCGTTTTCGTGACTTTCAAGTCTTGCCTGATATTTTCTATTAAAACGCCTAACCTCGTCCATTACATTAGGAAGGTTGCAATAATGTTGTATTTCTGCATTCCTTGCAAACCATGGTGCCCTTGTTATAGCCCGAAGAACCTTATTCTGGAACCTTTGAATTACTTCTATGTTACTTCTGCTGGTAGTTCCTCAAAGTTGAACGCCGTACAACCCACACATTTTGACTATTGAGAATACACACTAGATTTTTCAGCTGCATATAAATACCATGGTATCACAGAGAAGTAAAGACTTCCTGCTGCATAATTCCTATCAAAACAGCTGTTATAACTATCTCTTTCAGGTTTTTAAAGCTAGGTGTCTTATAGGTTTTGTGTTGCCATGGAGGATTGTTTGTTTATTTCAAACGTTCAATCTGACTGCTACTTTTTGCTGAATTTGATTTTATCGAATGGTGATTGGTAATTTTTGGTTGGGAGCTGGTAACTGTATTAATATTGTTCTCCTGACTTTTATAAATTGTGAGTTCATATCATTTTTTTACCAGCTGACTTTTTTGTTTTACATTCGATTGTTTTTACATTAATGGTAATGCAAATAATGAAGCGTGATAGATAAAATTGAGTAATAAAAAATAATAAAAAAAAAACCAGAAATCGAACCTGAGACCTTTGGTATGAAAGTCAGTTGCACTGAACTGACTGGACGATGTCTCATTTAGTCATTTTATAAAGGTGTCTCTGTTGCTGCAACCATAAGTTCCTTTTAGTAATTATTCTTTTCATATTTACATATTTATTTTATTAACATTATTAAGTGTTGGTTCCTTGGCCTACCCTTTCCTCTCTTACCCCAACATCTTATCAAAAATATTCACAATGACATCATTGTATACCATAATGTGTACGCCTTGCTTCTATTCAGGTCTTTTAAATCTGATTTCCGGTAATTCTTTATTATATTTTCTCTGTCTAGTTGAACTTCTGCATTTCCCCCCGCAGTCACATCTCCATCCTATTTCTCTAACACTCACGGTTTATGTTTGTCTATTAAAACTCTCTATTTAAAAATTGTCAAAATTTTTCTAATTTTGATGTTTATAATAATTATTCACTAACTGTATTTTACTTGTCACCGTCGTCCCTATTCGGTGACATACTATTAAAAAACTTGTTTAGCAAATCCAACTAACCTTAACATGTTTAGACTTTAGAAGAGTTTGGGTGAAGAAATGACAGGAATTGCGTATTAAATATTATCCTTTTAATAAAAAGGAAAGGAACCATAATTCTTCCATCAATGTAAGAGAATGTAAATCATTAAATAGTCTGATTATTTTAAGTGATTTTACAAATTTTTATGCATTATAACCATAGAGGTCAGCTGACTAAACCAGTGAATAAACGTGTGAAAATTTATTTTGGTTATTTTCATTAATGTAAACGTCACTAGCCTAAACACACAAACCTAAACACCATAAACGCTTCACGTAACGATGTAACCGATGGAACTGCCTTTAGAAGGAAAATAAAAGATTTTGGGAATTTCCCGACTGCAGAAACAAGGCAGAGGACATGGATGCAGGAACAAAGGGAGAAGGTTAGCGAGAGGATGAAGGCGTACCATGCGAACAAACGACAGCTTAAAAAATAATTTTACATAACCAGTGCGTTCTTTATATAGGACAATACAAAAGAAAAAAAAAGCGTCACTAGATACAAAAAAGTCATGGTTTTGGAAACCTGTTAAACCTTTTGAAAACTAAGCACTGACAGATTTCAAATTATTTTCACAATTATTATACATTTTTTAAATACTTAAGTAATAGTATTGTACACCATTATTCACTAGTACACCATTGTTCCTGTGAATTTAGCTCTAAAAGTAATGAGTGATTTTAAATTTGAATTGTTTTTTTGCAGATTCCTCCTCCACCTCCATTACCATCAATGCCACCCCCACCTCCTCCCCCGATTCCAAATAGCCAATCTCATCAAAGAACTGTAACATTTGCTAAAGAGACTATAGTCAACAGGTTTAGCTACACTACTGAAGATACGTTTAGCACTGAAGATACCTACAGCAATGAAACTGATGACAGCACTTTTCCTTCACCACCCAGTCCAGAGAGAGGTATATTTTATCAGTTTAAATTCTTAATTACCAATTTTACACATTTTAATTTATGGATGCCTGTATAGAATAGTTGCAAATAACATTTAACAGTAGACTTAGGCATCGGTTTTAAAAATCAGCAGGGGTCTTGAAACAACTGGAAAAATCTCAGAGACTTGTTTAACCGTGCAAGTACAGATTACTTTTTAAGGCTTCTCAAAGGAAGAGAAACAAGGATGAATGGAAGAAAGGTGATAGGCCTAAAGTGAAAAATTGTTGGGAATGTGAGCTGAAAAAAATCATCCAGATATGTTTAAAAATTTAAGGGGTTTAAAATGGTAAAAAATTATACTGATTGTAGAATCAATGTGGAAAAAGTACTCAAAGCTTTCAATGACATGAAGTCCTTTTAATGCTGCTTTTTTTAAAACTTGTTAAAAAATTAAATAAATAAATTAAATAAATTTTTCGTAAAACTTGTTTATTCATTTGTTATACTGGCATATTTTGGTGAAGATATACCATCTTTCAGAAGAGGGTAATGGGTAATAAGTTTCAATTTCATATAGTTTGTTTACTCTGATGAGGTGGATCCACCAGAACATGTTAGTATAACAAGTGACTGAATAAATATAAAATTAAAGCAGTATTAATTAAAAGGTGTACTGATAATGAAGGCTACTAGCATTTTTTCATCTGGATCAATTACAAGCTGCTTAAGGAAGCTTTTAAAAGATTTATTTTTGAATTATCTTGATCTATCAATCTAAATTAATCTATCTTGATCATCTAGGTTTATTAAACAACCCAATGAGATGAGGATGAGGTGTAGTGGTTAGCGCACTGGCTTCTACACCAGGGTCCTGGGTTCGATTTCCAGTCAGGTCTGGCATTTTTTCATCACTCATCTTTCTCACCGCTGCATTAGCAGCAATTGCAAAACAATCAGGGGAAAAAATTCTAAGAGTACGGTTAATTGAACCCCAACCATCAAAGTACACCGGTAATCACTAATCACTGTCTAGTATTCAATCTGTTTAAAAGTAACTACCTTTAATAGGATTTGAACCACCGAACATAATGTCTCCAAAAATCAGCTGTCAAAAGACATTTAAATAAAACATTGTTTTTGAACTTTGGAGTTACTAGTTAATTTTCAGTGTTAAATGTATATAATTCATCAAAAACTTTTTTGTGGCAGTGTAGTTGATGTTAGCCTGTTACCACTGTAAAATATGAAGTAACATGCATAATATCAAAATTTTCCTTGAACTATGAACATTTAAGGATGTTTAAAATAACTTTTGTGTATCCATTTCCCCCTACCTGCTCTTGAATAACTTTCATTTTGTTTTCCTTTTCGCTTCCATTCAACCATTTTCTCTTTTACCTTGGAAGCCCTTCAAAATATGTTGTCTTATCAGTCTACTAAATGTTGTCTTGTATTTTATCAAATCCTCTGTTACTTTTGTCAATTTAGTAAAGTTATAGTTTGTTCTTATTAGCTTCAGATTATTAAATATATTTCTTTCTTTTGTTTTTTAATGTAGTTTTACATTGCTGAAGTATATTATTACCTTACAATCACTTAATATTTCAGATTATCCTGGGCTAAAAAATTTGAAAGAAATAAGAGTATCACCTCCAAAACCTGGTCATTTGTATCCAAACTTATCTGACGTTGAAAACACTGAGAGTGATATTCCTCAGTCTGATTTTGATGATTTTGTAAGTGGTATGGAAGATGACAGAGAAAGGTTTGTTTTTTCTAAATTTTTATACTCGTACTTTAGTAGTTTAGTTATATACAGTGCATTTAACTTATCTAGCTTCTAAGTTATTGTACCAATATTGCTGTCATTACAATTTATTATACCTTTAAAAAGTTGATATTTTCTTCAGATCAAAAATATCACATAGTAACTTATATGGGGATTGAAGATGTAATATCGAAAGTCACTGGAAGGCTTTGTAGTGTTATTAAATTTACTTTTGAATGATAAATTAATACAAGGTAACTCTTTTGACCCTTTAAGGTAAAAATTAATTTAGTGTAATTTTTCTGTGGGTTCTACATTTACCACACACAACAAAGCCCATTTTCCTTTGTCTGTGGGATGGAAATGAGAATCTTATTGCATAAAGAGATGTAGAGTTGATTGGTTTAACCTTCCAGTAGTTTTAGACTAAGAAAATTGTGAGTTTTGGGTAATCCAGGTTATTAGTAATCTTGGTTAATTAATTTTATAAAATTTTGTCCAAAAAATAATTTTTTTTATGAATTTCTTTGGATGTTTATGTACACTGCAGTTTAGCTGTTGAATAAAAACATAATTTCTTGTGTCCCATTGTTCCTACTATTTAAGCATTGTTCTACCAGGCCACTGAATACGTCTTTATGTGAGCGGAAGTGTTATGGCTCCTGAACAACTCTGCAATGTTAAAAAAAGATGTTATTGCTATAGTGAGCTGAATGTTTCTGTTACTACCGTAGCCTTGCATTTGCCTCTCTGGTCCTTCTTGGAGCCATACTAATCCTTTTGGTTCACTAGAGAAACACAAATGGCCTTTTTCAGAGCCACCATTTTTTTACTGAGGTTTCAGAATGCCGTTCACCAATACTACATCATACAAAAAATATTTTGATGTGGGTTGCATTTGTAATAATGTGTTTATTCCCTTAGTGTTAAGTTAATGTTTAAATTCGTTAGATTTTTCTGTAAACTGTAAAATTGGTCATTTTGGTTAACTGGGTGTATAATCTGTTATTCCATGCTAAAATCAGTTCTCTTTACAGCTGTACCAAAGCGTAAATATTTTGACAAACACCTAATAAGAACATATTACAAAAATAATAAACAACAAGAGCAGTGGTTGTATATTTAACCGTCAAACAATGGGAACCGCACTGATACGTCAATGTGTAGAGTGCAGAGTAAATGCTCACAACTCCTTTGTCAGTAACTATAATTATATTGAAATGCAAATAAATGTGTTCATAATAAAACAAACTATAATCTAATGCCAAACTAAATCTTTTTTGTCTAGTTTCACATAGGTTGGTAGCAGCGATAAGAGAGAAAAGAGAAAACAAGGATAGATAAATAAATTTCTTGGTCTTTTGTATATAGTCTTTTTTTTAACAAATGAACACTGAACTGAGTGTTTACAGTTCGTAAAACATTTATCTTGAAAATAAAGTGATTTATTATGGTTTTGTTGAAAGCTGTGAGAAAATGACATAATGTGGCTTTGGGTTAGATTGGGGCCCTTTTGATTATTTCCGAGCTGAAATTAGTAGTTTTACTACTATTTTGTATTTTTACTTTTTACATAACACAGAAGCACACATGTACAAAATGAATCATGATATTACATTTATACCACAGTAGTGTAGCATTGAACTGGAGTACTGCCATTCATGTGTCGCATCGTTGTTGTGCTGTTCATTGTTCTATTGCTTTAGCTTTTTATTGCATCCTTATTTTCTACATATTTTTACTTTTTTTAGAACCAAATTATTCAGTGAATTGTGCTGTTCCATAATATATAAGTACATTGCCATAAAAATTATAAATAAGTCTGTAATATCACATTATCGTTCAAGTGTTCCAAATTTTCGGACTATTTTCGAACATCTAATGTTGAATCACTTTAGCTAAAAATGCAATTTTTTTTGTAAAAAAATGGCTGAGGGATGAGAGTAGGAGTGAAGAGAGTTTTGCTACTGGCGTCTAGCTGCTGTTTATCACGTTGGGCTTGGGGTAAGGATTGTGCTTTTAATCCTTTTGTCCTAATGGCGTCAGATCTATGATTTATACGTTAATATTATTAAATGTGTTTTGTCACAGGTTTGAGTCTTCTATGGATGGCAGTTCAATGAGTGAAGATAGTTTTGGAAAACAAATAATGGAAGTGGCCAACCGTAGTTTATCTCAATCAACTCTTCGATCATTAAAGGTACATTATTAAATTTTCAGTTGATTGGAAGGAATTGTTTTGTAGCTCTTAATTTAAATTAACAATTATTTTGTGTAAGTAAAGTATGGGAACCACATAAAAAACATTTACAGTAAAGAAGCATCAACTACAGAAATTTGAATATGAGTTTTGAAATTATGTTGTATTAATGTCTAAATATAATTTAGTACTTTAGGTTCAAAAATGGATGAGAAGCACATATAAAAATTAACATTTTGGTTAGTTACACTAACTTACAGTTTTGATTTCAAATTGTTAGTTAATCATGCAATTATTTTTAAAAATTTTAATATAATTTTAAATCGACTAGAATTAATTATGGTGGGTACTTTATTATGATACATTGATGTGGTTCATGCAATAAAGTAAGAAAAAGCTATTTGAAAATTAATGTACAGTACAATTTAGGAATTTTTAGGATACGTTACAAAACTATAGTTAAATTTGTTTGCTTATATGATTCTTTTAATGATTCACTCAGACTAGTTTTTTGTTTTTATTCAGTTAAAAATGTTTAAATCAACAATGCTGAACATGAAAGTTTTTGAAAATTTATTTTTTTATTTGAATCATAAACAGTAAAAATTTGTACAAATAATATTCTTAATTTTTATGAGAATAAGTAACATAATTTTTTGTTATTTTTTTTTTGTAACACATTGAAACATTTTTATAGAGAGATTTGTCAATGTCATCCTCAACAAACAGTGACTTATCAGATGATTCAGTGCCTGGTAACAATGATTTGGATGAATTCCTTGATGAAGCACTTGGTGAAAGCGACAGTGAGCCTACACCGCCTAAAAGGGGTCGTTCTAATAATTATGACCAGGTATTTTTTTATGGTTACAGAATTGTTAAATATAAATTCTTCTAAATCACGTGTCTATGTTTTTGTCAACAGTTACTTTGCATGTTTCATCCCTTTGGAAACATGTACTTTAAATACTTCTGGAAGACTTTCGTTTACTGATGATTTAAAAAGTAGATTTAATATACTTTATAGGAACAAAACTGTCAGCAGAAATGAGAGTTAGTTTATTGGGTTGTTAAATGACAATGATTGTTGATCATCTGTACAGTACTATATTTGATAGTTGTTTTTGATGTGTAAGATGTGTGAAAAGAACTCTAAATTACCTCTACTACTTTATATTTCATATTATTTTCTCCCACAATATTGTTGTGTAGGATCTAGCTTTGAATAGAGGTCTTAGTTCCTGTGTAACTTTCAGCAAAGGTCCAAAAACCAGCGATTAGGGTATATCTGATTATCATATGTATTCCATTAACATTTTTTTATGTACAATATATTGAGTCTATATTGAAATATTGAAAATTGAAATAATTTTCTAATAACTCGTGTAATGCGATTGACTAAGAGGACCAGGGTAAGTTTAAAGAGGTCTTCACCCATGACCGAATCATTTAGCAGTTACAAAAATGTGATTATATAGAGGGAAACCTGATATGAAAGCAAAAGTAAACAAAGGAATGAACAGGGACTATTAAAATAAAACAGAATGGTGTTCACCAATATAATTAACCTAGTTAGTATACACAAGTAGTCACCAGGAATGCCAAAAGCATAGATTACGTTGTAAAATGCACATTGAAGCAGCCCGGCGGTAGCCTTGTTTGAATCGCCAAGAGCACTGAATCGTAGTAAGAATTCATGTTGCACATAAACATAAAAGCAGAAATAAACATAAAGTCCCTAAGCCACTGTTGTGATAAGCATTAGTAAACACACAAAGCCTATGTATAGCCAGTTATCGTCTATTGGACTACACAACGAAAGTAACAAGCATGCATACAAGTTAAAGCCAACAGCATAAAAAAAGCAAAGGGAAGTGGGATCGGAAATAGGTGGGAAGGAGGTGGAAGGCGACGCAGTACAAGATTAAGTGGTCAATATGCAGATCCTGGATCCACATGGGATAAATCTTGCAACATAGAGCAGGTAATACAAACAGTGATACACGGGTAGAAAATAACTAATAGATCCAGCAGTAAGCGGCATTAACACAATAGTTTCAGAATCATGTTTGTTCAATTATTGCATTACTATAGTCTATGTAACATCAATAATCGGGTTATCATATGCTAATGCGACTGTGGTTATAGCTGTTTGACCCCTATACCTTTATCAAACCATTTCTTAAGAATGTATTTGTATCAGTTGTTGATTGCTACTATTGATACATACATTTTATACAGACATTGCATGGACATAAGGATCTCCAACATGTTATTAAGTCTTGACATAGTTGTCATTATATGTACAAAATGAAATATCTAATACTGGAAATGGCTGATTTAAGTCTAAAATCAGAAGAGATAGTAAATTAATGTTCACTGTATGGAAATTTCATAAGCTACTTAATTTTACTACTTGATACAGAGCCCAGTTTCTTGGGTAATGTTAAATATTTAATTTCACTGCTTAAAAATAAAGCAATTAATCATCTAGTTAATCGTTTTGTACAGAAATATTTGCTCTGTAAATGTTAAATGAGGGTAAAAGATAAAACTTTTGTTTAACAATGTGTGTCAAGAGCTCTCATAATTTTCTTAAGTAGAATTTACATAATACTACCATACTCTTGAAATTCAATCTCTATTATCTTTGTAATTATTATTTTTCAGAACTTGATTTCTTCACATTCCCAAAGTTTTGAGTATACTCAAGGTAATTCTCATGCTACAAACAGCACTGGCACAATACCAACTTATTTGGTCGATGGTGAATCCCACATACCTTTAACTCATACAGTGAGTTTTTATCGTAAACAAGCAATGGTAAGTCACAGAATTGAATATTGTTCGCTTATCTATGTTGTGTACTCTGGGAATTAACGTAGCATTTTCTTACCTGTTCCACTTAATTTTGTTTACAATTTCTAGACTAGTACTCCTCAGAAACTTGAACTATGTTTAACAGACCATTATAGTTTAAATCACCTTATTGAAAGTAGTTTTACGAGAAAGCTCTTTTGATAAACATTATTTAAAATCGTATGTTTTATCTTACTGATCTTAGAAACAGATCTTTAATATTGTTTTTTGTTCAATAAAATGTACCTAATTGTATGGTTTATTCTGTTGCTTCTGTTAAACTTGTATAAAAGCAATCATTTGTTCATGTCAGTGTTAAAAAGCAAGACTGTAATGAGTCTCGTGGTCTTTATTTATTTTCAATAACTGTTATGTGGTTCATAACTTACAAAAATAACCACGTATATCAATCTATTTATCGTGATTGATTGGTAATGCTTCAAAGTAATTATTTATCTCTTATATCATATTTTGAATTACACCTTATTTACTTAGACAATGTCAATGTCAAAGAAAGAATGTAATTTTAGGAAAACTAATCTCATCTCCTTCCAAATCAGATTTTCCACTTACCACTAACAATTAAAAAAATTTGCAAAAATTAAATTTCTAAATAATTTAACTTTATAATACATCTATTTATTTATTTTTTGTTCATTAGAAATATTTTTTCCCATTTTTATTTCAGAATCATAAACCAGTGACTCCAAAGAAGCAAGTTGTTCATCACAGTTACAGAGAAGAGGATGATGAAGAGTCATCAGATGAAGATATCTGTCGACAGCAGGAAGCTGTTGAGCGAAGAATTTCAGAGCTCGAAAAAGAAGTACGTTGTAAAGCTAATTTTGAGTTGACAGCTTTGATGTATTTTTTTTTTTTGGCAAAATAGCTACTCTTTTTATAAAAGATATTTACAATACAAAACATAGGAAAACCTTCTAGCCAGAGCTTTATATAAGGTTTCCAACTGATATTTTCTTTAAAATATTTAGGTTGTGATTATCTTTCAGAAAGGGTTATGAGAAAGGTTACCCTGCAGATTAAGTTGTAATAAATTGTATTATGTAATAATTCTTGATCTGCAGCAGTAGTACATTTTCCCTCTGTGAAGTCATTTTCATGTAATCATTTTCCTGTATCATAAATATTTTGAAATCATTTGTAGTAGTGTGGAAATAGTGTTTTCAAGTATCTAAAAACAACTCAATATTTGTGATAAGGCAGGTGATTACATTGTTTACTCTTCCTTTTCCTTTGCACCACCAATTATCTTCTTTTTTTAAGAACATTAAAAAAATGCATATTATAAAATAATATATATATCTATATATTTTTTTCTTAATTAGGTTTCCTGCCAACAGACAGTCATTTCTCAAGCAAGTCAGGCTCTAAATCTTTGTTCGTCAACGATAGAATTTTCAGGTTCTACAGAAGAAGTTGAGGGAGAAAGATTACTGTTGGTTGCAAGTAAGTATAATTTTTTTTCATTTTTAAATTAGAGGAAATACACAAAACATAAACTAGTACTTGATGATACTATTTGATACCAGTTACAGAAATGAATTTACAAAATGAAAAATTGTGTTTTCTTTAAAGAAATTGATTTCTTCAAATATATTGTAGGACCCAATTGTTTGATGTCTATGTAACTGCAAAACTTCACACATATTTCTAATATATTGTTATTTTTCCCATCACTTTCTTAGTTAACCAATATTCTCAAGAATGCAAAAAATAAATACTGTATTTCTATTTCATTATACTAATACACTTTGATATTAAATTTAAATAATGACAGGCAAAACTGTCCTGGAGTTCCACACAACGTATTTAAATCTGTGTAAAAAGTATTAATCTTTTTGATACTCAAAGAAACTAATTGTTTGTTGACACTGGTAACTATTGATATGGGCTTAGTGTGTAGCGGTTTAACATACTAAAATAAACCGTAATTACTATAAAATTGCAAGGTAAGTTAGCTGTTAATTCGTTGTAAAAATATTACACACTTGAAAATAAAATAAAATTTTGGGCTTGTTGCTAAGCTTACTAATCTTAATCTTGTTAGTCTTACTGTAATGAAATAATGATTTTATTTTTTAGCTCAAAGAAGACAAGCAGCATTACATGAAATTCAGCGCTTGAAAGTTGAGGGAACATTAAGGCCACATAGTCGGGATAATTCCAAGTTAACAGAACGAGGCGATCTTACATTATCTAATATTACATTGCCTTTAAAACTGGATAATATAAGAGCAGCTGCTAGAGGTAAATATCTTGTGGTTGGTTTAAATTAAAATAAAGTGTTTGAAATAAAGTATAAAATGTAGCCTGTTGTGTTGGGTATTATTTTCTATAATACGACTTTATTATTTTCTATAATACAACTTTTTTGGTAACAGGGTTATAGTGTGACATGCTTGGTATGTAACTTAATTTGATGTAGAGAAAATAACTTTCAAGAAACAGATCTCAGCCTTGAAGGTTGAAGATGGTGTCTCACTGCATTGCTTATCATAAACTAAAAATTCAATAATTCTAATTTTTATTATTTGTTGTTGAAAAATTCTTTAACGTTTGGAGAAAATACCTGCAGTTTCTTTATAAAGGATTGCCCATGTATGCAATCATTGTCAGGGGTTTCTTGGAGTATGTATAGAAAATCAGCTTTATTGTTGGTAAAGCAACCAGATTGTTTTCATTGTTAACAATGTTGTCACAGTCAGTTTATGTAGTAGGCTTGAATTGTCCAAACTTGCTAATTATTTAAACAGTGAGGCCTTGAAAGCTGGTCTTGGTCTGATAGGCGAGCCAATGTCTAATCTTTTCTGTTAGTATTCAGGGTTTTTAGCTCTTTCGTGTTAAAGAACCCCTTCTGAACTTTCTCTCACTGCTTTAGTTTATTTAACCAGAAACCTGCATCCAGTAATGTACCTGAGTTAATGGGTATCATTCAATCCTTTGAGAAGTAAGAGGAGGGGACAGCAAGAAGAGAGTTAAGAAATAAAGGAGAGTGTATGAACTAGTGACTAGAGTTTGTCAAAGTTATTTGTGCATAGCTTTCGTGCAGGCTAGAAGAATACACATGCCGGGTGGGGAATACATTAGGGTGGTGTGCTGTGCTTCTTAGAATGGAGGGGGACATACGCATGCACTGCTCGTAGTTGAATTACAGCTCCATTGCAGCCAAATGGATGCCATCTCGTAGTCAATGTATATAGCCTTTTCATTAAATGCTATTTTTTTTTTGTTATTAGAGTTTTATTTGTCATTTCTATTTATTTTTTTCTATAAAAACGTTTATTTATTTATACTATACAATACATTAATTTATACAAATACAATTAAGTACAAATTAATTTACTCTAAAGGCTCGTTTCTGTCCATTTCATCTGCATCATCCTATTCTTCCTAGTTTGACCCTGAATCTTTGTCACTGTCATCGCTATCATTCGTAATTATGAACCTCTCAGTTGCATATCTATAGCCCTGTCAGCCTCATAATACGTATCTTCCACCTTCGTTTCATTATCTTCATTTTTTTTTTTTTGGTTAATATTCTCCTTAACGTGTGAACAGATTCCTCAAAGTTTAACAGCGCTCTCCTGAATTTCCTTACGTGGCATTTTGTAAATTTCATTGGAAAGATTTTTAAATACATTAAAAATAATACGTTTACTTTGGCTTCTCAGTGTCACTCCTTTGCCTATAAAGTGTGTTGTTTTCGGTTGAAATCAACCTCTCATCATGCGGTCTTGGGTTCGAATCCCATTCTGGCATGGCATATTTTCATACGTTACAAAAAAATAATTTCACCAAAAAAAAAAAGATTTTGGTTGAGGCATTACAAAGTGTTATTCGTATTTTGAAATATGCACAACACAATAAAACTAGTTAAAGTAGTATTGAAAAATACTATTTAGTAGAATCACAATGCTGAGATCTTACCACTGGAAAATACACGAAGCAACTGCTGTTTAGAAGTGTGTTGTCAAACCCCACCTTCTGCCACATAACAGTTCATATCCTCCCTCTCCTTCCAAAACAGCTACCACACATTCTCAAAAGCAAGCCAAATGAACGACTGCGCTTCAACAGAGGACTCATATACTGTATAACTTTGTTCTACTTTATTATGGTTAGTCCCTTTACAAACTTATTTCATGGGCTCTGTTCTCACTGTGATTAATTCAAAAATTTAAATTAAATTTCTAAGAACTGTAACTACAGTTGTAAAAATTGGTCTTGTGCCATCTGGTATTTGAAAACATGATAATCAACATTCAATAATATTGCACTTAGTGTATTATTATTGTTTGATGTTAAATTTCTCAGTTGCTCACCACTTTCCTGTGTTAATAATGCTTATACGTTTTCAATTTTTAATAATTTTGTATGAGTAATCAGTTTTTTAATTCTGAATTAATTTTTTTCTTGCAGAAGAAAAGTGTTTTCATCTATTATGCCTTGTGAAAAGTGGACCACAAGTTCTGCCAACTACAATGAGAGCCGCAATGCCACGTAACCTTCATGACAATAATAAATTAACTTTTCCTTCTACATTAACCTTGAATGGTTTGTACAGTGATTTTAAGGTGACAGTTGAGGTTTATGGTATGTCATCACGAAGTAAAGAGGTTCTCCCACATGACATCAAATATCACATATCTACCAGCAAAAAGGTAATTGTTCTTATATTTGTATCAGATCAATTCAAACAAATTATTATTAGCTATCGATTGAGTGGGTTGTGGGACAGTAAAAGGAATTTTAATGCATTAAGATTTCCAGATCCTCGCTGCAATTCAAACGAGGGAACATTCATTTGTAATGTAGTATGTTACAGGTTTAACACAAAGATAAATTAAATAATTTTATATGTTCAATTTTTCCATTGCAACTGCTTCAAGTAGACA
Organism: Catonia carolina; assembly: GCA_035578175.1. Taxonomy (NCBI): domain Eukaryota; kingdom Metazoa; phylum Arthropoda; class Insecta; order Hemiptera; family Achilidae; genus Catonia; species Catonia carolina. The sequence goes on from JAQMRL010000018.1 coordinate 7,215,900, forward strand.
CACTTTGTCTGTTTTCTTTAGCTTTTGGTCATTGTATTCGTACATAGGTATTAACAAAGGTGTAAATAAAAAAAATATATTCAAGATTAAGGAGGTTTTGTAAATTTTGTAATTACATTTAATTTTTTGATTTATGTTATGTATTGTAAATTATAGCCTTTGCCGTTTAATTACAGGATACATGCAGGTTAAAATTAACTCCTAAGAAAAATAAGCATGATGACAAATTAATTCGTCCTATTCTACAATCGCCAGGTGGACCATGCGCTGTTAGAACACCAAAGTTTTCATTAATGGGTTATGTTGTGTTTTCTCTTCGTGAAATCAATCGTAATCACTTTACATTAAACAAGGTAAGAACTAAAAATTAAAAAAATAATACTTAAGTGATTCTTTATAGCTAAAATAAAGGCTTTTAATTACAAAAACATGTTTTATGGAATTTTGATATACGAGGTAGGGTCAAAAATTTCCCGGAATGGTCGCTTACAGTCACGTATTTGTAAGCTGAAAGGGAAATTTTTGTTTGTGAGGTTGGCATAACTGGTAGTGAATGTGCTTTTGAGGTTAGCAGGCAGTTGTAGTTGGTTCCGTGCGTTCGGTGTTTAATATTGTAGATCGTAGTTTCTGTCTTTCGTCGGATTGTGCAATGTCGTCATTAGAGCAGCGTGGCAATATTAAATTCTGTGTGTTGCTGGAGAAATCACCCTCAGAGACTCTTGAGATGCTAAAAAAAGCATACGGAAATTCTGCGATGAAGAAAACAGCAGTTTACGAGTGGCATAAGCGTTTTCGCGACGGTCGCACAACAATTGAAGATGACGTTCGGACTGGGCGGCCTTCCACTTCCACTACAGACGACAATGTTGAGCGCGTTCGACAAATTGTGCGTGCGGACAGGCGAACAACCATCAATACTATTGCCTCTGAAGTTGGTATTTCACATGGGAGTGTTCACAGCATTCTTCATAATGACTTGAACATGCACCGTGTTTGCTTGCACATTGTTCCAAAAATGTTATCCCCTGAGCAAAAGGAAATGAGAGTGACCATGTCCAGGGACTTGATTGAAATGGCTGATGCAGATGACAGCTTCCTGCGCAAAATTGTTACAGGTGATGAGACATGGTGCTTTCTTTACGACCCTCAGACAAAACGGCAGTCCGCTGAATGGAAGTCAAAAACTTCACCAAGAAAACAAAAATTTCGCTTGGACAGAAGCCGGGGTAAGGTGATGTTGGAGGTGTTTTTTGATTACCGTGGAGTGATTCATTATGAATTTATTCCTGAAGGGAGAACAGTAAATAAAGAATTGTACACAGAGATCTTAAAACGGCTACGAGATGCAATTCGACGAAAACGACCTGAAAAATGGGCAGAGAATGACTGGTATTTGTTGCACGACAATGCCCCAGCACATCGATCCCTAATGGTGAAACAATACCTTGCCAAGAATAATGTTACCACTCTGGAACATCCTCCATATTCTCCCGATCTCGCACCACCAGATTTCTACCTGTTTCCAAGGTTAAAAATGGCATTGAAGGGACATCGTTTTGCTGATTCGTCAGAGGTGATTGAAAATGCGACGGAGCGGCTGAAGGAACTTTCAAAAAACGGCTTTCAAGAGTGTTTCCAACAATTATATGAACGGTGGAATAAATGTGTAGATGCAGGAGGAGAGTATTTTGAAGGGAAATAATGTAAGAATGTTATAAATATTTTTAATAAATTTTTAATAACCAATTCCGGGAACTTTTTGACCCTACCTCGTATATGAAAGGTCATTATAATCTTAAGTGTGCTATTGTATTAGAGGATTCATTAATTAGATGTTTCTTAGCAGTAAAAACTACAAATCTTTTGTTGTACTGTTTTTTTACTATTATTTATGTGTGTACACACACACATTTATGTATTGTAACACCCAAGCCTAGGATCGTTTTAGATCTGGGTACAATAAATAATAAGCAGACTTTCTTTACAGTGCAACAATTATTTATTGACACAATAATTAGTTATTAAACTTAAGCTCAAACTAAACTTGACTGTAATAAAGACACTGTCTCCTAAATCAAATTAATTGATTCACCTGTCCACAATCACTTGCTACTACCCATATGCAACGCACTATTTTGAACGGCTTGACAACATTTTCCATTTACAATTCAAGTTACAACTCACCCACTACAAAGGCGCTAATGGGTTTTATACCTGCAGTCTGATAGTTTCCCAAACAATCGAGATCCTTCTAACAATTTCGCCACTATAAGGGGACATAGTAGGAATCGAAATAAGCAAATATTTCTACTAGTTGTGATTTCTGGGAATTCCTATTTAAAACATTCCATTCATCACTGGCCATTATTCTTGTTCGATAACATAACACTATCATAGAGTACACAATTTCTTACTATGAACAATATTCTATTTCTAGATTATCACTGAAAAATGTAACAATATGTATTTTTCCTTTAACATTTTTTGAAAAATATTTTAAAATAAGACTGACGTTTATTTATTGGTTGACGTTCTTATTGATTATATGAAATCACTGGCAAACACTTTACATTGTTGATGCTAATTGTCTTGATTAATGATTTTCTGTTCTTGGATCGTGCATTTCTTGATTTGGCCATGCCAAAGAAAGATAGGCTTGAAAAATTTTAAAGAATTTTTTTTCACTAAAATGTTCATTTCTCTTGGCGGAGTGCAAACTTTTACTGTTCAGCTCAGTAGATCACTAATTAGTCGATTGATGTAGGGGTAATATCAACTATGAAACAAATCTATAAAACACGTCTTTGGAGAATGGTACTTTAAGAGGATCCTGTTTCTGGAACAAACTTTCAATTCAGTATTGTATGCAATGAACCGTATTTCCAAGGCTTGAAACGTGTCAAGGCTTGTAATTTAAAGTGTCAACCCTGAATCATGGTTGGAAAAATCTGATCCCAAATAATGTGGATGAAGAAGTTCCAAACGTTCAAGCTGAAGAAACAGAAACAGCATCAAGCCTTTGTGGCAAAAGAATTGAAGAAGACAATATTGAAAAGTTGTTGAAGAGTAGGAAAACATAACTATGTAGGGTACAAGATTTTAACAGACCAAAGATATTCTTGCTCAAGATATTCGTCACTCAAGAGAAAGTGACAATGAAATTGATGCAGCAAAGCCACAGAAGATGTCGCAAATTTATTAGATTATTTTGTCAACTTCTTTGAGTTCTAGTACACAGTCATACTTGCAATGCGTAGTAATAGAAAAATAGCTCAAAACAATGTTTATATAGTTTGCAAACAAAAAAATATGACTTGATTTCTTTCATAAAGTAGATTCAAAACTCTAAGAAAATTTTATATTACATTTGTAATAAACTTAACTTTTTTAGTATCATAAAAAGTAAATTATGTTTCATTTGAACTTCTTGTAGTGTTCTGGTCATTTCAACACCAATTTTTACTTAGTGAATTTATAATTTCCGTACGTTTCTGTACATACTCTTGCATTAATTAGCATGAAAATGGAGAGTCAAGAAAATTTTTACCCATCATGGTATTTTTATGAAAATAAAATAAGTGTTCATGTATATCTAAAGTATTTATATTTTTCAGGTATCATACTCAAGTGTATTAGAAGGATCAATTGAATTGCATTTAAGCTGTCAAATGTCTCTTGATATTGAGCACAGAGGATTCCTTACAATGTTTGATGATATTTCTGGTCTTGGAGCTTGGCACAGACGTTGGTGTATGTTGAAAGGAGATAAACTGTCATATTGGAAATACCCTGATGATGAAAAGAAGAAGGTAAATTTATAGTATAAGGTTGATTATTTTCTTGCTTGGTTGAATCAAACTTACAGTAAGACTGATATCCGAACTGAAGTGGCGCCAATTAATCTGGGTAGAGAAAAATTTGGGTATTAGAAGTGACATCTAAATGAACAGGAAACACCGCTAAAAGCAGCCCAAAATACAGTGTTTGAGTATTGTAGTATAGTATAAAGATGTTTTTTTAAAATATGACTTAACTTGCTTTGGGTAAAAAGTAATAAAACACTTCAAAACTGAACAACTGTAGTTCAGAAAAAAATGTTATGAACAGAATTTCGACTGCGGCTAATAACCGAACCTCTTCTGTAGCCACTACTAAAGGCTGCATGCTCACACTCATTATTACCTATGAGAAACGATGCTGTTTTCTACCGAGCTTATAACTATGAATTTTCAAAATTACAATTTTTTCAAAAATCTCCGGATATGAGAGAGGGTTTACTGCTTACAGTTTCTTTCAATTTTTAATAATTGAAAGTTTTTGTAATGAAATAAAAATTAGTAATGTGATTATTTTCAGTAGCTGGCCTAAAATAAGATCTTTAATACAGTTATAGTTTTAAGAGAGTAGGTATTATGTATGAAAATTAATCATGTCAGTTACAGGTTTTATATTGTGTACCACTGATTATGCCTCAATAAGGAATGTTAACTCTCCGGGTTGGTCTAGGGGTAAAGTCGTCACTGCTAGTCAGCTGTTAAACAGCAGATTTTCAGAGATGAAAGTTCCTGGTTCAAATCTTAGTAAAGGTAGTTACTTTTATACGGATTTGAATACTAGACAGTGGTTACTGGTGTACTTTAATGGTTGGGGTTTAATTAACCATACTCCCAGGAATAGTCGGTCTGAGTCTGTACAAGACTACACCTTATTTATATGTCATTCATATCATCCTCATCTCACTGGATCATGGGGTTGCTTATTGTTCTAAATTGAACAGATTGCAACGTACACACATTAGGAATGTTGGGAATGTGTGCACAGGACAGTTGGGGATTTATTATACTTGTCATATTATTACAAAAAAATATTTACGTATGTTGTCATATGTGATTTAGTTCCGGTTTTGTGTATTTTTTTAAAAAACGTTGATTTATTGTGTTATTTTTAATTAATTTTCCTACACCTGCAGTTAGTTCAAACCACTTAGTCAATTGATCCAGACTAACAAGTTAAACTCAGTAACAAGGTTTTTATTGAAGATATTTATACAGTAATGCCATTTTTCAGATTCCTATGGATACAATTGATTTGACCACATGCATAACTGAAGAGGTTGGAGTAGTATCACGTGATATCTGTGCACGACCCAATACATTTCTTCTGGAAACATCACGACCTGCTCGTCATGATGATGAACCTTCACTCATACTTGTGCGGAAAGGCAACCAGACAATTATGAGGTACTGTAGAAATTTTTCTGCTTAATAGTGTTCATGTGAACTGAATTTTTAATGATTATTTGTTACAAATTTGAAGTAAGGAGTAAAATTAAATTTAATAAAATATTAATTTAAAGAATACAGTCTGAAATTGTTTGGCAATTACCATGTCTATGTTTAGTTCAAATTTTTGCAAGTTCTCCAAATTAAGCATGCTTTTATATGTAGCCTATTTATTCATTCGTAAAATTAAGACACAACAGTGAAAATTGACTGTAAATATCTCTTGAATGTTGGAAAAGAAATAAATCCTTTTCCCCATTTCTTTCTGGACAGTTTTGTGTAAAGAATGTATTTTTATAATCATTGATTTGGTTTAACCCACTGTTCAGCCAGCTGCATTGGCGTAGTTGGTAACGTGCTCACCTCTCACCATGCGGTCTTGGGTTCGAATCCCATTCAGGCATGGCATATTTTCATACGTTACAAAATATCATTTCATCCTTCATTGTCTGCATTAGCAGTAATTGGAGAACAGTCAGACATTAAACCAAAAAAATCCACTGTTCATCCTAATAATTTAGTTGGTTATTTTCTTCAATTTCAGTTAATTAAAATATATGTATGTATTCCGTCAAGAATATTGGGATTTAATTTTTTTAAGTACTAAAGTAATAATTACATTATAATACAATTATTGTATTACTGACTGTGGCTTCAGTTGAATAACTTTGTCTTAATTATGTTGTGACTGCAATGTTTGTAGTGTATGTAACGTAGTAAGTTAGATTCAGAATTTTTTTTTGAAAATTATGTTTTACAAAGTTATTTTAGAAATAAATTAACTGGGCAAAATCCATATAAACTTAATTTTTACAATCTGATAAAGTTTTGAAGTTTTAGCTATCACTGTTTTATAAATAGATATTAAATTACTATATTACATTAACATATTTTATATGTGACCTATTATTAAATGTTTTGCAGGCATCTTCTGTCTGCTGATACAAAGGATGATCGTGTAGAATGGTGTGAACATCTAAATAAAGCTTTGGCACTTTTAAGAGCATGGGGAAAGAAGTAAAGATGCTGAGAGCCCATCATTGAATGATTTTAATTATTTATTGTTATGTTGTACAAATATATAATTTATTTGAAGTATATAATAAATTAATTTTAGGTTAGCCTATTATGGGTAATTATTGTACAATAGATTTTACAGATATGTTTTAGTATGTGATCAGGAAGAAAATAAAAATGATTTTCTCTTTAATATTTTCAGGTAATATTCTATCTGTTTGAATACATGAACAAGGGTAGGGATGTACTTCTTATGATTAGAAATTCAAAGGCTGTGTCAGTAAAACTTAGTATGGCCTTTTCAGATTTTTACCTGTTATAATTAACTTGCTAGAGACTGAACCATATTTTCACACCTGGTATTCTGTGATAGTTCATCACATGGCATCATGTGATAGTTAACAGTTTTTTGTATTTTATTTGAGTTGCTCAACACATACATATGAGTTATGTAGAAATTTATTTGCTTTACCAAAAGTTGGTTATTGTTTTGTTTTGGTCTTTTACTATAATTTTATAAGAGCTTAAGTCTACAGAGTTGACTGATACATCTTTAATCTATTGTACAAAAAATAAAGTTGTTACTGATTATATTATTATTACTTAGTGAATAAGTACTGTATGCTTTATTTTAAAAATCTCTTTAATCTACTTGACTAATGCATTTGAATTTATTGTTTATTTCTTATTGTACCCAATTTTAATTAAGACTTTAATATTAATTTTTTTTAATCGGTATAATAATTATGATAAAACTGAATTTTTGTTTCTAATGTGTGAAAAAAATATTTTATCAAAAAATACAGTTATATAAATTTATCAGCCTAAAATATCCAGTACAATTTATGTATTAATGGATTGTAAGAATTTAAGTGGTTTTTATGTAACAAAAGTTGTGTGTTAACAAATTTCAGTTATTTGTTATTTGCACTGTTTGTATAAATTGTTATAGTATGAAAGCAATTCTATTTCAATAAAACTGTAATCACCTTTATCATAAAAAAATGTGAGTTGTCTATAGCAAAAATAAATAATTAAAATTAACTTATTTATTTCTTTAAATTAAATTAAAATCTGGCTTTAATGTTTCATGTAGTAATTTTTAATTCATTGCGATTTTTACTCAATGATTTTCTATTTATACAAAAAAAAAATTAGCAAAAGTTTGGCCTAACATATTTTACCATTCAGCCTGATAAATGTAATATTTATTCTGGTGTTGGGTTATTGAAAAACTTATGTATTTATTTTTATTTTTACTGTCTTCTGCATGCATCTTTCTTAGATTTTTTACACGTAATAGTAGTGAAGGTTTATCTATTTAACTTAATGAATTAGTTGGATTCAACGTGAATCTGTGATATAAATATTAACATTTTTTGTTATGAATGATCTGTTATAATACATCTGGAGTTTACTGAAAGCAATTATGTTTCATAATAGATTTCAATTTAATCCACCGTTAAAATTTTTGCATTCAATATAGAATATTTCATAATAACTATGCATTTTCCTTTTATTTTGCTAAACCTTAATAAAGTCTTGTTTTTATTTTCTACATGTTTTCTTATTGGAAAATCTCTAATCGTTTTGTTACTAACAGTAGTTTTTCTATTAACTTCTCTTTTAAAATTATATTTTTATTTGTAAAAATATAAAAAATACTAGTAACAAGGTACATCACTAAAAACCATGAAAGAGTTTGTGCCACAAGCTATTTGAAAACCAAAAATTCTTGTTACTTGCATTGCAGATTATCTTAAGTATTAACTGAACACAATTTATTTCAGTTATTAAGTTTCTGTCAAATGCTAGGCATGTCTAAAGTTGTTGACATTACATTATCAAAAAAATGTAATTACTTTCAGTAAACATTGTGTTGTAGTTTTAGGATAACTTATATTTTGTAAATAAAATTTTAAAAATATTTTTAGTGAAAGAACGTGACAATTTTTATGTCTTTAATACTCATTAAGACCATGACATTTTTTTATTGAACAAGTTATAGACTTAAAGATCTGTTATTTATTTGTATGTATTCTGAATAATTTAAAATATAATCCTAATTTCTACAAAATCTTTTAGTACTAATGTTGTTTTAATTAAGTTACATATGAAAAGTCCTTTCTGTTCAGTTTTCTAACAACCTGCTCTCTAATAAACTGTGAATGTCGGAATAGTAAACAATACAGTAGAGTATTAATAATCCGGACCATTGAATCTGTATTCGATTCTGGCCAACAAAATTAACTCCTCGTACAGTTACAGTATTTATTTATTTGTATAAAAGCTCCCAAAACTACTAATACTCGTCGTTCCCAACAGAGTGCATGCAAGTGGTGTGCTGTGTGTCTTTTACTTTTATGTTACGTTACTTTACAGTACTTTAGTTTCTTGTAGGCCTAAATTTACTGTACATAAAATAAGATGAACATTTTTTCTTAAAATAAAACTTTTACTACATATGTACATGAATGGCTTTATTTACTTGCTCCTCATCTGTAAACATCACACTGAATTATGGCCGATTGTGGCTGATATTTTTCTATGAAGACATTTGCCGGGTCTTTTATTGGTTCTTTTTGAAAATTTGATAATTTGGATGGGGTCTGGTTCCAATTTATCTGGGTTATCGACACTACTGTAATAACTACTGAGTTCTGAACTGTTCATAGGTTTTATTACTATATTATTCTCGTTCAGTGTAATAAGAAAAATGACTGAATCTTTGATTTGATAGTTTTTGTTACAATTTATTATAATTGGTTTTTTTCATTGATTCAACAATTATGCATTTACACTTGTTAGTATTGGAAGTTTATTGTTTGTAGTAGTTATTTTACATTCAAGTTTTCTTTATTGATAATATTTTTGAATGAATCTATTAAATAAAAATTATTTAGTTATTTCTGACTTAAAATTAAATCTAATCTTGTAAATATAGGATAATTCTAAAATATCAGTAAAAATATTTAACTTAATTTCGAAGAAAAACCATTTATTACTGCTAAGAAATTCATGTTTAGTAATTGTATATGAAATTTTGGGGATCATCTCAATGTCGTACCATATTTTACTCTACAGTGAAAAAAATAATTGAATTTAAATTAAATTAAAATGTAATTAGAGGATTAATTGAAGTGCAAGATATTTCTGTTAGATTAAATAAATTTAAGCCATTGGGATGACAAACTGAAATTTCATGTTTTACTTTGTTTGTACTAGGTTTGTTTTGCTAGGTGTTATCAAACTCTACAATATAGAATTGTCTGAAATTATTGACTTGTAAATTTTTTTTTTTAGAAGCATTCCCAATGAATTTACTCTTAAAACTAATTGTATCGTCTTAAGTTTGTTATTTCTGTAGTGATTAAAAGTTACAATATCAGGGTATTGTTTGTATACTAAAACTTATCGATTTTTGTATTTTGTATTGATTAATAACTGTCTATGATCTAGGCAAACACATATAAAATTAGTATCGTCTACGTTGCTAATATGTTTTTGCAGTTTCAGAGAATTTAAAATACTTTTGGTTACCTAGTGTGTAAATTTGTAAATTTTATTTGATTTTAAATAATATACTCAAAAAAGTAAAAACCATAATTAACCGTAGGGTGTTTTGGATTAATAGTAATTTTAAATTACAACCATATTCACCCTTCCCGTAAAAAAACTTTTTGTTCCTTTTTTTATATTTCTACATATCGCTGTTAAAAATGTTTGATCGGTGTGCAGAAATGGTATTGTTAATTTTGCATGCATAATTTTAAATTGATACTGTAATTTTAAACAAAACACATAAAATTAGTTAGTTTTAATCTTAAAATATATCGAAGAAGGTATTTTATTAGAATATTATACTAGTCTGCTTGAGCTTCACTAATTATAACTACATAACAATTAGTATACATTTTTAGTGTCTATGTAATGCTTTTATATATATTACATTATTTTTATAATTTTTATTTGTTTATATGAATGTACTAATTTTTGTATACTCTTAATTCTTTAATAAACATGTATTGTGCTATTTTAACATACATCGATTGTGTCATTTTATTTCAACAACTTTTGTAACCATATGTAAGAACTTTTTCATGAAGAAGAAAACAATGCAGCATGGTGTTAAAAAACATTGGTGTGAAACACTCACATAATTTTCTTTTTCCAATGCAAATAATGACCAATATAACCTAGCATTAGTAATAAAACATTAGAAATGAACAAAAAAACGACCTAATTTTAATCATGAGTGAATGATGCAAAATGAAAACCAATCTTAGTTTGGCTAAGTAATACAAAAAAATCACTCTTTCATGCTAAACTAGGCTTTGTAGAGAAAAATGTTAAAAATAAAAGTTGTAGATCTTTAAATTTCCTATAAATTTGATTATAAACTTTTGTATTTGTAAACTTTTTTGTATGAAAAAAACAGAAGCATTATACAAAGAGATGTTTTGAATAAAAGTTGTAGGTTTATAATTGTTCTACAACTTTGATTATGTACACTTTTTCCCTAAAATGAAGGCTGCAATTTTAAATAAACCATTTTTTTCTAGGAGAGCACAGCCTCTTCCAGAATTTAAGCAGACATGGCGCCTGTCCTATGTTGTAGAGCATAAAAAGTGTAGATATTGAGCTGATTTTTAAAAAAAAGTAGGAGCCGTTTTTGAGGAAATTGCAAAAAATGAAAAATTACACAAATAAACTACTACTTCTGGTTGACAGATTTTGATGAAAATGTTTCTGTTGGGTTCTCTAGTAGTACCTAACTTAAGTTTCAAGTTTCAACTTCGTATGATGTTCTGTTCTTGAGATATTTTGTTCATCCACACAGACCAATCGCTAAAAACATGTTTTTTGAGTTCAGGAGGTCTGAAAACGTATATGTCCAATGAAAACTCTTATTTCAAAAAATTGACTTGAAAACAATACTTTGCTAACTATATATTCGTTTAGGTAAGAGAAAGAAAAATTTAGGACAGTGATTCCCGGTGGGTGCTCTGTGGACCACTGGGTGGTGTTTGAACTGCTCCTATGGGGTTCATGAAAGTCAAAAGTATAAGAAAAGATACTGCTTGAAAAATTATGAACAAATTTATGATTCACTCATTCAGAGATAAAATTAATGCATGTGACGTTGAAACGGTACTACCAGTTCACAGGTGGCTGAGTGTAATAAATAATTATTCGTACCACTTATACATTCATACTACATCAATTAAATGCTGTGAATGAATTCTGCATGGGAACTGGTATTTATTTGTTTTCCCATTTCTTTACAAAAATCATTACCAATACGATTTCATTTCCTTATTTATTACATAAAAATCTAAAATTGATGTTCGGTATATTTTTAAATTGTGAGGGGAGCAGATTGAGCAGGTTGGGTACAAAGTAACAGAAATGCCTTTGGTACAGTTTTTAGGTCTTATATAAGAGATCCTTGTTCCTTGTATTATAATAGTAGATTCTTGCAGTAAAATACCTAGTTCATGTTTTTGTAAGGTAAATAAGAGCTTGCAAATATTTGATGGTTATCAAGTGCGCTGAATTCGTGAAAAAGCTGCTCTGATGGATACCTTGGTTGTTTTTTTATTAACTACTCATGAAGTTAACTTCTGAACTTTCTGTAGAGAGTCCACAGAAGAGAAGTTAGTACCACCCCCACCCCATTATACTGTAATTAAGAACAGACTGCACAATCGATATGTAAACAGTTTTTAACATATCCTTATTCAGTACTCCTCTAAGTTTCTTAAATATAAATACCAGTTTTATTAGACGCTGATAAAGACCTTGAATGTGTTCAGTCCATTTAAGAAGACAGTCAAATTATATACTCAGGTACTTTATTATTTGCTGGTAAAGAACAGCTATGTAAGATCAGTTCACTACGCCTGGACACGTGTAAACTTTTAAATTATCAAAGTTGGGTAGTCACTGGACTAACACAGAAAAGGGAACAAAATGTGTTTTTTGACAATTTAAAGGTAACAAATTTAAATCAAGCCATTTCTTTACAATTCTGCAAATTAAACATTTACAATTCTGACTCATAATTAAGATTAGGTTATGTTTTTCATTTTATAGCCTGATTTTCACAAGGAGAGCGCTGGGCAAAATGTGTGTCTGCATTAGTATAGTCTTGTATGTACTGCAATAGTGCAGCGTATGTAATCAACAATGGAACAGTGTGCCTACAAAATACAATGGGTGTCGTCAACTTTCAGCAATAATGACTGTACATCTAACTGTAGGTCGGAAGGGTATGCAGGATCGAAGTCAAGTATGCATATGTGTAGCCCAGCGCTCACAGCAATTGGCTTGGCCTTTACATTGTTTACTTATGATTAAACATAGGTTATTTATATTGTTCACTATTTAAATTGGCAAGAGAAAGTCGTGTGAGTGTGTCACACCAAATTTTTTTTTTTTTTTTGTGGTTATACTGAGGTTTCATCATCCTAGTTAACCCAACAGTGGATTTCATACACTACTGTCAATGTTAAAGGGCAAGCTATAGTGGATTTCATACACTACTGTCAATGTTAAAGGGCAAGCTGTGAGCGCTGGGCTACGCATGCGCATACTTGACTTGGACCCTGCGTACCCCTTCGACCTACGGTTAGATGTACAGTCAATAGTGTTGTTGAAAATTGACAACACCCATTGTATTTTGTAGGCATGCTGTTCCATTGTTGATTACATACACTGCACTATTGCAGTACATACAAGACTATACTAATGCAGACGCATATTTTTCCCAGCGCTCTCCTTACGAAAATCGGGCTATACATGTTTATACTCCTTGCCAGAGCAACTCTGTGCGTTACCGAAAATGCTGATTAAAAAATTATCAGTAAGTTATTTGTTATGTTCAGTCATATCTGAAAACTTTAGGGCATTTTCGTTATTGGAAGCTTCCGATTTTCGTCTTATTACATTCTGAAAGCTTACAATAAATTTTGGCGTACAATTATGCTCAATAATATTAATAATTTACTTCGAGAAGTAATAAAACTTTGTATCCCAAACAGAATTTTCCCGCCTGTTCACAGTTTTGTTGGTTAATATCCTAGTTTCCCGCGGTTAGTCAGCGCTTTGGTGAAAATAATCGATTCATCGATCGTAGAATCAATATCGATTACAAAAATAATGATTGAATTATTGGATTCGATGTGACAGCAGGCAGTATTTTGGTTTGGTTATGTCAGCAGTGAGTACTACAAGTTTTTCTCTCTTCAGAATTATTATAATTTAATTAAGATGTCACAAGAAGACAAGCCACCTATTAGCGATAATCTCCCACCAGTTAATCAATACTTTACACAGTCTCCAGACTGCCGTAATAATTTCTTTGATGATATTTCATCCAACTCTGACAGTTCAGCTTTTATGAAAAGTGTTGTATCTAGTAGTAACTCTTCTAATGATTTGTTTCAAGTTATATCTAATACGAGTAGTAATAACAACGTTCCTGTGAATACTAACAAAACAGACGACAGTGGAATTTATGGTGCAGATGCGTCCGATACTGCAGTAAAGGAAGAACCAGTCGTTTGCAGAATATTTTCGTCTCAAGAAAATATTCCAAAACCACCGGACACTGGGTCTGGTAGAGAATTTTTCGATATGATTGGTTCAAACTCTGCTGTTGGAATGGCAGCTGTAAAAAGTAGCCCAGGGCTACAAGTGGACTACAATATTGGGATTCCTTCTGGGCCTAGTGTGATGCAGGCTGCAGATTTTAATAATGGAAGTAAGTAAATTTAATAATAATTAATATGTATGCCTGTTTAATGTGTCGTAAAATGGGAAAGTGTAAAATGGACCATTTTTAGTTTTGTTTCGCTGTTGAGGTCAATTTGTTTTTGGGAATGAGATATTGTTCAGTTCTTGGCAAAAGAAAATTGTCTTTTTTTCTAAGCAAGGCACAATACACTAATTACATTAATTAAGATTTTGTCTATTGCAAAATTAAACCAAGAAGGTTAACATGAAATCCTTCAAGGGAGGCAGGTTAAGTTTTGACACAAACTTATTTTAATTAGGTAAATTTTTTCAGTTCTGGACTATGTTGTTTATTCATGTGCTTAATTGGGTGATAATAATTACTACTGAGTTTGAGATAGAAAACATGTAACAGTACGTGTTATATGAGTGCAAGTTTCATCTGTTTGGTTAACATAGCTGACAGTATTTTTGTCAAATTTAATATTGTTCTCAAAACAAAGAAATAGGTCTAACATTGAACTCAGGTTATTGAATTGTCAATTTGAATATTGATCAAGTCATTTGTTAGTGTGTTTATGGGACTGGTTCTTTTTGATGGAGGTGTACTTAGCTGAAATATCACTAATCAAGAATCGTAATGTGATTAGGTTTTTATCTAGGTTTTTGGTCTTAACATGTCTGGAGTTCATAGAAATAATCATGTATGTACATTGTAATGTAGTTTAGTGAAAATGTATGGGTTGTTGAATAAGTAGATCTTTGGATTGTTAAGGTGTTCTGGATAAACCTATTCTGCTGATTAACTACAGTAAATTTTTTTTAGTCTGGTGTCTGTTAACATTAAAACTCTTGAAAGAAGTTTGAGGCTACCAATTTCAAACATGCAGAGTGCACCTTAGATAACATTATTTGTTTTTTATTACTGATGAGTTAAAAAGTTTGGGCTTCCTGACGTAAGAGATTAATGGTAAAATGAATAATATTTATAGTTAAATTTTCATCAGTTAATTAGTCAAAGAATATATTAAAAAGTGGGTAAAGTTAATGAGTTAAATCTTGAAGGTTTGGTATAAATTACCTTGGAAATATGGCCACCCATTGTTGCTCCGGCCTGTAACGATTGTTTTCGTACGTTCATTAATCAGTGAGTAGACTAACTTGTATTACTGCTGAACTATTAATAAATACAGTGATATATTTTCCAGTAAGGTATATCTCTTTAACTGGTATTGACTTTTTGATTTCAATGTACAGTATTTTCATTTTTGAAAATACATTATCTGGGATAGGATTCGTATGATATGGTTTTGAGTGATTAGAATTGAAGGGGTCGGAAGAACACAGTGCTAACCCACATCAACATAATTTTACGTAGTGTCATTTTAAAAGATTACTGAAATCTATAAATTATATTTTTGAATTTTTTGTTAACCATCTGTTTTTTCTATTAATCTCGGTTCTTAAGATCGTAAATATAGCATCCTGTTTAAAATGAGCAAAACATTTTATTTACAGAATATTTAAGAAAAATCATGCTAAAAATTTTTGTGGGTTAGCACTTCGTCTGCCGACCCCTTCAATTCAACCACTCTTGTAGTATTATCTTTTTACTGAAATTGTGGCCTACTTTCTTGATCATTTGGTAAAATGTACTGACCCTTATTTAATAGGGGTTTAACTTGTTGTAATATTTTTTAACATTTTTTGTGGGATTCAAATATTAGTTTTAGTTATTGATATAGCTTGGTCAGATTTAGGATAATCTGAACCACTCTAATTCCTGGTGCAGTTATTTTTTTTTCAAATGTAGTCATCGTTTGAAAATGAATCTTGTATACTTATATTTAGGTCTTTTATCATACTCAGGTAGTTTTGTGCCTGCAGACCTGCAAGCCTGCAGACTGCAGTGCTTGTAGTTCTGATTAAGGAGTAAAGAACTGATTTTGAGCTCATTAATTCAGCTGACATGTACTTCATGTTTGTTGTTACATTTGTGGGTGAATGTATTTGTTGCTTTTTAATCAGAATCTAATCAATGTATTTGTATTTCAGACATTTTTGAAGATCCTTTTATTGCTAGTAAGGGAACTAGCGGAGAATGTGAAAGGCGTAGAGATGCATGGATTCCATCTGAGCAGACTCGACGTATATTGATTGCTGCTGCTACAGCTATTCCAGGAACATATTTTCCTGAGCGAGACCTCCTTACCATGCCTGGAGTAATCTTAGAGGAAGATATGGTAATTGCGGAAATGATAAGTGATGTAGAAATAGCAACTATTTATTGTGTGGTGTATTTTAATTGTCATCTGTTGGTGATGCACATAAAATATGTTAATTATTTTTGTACAAATTATGAATTTGGTTGATTTCACTTTTGAAATCAAAACAAAAGCTAAACAAACTGATTAATTTGTATTAAAATACTTTTAATCAGTATATGTTGAAAATTACTAGAAAGCTCTTAGCACAGTTTTAACAGGATAACAGCATTTAGGGGTCAATACACACAGTGGTGATTGACGTAAGCAATAAAAATCATATGTTTGTACATGTACCATGATGTGGCTGACCGCCAAATACTGCGGTTGCTAGTGGTTAATCGCAGCGATTGTCTGCAAGCATTAAAACAATAGTAACTGCTGTGGTTGCCCATAACAGGCAGGTGGAGCGTTAAATTATTTGCACTCAATTTGCTAGTTCCAAGGCTACAAAAATAGTTCTGTTTCTTATCACATGGTCAACCAATTATATGACTGAAGCATTTAAGAACAGATGAGGTAGAAGTGTAAAAGACACTTGTTAAGAGTTATCTCCTTTAACAATAATAAATTTCATTATTCAGCCAGACCCTGTAGTAAATGAAGTGAAGGTGTCATTTTCAGGGTGGAAAGTAGATGCTTTTTGGAGGACCAGGCTTGCTAATTAGCATACTTTTCCACTCAGTGAAGAAGGCAGTGGTAAACCACCTCACTCCTCGTTTTACTTAGTAAAACCTCTAGAGGTTCAAACCAGCCTTTTGGCTGATGACTTTAACAGCAACTGCTGTGATTGCTAGAGAACTGTGATCCACCCAACAGTTCGCTGCCATTTTGTCAGCTGGTTTTTTTCAACAAGTTTATTTGCTATATTTTTATTAATGTGCTATGGTTTATTCAACTCGTGTGAGACATGTAACAACTACAGAATACTCTAAAGAGGTTTTTTTTAAGATAAAATTTAATAACTTTATCCTCTTACTAAAAGAAAACAAATAGCCAGTATTTCCCAATTCAACTAATTGCTGTAAAGTACTGCTGAACGTTGATAAATCATCGCAGATTCAACTGCGGAGTTTATTCCTGAGAAAACAGTCTGTCACTAAATTAGGTGTATCACCAATGTAAGTCCTCTCACCCTGCACCTGCTCTTAATTTCTAATAACTCAGTTACAGTAAAACGTAGGTAATTAATTAATAACATTGAATCGAAAAAATAATGTTCATTTTAAATAAGAGATAATATTCTCATTATTACTCTTAGCCAGCCAGTATTCTATAGTTCAACTAATCACTGTAAGGTACAACTGAATATGAGTTGGCTAGCCATGTTGCGCATAATCGCTGTAGTGTGTATAGCCCTTACTTTGTAATGAAATATTTTATTCAGCAGCTGTGTTTGTATACTCATATTTATGGGCTACTTTCAAGAGTAGTAAATTTTTCTGTATGTATTTATAGCTTTGTAATGGTATTATTTTTGATCTTTTCTCATCCAACATTTTGAAAATGGTAAACAGTATTTAGACTTAAAGTAATTTCATTGTAGCCAATTAGTAAAAATTGATAGGGTGATTCATCCTTGTACTTGTTGAAGGTGATTTTGTTTTTAAATAAAAATATAATATAAATAAATTTTGAATAATACAAGTTCGGTATATCAAGCAGAATGTATGTCAGTTTATTAATTATTTGGAGCTAGCATAGCCAGTTACAACTAGCAGTTTATAGAGCGCTATGCTACTTTGAAGAACATAAAGTTTCTGCAATGAACATTCTATCAATCTACATCGACTTTGTGCTGAAGCAGCTAAGCATAGAAACCAAAGTGAAAACAGTAAAAAATTACAATTTTTTTACTCAGAAGTAGATGAATTCAATTTATTTTTTTAAAGTTTTTTATAAAATATTTGGATATCATTCTATAATAATATTTTTATTTTATCAATACCAATATATTGTAAATGATTATAAATATGTACAGTTACTAGTAAACATTTTTATATCATTAACTAAGAGATGTTAATCAATACAATTTCATTTTTGTAAAACTCTGTACACTCTTCATTAACATCAAGTCGAGTTTGTCTGACTTTATTGTATTGCAGATATTTTAAATAATTTGAGTACAATAATAATTGTTTTAGGTTGATACTGTTCAACAAGTTGTAACTCATTTTCTTGGTGAAGCTGAAGCTGCACAGCGAAAGGTATTAATGATGAATGATGTAACACAAGATGAACGAGGACTTCGTGACCTAATACAGGTATGAAAATAAATATAAATAGTTCAGTTTACATTAATGTCAGATAATTTTAGTTAGAATAATAACATCTAGCCTGAACACTGGCTTTTGCAGTGTGCAGAGTATCTGGTTGAAAGAAGATTATTGAATGAGATGGACTTCCAGCTGATTTGTTACTTAGGTCATCAGCGAAAAGGCTGGTTTGAACCTCTAGAGGGTTTACTAAGTAAAATGAGAATGAATTGGTTTACCCTGCCTTCCTCTCTGAGTGGAAAAGTATGCTTATCAGCATGCCAGGCCCTCTGAAAAACATTTACTTTCCATCCTGCAAATGACTTCACCACAGATTCTGGCTGTATATTGAAATTCATTACTGTTAGAGGAGATAACTCTTGACTGGTGTCTTTTACACCTCTACCTCTTCTGTTCTTAAATACTTCAGTCTTATAATTAGCTGACCATGTGATAAGAAACAGAACTATTTTTTGTAGCCTTGGAACTAGCAGATCGAGTACAAATAATTTAACACTGTTAGAGAGTCTGCCTGTTATGGCCAGCTGATTTATTGCAGAAGTTGTCTCCATTACTTTCTAGTTACTGGTTCACTATGTGTCTGCTGTCATATTTTTGTTATACTTACAAAATGGTTTTGGAGAGTAAGTTACTTAGAATTTCCACTTCCAGTATCTACCCAGTGTAAAGTTTCACTTCATGTGCTTTAAATTTCCTTGTGGAAACATGTTTCATTTCTTTTTGGATTGCATTTGTAACTGGAAATCATCTATATTCTGAAATCTGATGTACTCAATTTTATGTATTTATTGCAGGCTGAGTGTTACAGAGCAGCAGTTAACTTAACAGGACGATTGTTAACAATATATGGCCAAGGAGCAGGTCGTGCTGGACATACAAGTAAACACACTGTGCACTCTATTCAGGTATTTACATAATTAGAAGATATTTAACTTATTAATATGTTACTATTTTTCTTAATATTAAATAATTTTATGCTGGTTTTAATTGCAGGTCATGTGCTGCTTTTCCTTGATTTAGTTGCGTATAAATTACTAAAAATTTAAGTTTTGTAAATTTTAGATTAGAGTTGGGTCATTATAAAATGGGTTAGTCTGAATAAAATATGATAGCAGTGAGTACTAGATTCTAGCTAAAAAACGTTTGTAAAATGTGCAGTTTTTACTGATCAGTTTCTTTCATTTTAGAATTACGTGGGAATCAACATTGTGTGGAGACGGAACAATAATGAAAAGTTAATATCATATTGTGTGTTAATTTCATGTAGAACAAGTACCTTGGAAAGAGTTTACATAATGTTTTATTAACAAAAATACTGAAAATTATAAAAATGATCAGATTTTTTTAAAATCTGGTGTAGTGTAAATTTTTAAAGTTTGTAACATTTGTCAACAAAATTATTTTTTTTTAATTTTAATCAATCTCAATTTTTTCAGCTTTGGTTCACAAGGATTGCTTTGTTAGTTAAACTACAAGCATTTTCATTAGCAGAAGCTGAGGCCAGTGTTTGGTGGGACTGTGACAGGCCTGATCTCTATTATCAGTTTTATCCAGAGTTGTATGGTGGAAGACTTGGGACTCTTATTCCGTTTCAATTTCGGCTACTCCTTGCTGTCTTGCCTAGTTACAGCGATAGACACCAAGAGGCACTTGACAGATTACATTCTGTACTTGCTGTGATTCGTAAGGTAATTAGTATTTTATTTTTTGCATAATTGTATTATGTTTATAGTTTTACTTTCATCCCATGACTAGCATTAATTTAATTATTAATTATAGTATCACCCACGTTATTTAGTATTTACCTAGATGAGCTGATGACTATTTGGCAGTTCAGAAAGTGGACTTGGGTGTCAAAATTGGGACAGGAATTTTTCTCAACTCTCTTATATTTGCGGATGACACAGTAATAATACAGGAAAGTGAAGACAAACTACAATCAGCCATTCACAAATTACAACTTGTAAGTGAAGACTTCCATATGAAAATTTTGGGTACGAAGTCAAAGGTGATGGCATTCCTGGGTAAATGGCCCTTACGTTCCGAAATAATAATCAATAACGTCATTATGGAGCAGGTGAATAGCTTCAGATATCTTGGTTGTGACGTGTCCTTTCATCAAGAATGTGACATACCTCATGAGATAGCTAAATTCAGCATGATTTGTGGCACTGTCCACCATGCTTTGAAGCGTAAAACCAGAAAGGAAACGGAGATAAAACTCTACAAGATGGTGGGTATTCTTTTGCTGACTTACGGAAGTGAGGTATAGATAAAAACAAGAAACGATGACTTGCGCATTCAAGCTGCAGAAATGAGATTTTTACGCAGTGTTCAGGGATATACGCAGCTGGATCACATAGGCAGTGTAATATCCAACCACTTGCCGATGTGATCAAGCAGTATAAGATGAGATGGATGAATCACCTGCTCAGTATGTCTCCAGATCGTCTTTCTCTGCAGGTATGGAAATTGAGGCAGGATGGAAGAAGAGACGTTGGAAGGCCGAGGAAACGATGGACTCCGGAACAGGCTCTAGAAGCCTAGTCCATGATGAATGAATGATGATGATGATGATGAATTATAGTAATTCTTAGTTCTGATCCACATTAATCATAAATTTGACTTTACTGTAAGTAATGTTTTTTTAAATAAAATTTGCCGATTGTTACTAACATAATCTTTGTGAGTTGTAGTTTTTTTATTAGATATGTTGGTCTAACAAATGACCAGTAGTTGATAGCACTAATCCAGAGTAGAATGCGATTCTGTATATTAGCATTAATTAATCCATATGTATCTTATTCCAAGTAATATTATCCCAAGTGTATTCAATAATATCTTTGCTGTAAATATTAAAACTATTTGAGAGGTATTCCATTACTATTTAGTATTCCCTTGTGGTAGTGTTGAATTAATTAACAATGAATAATTTAGTTATTCACTAGTAAGATCGATACTTTCTAATTCTTGAAAGTTGCACTAATTTATTGTTTCCAAACATTTACTGGTTACTTAAGCAAATTTTACCGTCTACATCTTGTAGCAGTGAGTAAATTACAAATATAATATTTGATTATAATATTTGCGTACATACCATTTTTAAGTACAATTCTCTTTACATTTTCTAGATGTTACGTAATTTGGATAATGGACGAAGTGAGGATGGTAGCCACCTTGAGTTAACAGCTCTAGATCGATCGGAATCAAAAAAATTGTGGCAACAGCGTGAATCTAGAGTATTACATGCAATTGTTAATGTTTCTTTACTTCAGAAGGTAAAACACGTTTTGCTCTAACTTTATTGTAATTATACCAAATGTGTATAAATAATGGACACCATATTGTTATGTTGTAACTTTCTTAGTAACAGTCACAAGATTATAAAATGTTTTGTTTTGAATTGGTAAAAATATCACGTTGCAGGGCTCGTGCAAAATATAAGGTGGCAGCACTGTAAAATTTATTTGTTGCAAAAGATGATTAGTTATAATTCAGATGTAAAATGATTTCTAATGTGCAGAAAAGTGTGAGTTTCAGTATGCTTTGTTTAAGTTAATTGTTTTTATTTAACATAACTTGAGGCTTTAATATTGTACAACGGCTCCATCTTAAAAGGCAATTATGTTGTACAGTAAATAAGGAGACCAAAATAATATAAATTTATATTTGAAATAATAATCGGCATATAATAATAAGGAAACCAGAAGAGTTGAATAGAGGATATCATCAGGATGATCTGTAGGTACTGAAGAGACCATCTATACTATTTTTCAGTGTTGATAAGCTCTGAGTATATGCATTGCCCTCTATCCACTTCATAGCTACCTAGCCAATGATTTGCCAGCAATGTTGCCAATACTTGCTCTCGTAGCTACATTATACATTTTGTGAGCCATTTTTTGGTCTTTCAATAGCTATTATAACCTAGCTTATTATATTATGAACAACCAGCTTATTATATTATAAAGTATTGCATGTTAATTCGCTCTATAATCGATGTGTTCATACAAGATGCAAGACTCGAGTGAACTACTGCAGTTCTTATACACATGTGCGTGTAATGTTTGTCAGGCTGATACATTCGTACAATGCTGTATCTGACAATGCTGAGAAATGTTATGATTGATTTAAACATGTGGAACAGCAGAGTTCATCAATGGTGAAAAGCATTGTAGTATGTTTGTCAGTTTTGTGTAAGAAGCCCAGGAAAATCTGTTTCTTGTCAAAGCCTAAGGCCAGGCATATACTGGAGCCCAGGTGATACCGTGCGTTTGAGATGGACACAAGCAGGGCAGGCAGAGTAGATATTTCTCCCAGCGTATACTGGAGACGCAGGACAGGTGAATTTTTTTTTCAGGTTCAGAAAGTAGCTCATGTTTGGCCATTTAGCGCGTTGGATCATTTTAGTGAGAGTGATATGTTAGTATGGATTCGTCTGATTCCGGTATAGAAGAATTAATTTTACTTGTATTGTATTGAATTACTTAATTGTATTGTATTTGAAAGCAAAGGGAGAAAAGTTTGTGGCAAAGTGACTTTATAAAAAACCGTAAAACACATGGCAAGTTCAAGTTAGCTCAAGTTTGACGATACATTCAAGAATTATACTAGGTTTACAACTGAAGAGCTTTGCATGTAATCAGGATAATTGGTATTATACAATAAGGTTTCGGTATACACAAATCGAGATCAGATTGATGTCCAGTTCGTATCTTTCTGACTGGTTGCATTTTTGTAAATAGTTTTACCTTACGTCTTCTTGCCATACCTTTCTGGTTCAGATATTGGCGATCATGATGGTTATTTTGACCTTATTAGTTGCAATCTGGAACAATTCCGTGGAGTTCTTACCAAACCAGGTCCTCAAATTGGTGAGCCAGGAAATTCTTCTACCAGGATTTCTCTTTCCCTCTTTCTTCTCCTGCAGACTGCACTGCAGTAGATCATTTTTGATTTCTCATTTTATGATCGAGGTACTGCAACTTACGCCACTTAACCATTTTGACCAATTTAAGATTCTTGTTCTTTCTCAACAAAACTTCAACATTAGTGACTTTCTGCATCCACAAAAGTCTCAATAGTCTCCTATACAACCACAGTTCAAAAGCCTCAAGCCGGCGTGCAGTCGCCCTGTTCAAAGTTACCTTGCGTACAAGATAATTATTGTTTTTTTTTTCAAACCCTAATGTGTGTACGTTGCAATCTGTTAAATTCAGAACAATAAGCAACCCCATGACCTAATGAGATGAGGATGATGTGTAAATGAAGTGTAGTCTTGTACAGATCCAGGTCGACCATTCCTGAGAGAGTATGGTTAATTGAACCCCAACCATCAAAGTACACCGGCAACCACTGTCTAGTATTAAAATTGATATAAAAGTAACTACCTTCACTAGGATTTAAACCAGGAACCTTCATCTCCGAAAATCAGCTGTCAAATAGGTGACTTGTGGCGACTTTACCTCTAGACCAACCCGGTGGGTTAATTTTATTATTTATGTTTGCAAAAGAGAATAAAACAATTAGATTGATAACACTTTTTATCAATATTCTACTAGGTCTACATTTTATGAAATAATTTTGTTGTTTTATACAATAAGGTGCAATAATAATCGTTTGCTTTTATCTCAGGATTATTGGCTAGCTGTTGATGTTCTTCAATTATTATGTGACAAAGAGACTGTGCCATCTCAAAAACGATCCTTATATTCTGTTTTGGGCCGTGTCCTTCTTCAATTAGGTGATGTAATGGGTGCAGAGAAAAGTTTCCAGATGGCTCAGTCTTTAAAAAAGACACAAACGTAAGTAGAATTTCTAGTATTTTAATAAAATATAATTACATTTGTAATAGTGTTTTACGTTTTATTTAATATAATGGGCATATTGTACTGATCAACTAGTCAAAAAGGCTCGACAATTAATGTACTATTTTAGCAGACTTAGAAAATGTCTAGATGGAACCACCTTATGTACAGTTTACTTTGCCCTGTTTCAGTCAATATTACAATATGGAGTTATAGCTTGGAGTGGTGCATTTTGTACAGCTTTGGAACCTTTAAGATACAAAAAAATATTTTATGGATAATATTTAGGAAGGCTTCGACCTAGCCTGCTCAGCCCCTGTTTCAACAGTTTGGTGTTCTCACTATAAATAATATTTGTAGTACTTCTTTACACATATAAGTATGAAGAAAAAAATATTGCATTTAGAGCATAATTATTGCACAAGAAGAGTTGAGGCTGGATTGGCCATGGAAACAAAATATGTCAGGAGGTCAAAGGGTATTTGATTGTATGGCACCAACATTTTTTAACTTTTTGCCCTCTGACTTAAGTAAATTATTTTTTACTGCATCGATTGGTGTCATTAAAATGTAGATTTAAAAAATATTTGGTTGGTCTGGGGGTTGGTTGAGCTCATCCATGGATCAGTTGGTTTAGGTTTGCCTTGTTAATTTGTAGTTGAGTAATAACTAATGTAGTAATTTACCTTATAATTAAAAAAAATATGTAATACAGAATAAGCAAGAATATTGTAATCTGTAATTAATACATGAGGTATTGACAATTTGTAAATAATAACTTAATACTATAATATTATTTCATCACTGTCCTTTCCTGAGGACAGGCTTTGCCTTATTCAGGAAAGTAATTTTTGTTCAGTTAGATAAGAAATTGTACATAATGTACAATTAATATAATGGAAATAAATAAATAAATTTGATTTAATGGATTAGATTGATTTTAAACTAGTTATAAAATTTCCATGTAGCTCACTATGTAAGAGGACCAATATTTTGAGCTTTTTATATCTTCAGAATATTATATTTGTTACCTTAATGTGTAGGTGTAGATGTAAGAATAAATGTTAAAAATGATTTAAAAGGGCATATGAGCTATCAAGAAATTTAGATGCGGGCAGAAGATAGAATAAGTTGAAGATAAACTTGGTGCAAGGGACATGTCTCAGGACAGATAACCTCATGACTCATCTAACATGAATTTTTATTTTTCAGATTGTCAGTTACACCTGGTCATTTATGCCATTTAGAATTTTCTTTGTGGATCAATATAGTATTGATTTACAGTGATCTTAATCAGTTTTAAAACAATTTTTTCACATTGGTGAAATGTCTGTGTTTTAACGCTTGTTCAGAAGGAAGAGTAAAACGGATTTTTTTTCAAAATTATCAAAAGTCTCGTTTTGGTGAGAATTATTCTTCCTGTCTATTTGCTTGAAGTAAGTCAAGTCCAGCTGAGATAATTGAATGGCTTATGAAATTCTCCATAATTTTCATCTGAAACAGTTTTTGAAACAGGAGATTCAACTCTACCTTATCTTTAATACGCCCATCATCAATGTATCTAACAAGTCTAATAAGCAACAAGCCTACACATTTTTGTTAAAAAGTGAATACATAATTGTGAATTTTATCTTGAATAATTTTGTTTACAGTGGCACTCTCACTGGGCATACTGCAGATCTACAAGAATTAGTTGACAGAGGACTGAAGGCAGTTGCACAGCATGCATTCCAAGATGCATATGATGCATTTCACAAGGCCTCACTTCTTGAACCATCTAACGTTATGGTATTTTCAATAGTTTATTATTTTTATTTTTAGTAATTTTACCTGTACCTTAGTGTGTAATACTTTGTTATTAAATTTAGTGTGAGATACATGACTGTCTGCTAAAATTATTCTTTTGCAAGCTTTTCAGAGCTTTTAATCTTGTCGAAAATCATGAGGCTTAATGATTTGGAATCGTTATCTAATTTTTATGATTAGTCTGATTAGTGATAATTTTATTAGTAAGAATTAGTAATGGTTAGTAATTTTTATGATTAATTTAGGTCTGAAGGTGGTTAAAATAATTTTTATTGCAATATAATTCTATTTCGGTTTTTTTTATGGTAAACGTAAATTAAAAATTCCATGAATTAACAATAATTTAAAATCTGGGGTTTTGTTTAGATGCTACATCTTCTGTAGGTTTTAAAGTTTCATATGATGTTTTGTGTATTCTGATGATGGTTGATCCACCGACACATGTGTAAGTAAATCATAAAGATCAAGGCAGCTAAAACATTAGTGAAATTTATAATATTTCTGCAGTAGAATTAATTTCAAGCTCCAGGATCTATGATGAAGATTTATTTTTGAATGAAAACAAAATAAAATATGGGTATCTGTATTTATCTTCCTCGGTAGAATTCTAACTGCAGTATGACTTCTGCACCTACAGTAAGCACAGCACAATGCGCATATTTCCTACACTATTTGTTCGTAGGCCCGCTTGCCTGACCCAATGCAAATTTCAGAGTTTTTGTGGAAGTGTACTACTTATACGTACTTCATATTACTCTGACTTATGATTTTTGACTTAACATTTTGTCTGCTAAACACGTAATTTTACGGAATGGTGATACATTTACAGCTTGCGGATCACGTAATTTTACGGAATTCGTATTTACGTGGTTATACTATGTAATAGCACGTTCTTGTACGAAATTCGATCATTTATTCTAAATTTACATACATTTTAGTACAAAAGTACACCGTTAAAGTGCTAGTACGTTAGTGTTTTATTCACTTTTAACGAAACAGCTGTTGGAACAGTAAACAGTGAGGTTATACATATGAGTTTTGTTTTCACAAAAGAAATTTTTGTGTTTAGTTGGTTTTTTTTAAAATTCAATAACACAGTTTTGTTTATAAAGTATTATAAAAGTGTATAATAGTTCAAATAAATTGTTTAAACAACATGCGAAATGCAGTGGAAAAATTCTTGTTTTTTGTAAAAAAACGTGCTATGAAAAAATGATAATTTTATTATTTTATTAAAACAATTTAACAACTTATAATACACCATTCAAAACTAGAAGATTTGATGTTTCCAGCCATATTAGTTTCATCTTAATACTCCATATAATGCTATTTTTACAATATTTCAAATATAGACAAAAATGGCCAGCATTCTATAAATGTCCACGTTTTTTGTCCGTAGCACTCAAAGTGTTAAACATTTTGCATTGTTTTAAGAGAGCTGTGTTTGCTACTATAACTATGATTTTATAACTTATATAGCCCATTACGTATTATCTAAAGTTATTAATTTTCTATTTTAGTTGAAATTACAGATTTTGTTTTTAATTTCAGGTTCAGAATAATATGTCGGTTTGCCAATTGTACCTGGGACATTTAAAACAAGCACTAAGTATACTCTGTGATACAGTTCACATGCATCCTAATACAGCTCTTCAAGAGAATGTGCTACTGAATATTTGTACATTATTTGAACTTGAAAGCTCTCACAGCAATGATAATAAGTTGTCATTATTAAGACTTGTAAATAAACATAAGGGTGATGCAATCTGTATATCATGTCTTAAACTACAAATGTAAATATGTATTGAACTAGTAAATTTTAATTGATTGAATGAGATGTTATATAGAATTGCCGTTATATTTTTATTTGCATTTTTGCACTAAGTCTCTTGTTTGCTTTATGATTATTCTCTAACTTCTAATGTTCAGAGTTGATTGATATATTTTTAGTTTGATTTGTTAGTCTTAAAAATTGAGCTCCAGTATAGAGATTCGCGCACAAGAAGGAAGTTGTAGGAACAAGGTCATGCGGCTCATAGTTTGTTAAGCTCATACACATCAAAATAATTAAGTTCTGCAAACATTGATTTTTACAACTTACTGTTTAATTTATTATTGAGAAAACCATATGGCAGTATTCAATAACTGAAAATAATTAGAGATATTATATTCTCTTTTACATTTTAATATCAATGAGATACTTTTTTATTCTATCCAAATTACCTAGCTGGTGTCTTTAGATTGACATGTAGCTCCAAGTATCATTATGACTATAATAATAAATCTTACTTGTTGGTAATGTTTGAGAAAAACAGTTATTAAATGTTAATCTGTGGGAAATTGTAAAATTTACTTGACAAATATCAAGTTATGGAACAAACTCCGATATTTGTAAAATATTTGGGCTTTCCTAGAATTCAAATAAAATAAGTGTATTTATTATTTTTAATTATAGAATTTAATTACACCTTGTAACACTAAAGGGTGTTATTATGTTTTTTTAACAATAACTGTGGGTTGTTCATAATTTTTGAAATTTTGAACACAAATCTCAAAGTATACCAATCTCAAAGTATACCTTGTATAGTAATTGCTGTTCATTAACAGTAAAGTTATTATTAGAATTGTAAAAATAACCACTAAGTAAAAGTCAAGCTGAATAGATATAATTTATTGTGTAAATAATTATATTTTATTTTAAGCAAGTAAAAAGTTGTATTATATACTGTTATGTAATTGAATTTGTTTTTTAAGTTATATTATGAAATAAAAAGTTGTTTTCTATAAATCAGAATTTGTATTTTTTAATGTTTATTTATTTAAGGTCACATAAAAAAAAGTCATTAGCGACTACAATTAAATAAAAATTACACAATTTTAATTAAAACTTTTTGTGTAGCTGTAAGTCTATGAGGTACAAACCATGTTGTGTATCCTCTTGCTGTCTGTTAGCATGAGTTTCATATTTTGTGTTGTTAATACTGTTGTCGTAGATTGTGTATTCCTAGGGATATCGTCAATGTAGTATCATTGCAAAATAACAGGTTGGTGCATCAGTCTTTTGAAGTGAGTATTCATGTGAGTCTAAAATGCCCGATTTGTAGACGTGTTATAAGTACTTGATCTTGTCTGAAACTTTGTGGTATTAATATCTCAAGTGTGTTTTCTCTGAAGTCATGTAGTTTATTTTAATTTCCTTTCCATTAATAGTTCCTTATTTTTTGTGTCTTCATTTGTACAATTTTTGAGAAATCAACAGTTCAGACGGGATGATCACGAAATAATCCATTTACGGCACATTTAGCAGCACTATGAGGATTCTCATTACAAGATATACCATCGTTTGCTGTGGGATATTCAATTGTGTTATTAATTTTTATATTTGACTCTTAAAGCCTAATAATTTCTTGAATTATCGGTTCTTTATTGTTTAAACTTGACATGCTGTCTAAAACACTTTTAGAATCGGTAAACATTAGAAGCTAGGGTTGGAGAGTAGACAAGGAAGTTCATTCCAAATGTCGAGGTGTGGATAAGGAGGACATTTGGTGATACCACCCATGAACTGTTGCAGTTGCTAACAGAGGGTGGTTGCATTGGGGTATATTTGACGAGGTTCAAACTTCATGAAGTAACGAAATGTCGAATGTGCGATAGTGAAGAGGAGGAGTCCATTGCGCATATTTTTGAAAGATGTCCCTATTTTGGCCTCAGATTGGAGAAGATAGGTGTTGCACAGTGGATCCCAGAGAGAGTAGGGGCGGGATGAGGAGAGCTGGAAGTTGGTCACTCGTTTTGCGGAGAGGTTGGTCGGGAGACCGAGGAGGGAGGAGACATATGGAGATCAGCGGGATCGCCCTCTCCTAGAGTAAATCAATCCTGTCCCAATCTCAGAAGGTAAGGTAGGCACACTAATTTCCTGGGCTGGTGATGAAAGAGATGAATGAAAGTTAGAGAGTGAGTGTTGGTCAGTGACAGCAAGAGGGAAATTAGGCTATGGTTCCTTTCCTTGCCCCGCTGACAGTGTGTAAATTATTTTAACCCAACATTTTGCTTGTAATATTATATAAACAGTTCCAAGGGAGGTGGAGGGTTGTTTGCTGATGTTGGATCAAGTGGCCAGGCAGTAGGTTTTTCGATATAGGCAGTTGTGGCCTTTTTGGGGCTGGACAAGGACACCTCAATTGAGTCCAACACTACTTCCCCCATCATGAGGGAGTGAACAAGAGTTTTTCTCACCGCCTTTAATAAAAAAACAAAAAAACATTAGTAATTTGGAATTTTGAGATTTTGGAACAATTTCCAGAGTTTTATAAATAGAGTAGGCTTCGGAAACAATTATAGAAGACATGTTATTAAGTTTGTAAAGGAGCTCCGAATCAGGAAACACTATTCCACAGTCACTGCCATCAGCTGTTGGTGAACTGTCCATGTATACTTTTATAAATGGTCTTTGAACCTTGTAATCATTTCTTGAAACATAGGCCTGAAGACAACAGAATGGCAGTTTCGTTTTTCAAGAACACTAAGATGTAAATCAGGTGTTGAAAATTTCATAAGCCATGGTGGTTCATCGGTTGATGAACTTCAAAAACATTTGGCAAACATATATTTTACTCTCTATAGCATGTGGCAATAAATTACCACAAACTTTCAAATGTTGGAAAATTATTCTTTGTAAAAGGTGAAAAATACTTAATCGATTTAACATTAAACATTTTACAGTACACAAGATTTCCTTACTAAATAGTAAATAAATAATTTGTTTTTTTTTTAAATAATTTTCTTAGTCAATATTAAGGTAAATTGTATATTATTTGTCAAACATTATTAGATGACAAGTTTTTTGAAGGCAAGTAAGCAAGCAACCAGAGTAATACGAAGGTAATAACTGCATCAGTAAGTTCAGTCAATCCTCGATTTAACAGACTAATTGGGGGAAGCCAATGTCCATTGTTGTGAAAGTCCATTTAATTGAAAGTGATCCAGTTATAACACAATCAGTGACGTTTATTTCTATAATGCATTAAAGTAAACATTGGATTTGCTTATAATCTTATTCTTATCAAAACTTTCAGGAAGAGCTGCAAAGCTTTGTACAATAAAACAATATAAATCGCCGGTTAAAACTGATTTTATTTTATGTGCTTTTACCAACACAGTACTACTGAATAGTAAGCAAATGGCAAATCTTTTAAAATTTAACATTATTAAAAAATTTCATCACGTTAATATTTCATTAATTATTATTATTAATTTATATTTATTATATTTATATTTATTTATTTATATTTAACTAGCGGGTCCCGCGTGGCTTCGCCCACGCAAACGTAAACAAAGAATCAGCGTTTAAGTATACTCTCTATATTTCTTATGGGAAAGTATTTTTGCGAATTCTACCACTTAAAATAAAAATTTTGCAAAATCATTTCTTTGCGACAGCTGAGAAAACTTAAGTTGATCTATAAATCAGGACATCTCTTTTTATATAGATAGCGCCCCGTCGTGGCTTCACCCATGCAATTTTAAGGCTATGATTCTGTATTTTAATTTGCGTATAACTTAAGTCACAAAAACTTCATTCAGTCATTTTACATAGAGACAAATACGTCCGTAAAAAACAAAATATCGTCGAGAAAAAATATCGTTTTGACGGTTCGGTGACGGCGACAATACTGACGCGCCGGTTTTAGGACGGTGCTGGTGCTCAGTGAAGACAATGTCATTATTTTTTCAAGAAAGAATATTTTTCTGTGACTGATACTTCTCGGAATGACGGAACTGAGACGTGACGTGACGGATGTGTGTGAATCGACCCTTATGGTGAAAAAATGAAAAAAAGAAGGATTATAATACCATACTGCCTGAATTTACATAAATAACTGTTGTTTTATTTTAATTTAAGAAAATATCTTAACCGTATGCATTTTACTGAATTGGTTGAGACACATTTTTTTAAAATTAGCGTGTCCCACGTGGCTTCGCCCACGCAAACGTAAACGAAGAATCAGCTGTTTAAGTATACTCTCTGTATTTCTTATGGGAGGGTATTTTTGCGAATTCCACCATTTAAAATAAAAATTTTGCGAAATCCTTCCTTAGCGACAGCTTAGAAAACTTAAGTTGATCTATAAATCAGGACATCTCTTTTATATAATAGATAGCTCCCCGTCGTGGCTTCGCCCATGCAATTTTAAGGCTATGATTCTGTATTTTAATTTGCTAATAACTTAAGTCACAAATATAATTTTTTTTGAATTACGTATAAAGAACGATTCACACGTCACTGTTCCGAAACGGAACCGGTACGGCCACTCGAAGTCAAAAATGATGACAGTATTCACACATGTACGTCAGTTTTCTTTCGTCAAACTCCATTCAGTCATTTTACATAGAGACAAATACGTCCGTAAAAAACAAAATATCGTCGAGAAAAAATATCGTTTTGACGATTCGGTGACGGCGACAATACTGACGCGCCGGTTTTGGGACGGTGCTGGTCCTCAGTGTAGACAATGTCATTAATTTTTCAAGAAAGAAAATTTTTCTGTGACTGATACTTGTCTTCTCGGAATTACGGAACTGAGCCGTGACGTGGACGGATGTGTGTAAATCGACCCTTATGGTAAAAAAATAAAAAAGAGAAGGATTATAATAGCATAATGCCTGAATTTACGTAAATAACTGTTGTTTTATTTTAATTTAAGTTAGATTTAAGAAAATAACTTTACCGTATGCATTTTATTGAATTGGTTGAGACACATTTTTTTAAATTAAATTTTAATTGTTCGGTTGCAAAAATCATTTTTACAATGTCAGTCAAATACATTATGTGACCTAAGCAATAAAATCCGTATCTTGAATAATAAGTAATAATACTCGTACTATAAAGCATAAAAAACAAATCTCTTATTATACTAATTACAACAACTCTGGAATTAATTCCGGTTAAAATGTAAATCCAGTGTTAGGTTAAACACTACGTACAGTACAACATTCGGAGTGACAAAAGTAAACCATAGATTAAAATCGTTGTTAAAGTCAATTTAATTTCTGGGAAAATAGCTATAGTTTTGTAGTTGATCTGCTATAATATACTCGTACGTAGGCTACGATAAGAATGTATATACTGGATGCAACGGAATATGCCTATGGAGGGGGTAAATGTGTGTCGGAGCAAAACCAGTACATAAGCGTAGCGCTTCGCGCTGACCCGCATTCTCGCATCAGTGGGGGGGGAATTTTTGCGATTTCTTACCTTTAAAATCAAAATTTTGCAAAATCCTTTCTTAGTGCGCGCTTACACAACATAAGAAAGCTAACTTCCAAATTTCAAGTCTCTAGCGTCAGTAGTTTCGGCTGTGCGTTGATCTATAAATGAATCACCCTGGACATGGTTGTCCTTTTATATAATAGATGAATAGATATTTAAATTAATAAAAACACAATTAAATAAACAGATAAAATAGCACAAAACTTTAACAAAAATAAAATGGAAAAAATTAAGAAATTGGGATTACTGTTGAGAAGATGATTGAAGTGGAGTAAAAAAATGAATTGATTTTTAATTGTGTACCGGGCTGATGCTGTTGCTTTATAATGAGTTACTTAAAACGTCGAAAAGTTCCATAATATTGCTGAACATCTTTGAAAAATCCTGGGAAAATGCAGATGTTTACACTGATAGCAGTGATGCCAACACTTCAAAAAATATCTGTATTACGTACATTATTAGTTACGAATTTCAAAAACTGTTATTGGTAGTTTTCGTTCACAAAAATTAACATTCCATAAATTTTTGTGATTTTCAAACCGTTTTATTTACTTAGGAGACTAGTCCATTAAATCGAAGTCCGTTAAATCGGGCATTGACTGTAATGGCTTTAGGATTGTGTGAATATTTAGACTTGTCAGTTTTTTTATTGACACGTCATAATACTCCCTTTTATAGTATCTTGAATACAGTTATTAAAGGAAAAAATGATTCCAATAACTGTTTTTATTCTGATTATGTTATGGTGACTAATTTTAAAGGATATTACTGAACTGTTTTATTGTTCAGGCAATTTGTGTTAAAACTTTGAAAACTTGTTAAAATGTGGATTTTAGCTTATTTTGTTTGCACACCATTACCTGTATTATGTAGTAAACGCTTTATGATCAAGTATAAGGGTTCATAGTGAAATAGTAATGGTTTCATACTTCTTAAAAAGATCTAAATATTAAAAATAGTATTCCATAAATATGGAATACTATTTTTAATATTTAGAACTTTTAATAGAACTTTTAAAACTTTTAAACTTTTTTAAACTTTTAAACTTTTCTTTTTTAAACTTAACTTAACTTTTTTAACTTTTTTTTTTTTTTAAACTTTTTTTTTTTTTTTTAAACTTTTTTTTTTTTTTTTTTTTTTTTTTTTAGAACTTTTTAATACTTTCTCTTGCCTATATGAATACATAGGAAAGAAAGTATTGTTTTCATGTCCCTTTTTTGAAATCGAGTTTTACCGGATCTACACGTTTTCAGACCCCCTGAACCCAAAAAACATGTTTTTAGCAGTTACTGTGTGTGAACAGAATATCTCAAGAACGGAACATCGTACAAACTTAAAACTTGAAACTTTTAGATATACCACTAGAGGACTGGAGACGAAAACTTTCATCAAAATCGGTCAACCGGAAGTTTATTCGTGTCATTTTTCACTTTTTTGCGATTTTCTCAAAAACGGCTTCTACGATTTTTTTAAAGATCGCCTCATTTACTAAATTTTTTATGCTCTACAAGCTAGGGTAGGCGCCATGTCTGCTGAAATTTTTCATAGGGTTGTTTTCTCATAAAAAAATTGTTTTTTTAAGATTGCGACTTTAATATGCATTTTAGCGCAAAAATGTACATAATAAAGGTTGCAGAGAATTAAAAATCCTACAACGTTTATTTCAAACTTTTTTTTGTATAACGCTTAGTTAAGCGGTAATTAGCCATTTTGTTTTATTTTCTCACAAAAACGTGTAAAAAAGTCGATTTTTTAAAAGATTTCAGCCTTAGTATGTATTTACAAAAAAAAGCGTACATTATCAAATTTATAGGAAATTGAAAGATCTACAACTTTTATTTAGAGCATTTTTTTCTACAGAGCCTAAATAAGCGTGAAAGAGTGATTTTCCGTATTTTTAAGCCAAACTGGGGTTGATTTTAATTTTGCATCATTCATTCATGATTAAAATAAGGTTATGTACGTTGAGGTTAGTTTTTTCTTTATTTTTAATGCATTATTACTAATGTTAGGTTATATTGTTCATTATTTGCATTGGTAAGAGAAATTTGTGTGTTTCAGACCAGTTTTTTGTTGTTAATAGCTATAATTATTGATAGGTTACTTATATTGTTAACTTAAAAATAATAAAATGTGAACAGAATAATTGATAAATAATGGTTTTTGGTTTTACGCCTGAAAAATATTCTTCTAAAGGGTTGTTTAATTAGTTATTCCAGGTTTTGCTGCAACGTTTACTAAACAATTTCCAGCAATCCTCGAAATTAGAAACTGCGAACGTATTTACTAGAAAATCATTCATTTTAGAGAGAAAATAGTTACATAAATATTTAAAACATTACATAAAATAAAATATTTTACTTATTGATTGTAAAGTGTGCATATAAAAATAACGCGTTTTACTTATTTATAAAAAAAAACTTTTTTAAAGTGTATAGTAACCACATCAACCACAGACCAGCAAATAGG
This sequence comes from Catonia carolina, assembly GCA_035578175.1. Classification (NCBI taxonomy): domain Eukaryota; kingdom Metazoa; phylum Arthropoda; class Insecta; order Hemiptera; family Achilidae; genus Catonia; species Catonia carolina. Next base: position 7,251,831 of record JAQMRL010000018.1, read on the forward strand.
AAGCGAACAACAGACGAGGAAAGATGGCCGGTGAACTTCGAGGAACTCACCACTTGTACCTGTAAGAAGAAAGTACTCTCAAGACAAACTAAATGAAACATTACAATACTGTGATAAAACCTGAGTGTCGGTACGCGAGTGAGTGCCTTAGAATGACCAGGGAGGCTTGTCTAAGAGAAGAAGAGAAATTTGAGAGAAAGATATTCCGCAAGGTAATGGGCTCGAAGATAGAGACGGAAAATATAGGTTACAAGGTCGAGAAGAACTGTATCAGGAAAATGAACGATTAGAAATAGAAGATTAAAATTTTACGAACACCTGTAAAATGGATGACAACCGGTTTAAGTTTCGCAAGTCGCGGGGGGAGGCTTGTTTGTTAAGTCGGATTCCCATTTTATATGATCCCTAACACGAGCCATAAATCTGATTTTGTTGCTGAACAACAGTCTTTATTTTTGCAGTTAATCAGGGATCAAGCGCACTAAAAGGCTTCTGCTGAAAGCATCATGATATTCGTAGAGTTACCGTATGGGGTTGTCAAGTTAAAACGCTTGAAAAACCAGAGGGTTGAAGTAATCAATAATGATCTTAGTCAATTACCTATATTACCAGGGCTGAAGGACTGATTTTAACGATCTTGCCGTTTTTACTGTATTTGATTGAAACATATGCAGTTTATTGTCTATTCATGACAAAATCAATAACGAAAATCCCTTTTATGGACGACGCGTCTCATGGCTGGTGGCAATTTTTAAAAAGGGTTACCTTTGACTTATGTGACCATTAGTGCTTCTGTAAACCATTAGTGATTTCTGTATCTACTCTTCAAGAGGAATCGAATGGCACTATTTTTGTTTCCAAATTCTGACTTTGATTTCTTATCTTCCGGTTTTGGGCCACTTCCGGTCAATACTGGAACTTCAAACCCAATGATTTCTATATCTACTCTTTAAGAGGAATCGAATGATACTATTTTTGTTTCCAAATTCCGAATTTGATTTCTTGATTTCAAGTTTAGGGCCACTTCCGGTCGAAACCGGAATTACTTCAAACCCAATCCAGGCCCACTAACTTTTTGTGTAGATTACGAATCCGAAAACCGTTTGTTTCTACTTCTTGTAGTTTATGACATCTGTGTGCGAAGGACGGACGGATAAAATAAAATGATAGATGACAATTTTAAAAATTGCTACCAATCAATTGAGAAAATCAATAACGTTCACAATATTAACGCATGGGAAAATATACGCCTAGGGTTATTAAAGAATGCCAAACAAACATGATGCGCACTTCGGTTATTAGTAGGCTACATAGACGTCTAGTGAGACAAATTCTACGATAAAAACACCCTTGAGCATGTCTGACTCTCTTGATGGTGTTAGCGACGTGGCTGCCATATTTTGGTACTGTTACTGATTTCCATTCGTTAAAAATTGTTTTTTCAGGAATAGTTGAACGAGGACATTCGAACAATTACGTAACGCCTTTAAAATGGTTTAGAAATTTTAAAGTACAGTATCAGATTTCAATCGATGGTTTTCACTCAAAACGAACGACAGTCTCAACTTAATGGTAAACACTTTACTACAATGTTTATAAATTGAAAACTCATAGTAGAAAACAATGTCCGACACATCACTTACATAACGATGTACTGACAGTTTTAACACTACTATACCTTTTCTTGAATAAATAAATTATTTAACAATGTTTTAGAAATAACGATTCCGTTTACTTTGCACATACAATAACTGTATTAAGCCAAGTTTAATTACAGTGTAGACTACACAATATTATTGCTAACTAAATGTCATTTAGTTTATGTTAATTAAAAGTTATATATACCCTATTTCCTTTTCCTGAATGATACTCAGCAGCATTTGTATATCTCGTCGATAGTCCGAAGCTTTCGACGTTTCATAGCATTCATAACTTCCATCTTTTTATCAGACCTCTTTCAAAAAAAACCTAATCGGAATAAGCTTTCGTCGAGAAAGACTAATCTAATTGGTAATCATTTTTAGATAATTTGTTTCTTTTTAAACATGGCCTTGTTGGACAATTTAGCATCCGTTCTAACACACTGAACTTTCTAAAAATAAGTCTAGCCCTACATATTTCATCGCTACTCTGAAATCTTTTACTTAAATTTTTCTGAAAAAGTTTTATTTGGCAATCAACCCTTGATGCAGGTTGGAAAATATACGAGACAATTTAGTTCAGAGTTAGCCACCAAAGCGGCCAAGAGGGGAACCTCATGTTAATACTTATCAAATAATTAACTTCTTCAGTAATTTAGTCTTGCTTCAATACGAATGACGTAAGAACAAATTTTTTGTCCATTCATTAATCTGAAATGTTATATGTAACTTAAAATTAAAAGTTATCTTATTGACAACTAGAACCCTCCACTCGCTGCACTTCACGGCAAATTAAACTTTAAGAGATTAACTTCTCACACGTTGAAAGTAAAATCACGCTGTACAACTAAAACCTTTTAGTACTGGAAATAGGAATTTCTTTGAAGTCAGTATGGTGGGAAGAAATATGATCTGAGAACAACTAATTTGAATACGTGTTATAAGAAAAAGAAGGTAAAATCTATTAAAAGAAAAAAAAACCTAGTGTGAAAACTCACACGACTTTTTCTTGCCAATGCAAATAATGAACCCTATAACCTAAAATTAAAAATAAAACATTAGAAATAAACAAAAAACTCACATCAAAAAACATAACCTTATTTTAATCATGAGTGAATGATGCAAAATGGAAACCAACCTTAGTTTGGCTAAATAATACAGAAAAAATCACTCTTTCACGCTAAACTAGGCTCTGTAGAGAAAAATGTTAAAAATAAAAGTTGTAGATCTTTAAATTTCCTATAAATTTGGTTATATACTACACTTTTGTCGTAAAATGCACACTAAGGCTGAAATATTAAAAAAATTGATTTTTTACAAGTTTTCGTGAGAAGAAAACAGAAAATCGCTATTACCATTAAACTAAGCGTTGTACAAAAAAAGTTTGAAATAAAAGTTGTAGGATTTTAAATTCTCTACAACTTTCATTATACATTTTTGCGCGAAAATGCATATTAAAGTCACAGTCTTAAAAAAACAATTTTTTTACGAGAAAACAACCTTCCAAATAATTTCAGCAGACATGGTGCCAACCCTATCTTGCAGAGCATAAAAAATGTAGTAAATGGTTTAAAAAAAAATCGTAGAAGCCGTTTTTAAGAAAACCGCAAAAAAGTGAAAAATGACACGAATAAACTGCTACTTCCGGTTGACCGATTTTGATGAAAATGTTCGTGTCTAGATCCTATTGGTATCTAACTTAAGTTTTCAGTTTCGAATTCATACGATGTTCCGTTTTTGAATTATTCTTTTCACACACAGATACATAGATCAATCGCTGAAAACATGTTCCTTGGGTTCAGAGAGTCTGAAAACGTGTAGATACGGTAAAAACTCAATTTAGAAAATCGACATGAAAACAATACTTCCTTCCTACATATTCATGTAGCCAAGAGAAAATAAAAATGGTACTGTCTTTGATTTTTGGATTTTTTACATGATTTTTAATGCAGAAATTGGAGGTGACATTATTTTTTTGGATATTTGCCTGGTGAGTAAGTTTAAACCATTTTTAAAGAAGTACATAGTTTTTAAAAAGAGCAAAGTAATGATATAATGTTGTATGGCAATACTGTGACGTCTCTGATAACTGCTGTATACGAGGTGTGGCTATTAAATAACGAGACTGACGTAAAAAATTTAATTTAATTTTATACATAATCACTTATTGTCACCTTCAATATACACTCCTTCTCTATCCCTACAACGCTCCATGCGAATTTTCCACTGTTGGGAACAGTGCTGGAAGTCATCTTCTGTCAGCTCCTTCAGGACACGTGCCGCTTTCTCTTTTACAGCTTCCACAGACTCAAATCTTGTCCCTTTTAATACAGATTTCACCTTAGGGAACAGGTAGAAGTCACATGGTGTAAGATCTGGTGAATAAGGTGGATGTTCTAACACTGAGATGCTGTACTTGGCTAGGAACCTCTTGACAGATAACGCGGGATGAGCTGGCGCATTGTCTTGGTGGAGAACCCATGATTTGTCCTTCCTCATTTCAGGGCGTTTTTTCCTTACTCTTTGACGTAGTTTAGAAAGTACCTTAAGGTAATAATTTTAGTATTTTAATTAGGTAATAATTGATTAATTGTTTGATCTTCAGAAACCCAGTGAAGCTACACAATCCCATGGACATAAAAAAAACAATCATCATTGCTTTTAATTTTGACTTGCTCATTCGAGCTTTTTTGGCTCTCGGTGAAGTTCGGCTCTTCCAGTGCATGGGTTGGCGCTCCGTTTCCGGATCTTAAGTAAAAACCACGTTTCATCACATGGTAATATCTTCTACCTGTTCCCTAAGGTGAAATTTGCATTAAAAGGGACAAGATTTGAGTCTGCGGAAGCTGTAAAAGATAAAGCGGCACGTGTCCTGAAGGAGCTGACAGAAGATGACTTCCAGCACTGTTTTCAACAATGGAAAATTCGCATGGAGCGTTGTAGGGATACAGAAGAAGTCTATATTTAAGGTGACAATAAGTAATTATGTATAAAATAAAATTTTTCAACGTCAGTCTCGTTATTTAATAGCCACACCTCGTAATACTAATACATTGTACGCAGTATACTTTCATGAGATAAGCACTCAATAAATGCCAATTACATTTTACATTCTTCAGTTTTTTTGGGCTTTCGCTCGCGTCGATCGGTTCTCTAAGGAAAAAAATAAAAGGTTTAATCCTCATGTGTAAATTTCGCCGTTTATTACTGTTCAAAAATTGTTGATCGCGAAAATAGTTAACAATGAATTGATTTTTTAAAAAGCAAATGGCAAAACATATCCGTATTATAAAATTATATTTTATTGAGTGTAAAACATGTTTAAATTATTACATTTTTTAGAATTTTTTTATTATTGAATACTAAAGTATATCTGTTACATGTTATTTTATTTCGTCATAGTTTGCAAAGCAATGTAAACAAAACATTTATTCATTCACTGATTTTTATTCTTAAAGAAATTCAACATTACACATGGTTACGTAGAATAGAATAAATGGAAAAACTGATCTTCCCAAAGAACATGTAAAATAAAAGATGACTTAATTTTACCAATTACAAATTTAAAAAAAATTAAAAGTTACATAATACTTTACTCATAGAATGTGTTACTCAGGAAGGTCTAAGCTTTCCTACAGTGGAAAAAATTTTTGAAATCGGTCGGATAATTTCTGATATTACATTGTACAAACAAACATAACTTCTTTATAATTTAGTAGGATATAGGTGCAACATTTTAAGCAATTCAATAAAATGTTAATCTGCCGCGAAAATAGTTAATAATGAATTGATTTTTTAAATAAGTAATTGGCAAAAAATATTCTTTGAAGCAAGATTAACAAATGTTTTAATAAGTTTCATTGTCTTATAATTTGTAGGATATTTGTTTAATATTAGAAAGAATGGAAAGGGTTTTTTGTAAACGATTATAGTCGTATTATTTATAAATTTCCTTTCTCAAAGAAAGCTCATTCTCAGTTTGCTTATCTTAAAGGACTAATTAATTGTAGGCCAGTCCTTTTAATTTAAATGTACAATTCAGGTAGTAGTTTCTTTGTGTATTCAGTAGTGGATCGATAGGGGTGAAATTACGAGACACTCTGTATTATCAGCGCTTGTGCAGTTTGTAGTAGTAGCAGCAGCGATACCAGAGCTCTCTTTAGTGGGAAGCACGTGTTTTTAGCGTAGTCACCGTAAAATTCTTCAGTTTATGCCGGGCTTTCGCTCGCGTCATGCGGTTCTCTAAGGAAAAGATAAGAGGTTTAATCCTCATGTGTAAATCTCGCCGTTTGTTTCTGTTCAATTTTAATTTTACAAGTTACATGTATTGCTAGAGGTAATGTACAATCAATTTTAATTCATAACAATTATTGAATGCTAAAGTATATGTGATACATGTTATTATATTTCGTCATAGTTTGTAAAGCAATGTAAACAAATATACATCCATTCACGGATTTTTATTCTTAAAGAAATTTAACATTATTTTAATTTTTCTTATAATAATGTTTTGAAAATTTATAATTTTTCTGAGAAGACTTTAATTTTATTTAAAAAACAAATAATGTTATAAAATATGTTGATTACATAAATAATGTCTTTTACTTTAAAAGCTGGCTGTCTTATATTCGAATTATTAGCGACTACGCTGGGGTATGGTAAAGTAGGAACCTACTTACGTGATCCATAAACTAGCTGGCAATCGAATCCCGACCAGCAGCTTAGAAAACAGACGCTTTAGAACTGAACCATCGCATCGAGGCGTGTAGCTAAATAAATAAATATCATTGTTATTAACTGACGAAAACATTATTAAAATGAACTTGACACCTTGTTAAATAACATACATTTACTCAATTACAAATTGAGGTATACTAAGAATCCGTAAGCCGAAATTTTTAAATTTAAGTACCTAATTTTAAATTTGTGTAGGTTTTTGAGACTGAAATCACATTGTCGATGAGTAGTAGAGAGATTAGCCTTACTATAAAATTATATTTGATTGAGTGTAAAACATGACTAAATTTATTAATTTATATTAATATTCGTTTAGGCCTTGTAAAAAATATCGGACAAATATTTTCATTTGTAAAATTCTGACAGTTAGTTATTTAGATTAGTATCGTACGAGCTTACTTACAATTTTTTTTAACTTTATTTAAAGTCGCATCGACAGCAAGGGCATTAGCGACTACAGTGGGATATGAACAGTGGGTATTTACCTTGTGAAAATTTCCAGACCCTGGCTGGGAATTGAACCCGGGACCTCCGCGTGGTAAGCTAGTGTGGTACCACTACGCTACGGAGGCGGCCCCTTGTAATTTTGTTATATATTCATGTACATAGTAAATTAAAATACGAGTATTATTGCTTCTCATTTTTGACATTAGGTCTACTAATGTGGTATCTGTCAGAACTAGGCATTATGTTAATACGTAATACATATTAACTACGTATTAACATTTTACACTTTATTCATATTCACGGGTTTTGTTAAATTTATTTTTGCTAAGAACGAAATGAATAATTACTTTTCAAAAACTTAAAGAATTCTTAACCTGACAATAAACAATACATTTTGCTCATTATTATCAGAGTAATGAAATTTATTTTTGGATATAAATATTTGTTGTGCAGATCGTTTGCTAAGTTGTTGAATATAAACAAAAATAAATTCAAAGTGTTTCCTCACATAAGTACAATGTTTAGAATGTGTTAACATATAAAGAAAAAGGTTGTTAGCGAAATTAGATTTTAAGAAAATTAATTAGAGGTTAATTCACACTACAGAGAATAGTCTAACCGCACTTTTTCAATTATTGAAATATTACATAGACCACAAAAAAGTGTTATCGTTTCAATTTAGATTTTATATGTTCCTATAAGATCATCGTTAAATTTTTAGGTAGAGTATTATCTTTTTCTCATTCAGATTAATTTCTTTAAATTTATGGTTTAATAATATAGCATATTACTGATATGTGTTGTTTAAGTCAACAGCCGAAAGGCTGGTTTGAACTTTAGAGGTTTTTTCTAAGTAAAACGAGGAGTAAGGTGGTTTAAGTAGCCTATGCTTGTCAGCATGCCAGGCCCTCCGAAAGGCATCTACCCTGCACCCTGCAAATGACACCTTCACTTCATTCACCACAGGTTCTGACCGTATATTGAAATTCATTTCAGAAGAGAGAACTCTGACTAGTATCTTTTACACCTCTACTTCTTCTGTTTTTAAATAGTTCAGTCATATAATTGGCTGACCACGTGATAAGAAATAGCACTATTTTTTTTGTAGCCCTGGAACAAGCAGATCGAATGTAAATAATTTAACACTCCACCTGCCTGTTATTGGCGACTACTGATAGATATAATATTTTAATAATAATCTTTTTATCAACTCAGGTTAATAACTGAGAATAATCAAGAAAAAAAGACCAATTGAAAAAAATTGTGAAACGTCCATCCGTCACGAATTACACCCTTTATTTTATTCTGCTTTAGTACCTACTACGCTTAAAACGATAATGTTCTCATTTTAATATTTTTCTTGTAGAATGAATAATAAAGTTATTTTTAACAGCTTCTTGAATTTAAACGGAAAAAATCAAAATTGCGCAGTAAATCTATCGATATTTTTTTCTAACAGCATGCATAACAGATAATAAATACCTCATGATGGTAGTATCTTATAAAATAATTCTTAAAAATAGTTTAAGCCGTAAATAAAACTTTAAAAACGTAGGCTTTCCTTTCTAAAAATCAATTCAGTTTTAGTTAATATTAGTCTATGAGTGATCCGTACGGTAATTACGCGCATCGTTAAGTGTAACGGTTATTAAATTTTACAACGACGTAAAAGAACAACAGTTATAGAACAGTAAAGGATATTTAAAACAACTCTAAAGAAATAATGGGAAAATTCATAACGGAGTGAACATACTCCACAGCTAAGCATTCTTTATTACAAAACTAAAAACAAGTCTCTACAAACTATGTAGTTTTCGTAATGAATAGAATTCTCTAGATATTTTTTTTAAAGCCTTTATGTCATACTTGTATAGCAGTCATCATTACAAGCTCGCAATTAAAGAAAATTGTTACCTTGTTCCTCTTTTCATTTTTATCTTAATAGGCAAATTCGTCATGAATCGATAACCGAACTAGGATATTATTTAAAATTTCTTTATACTGTCGATTAGTTTGTTTTACTTTCTATTGCCTATATGAATGTATAGGAAGGAAAGTATTGTTTTCATGTCGATTTTTCGAAATTGTGTTTTCACCGGATCTACTCGATTTCAGGCCTCCTGAACCCAAAAAACATGTTTTTAGCGATTGGTCTGTGTGTGTGAACAGAATATCTTAAAAACGGAACATCGTACAAACTTGAAACTTGAAACTCAAATTAGTTAATACAAGAGGACCCGACGTACATTTTCATCAAAATCGGTCAACCGGAAGTAGTAAAGTATTCGCGTCATTTTTCACTTTTTACGATTTTCTCAAAAGCGGCTCCTCGATGTTTTTAAAAATCACCTCATTTACTAAATTTTTTATGCTCTACAAGATAAGGTAGGCGCTATGTCTGCTGAAATTCTTGGAAAGGCTGTTTTCTCGTAAAATTTGGTTTTTTTAAGATTTCGACTTTAATAGGTTATGTATTTTAGCGCTAAAATGTATATAATAAAAGTTTTAGAGAATTTAAAATCCTACAACTTTTATTGCAAACATTCTTTTTGTATAACGCTTACTTTAGCGATAATTAGCGATTTTCTGTTTTTTTCTCACGAAAACGTGTTAAAAATCCGATTTTTTTAGATTTCAGCCTTAGTATGCATTTTACAGCAAAAGTGTATTATCAAATTTATAGGAAATTAAAAGACCTTCATCTTTTATTTAGAGCAGTTTTCTCTACAAAGCCTAGTTTAGCGTGAAGGAGTAATTTTCCGTATTTTTAAGCCAAACTGAAGTTGATTTTCAGTTTGCGCTCTTCACTCATAATTAAAATTAGGTTATGTTTATTAAGGTTAGTTTTTTGATTATTTCTAATGTTTTATTATTAATGTTAGGTTATATTGTTAATTATTTGCATTGGCAAGAGAAAGTTGTGTGAGTGTTTCACACCAGATTAAAAAAAAATTACGTATGGTAAATAGTTTTGATTAGCAGCACAATTTCATATGAGTTATCAAACGTTATTTAACTTTTCGGTGGAGAATTTTACTTCTAGAAGAGGAACCCAGTTGTACTTTGTCCAGTTATGGCTGTAGATGTTATTCGCTATTCGGACGAGAGTTCCCTGGTCCACTTCCGCTTTGAAGGTCATGCGGTTGGATAGTTTTTTATAACTAGGTCGTGGGCTAGCTGGTTGGGATGAAATTTACTGCAGAAAAACGGGGTTAATTTTATTGTTGGCCGTTTTGAATCATTGTGGAGGGTTTATCGTTTTCTCATAAAATTTAGCGCCAGAAGCACGTCTTAAAAATGCCGACTGAAAAGCCTGGATTTAAATTTAAATTGGATTGGCCTGGATTTAAATTACTCTCTGCCGCTGCTCCAATGCGCTGGACACTGGAAAGTCCAGATTAAATGCATGAGGGTTTTATAAATTAAAATTTTGGAACGAAGGTTCAATTTTGATTGAAAGCTAACTAATTAGGCGGTTACGTTCAAAACATTTTCTACGCAGATAATGCTTTTCCTTTCTAGCCAAATGCTTTCATTTTTTGGCTGAGTGATCTTTACGTTCATCACTTCATATAGCTTTCGGAAGTTCATTTCTACTATCATGAAACATTTTTAACTCCTTAATTACCATTCTCAATGCGTTTCTATTTTATACTTTCAGGTACCAACTTCATCTCTTGAACATCTTTCTTCCAATCTTTAAAAATAAAAACGGTGTTCAATGTATAATTTGAATGACAGTGATAATTTCAAAAAAAAGTTGTTAAGAAGTTTTCTTGTATTAGGAAAAATCGGCGAAATTTTTGAGAGAACAAAAAACCTTAAGGTAAGTAATAGTTAAATTACTTTAAATTCTGGATTTAAGGGTTTCCGTTCTATTACCAACATCTATTAGTAAAGATCATTAACTACGAATTTAAGTTTAAAGATTAATTAGTTTACTTTGTTAAGAAGTTCACAGTGATAACTTTTTAGCGCAGCGGATAAAAACGCTAGATTACGCTGAATTCCAGGGTGGAAAGTCCTAGTCTCGATTCCCGGCCATATTCTGGAATATCGGTGAGTTTTTTACACGTTAAAAACACAACGTACTGTTCCGTAACGAACTGGGAGTCGCTAATGATAAGGCAGTTAATGCGCGTCTTTAAATAAAACTAAAATTATCCACTGTTAAAAAATAATTGTTGTATCAACAAGTAGTGATTATGATTTTGGAGAAGTGTAAAATAATCTTAATTACTTACGGGTTGTCATGATTCATCAAAAGGACCTAAATATCGAAATATATGAATAAAATAAAAAACCGTTTGATTTACGTTTCTCGTTTCACTTCAGAAACTGAATGCAGTTTTATTCCGAACTAATAATTAATTAATTAATTAATCTTAAAGCTAAATAAAGTATTATTAGAGTGTCTTTAAAGTGCCTTGTTGAAGCTACATTTTAAAGATATTTTCCAGCCAACCATTTTTAGCGAGTCAATGTTGTCTTAAAATATATTTAATATTTTTGGTGTTATTTTTTATTTATTTTTTGTTAACGGAAACAATTTAAATTAACACTTTCTGCGAGATACTTTGAAAATATTTGTCTAAAATTTAAACTGTGTTTTATGATTTTAACTTTGAATTATCCATGCGTGAGAAAAGAATACTTCAAACACTTGAGACTAAAAATATTTAAACTTTTGTTACTATAATGTATTTCTACCTAAATTTCCACTCTAAAAAAACAGAAGAAAAGACTTTTTAATAACAATATACGTTTAACAATCTGTCTATGAACTGGTTAACTGGATTGTTTATTTAAAGTGACGTGACCATTTTAAGATTGGCAGTTAGTGATGAAAATCACTAACAAGTCTTTACTAACAGTTAGTTTGCAAATAAACCATGCAGTTTTATTAAATAATAAACAATAAAACCTAAGTAAAATAGAGAGATTAATAATTCGTAATATTAAAATTACTTTTTTCAAACTGAGAAATACAAATTTAACTGATTGTAATATGCACATATACTATATTATTCCGAGATATTATCTAGTCACGCAATTTATATTGTTACAATGTTTTTTATCTAAGTACAGCACGTATGGTTTACTTTGTATCATTGGTCTCATGTTAATAATGTTTTAATAAAATATTATCAGTTGTACGTGAAGCGTACACGTTTTGGAAACAACCACTAGTTAACATTGAAATTATGATCGATAATGTTTGTCATTTTGTAATATTACTTTTTATTACAAAACTGGACTAAACTGATATTTAGTACTTAGGTCTGCTTAAAACAATATTAATGAATTAGAAGGTTCAAACCAAAAAATTCAGTATTGATTGAAATTATTATTGCCTTACGTATTCATGTACTTTTTACTTTCTCTTGCCTATATCAATATATAGGAAGGAAAGTATTGTTTTCTTGTTGATTTTTCGAAATCGAGTTTTCACCGAATCTACACGTTTTCAGACCCACTGAATCCAAAAAACATGTTTTTAGCGATTGGTGTGTGTGTGTGTGTGTGTGTGTGTGTGTGAGAGAGAGAGAGAGAGAGAAAACAGGATATCTTAAGAACGGAACATCGTACGAACTTGAAACTTAAGTTATACACCACTACCGGACCCGACACGAACATTTTCATTAAAGTCGGTCAACCGGAAGTAGTAGTTTATTCGTGTCATTTTTCACTTTTTTGCGATTTTCTCAAAAACGGCTCCTACGATTTTTTTCAAATCATCTGGTTTACTAAATGTTTTATGCTCTACAAGATAGGGCCTACAGCTTTTATTTCAAACACTTTTTTGTATAACGCTTAGTTTAGCGGTAATTAGCAATTTTTTGTTTTTTCTTACGAAAACGTGTAAAAAATTGATTTTTTAAGATTTCGACCTTAGTATGCATTTTAAAACAAAAATCCAACTTATAGGAAATGAAAAGATCCACAACCTTTATTTAAAGCATTTTTCTTTACAGAGCCTAGTTTAGCGTGAAAGAGTGATTTTCCGTATTTTTAAGCCAAACGGAGTTTGGTTTTCATTTTGCGTCGTTCACTCATGATTAAAATTACGTTATGTTTATTGACGTTAGTTTTTTTATTTATTTATGTTTTATTACAAATGTTAGGTTTATTGTTAATTATTTGGATTGGCAAGAGAAAGTTTTGTGAGTGTTTCACACCAGATTTTTTTGTATAGGGTCAATTTTATACCACGTGAGACCACCAATACCAATTTTATACAGATTTTTTATACCAATTTTGTAGAAGTTTCTGCCGGCGTAGAAGCCAGTTACGCTAACCATTACGCCAACGGGTCATACTAGGTAGCGCTTTTTGCAGAGCACATACTCAGAATTCGTTCACTGTAGGATTTTCTTCTTTTTTCCGTCCCCCGTGTTCTATTTTTGCTCTTCATAGAAACCCTTAAAGTCAGTAACTAATTGTCTGAATTTGCTTTGGTTTATTATAGCCTATTATTATCTTGGTTTATTCCGGTTTTCTCAATATCCCTTCTGAGTTCTTTGAACCATTTATCCGACACAGGTCTATTATTTAGTGTCTTAAAAATTTGTTTGGTCGTCAATTCTACACAGGTGTCCATAGAATTTTAGTCTTCTTTTTCTAATCGTTTATTTAAATTAATCGTTCATTTTTCTCGTACAGAGTTTTTCTACAAAACCCCTACAAAAGTAAGACTTCTTGATCCAAGCAAAAAATAACTAAATCTGGCCATAATCGATCATTCAGTTGATCTAAGTTTTATATTAAAAACATTAGGAAACATTTCTTATTTAAGATATGCAAAAAGTAATTTGCCAGCGATATCAAACTCCTTTACGAAACGTTAACGTGACAGTTGAAATTTGACGTGAACAATAATATCGTATGATTTTTCTTTTAAAGTGTTTCAACCCGTAAGTCTTGGATATTTGATAGCTATTTTTCATAGGAATTAAACTGCGTAGTCAGATTTAATTCATTTTGTATATTAACGTAGTGATATTTCAGGATTTTGGCAGCTTCATTTCCCTGTAGGGTGTTTTAATGTTTTGCGCTGTCATTTCAAGCCTCTCTCTGTTTCTCACTTACGCTTTAATATCTAGTGTTGAAATTAATTGACGTTTCTATGATAAGGTGTTTTACTAGTACAACAGTACCTTTGGGAACAAAGTCATTCTAAACGTAATTTTAGCAAACCTCTACAAAAAATAACTCATTTTACACATAAAGTCAAATACATCAGACTCTTTTACGATGAAATTTTGACGTAAATATATACTAACAATTTAAAGTAATATTAAACGATGATAATGCAATCAAAAATTTGAAAAGGACTACTCAGCCTATTTCTCTCGGTTAACAATATTATTATCAGTATGAAAACGAATCAAAATACATTATCTACTTTTTGTAAGTGATGAAAGAACTAAAAAATAATTTTCAGGTACCTAATGTAAATGATAAACGATAAAAACTTAATAAACGATAAAAACCATTTGACTAAAACACTATCCAATGAAAAACCGACTAAAATTTAATTTAAAAACGTACGAGTTGGCGAGGGATAATGTGAAACGCCACAAATTCTAAAGTTAAGGGTAATACCTGAAAATATTAAAAAAAATTCAAAACATTTTATGGTAAAAGTAGGCCTACGGGGAAAATTAAACTTCCTTTACAAATATTTGAAACTTTAAAGCTTTCTTTAAGTTTTATGAGATTTAATGCCAACTCATTTTCAACGACTCTAAAATAGCTATACTGTTTCTAAGCAATGAAGTTTAAGATAATTTTATCGTTACTATGGAAATGACCAATTTTAACCCCAAGAAATTTAACTTTCATTATTAGATTTGGAAACACATTAAGAAGTAGGATGTTAATTTTTTATAACAGTCGGAACAAAATATGTTCGAGTCAATGTAATTATTAAATTTCATAATATTGTTGTGAATAAATTACGTTCACGTTGAAATATTGTTGTGAATAAATTAGATTCATAACAATGTTTCATTATTATTATGTTGGGAGCATACTTGCTATATTTCTAGTAACAACTAGTTGTTTTTAATTTTTATAACTGTTGGAAAAAATATGTTCGAGTCAATTAAGATATTAAATTTCATAATATTTTGTTGTGAATAAATTACATTCAAACCAAATTGAAATATTGTTGTGAATAAATAGGCCTACATTCACAGCAATATTTCTTAGCAAAAATTAATTTGCCAGCGGTATCAAACACCTTTACGAAATGTTAACGTGACATTTGAAATTGACTAACAATTATATCGTATGATAAGCCTCCAGAACCCCAGATACCAGCAAAATTATCATTATGTTCAGTACGGTACAGCTGTCTAGTATTTTAGTTTTAGTGTACATTAGGCTACTTATGTTGGCAGCGTACATGCTATATTATTTTCTAATTGTTTCTATTACGATACTTGGCAGAACTTTTACAAATATTTACAACTTGACTTGTGAAGAACTAGACTTGTGAAGTCTAATGTTTAAATATGTTGACTCTGCAAAATAATCCACTTTTTTACTTTCTCTTGCCTATATGAATATATACGAAGGAAAGTATTGTTTTCTTGTTGATTTTTCGAAATCGAATTTTCACCGAATCTACACATTTACAGACCCCTGAACCCAAAAACATGTTTTTAGCAATTTGTGTGTGTGTGTTTGTGAACAAAATATCTCAAGAAATGAACATCGTAGTAGTTTATTCGTGTCATTTTTCACTTTTTTACGATTTTCTCAGAAACGGCTCACATGATTTTTTTAAAAAATCGCCTCGTTTACTACATTTTTTATGCTCTACAAGATAGAGTAGGCGCCGTGTTTGCTGAAATTCTTGGGGAGGCTGTTCTCTCGTAAAAAAATGTTTTTTTTATGATTGCAGCATTAGTCATTTTAGCGCAAAAATGTTTGATTATATAATCAAAGTTGTAGAAAATTTAAAAACCTACAAATTTTATTTCAAACATTTTTTTTGTATAACGCTTTAGCAGTAATTAGCAATTTTCTTTTTTTTTCATGAAAATCTGTAAAACAAAGTTTTAATTAGGATTCCAGCCTTAGTATGCATTTTACGACGAAAGTGTAGATAATCAAATTCATAGAGAATTAAAAGATCTACAACTTTTATATTGAAAATTTTTCTCTACAGAACCTAGTTTAGCCTGAAAGAGTGATTTTCCGTATTATTAAGCCAAACTAAGGTTGATTGTCATTTTGCATCATTGACTCATAAGAAAAATGAGGTTACATTTTTTGAGATTAGTTTTTTGTTTATTTGTGATGTTTTATTACTAATTTCAGGTTATATTGTTTATTATTTTCATTGCTAAGAGAAAACCATGTGAGTGTTTCACACCAGATTTTTCTTTTATGTGGGAAAAACGCTCCTTATTGGCGACAGTTCAGTCAATTATTTGTGGACTGACGGTTTTTGAAATTAGCTGTAAAAAGGGCTACTATTACTAATGTCTATGATTACAAATAATGTACATATTTCAGTGAAAGTTTATATTATCTCTACTACACAATGTTTACTTTATATTTTTAAAACATATTGTTTCCATTCTAAAGTCAAAATTGAAGAGCTGTTAGAGAAGAGTGAATAGGTGCGCTATACCGGGTGGCCTATATTTCGGTTTTCCCATGAGATGGGACATTTCTTATTGATAAGTTGGTAATAGTGTAATGTTGGCAGCATCACGTACAACATTTTTTAGTTGTCTGTAACAGTGACTAGTGTGAGATACGTCTCCATGTAGTTACTATTTTTCCTTCGTAACGGTACTTTTGAAATGTTTACAAGTGAACAACGAGTTTATATGCTTCAGTTGTGGTGGAAATATCATAAAAATAATGCTAATGTACTGGAAGAATTTAGTGATAAGTATCCAGGTGTGTCGTTACCGACTCGGCAACATTTACGAAAGTTAAATAATAAATTTGAAAACACAGTAAGCGTATTAAATGCTCCGAAGTGTGGTTGTCCACGATCGATTTGCAATGACGATAACCTACAAAAGGTTACTGATGCGTTTGTATCCAGTCCTGGTAAATCAATTCGTAAGGCATCTTCTGAACTAAGGTTATTATCACGAACTAGTGTGCAAAGGATGATGAAGGAATTAAAATTGAAGCCATTTCGTCCATCTTTACTCCAAGCGCTTCATGAGGACGATAGTGACAGGCGGTTGGAATTCTGTGAGACAGTCGCTATCAGTGCAGAAGCCGATCCAAACATTTTGCGATCAATTTTATGGTCTGATAAGGCATTTTCAAACTCAATGGACATGTAAATTGGCATAACTGCGTGTACTGGTCGGATACAAAACCTCATATTGTAGCTAATTCAAAAAGAGCTTAATGTGCCAGGTGTTGTAGTATGGAAAGGTATTTCGAGTACTGCACTGATAGGTCCTTATTTTTTTGAGGAAAATTTTAACTCGGAAAATTACTTACAAATGCTGCAGGAAGTAGTTTTTCCGGAACTTGAAAGCAATTCTGTTTGCAATATCCAATTGCTCATCTGGCATCAAGATGGCGCCCCTGCATATTTCAGTATCGAAGTTCGTGAGTTTTTAAATTCTATAGTTGATGAATGTATTGTTCGTCGTGGTACAGTCGAATGGCCTGCGCGCTTCCCAGACTTAACGCCATGTTATTTTTAATTGTGGGGCATTTGAAAGGAACTAGTGTATTCTTCCAAGCCACGAAACCTGCACGAACTAAAACGTTCAATTGAAATTGCATTTGACTATGTAAATGACGATGAATTGTTACTGTTGAAAATTTGTGAATCAGTTTTAAGTCGCTGTATAAAATGCATATTAAGGCCGCAATCTTAAAAGAAAAATGTTTCTACGACAGCAGAGCCTCCTCAAGAATTTCAGCACACATGGCGCCTACCCTATCTTATAGAACATAAAATACGAAGTAAATGAGATGATTTTTGTAAAAATCGTAGGAGCCGTTTTTAAAAAAAAATCGAAAAGTGAAAAATGACACGATTAAACTACTACTTCCGGTTGACTGATTTTGATGAAAATGTTCGTGTCCGGTCCTTTAGTAGTATCTAACTTAAGTTTTCAGTTTCGAATTCGTACGATGTTCCGTTCTTGAGAAATTCTGTTCACACAGAGGCACACTGACCAATCGTTGAAAACATTTTTTTCGGGGGGGTCTGATAACGAGTATATCCGGTGAAAACTCGATTTCGAAAAATCGACAAAAAACAATACTTTCCTTCCTACATATTCGTATTGGCAGAGAAAGTAAAACATTGGTAAAACATCTGGACAAGATTAGTTCGGTTATTTATCAATTAAATTAGGCTAATTATGGGCACTTGTTTACAAGAATAATTTTATCTGTCACCTCATTTCTTTACTGACAAAATAATAACATAACCACCAAACTACAGGAGAGTAAATTTATATTGACTTGTTTTACAAACTACTACCAGACTATCGGTTGTAACTACCCGGTGAAACTTTTCTCATTTCACTTTACTACAAACTGTAATTTGAGTTTGTACTTCTTGTGTACATACAAGTAAGTTCTTGAAGATTTGTACTTACCAGTGAGTTCATGTCTCTGTCTTTAATTAATTGTCTCATTTAAAGTAATATTTGTCCGCATAAATTAGATAGTAAAGTACACCAAATCAAATATCTACTGTTTATCTTTCAGATGCGCATGGGAGCGCAATTGAAAATTTATTTATAATTTGTTTTTCTAAACATAAAATATTTACTTTTCTTTCATTACAAACATCAATTTACATAAAGTAAGGACTTTAATGATAGCCGGAGAGCAATTTAAAGAAAACATGTCTGCTAATTTTGATATTATTACACGAAGTTGATTGTTCCGATGTTTAACGGAAAATTTAGAAAATAAACTTACCAAGAAAGGTGCTAACATGCATTTAGAAATCTATAGCTTAGAGCATTTATTCAAAGTTAAGAACTACTTATTCATTCAATCTTGATAAGATGTTAACAGAAGTACAAAAGTTAAGTAAACCGTTTTAACAAATTTACTTTACCTGTTCAAAGTGTTAAATTAAAATTAAATTTAAATACCTTTGCTTATTGTTTAGCGCGCTAGCCTACAAAGCGCAAGGTCCCGAGTTCGATTACCATCTATGGTCTCTAGACGTTACTAAAAGTCACCGTTTTAGTTTCATAATCCATTTTAGTCGCCAATGGACAAGCTGTTGGTTTATTATTATTATAGCGGTTGTCTACAGCTGTCATCAAAAAAGAAAGAAAACGCCATCAGTTCTATTAAACACAACTTCATCCCTTGGACCCCCTTTCCATACCTCTCATAACACCATCCGTTCACTCCTTCCTTGTTCGTCCTCGCTTCTTCCGTCTAGCTGAAACTCGTAGCCAAATCTTTTGTGGTAACCTGTTTTCCTCCATCTTCGCAGATGACAGCACCATATAATTAATTATCTTTCTTCAATACTGTCAATATTGATAAAATATTTTGTCAACTTTCTTTAAAATCTCTTCATTCTTAACTCGATTTAGCACAGTAAACTGAGAACTTTTTCTCCAGAAACTCATTTCCATAAATGTTATTCGGCTTCTACAATTTAGTTGGAGAGTTCAAACCTCTGAGTCGTAAGCAGAAGAGCTTCCAACAAAAGAACGGAAGATTCTCTTGTTAGTGCTACAAAATTTATGCTGTGATTATTCCTCAAAACAGGATGTAATATTCTGGTGATGGTCCTACCTCTGCCAACTTTTTCCAAAGTATCATTGTCTTGTGTACCATCTGACGTTAAAAGTGTGCCAAGATGAATATAGTGTGCACGAGTGTGTTATCTATGTATTCATGCAAAAATTAGTCCCTTATTGGTTTGTATATTTTGTCATGACCTTCCAAAGGCCACATATTTAGTTTTCTCAATGCTAATATTCAATCCCCACTTGCATACATTTCATATTCGCCTCCAGTCAACACCAATCGATCATCAGCAAACAAAAGAGTTTTCATTTCCCATTCGAATACCAATCCTGACACACTTTCTATTCCACTTTTTAAGAAAAAAATTTGTAAAAACATAAAAAAGAACTGGTACATTGGGTATCCCTATTTAACTTTTACGCCGGCCGCATTGGCGTAGTTGGTAACGTGCTCGCCTCTCGTCATGCGGTCTTGGGTTCGAATCCCATTCAGGCACGGCATACTTTTATACGTTACAAAAAATCATTTCATCCTTCACCGTCTGCATTAGCAGTAATTGCAGAACAGTCGGACGTTAAACCAAAAAAAAAAAAAAAAAAACAACAACTACAAAAATCTAACTTTTTTGTTTATAATAAAATAACCTGAGAAATTAGTTCCCATCTTAACTACAACTTACTGCAAGCTGTTGATTAAATTTTAAATAAAATAAAAATAAATTTAAACGCTTTTCTAAGTTTATTTAAAGTCACATCAAAATCTTGGTGATTATCAACTACTTTGAGTTAAGAAACGGTGGGTTTGAAAGTGTAATAATTAATTTCCAGACCCTAGCCGGAATCAAAACTAGGACCTCCACTTTTCAGCGTAGTATGCTAAACAAGGGGCCACGGAGGCGGCCAATTGCTTTATGGACTTTATTATTCAATCCATTATGTTTAATTCGTTGCAAGTTTAATATAAAATTAAAATTTAACATATTTTTAATTATCTGGAGGACTATCACTGGGTGGTGTTCTCCTCAAAACTATTTCTTCCTAATTTGTGTACGTTGCAATCTGTTCAATTCAGAACAATAAGCAACCCCATGACCCATTGAGATGAGGATGATATGTATGACGTGTAAATGAGGTGTAGTCTTGTACAGACCCAGGCCGACCATTCCTGAGAGAGTATGGTTAATTGAACCCCAACCATCAAAGTACACCGGTACTAAAAAACTATTAAAGCGGGGTTTTTCTTTATTTTTTACGTAATACACACTGTGCACATTTTTGTTGGTAGTATTTGTACAGTTAAAAAATAAAATAAAATAAGTTAAAAATTAGTTAATGAGAAGAATTGAATGGCATAATCTTAATTTTTATGAGTGATTATATTTTCAGTATACTTTTGCAATGGAATGAAATGAGTAATCTCATAAATTGTGTAATATATTATACTGAACATTACTGAACACCCCGACAAAGTTTCCTTTCAATTGTTTTTCATTCTTAACCTTACGTAGTATTTTTGGGGAATTATTAATTTTTTTTAAATGAGTTCTATTTTTAGCTAATAAAAGTAGTACTAGATATATTTAGTAAATTAAAAAGAATTTGTTGGAATGACTCTTAAGGATGTTTACTAAAGTAATGACCCTATTACTTTACTATCGATCTTATCAAAAATCCTAGAAAAATAATATTAAAGCTTTTATTAAATGAAGTTGAACATAACAATTTGATTCCGTGTCATCAATTTGGGTTTAGAGTTGGTCATTCTACGATAGAGCAAGTAAATAGGATTGTATGCAACATTAGCAAAGAAAAGAAGTTCAGTTGCGTTCATCAGTTGCGTTCAGTTGGTGTACATCAAAATGTACACCAAGCTTTCGGTAAAGTATGGCATATAGGTTTGTTATTTTAATTTAAGCAAAATCATTCTCTGTTTCTATTACGAAACTCATTTTTAACAGACCGATACTTTTCAGTTAAGTTCCAAACAGCAAAAACAAATTTACATCCTATCTATGTAGGAATTATTAATAATTGAATTAATTAATATTCTGTTCACACACACACACACACGCGCGCACACACACAAGCGCGCGCGCGTTTCTTGGGTTCAGGGGGTCTGAAAACGTGTATACCCGGTGAAAACTCAATTTCGAAAAATCGACATGAAAACAATACTTTCCTCCCTATGTATTCATGTAGGCAAGAGAAAGTAAAAAAAGAAAACAATTACGCCTTGTAGTACAAAATATTCTATAATAATCGCGACTATTTGTACTATATGTACAAGGTTCCAACTTACATTTTATTTTTTTCAAACAATTCAAAAAATTAGTTTCTGCAGTTCAGGACAAAATGTAGTGTAAAACAAGTTATTACAAGAAGTATTTATCGTAGTAACAGTATTGTACAGTAATTATACTGTAAGTTGTGTTCTGACTGAGCTGCAGAAACAAAATTTTAAAATTGTCTTACAAAAAATTATGAAGTATGTCATTCTAAGGAGTCGACAGCACTCTGTAATTGGAAAAAGAAGTTCTAAAGTCCTTTAAACCTTTATTTGATAAACCGTAAATAATATTCTAAGACAATTTTAGTGGACCCGGCTACAAGTATATCGGATTTGTTATTTATTTCTCGTACATAAATTTAAAAATATAAATATAATAAATTTATCTCCTATATTATAAATTTTCGTACATTTTTATTTTGAAACTAATAAAGAAAGTGATGCTTCCTTTTTTTAAGATGTACACATTCACAAAATTTTTATCGCGATTGTTTTTTTTTAGGTATTAAATTAGACGCAATACAGAGCGGAATTTGCTGACAGCGTATATCTATTCGTACATGAAATGCAAGATTCTTTCTTCTATTATAACAATTTATCATTTTAGTAAATTAAATAAATTATTTCGATGGATAGTTATTTGCAAATACTTTTCCAAAAACCAATTAATTAAAAAAGAAACTGAGTGAAGTAAAGCGGTAACTTCTATTCAAGATTTTATTTACGTTTAACCATCTCTAAACACGCTACTTAACTATTTTTAGTCAGTTAAAATCTTTTATCTATTGCGCATGAACTATTTATAATCATTATCTACATGAAAAACAGTGTTCTGTGCGTTTGTTTGCATTTAATTTAGAATTCTATTCATTTACTTTAGAAACGGGAACAAGAGCATGGTTACAGGCCTAATGGATATTGACAACACGACAATAGAATTAATCAAGCCTTGCTATTTTGGTTCGATATTTGGTTGGAGGTACAAATAAAAATAATTCCTTTGATAAAATTATGGCTTTCCTTTATTTGTGATACAAACGGATACTATGTCTTACTTCAAATATTTTGCGATAGATTATCACTGTACAACACCTTATTGGCGTTAATAAATCAAAATAATAAAAATCTGGGGTGAAACACTCACACAAATTTCTCTTGCCAATGCAAAAAACGAAAAATATAACCTAAAATTAGTAATAAAACATTAGAAATAAACAAAAAACTAACCTCAAAAAATGTAACCTCATTTTAATCATGAGTAAATGATGCAAAATGAAAACCAACCTTTGTTTGGCTTAATTTAAGTTAAGTTTGGCTTAATAATAAGGAAAATAAGTATTTCATGCTAATTTCGGTTCTGTTAAGAAAAATACTATACATAAAAGTCGTAGATCTTTCACTCCCTATAAATTTGATAATGTACTCTTTTGTCGTAAATGCTAATGCATACTAAGGCCAAAATCTTGAAAAATTCATTTTTTACGGATTTTTATTAAAGAAACAGAAAATTATGTATTAGCGCTAATCTAAGCGTTATGTAAAGAAATATTTGAAATAACAGTTGTAGATTTTTAAATGTTCTACAACTTTGATTGTATTTAATGTTGACCTAAAATGAGTTTTAAGGCCGCAACCTTGAAAAAACCATTTTTTACTACGAGATTACAGCCTCCCCAAGAGTTTCAGCAGACATGGCACCTACCCTATCTTGTAAAACATTAAGAATGTAGTAATGAGACGATTATATTATAAACCATTAGTAGAAATCCGTTTCTGAGAAAAGTGGAAAAAATGACACGAATAAACTACTACTTCCGGTTGACCGATTTTGATGAAAATGTTCATGCGGGTACTCTAGTGGTACCTAACTTAAGTTTCAAGTTTCAACTTCGTACAATATTCCGTGTTTGAGATATTTTGTTTACACACACTCACAGACCAATCGCTAAAAACATGTTTTTTGAGTTTAGGAGGTCTGAAAACGTGTATTCCGGTGAAAACTCAATTTCAGACAATCGACATGAAAACAATACCTACTTTCCTTCCTATATATTCATATAGGCAAGCGATAATAAAAATAGAAATTCAGACCAGTTTTTCAATCGAAGTGATTTATCGTCACAGCATTAGGCCTAAGATTTGTATTATAAATAAAACTCTGAACAACAAAAAATTTTCTTCAACTTTACAGCACAAGTTCTCAAACAAGACTCATTCCAAATTAACTAGTGCACACCTGTTAATCCAGGTAGCTAAGCTGGCCTTTTAGAAAGTTCCAAACAGAATGTTTCAGAACCTTCCAAATAGGTAACATAATATAAACAGTATAAATATTTAAGTGTGTGAGAGCGGTTGTATAAAAAAAAATATGACATAGGCACATCAAATTGTTCGATTGCAAAATTGTAGAAAACCTGAAAACGGCTAGAGACATTAATCTAAAATCTATTTTTACTTTCTCTTACCTATATGAATATACGAGTTATATGCCTATAATATAGGAAGGAAGTAGGTATTGTTTTCATGTCGGGTTTTCAAAATTGAGTTTTCACCGGATATACACTTTTTCAGACCTCCTAAACTCAAAAAACACGTTTTTAGCGATTGGTTTGTGTGTGTGTGTGTGTGTGTGTGTGTGTGTGTGTGTGTGTGTGTGTGTGTGTTTGTGGTGTATGTGTGCGCGCGCGCGCGTAAACAAAATATCTGAAAAAAGGAACATCATACGAAGTTAAAACATGAAACTTAAGTTAGGTACCACTAGAGGACCCGACACGAACATTTTTATCAAAATCGGTCAGCCGGAAGTAGTAGTTTATTCGTGTCATTTTCACTTTTTTGCGATTTTCTCAAAAAAGGCTCCTACGATGTTTTCAAATACGCCTCATTTACTACATTTTTTATGCTCTACAAGATAGGGTAGGCGCCACGTCTGCTGAAATTCTTGGGGAGGCTGTGCTCTCGTTGAAAAAAATGGTTTTTTAAGATTGCTGCCTTAATATGCATTTGACTGCAAATGTGTATATAATAAAAGTCGTAGACAATTTAAAAATTTACAACTTTTATTTTAAACATTTCTTTGCATAACGCTCAGTTTAGCGGTAATAGGTTTTTTCTATATTTTTTCATGAAAATCTGTAAAAAGAATTAATATTAGAAGATTTCAGCCTTAGTATGCATTTTACTTCAAAAGTGTATATAATAAAATTTATAGGAAATTTAACGACCTACAACTTTTATTCAGAAAATTTTTCTCTACAGAACCTAGTTAGCGTCAAAGAGTGAGTTTCCGTATTATTAAGGCGAACTCTGCTTGTTTTTCATTTTGTATCATTCACTCATGATTAAATTGAGGTTAGTTTTTTTGTTTATTTCTAATGTTTTATTACTAATGTTAGGTTATATTGTTCATTATTTGCATTGGCAAGAGAAAGTCGTGTGAGTGTTTCATACCAGATTTTTCAATACGTTTGAAGGAGTATGTTATTATTAAAAATGTATATAGTTAGTTAACTTAATTCCACTATAGATCTAGGTAATTTATTCAAAACAAAATTTAAAAATCCAAATTTGTTATTATTTTACACTGCATAAAGAAAATAAACAGAGTAAGGAAATTATATCAGTATAAATTCACATGTTCTTACAGATAATCCATAAATATTAGTATATTTAGGAAAATTAGATACTTCTGTGATAGAAACCGTGTTGTTGACCATTAATTTAAATATAGTAATTACAATTTTAAGAGTTCAAAAAGTCATCGTGCAATAAAAAAAGTGCCGTAGAATAGAGTTAACTCTAATCTAACTTGATCGTGATTATTTTAGTGTTACTATATTGTTTAAGAAAGCTTAAAATTTCATACTAATTACAACCTGGTGGTGGCTCATGTATCTGTTGTGTTTATCACTGTTAAAATAATCTTTGTGTGTTACTTGTGGTTTCATAATTTGCAGAGGATGTCACAAGTTAAATTAAACATTATATATTCTTTAAATAAAAACTTTATAAACTTAGGTCTCGTTTCTCGGAATACATAATTTCAAATTTTTATTTGAAAACCAACTTTAATTAATTAAATTCTAAAAGTTGATTTAAAAATGAATTTTTGTGGCGTTGTAGTAGTACGGGGGATGACTTATGTGTTCATTAAAGCGATTGAGGGTTTATTAACGTAATTTACATTAATTTGCATTTTAGATTTCATTTACTAAAGGAAAGTATACACAGAAAAATAAACTTCCCGGAATATTTTGGAGCAATCTTTATCCAATTCATACAGTATCATAAATAATTTATAACTTACAAGACATTCATAAAATAGTATAACATTTTTTTTATAATCTTATACAATTTCGGGTTTGTGTTTGTATATTTATTAATGCATATATTTGATTTTCGATTGTACTTTATCATTTACAAACATAGGAAGTTAAGGACACATAATAAAATAAGAAACGAAAAGGATATAAAAGAACCAGACACGTGGGTTACCTTTAAAAAACCAATATCTATTACGGAAGTACGAGACCCGGTTACCAGGCAGCTCAATAACCAAGTCGTTATAA
Source organism: Catonia carolina (assembly GCA_035578175.1). Lineage (NCBI taxonomy): Eukaryota > Metazoa > Arthropoda > Insecta > Hemiptera > Achilidae > Catonia > Catonia carolina. The sequence continues at coordinate 7,278,235 of JAQMRL010000018.1, forward strand.
AGCATAATTCAGTTTTGAACATTTTTAAAAGTATACGAGACAGTATGAAAGGAGAAAAAGCAACTATTCAATTTTTATTTTTTATTTTACATGATCACATTTTACACTGGGTTGATAAGTCATTAATTTAGTTCCAAAGGTAAAACATAGCAATTAAAAGGAGTGGTAATAAATGTGTGGAGAAAACCTTTCTTGACACGTAAAGGTTTACTGAATTCTAGTCAAGTCTGCATTAACCCTTTATAGGTCTTTGGTAAACGTATACTTACTACTGGCAATAAGGTCTAGTTTATTTAAGAATAAGCTATGCGGTTGAACCTTATTGGCATTTTATGGTTTTATAGATGTTCTCTGGTAATAAGGCTATCCACATATTGAAATTAGCGCGCAATGACCGTTTGCTTCGTGAGTTGCCCGAATGTGGTAAGGATTCATACCAGCGTACGCTACCGTGTTTTTTTTGTTGTTACTTTTGTATAGTACTTAGTAAATTCGAGTTTTTACGGGAAAGCTAGCATTCATACTGATATAGTAAAGTTAAGATAAGTTATTATACACATTTTTTGTTATTATAGTACTACAAGTTGTTTTAATAAGCATTCTTACCACTGAACATTATATGATTCTCATTTCAATAAATAAATGTTCCTTGGTAAGTATACTTACCAGGGCTTAAAATAAAAATAAATAAATATCATACTGTTCTGGCACTAGAAATACATTATTCAAGTCCCTTTAAAGCAAAATTTAATATTTTACAATATATATATTTCCCCATTGTACTACCCTTATAAGGGTTAACTTGTTAAGGGTTAACAATCTTATTAAAAGTCTCTTTGATACTAAAAATAATTTGCCCAGATTTTTGCACAACTTAACAATATTATAATATTTCTTAAGCTGATATTAGTTAGTAATTGTTAACAAACTGTTTATACAACTTTAAATAAATAAACTAAAATCTCTATAAGCTTACATACAGTAGGTGAGGAAGAACATAGCAGACAAATACGGTAATTGCTAAATTTGTATTTACAGACAAAAATACTTTTTGAAGAAATCCTCGCCGCATTTTAAGCTTTAGTTAAGACAAAATAAAATATCTCTTTAACTCCGGGCAAACGCATAACCAACAAATTAAGGTTGTGGAATCTGCGTACGTTAGGTATATGGAGTTCATATTAACTTGTGACTGTTAAAAAATGTAGCACGATTGAATTAATTTTAATCTAATTTTTTTAATTTTACAAGTGAGGAATGTTGTACTATGTACTATTTTTTGTTATTAATATAATTATTGATTTGTTACTTATATTGATAACAATAAGGAAAGGGGAACAGAATTGATAAATAATGGTTTTTGGTTTTACGCCTGAAAAATATTCTGCTAATGGGTTATTTAATTACTTAGTCCAGGTTTTGCTGCAAAGTTTACTAAACAAACTCCAGGAATCCTCGAAATTAGAAACTGCAAACTTATTTAGGTACTAGAAAAACATTCATTTTAGAGAGAAGATAATTACATAAATATTGAAATTTGTAAATGAATGAAGATTTGTTATTTCCTTTTTTATTTATTGCTTATTAGAGTCATACTATGAATAATGACTTTATAATTAGTGCAGTTTAGTTGTACAGGTAATTAATTAAGGTTGCAATTAGTTTTTAATATAGTATTTTATTTCTATTATAAATTGCATAAATATCTGGAACAAACCATTAAATTGCAATAAATTATCAATTAATACTGTAAAATTTGACTAGTTATAGTAACTGGGTCAACTCGTTCAATAAAATAAAAGATGGGAGTTGCACTAACTTTCTGGCAAATCTTCCAAAACTCCGATTTTGACGCTACATTTCTGTCTGTAACAGACTTTAATACAAGAGATACAGTTTTATGAAGGATATCTAGTGAATATTTTGTTTTTATTGAATGAACTGATTGGTGAAGTTTTTGTCAAAAAATCGTAACTGAGGATTACGAAGAGAGTGTTTAACGCACAAAATTTAATGTTTCTGAAGATTTCCGAAGGTACATAAAATATGTAGTAAATGAGGCGATTTAAAAAAAAAACGTAGGAGCCGTGGGAAAATCGCAAATAAATAGAATGACACGAATAAACTACTACTTCCGGTTGTCCGCTTTTGATGAAAATGTTCGTGTCAAATTTTCTAGTGATACCTAACTTAAGTTTCACTTCGTACGATGTTCCGTTCTTAAGATATTTTGTTCACACACGCGCGCACGCGCACACACACACACACACACAGCTCAATCGTTAAAAACATGTTTTTTTGGGGTTCAGGGGTCTGAAAACGAGTAGATCCGGTGAAAATTCGTTTTGAAAACAATACATGATGACATGAAAACATTACTTTCCTTCCTACATATTCACATAGGCAAGAGAAAGTAAAAAAGTTAAGCGATTTTATCGACATATTTTTTTATTGTAATTTATTTACGTAATGTGAAAAATAATTTAAAAAAAATTAGGTGTAACTTATTTATTTAATAAAATAGACCTTTTACTTGTTTATCATTACAATATTTTTTACCAAATAATAGCACAGGATAAAAAAGTACTGACTTGACTACGTACTTATAATTTCTTGAAACTTGAAAATTCTATATTGAACAGTAAAATGAAATCTTCCAAGACAACCGTCTGTAAAAGAACAGTAATTAAGTTTAATTATTTATAACATTAGTTCAATTTAGCTTTGTAGACTGTTAATTATACTTGTTTAAAACTTTTCACTCACTTGTTCACTTGTCTCTTTAACACTTAATATTACAATAACTTTTTCAACCAATAACCTACTTCCCAGAAGCACTCGTATCATGTTAGCTTGAAAGTTTAAATTTACTTCAGTTTTCAGGTATCTGTAGTTTCACTTTGTTAAACAATATTTACCATTTCATTCGCTAATTTAATTAAAGAGGTTATATATTATATATTTTAGGAAGATTAGATTTTCCTACCTGTCTGTTTAGTAAAATACTATAAACCTAAAACGCTTTTCTGTGACCCTTGCTTTGTTTGTTTTTGTTTGTTTTGTAAATGAGTGTGCTCTTTTGTTTTGTAATCTTCATGTAATTTGTTATTTAACAGTCATTGTATTTTGTACAATATATCTTTAATGTACAAGTCCTTTCTCGTAGTATAAAGCGGTAAATTAAAATACATGGACCAGGTTACTAAACTCGTTGGTCGTCTGCTTAGTGAAATTTTAAGTTACATTAAATTTTAAGGAATTTAATTTCATTACCAGTCGTTAAGAGTACATTGGAGTATACGTTTGTAGGAAAATTTTCAAATTTAATGCTGATTTTTTCTGGCTACCTTTATTTGGATAAAATAAATTTGATAATCTGGTTTTTCCAAGGGATCAACAAAAATTTCTCGGAGCTTATTGTATACTTCTGTCAGATTTTGTTTTAAATAAAGTTTAGAAAATCATATTGCGAACTTTAGTGATTACTTTTCAACATAAATGCTGAATATTTTTCTGATGGTTGTCTAATTTATATCCATGAAATAACCTAAAAAAAATAAGGGAATATTAAATATTTATAAGGGTTTTAATTTGTATTTATCTTTCATAATTTTTTGCAGTTGTGCTGTACGCTGCAGGATCCTGGTTCAAATATTTGTAAAGTACAGTTATTTTTATTCAGATTAAGTAATGTGTTGTTATCGGTGTTGACCCATCAAATTTTCCAATCATAAAATATTGAGTATATTACTAAATAATAATTTGGTAACGGATTGAAACTCTTCTGTTGTTGTTTAGGTCATCAGCCTTTCTCAGTCAGTGGAAAAGTATGCTTATAAGCATGTTAGGCTCTCAGAAAAGCATCTACTTTCCACCTGCAAATTACACCATCACTTTTTATTCACCACAGGGTCTGGCTGTATAATGAAATTCATAATTCTCAGAGGAGATAACTCTGCCTACTATATAGTCTTTTAAACCTCTACCTCTTCTGTTTTTAAATGCTTTAGTTATATAATTGGCTGACCGTGTGATAAGAAACAGAATACTAAATACTGTTTTTAACTAAATACTGGAAATTATGGTAATTAAGAATTATCATAATGGTAATTCCTAATTACTATAATTAGCATAATTCTAACATAATTATATACTATATAAGAAAATAATACTTCATAGAAATATTAACTATTAATGTAAAAATATAATTTCTATAATTATGGTAATTCCTAAATACTATAATATTGATTGTTAGGCTATTTTTACGATTTTTATTGGCTATTTTTAAAGATTTTGAAATACTCAACATTAAAGTAGGTAGAAAATACGACTGAAATTCGTAATATTGTCGGCAGAAAGGACACGTGACTAAGAGGTATGCAAAATAAAACATTTTTTTAAAATAAAATAAAATTCTGTGATTTGCTATGACCAAGAAGATGTTATGACATTAAGAAATAATAGGTTTACTGCATTATTTTACTATGATGAATATGTAGATTAAGTAAAGAAAACCCACCGGGTTGGTCTAGAGGTAAAGTCGTCATCAAAATCAGCTGTTTAACAGCTGATTTTCGGAGACGAAGGTTCCTGGTTCAAATCCTAGTAAAGGTAGTTACTTTTATACGGATCTGAATACTAGACAGTGGTTACCGGTGTACTTTGATGGTTGGGTTTAATTAACCATACTCTCTCAGGAATGGTCGGCCTGGGTCTGTACAAGACTACACCTCATTTACACGTCATACACATCATCCTCATCTCATTGGGTCATGGGGTTGCTTATTGTTCTCAATTGAACAGATTGCAACGTACACAAATTAGGAATAAAAAAAAAGAAAAGTTATTGAGATATTAATTCTGTTATCTTGTTTATAAAAAAAGTTAAGAGTTAATTCCTAAAATGAGTATTACGTTAAAAATAAGTTAAATATTTATCAGTGCATGTCACCTTTTCTCTCCGGAAAGGCGAATGTCCTCAACTATTCCTCGACAATAAACCGATACCACAACGACAAAAAGTTAAATACCTTGGACTTCACTTTGACAAGAGACTCACCTGGGCGACTCATATAAAAACCAAAAGACTGACTTTGAACTCCAAATTGAAAGAACTATTTCGACTTCTTGGACGCCGCTCTTCACTGACTCTAAAATCTAAACTATTACTATACAAAGTTTATCTCAAACCAATATGGACCTATGGACTACAAATTTATGGCACAGCTAAACCGAGCAATCTACAAAAATTACAAGCCTTTCAGTCTAAATGCCTACGTTTAATCACCTGCGCACCTTTTTATGTCAACAACAAAATTCTACATGACGACCTTAATATTCCGTTCATAAGTGAAGTAGTTAAGTCCAGCTACAGTGTTTTTCACAGAAAATTGCATGATCACCCCAACGAATTAATCACCAAACTATCGGATGCATCACTACCAGGAAATCCGCAGCGCAGGTTGAAACGTCAATGGGCCAGAGATCTTCTATAAAGTGATTTATTTTATTTTTCTTTCTTCTTTTTTTTCTTATGTTGTTATTTATCATTCATGTATCATGAACTTTATTTCATAGAACATATACCAATGGGTATCACTGTTCTTTTTCATTTATTTATTTTTATTTATTTTTTTTTTTATTTTTTTTTCCTTGTCATCCTTTGTTTACTGTCATCTAATTTGCTCGTTGTATCGTAGTATATAGTTGCAAATAAAGTTATTAAAGTTAAAAAAAAAAAAAAAAAAAAAAAAAAAATATTTATCTTTAGTGTTTACAATTTATTTGTAGGTATTTTTATTGGAGCTGACACAAAAATGACGATAAATTAGGACGGGCATGTTGATTCTCCTTTAAGGTTTAGATAACGATAGCTTACATGAAAATTTTATCAATATAATGTGAAGTGACTTAAAAGTTATTACAACTGTCAGGTTTGTTTTGCTAAGCTTTGTCCTTAACCACGAACATGTCAGTAGAATGTGCTGATAATGTTCGTGTGATTATTAATTCTGAGCATGCATGCTGTGCATTCATGTTTCTTCTGCTGCAGTTGTTACTGATGCAATGTACATCAGTTATCATTGCGTGCAGGTCGCGTTGTGTTAAATTAATGCCAATAACTTATAAACTATTATGTTTTTGTTAACATGTCAAAGGTGTTGTAATGTTTTATTTTATAAATTATAACAAATACTTATGATAACCGAGGACAGATAAACCTTAAAACTTCAATCAAATATCAAATCCTTATAAAATTTTTATGTAGAGAAATGTTTAACAATTTTGTTGTGCTGCGTAAAGCACGTATGTTAAAGTTTTAAGTTTTTATGAAGTGCCCCTGACGGAAGGTAATAAAGACTGCATTAATTAATTAGCAAGATCCCAACAATAAAGTGCCATCTACGTTTATAGAACAAGTACCTAATTATTTTTACTAACTAAAACTCTTTCTTCTTCGACATTCCTTTTGTCAAAAAATTAAGTATCACTGATAGAAAGTTAATTAGTTTTAGTGTTTATATATTCAATCCCTAATTAAAATCTTAAAGGAAACCTAATACTGGTTAAAAAATTCTTCTTCTTTACTTGATGGTCTAGGTTTAGTGAACCTGTCCCGGTACCCATCATTTCCTTGGTGTTCCCACATTTCTCGTACCAATTAGTCTATAATTTTGAGCCTCTATTGGCAACCTCCTATGTCGAATTCTGTTCAAGTGACTGCAACAGTTTTTTTTGATTCTGCAAGATCTTGTCAGGTAGGTAGTGATGGAACAGACAGAACTCTTTTTATTTCATCATTCCTTATCCTGTCCGTTCTAAAGCATCCCAACACACTACGAGAAAATCTCATCTTTGCAGCTTGGATCGTAATTCAGAATAAAAAAAATTCTTATTGTAAAAATTCTTTAATACAATTTACAATAGAATCTTGACTGTATATTGACTTTGGAAACAATGATACCTAAATTTGTGTGATAAAAATTTAAAACATTTAAATGAACATTGCATCAGTACCTGACATAGTCTCGTGTGAATCAATCATACGACTTTCTTTTTTTACTTTCTCTTGCCTATATGAATATATAGGAAGGAAAGTATTGTTTTCATGTCGATTTCTCGAAATCGAGTTTTCACCGGATCTATACGTTTTCAGACCCCCTGAACCCAAAAAACATGTTTTTAGCGATTGGTCTGTGTGTGTGTGTATGTGAACAGAATATCTCAAGAACGGAACATCGTACGAACTTGAAACTTAAGTTACGTACTACTATCGGACCCGACACGAACATTTTCATCAAAATCGGTCAACCGGAAGTAATAGTTTATTCGTGTAATTTTTAACTTTTTTGCGATTTTCTCAAAAACTGGTCCTACGATTTTTTTAAAAATCGCCTGGTTTACTCAATTTTTTATTTTCTACAAGATAGGGTAGGCGCCATGTTTGCTGAAATTCTGGGTGAGGCTGTTTTCACGTAAAAACATTGTTTTTTTAAGATTGCGGCTTTAATATGCATTTTAGCGCAAAACGGTATATAATAAAAGTTGTAGAGAATGTAAAATTCTACAACTTTTATTTCAGACATTTTTTTTGTATAACGCTTAGTTTAGCGGTAATTAGCAATTTTCTGTTTTTTTCTCACGAAAACGTGAGAAAAATCGATTTTTTAAACATTTCGGCCTTAGTATGCATTTCACGACAAAAGTGTATATAATTAAATTTATAGAAAATTAAAAGATCTACAACTTTTATTTAGAGAATTTTTCTCTACAGAGCCTAGTTTAGCGTGAAAGAGTGATTTTCCGTATTTTTAAGCCAAACTGAGGTTGATTTTCATTTTGCGTCTTTCACTCATGATTAAAATTAGGTTATGTTTATTGAGGCTAGTTTTTTGTTTATTTCTTATGTTTTATTAATAATGTTAGGATTATTGTTTATTATTTGCATAGGCAAGAGAAAGTTGTGTGAGTGTTTCACACCAGATTTTTCTTGTTATATAACTTATGTTTAATCATGTGTAAACCTACCATATTAGTTTAGAAGTAAAATAGTCACCGCACGTCAGGTGTTTAATAGCTGATTTTCGGAGACGAAGGTTCCTGGTTCAGTTTCAAGTAAAGGTAATTACTTTTATACGGATTTGATCACTAGACAGTGGTTACTGGTGTACTTTGATAAATGGGGTTCAATTAACATACTCTTTCAGGAATGGTCGGCTTATTGTTCTGAATCAAACAGATTGCAACGTACACACATTAGGGATAAAATAATCATGCATAAACAATGTGAAATAAGAACATTACCTAGTTTTTTATCATGAACGGCGCTAAATGAAAATCAACTTCTGTTTGGCTTAAAAATACGAAAAATGACTAATTGACGCCCTGTAGAAAAAATGTTTGAAATAAAAGTTGTACGTTTCTTAATTAGCTATAATCTAGATATATAAACTTTTGTCATAAGGTGCATACTAAGTCTGCAGTTAAAAAACAATTACTGATTTTGATGAGGAAAATACGGAAAATGGCTAATTAACCCTAAACTAAGCGCTGCAGAAAAATGTTTGAAATGAAAGTTGTAGGTATTTTAATTTTCTATAACTTTACCTAAACGCTTTTGTCCTAAAATATAATATATAGTAAGGTTGAAGTCTTAAAAAAAACATAACTTATTGCCAGATCACAGTCCGCCTACGTATTTCAGCAGACATGGCGTTTACTCTATTATGTAGAGCACAAAAAATGTAATAAATGAGTTGATTATTAAAGAAAATTATGTGAGCTCTTCTTGAGAAAATTGCAAAAAGTGAAAAATTGTACAAATAAACTACTTTCGGTTAACCGACGTTGACAAAAATGTTTTCTGGTGCCTCCATGGTACCTCATATACGAGTACATTCCAAGTTTAAATTTTGTTCAATATTCGGTTCTTGAGATACTTTGTACACACACACACACACACACACACACACACACACACACACACACACACACACACGCACGCACGCACGCACACACACGCACGCACGCACGTACGCACCCCCCACACACACAAATCGATAAAAACACGTTTTTTGGGTTCAGGAGGCCTATAAACGTGTATTTCCGGTGAAAACTTGATTTTTAAAAATCGACATGAAATCAGTAATTTCCTTTCCATCAATTTTACATTAGAAAAAGTAAAATGTGTACTACTAAGTAAAAAATAATTTGTCTTTTTCCTTTGATAAGGATCAATTAGGGTTTTGTTACAACATTTCTCTGATGGTATATGATTGTGTTATATTTTTCAAACAAAGAGTGAAATAAGGTATTGTATTTAATCTTTTAGTAAAGCGAATAATTGGGACCGTTGACTGGTGGAACGAAAGGAGAAAGGAAAGCGTTTACAAAAAAATGATAAAAGAACGTAGAAGCAAGTTTTTTTGTGGGAACGATCGATCGATTTTGTTATTACTTTTCACTGAAGAAACTCAGTGCATCATCCTTTTTACAGTACAATCTCGCCAATCCGAACCAAAAACAAACTGCAACTGTTCGGATTACCTATAAGTTCGGATTAGAGAGTTTTTGTCTAAAAGGCAATACTCATGTTTAAAATGAGTAAAATACAATTGTTTATGTTGGATTAAAATTGAATAATTATATACGTAAAATATACTGACGTTACTTGTTTTTCCACAACAAAGTCACATTTTTTTTATTCCTAATTTTGTGTACGTTGCAATCTGTTCAATTTAGAACAATAAGCAACCCCATGACCTAATGAGATGAGGATGATGTGTATGACGTGTAAATGAGGTGTAGTCTTGTACAGACCCAGGCCGACCATTCCTGAGAGAGTATGGTTAATTAAACCCCAACCATCAAAGTACACCGGTAACCACTGTCTAGTATTCAGATCCGTATAAAACTAACTACCTTTACTAGGATTTGAACCAGGAACTTTTGTCTCCGAAAATCAGCTGTTAAACAGCTGTTCTTGGCGACGACTTTACCTCTAGACCAACCCGGTGGGTTTAGTGACATTAAAAGAAATAAATTAACAATAAAAAAAATTTGTACATACAGTAAATTAATTAAAACATTAGTACATTTGTTTATGTAATTTCAATAATAAAATTCAATAATAAAACACGCACTTTTCACTAGAACCTTTATTTTTGTTCACAAAAAAATCATTTATTTTCTTGTGTTTCTTGGAAGCCAAACTTTGTTCGAATGTTTCGTCTCGGAGCTGCATAAGTAATAATATTTTATGAAACAGCTTATCGGTTTCCCTAGCCCACTCTATTAAAACTTATTCACTTATTAAAACTTACAACTTTCATTTCACGGTTTATTTTATTTCCCGGTAGTTTATCGTCATTATCATTATTCTGCAGAAATGTTTACGATTTTGGCGTCTGATTACCGTATCAAGACATAAAAAGTATCGTACCATGGGAAATCATCATTGGTACATGAAAAGATTTTTTTTTAGATAGTTCGGATTACTGGAAGATTCGGATAAAAGAGGTTCGGGTTATCGAGATCATACTGTACTTAGAATTAGATAAATAATAATAAATAGAAAACTTGCAAGAAAAACTTTCATTAAAGGCCTATACCTTGTTGCGTTGGGGTATGTAATCTACTACAAATAGTATTTACTGCATTGTACAAATCGTATGCGCCTCCATTCCTGAGAGGTTCTGGGTCTTTAAATAGCTTACTAAACAAAAATAATCATTGAGTTATTTACGCTGTATTTAATTTTACGGGTGACAAACAAAGAGGTAATTAAGTAATAAAATAATAAATCTTTCCCCTTTTCACAAATAAAAGTTCTTCAATATTTTGTACTGAAGTCATTAATAACGTAAATTTTTGTTCTTTCCTTTGCAGTGAAACAGAATAAAAAGAAGCGCAAATTTTATTCAACAGTCAATGGAAGGAATCATTTTAACTTTAAGAATTTGCATACAAATAGGAACCTTAACATAGAAGTAACTGAATATTCCTTAAATTCGTTTAGTTGAAAGACAAAGCTATTTTGAAAACGAAGCGATTTCAATTTATTTTCTGAATCGTAATTGGTGACCTAATATATATTATTAACTTCCCAACTGATAGTTAACGAAACCTAACTGATATGGTAATGCATTTTTACTACAAATTTTATGTTGTGTAAAAGACTAATTGAATTCATGTTTTTTTTGTAATGTATGAATTTTATATAGGTTACGCATGCTCAGTTTTCAGTTAAGATTAATATTTTATATATATGTTTATGTTATTTTTGAATATATTTTGTAAAAGATGTAAGTAGAGTTGCTAGTTACCTTTAAAAAATTATTGAATAGCTAAATACCTACAACAGTTTTTATCAGTTCTAAAGAAATAAGGTGTCTTAACTTAAAAGCGCATTAGCAAGATGCAAACTGAAAGATTTTTAAAAGGCCTCCTATGCTCATGAAAACACTTTTCTACTGAGTGATACGGTTATAAACCGAAAAATGTAACCCAATTATTTTTCTGATTATTTCAGATAACATGTAAATGTTTGAACAAACATCTAGCCTAAAGATCTAAAAACCCAATTAAATTGTGCCGAAACATTTACATCTCATTATTTACCTAATTTTAAGTTAATTGATAGACTGGATTTGAAAAAATGAATATTATCATCGTCGTTATGAAAGAACATACAAATTTTTTCTTACTAATTGTTCAAAAAATATAATCTGATAATAGTTTATTGAATTTAATGTTCAAACCAACATCTTCTTTAAATAACGTAGGCGTAATCTATTAATATGTACGGTTTTATTTCTCAGAATTATTACATTTTTTGTGCTTGACTTTTGACTATAGCAATAATAATCAAAGAGCTATGGCAAAACTAATTTTCTAATGTTTTATATGGCATGAATTGATGATTGGAATTCTACACTGTTGGCGCGGAACGTGTATATTTTAATTATACATTATGAGTTAACTATCGGATTATAAATCAACAAAAAAATAAACATTACAGATATCATTACTTAACGATTTTTATTTCTTCTGCACTGTTTGTGTCTATACATTTGCGAAAATATATTAATAAACTCTAATATAACTGATGTACAGTTGACAAATTATTTAGGTCTTGCGAGTAATGCGGTCTACGTTGTCGGTGACGCACGTGTGACGTCAAAGGCAGATATAATATCGGACCAATCAGAGTCTAGTATTCTCAACCAATGAAAAATCTCCAAATCTAGCCAATCAGATGTCTTCTTATGCGTTAATTTGATTGGTTATTATTGTCCAATCAGAGAGCATATTGCAATTCACTACGTCATCCGATATGAACCAATGAAATCGTTTCATTCAGTATTACGTCATTTGTCAGTATGGACTTCCTGATTGGTCGGGAACTGTTCCTGCGCGTGACGTCGACTTACATTTTTACATAAGATCCGCCCATTGTCACCGCCCAGTTAACGATACATCCGAATATTACAGAATAACGTCTACTGAAATGCTATATGTTCCAGAAATAAAACTCCTACCAAGAACATTTTAAAATTGTTAGAGCTCTTCCGGGTTCGCAATGATTACGGTATTATTTTATGTAACAGCAGTACATTTACAGCTGCTTTTTACGGTATGAAATAAAAAAAGCCATGTGAAGGAAGCAAGAAAGTAGATTGAGTTGTCACATACAAGCTTGCTCAAACTTAACAAATTATTTTGTCGGCTACCATGCAAACACTATTATACGAACGTAACACATTGTGATTTTGTCACTGTGTTTTAAGGTTAATTCTAATAAGGACGTCAATGCCGTTTTTTTGTCAAAAATCGTTAGTAGAATCGCCGGCATTGTCAAAATAAATTTTAGAACATAATTGATCTATACCTTGTTAGAGCAACATGCAAATTGTGCAGTTTTGACGACAAACCGTCACATTAAAAACGGTTAACGATATGAACAATTTTTGGGCGATATTTTTCAACATTTCTCCGCGTTGATTGGTAGTTTGTTTCATAATTTATTTTTATGATGGAAAAATTTAGTATTGCCTATAACAGGCAGTTAAACTTTAAATATTTTTTTAAATTTCATTTTCTACTTCTACGGCTACATTTATAGTTCTGTTTTATTTTCACTAGAGAAGTTAAATTTAAACTAAATCATATTAAGTACAAAAGAGGTACTGGTGAAAGAAAAACTGTTATGAGCTTCTTCCAACGACAGTAGATTATTATACAGTTAGACCTTGCACTGAATATTAAAAGCGCATTTGCAAGATGCAAACTGAAAGAGTTTTAAAAGGCCTCCTATGCTCATGAAAACACTTTTCTACTGAGTGATACGGTTATAAACCGAAAAATGTAACCCAATTATTTTTCCTGATTATTTCAGATAACATGTAAATGTTTGAACCAACTTCTAGCCTAATGATCTAAAAACCCAATTTGATTGTGCCGAAAATTTCACATCTCATTATTTACCTAATTTTAAGTTAATTGATAGACTGGATTTGAAAAAATGAATATTATCATCGTCGTTATGAAAGAACATACAAATTTATTCTTACTAATTGTGCAAAAAATATAATCTGATAATAGTTTATTGAATTTAATGTTCAAACCAACATCTTCTTTAAACAACGTAGGCGTAATCTATTAATATGTACGGTCTTATTTCTCAGAATTATTATATTTTTTGTGCTTGAATTTTGACTATAGCAATAATAATCAAAGAGCTATGGCAAAACTAATTTTCTAATGTTTTATATGGCATGAATTGATGATTGGAATTCTACACTGTTGGCGCGGAACGTGTATATTTTAATTATACATTATGAGTTAACTATCGGATTCTAAATCAACAAAATAATAAACATTACAGATATCGTTACTTAACGAAATTTTTTTCTTTTGCACTGTTTGTGTCTATACATATGCGAAAATATATTAATAAAATCTAATATAACTGATGTACAGTTGACAAATTATTTAGGTCTTGCGAGTAAGGCGGCCTGCGTTGACGGTGACGCGCGTGTGACGTCAAAGGCAGATATAATATCGGACCAATCAGAGTCTAGTATTCTCAACCAATGAAAAATCTCCAAATCTAGCCAATCAGATGTCTTCTTATGCGTTAATTTGATTGGTTATTATTGTCCAATCAGAGAGCATATTGCAATTCACTACGTCATCCGATATGAACCAATGAAATCGTTTCATTCAGTATTACGTCATTTGTCAGTATGGACTTCCTGATTGGTCGGGAACTGTTCCTGCGCGTGACGTCGACTTACATTTTTACATAAGATCCGCCCATTGTCACCGCCCAGTTAACGATACATCCGAATATTACAGAATAACGTCTACTGAAATGCTATACGTTCCAGAATTAAAACTCCTACCAAGAACATTTTAAAATTGTTAGAGCTCTTCCGGGTTCGCAATGATTATGGTATTATTTTATGTAACAGCAGTACATTTACAGCTGCTTTTTACAGTATGAAATAAAAAAAGCCATGTGAAGGAAGCAAGAAAGTAGATTGAGTTGTCACATACAAGCTTGCTCAAACTTAACAAATTATTTTGTCGGCTACCATGCAAACACTACTATACGAACGTAACACATTGTGATTTTGTCACTGAGTATTAAGGTTAATTCTAATAAGGACGTCAATGCCGTTTTTTTGTCAAAAATCGTCAGTAGAATCGCCGGCATTGTCAAAATGAATTTTAGAACATAATTGATCTATACCTTGTTAGAGCAACATACAAATTGTGCAGTTTTGACGACAAACCGTCACATTAAAAACGGTTAACGATATGAACAATTTTTGGGCGATATTTTTCAACATTTCTCCGCGTTGATTGGTAATTTGTTTCATAATTTATTTTTATGATGGGAAAATTTAGTATTGCCTATAACAGGCAGTTAAACTTTAAATATTTTTTTAAATTTCATTTTCTACTTCTACGGCTACATTTATAGTTCTGTTTTATTTTCACTAGAGAAGTTAAATTTAAACTAAATCATATTAAGTACAGAAGAGGTACTGGTGAAAGAAAAACTGTTATCAGCTTCTTCCAACGACAGTAGATTATTATACAGTTAAACCTTGCAGTGAATATTAAAAGCACATTTGCAAGATGCAAACTGAAAGATTTTTAAAAGGCCTCCTATGCTCATGAAAACACTTTTCTACTGAGTGATACGGTTATAAACCGAAAAATATAACCCAATTTTTTTTTCTGATTATTTCAGATAACATGTAAATGTTTGAACCAACTTCTAGCCTAATGATCTAAAAACCCAATTTGATTGTGCCGAAAATTTCACATCTCATTATTTACTTAATTTTAAGTTAATTGATAGACTGGATTTGAAAAAATGAATATTATCATCGTCGTTATGAAAGAACGTTCAAATTCATTCTTACTAATTGTTCAAAAAATATAATCTGATAATAGTTTATTGAATTTAATGTTCAAACCAACATCTTCTTTAATGAAGTATCATATTTCCTATGTTTAATTTAAATTGTTGTTTTTGTTTAGAAATACAAATTTGTACGAGTTTGTTCTATTTAACCGCAAACACGTTGAAACCTAGAAACATTCGTCATTATAATAAAATCAGAAACATTGGTATATAAATAGAATATTTAAGCAACGGCCCGGAAAGAAACGCATTTGAGGCTAGGTGGTGTAATAGCACTGCCTCTGCTTTTGTACGGTAGTGAAATATGGGTCCTAAGGAAATTTGAGGGTAGGAATTTGGAAGTAGCTGAAATGCATTTTTTGAAATCGGTGAGACGAGCCGCACCAAAGTAGAACGGAATCTATGAGGCAGAGAATTTCAAATTTTTACTTTCTCTTGCCTATATGAATATATAGGAAGGATAGTATACTGTATTGTTCTCAGGTCGATTTTAAGAAATCGAATTTTCACCGGGTCTATATGTTTTCTGACCCCCTGAATCCAAAAAACATGTTTTTAGCGATTGGTCTGTGTGTGTGTGTGTGTGTGTGTGTGTGTGCGTGTGCGTGCGCGCGCGCGCTTGTGTGTGTGTGTGTGTGTGTGTGAACAGAATATCTCAAGATCGGAACACCGTGCAAAGTTGAAACTTGAAACTTAAGTTAGATACCACTACTGAAACTGACACGAACATTTTCATCAAAATCGGTCAACCGGAAGTTGTAGTCTTCATTTTTTCCTTTTTGAGTTGTCCTCTAAAACGGTTCCTACGATTTTTTTGAAAAATTGCCTCATTTACTAAATGTTTTATGCTCTACAAGATAGGGTCGGCGCCATGTCTGCTGAAATACTTGGAGAGGCTGTTTTCTTGTAAAAAGTTGTGTTCTTAAGATTGTGACTTTAATAAGTATTTTGTAGCAAAAATGTATATAATAAAAATTGTATAGTATTTAAAATCCTGCAATTTTTATTTTAAACATTTGTTTGTGTAACGCTTATTTTAGCGGTTATTAGTGATTTTCTGTTTTCTCTCACGAAAACGTGTAAAAAATCGATTTTTTTTAGATTTCAGCCTTAGCATGCATTTTACGACAAAAGTGTATATAATCAAATTTATATAAAATTAAAAGATCTACAACTTTTATTTAGAGAATTTTTCTCTACAGAGTCTAGTTTAGCGTGAAAGAGTGATTTTCCGTATTTTTAAGCTAAACTGAGGTTGTTTTTCATTTTCCATCATTCACTTATGATTTAAATTACGTTATGTTTATTGAGGTTAGATTTCTTGTTTATTCCTAATGTTCTTTTACTAATATTAGGTTATATTGTTCAATATTTTCCTTGGCAAGAGAAAGTTGTGTGAGTGTTTCACACCAGATTTTTATTTAATACTTTTACTTAAAACAACCACAAATGAGATGATGAGATGATTAACTGACAAAATGTCGCATGAATGACATAAAGAAACTGATCAACCATGTGACAATTCATTTTTTATGTGTTTGTGGGTTTCATAGTTTATTTCAAAATGATGTGACTGTTATTTTCACAATGTTTTAAGTAAATATGTTAATCCTGTAACTTCTGTAAATTCTGCTCCATTTTCTTTTTTACCTCCTCTTGGGAACGTAAGGTATGGTGCATGGATTTTTTAATTAATTTTATATGTTTTTTATGTTTTGTCTATTTTTCTATTAAATCGTTTGCATTAGACTTTTATAATAGTAATAACGTAAGGAATTCATAAGTCATGGTGTAAGATTTCGTTACATACTTACCAAGGGAAGTGGGTGATAATCCTGAGTAGGTACTTTAGATTGAGCTGCTTGTATATGAGACAAATATTAGCAATATAAATATTATTCTATTAGCAGTAGCACCATATATTTGACAATCGTATGACCAAATTGGTTTCAGAAGGTACTTTTAGATAGAAAGTAGCTACCTGTTTTAATAGTAGGTAAGATGGTTTTCAATAAGACCGTATAGACATTTTGTTCTGCTAGTCAATGCCTGGTATTTTCATTTGATGTGGCTCGACAAGGTTGAGCGTTTGTCAAGTGAAACTCCTAAACATTTAACTTGGTTTCATTGTAGAATCTCTGCGTTTTTTTTATGAAAATAGGCGGACAGGTACCAGGAACCTTAATTGAAGAAACGTTTGTATCATAAATATTAAAAATATATGGAGTTAAATATGTTTGGATATTTCGTAACGAAAATAAGATTTTAGTATAAGATTAGAATATTAAAATTAATAATATAAAAAACCCGTAATATTACCGAAGTATTTTACATTTTATAGATTGACACAGAAATGAGAAGAAAATTGCACAAAGGGTGCTAAGTTCTTAGAGTACAGGAAGTGCAATAAAGAGAAATAGGACAACCGATAACATCTTCGTTTAACAATATTTGAATGCCTTGAAAAAACTCGCGTGGGTAGAGGTTGTATTCCGAAAAGGAAAATAGTGGTTTTCAATAAGGTTACTAGAGATTGTTACTACGATTTTGAAGTTCCTTCTTTATGTGCTTTTATATTTACATATTTACTACGTGTTTGATGTTGCAATAATATTTAATACATCTACATCAGTAGTATGTCTACTTTATTCTGTATAAATACAAGCTATCAAGAAAATTTGTTCAGCCCGTTGATGTAGTGGCCAGAGCAACTGTTATCTATTCCAGGAGTTCTAAGTTCACTTCCCGGTCAGGTCTGGTTTTTACATTTTTTATATCACATAGCATTACCTACCTCCAAGCCAAGACTTATGTACTGTCTGTCTATAACTTTATGGCCTGCCGGAGAGAGAGCAATATGCGGATTGTAAAACCATTTCAGAAAAAGTTTATAATTTTTTTAGTAACTGAACTTGTCGGAAATGACGTATCTTATAAAATAAAGTATTTCGCATGTTTTTTGTTCTATAAAATTATTTCTAAAAACACACGCTTAATGGGATGTATAATGTAGTAAAGATTTTGTATTTAAAAAAAAATCAAATTATTTTAAAATACTTCATTATTGTTCAACAACTATTTCACGGATTATCATAATATTTGGCAGGTTTTTTCTGTAATAATTATGGAAAACGATGATGCAATAAAATTTAACAGAAAATCATTACTTATACTTTTACAGAAAATTCATTACAAGTTACGAGGTATTTTTGTAAACATATTGTGTAAAATCGCGAAACATGTATAAAAAAATGTCAGCATGCAAGAAAGTTTTCGGTGTTTAAAGATAACTGTACACATATAGGAAATGAAATAAAGAGAAAATTTTCAATTAATTTTTAGTGAAAGAATTATTTAAATTTATCGAACCGTATTGGAGTTACAAGGATTTAAAAATCACGTGAAATACTTGTTTTATAAAAATATACGTCATTTCTGAAAATTTCAGTTACTTAAAAAAATTATATGTAGTCTATGTTTTCTGAAATGGACTTAGGCCTACAACCCGCATATTGCTCCCCTCTGCCGGAGGCCATCAAGTTACAGACACAGTAGGCATCATCAACCGACAAAAAATTAATTTTTACTCAAATTCATCAAAGTTATCGCATGTAAAAATAATCGGGAGCAATGTAATTCGCTAATACATAACAACTAAAAAACGGATTACGAGATAATTTCAGAAAAAATCTAATTTAAATTCCAAATTGGTTTTACAGACTTAAACGTTTTAAAAGTACTTAATTCAAGCTTGGAATTTCTTCGCCCACAGTTTTTGCCGCATTGTTCTCCAAATCATACAAATTTTATCAACTCGTCGAAGTAATTCAAAGATACAATGGCATGTATATCATAATTAAGCATATCAGTCCC
This sequence comes from Catonia carolina, assembly GCA_035578175.1. NCBI lineage: Eukaryota > Metazoa > Arthropoda > Insecta > Hemiptera > Achilidae > Catonia > Catonia carolina. The sequence goes on from JAQMRL010000018.1 coordinate 7,297,547, forward strand.
AGTAGTTTACGCCGTCTATATATGACCCAGAATCTTTATTCTTAATGATATTAGCAACCTTTTTTCTTTCTTTAGCCTTTACTTAGTCATTTAAAGGAAGTTACTCGAAACCCCTAGTACAGAACTTTTCAACACATTTCATTTTCTAGATTCTTCGTGTTTCAAAAACATTTAAGAGATACGAGTATATTTTAAAGATTCTATATAAATCCAATATTAAAAATGTGATAAAACAACGCAGTGAAAAGAGGTAAAGGGTGGATTGCATTAAAGTTTATGTACTCTATTTCACTAGAGGTGGTTAAAATAAACGTATAACAGACCAACACTGACGAGGCACGCTATTAAGATACTGAAGGGGAATTATATTTCCAAGAGTTTACAGTCTGCCAGACTTAAATAAATTAAAGCTGCCTTTATGTACAAGAATACGTACCTGTTTGTAAGAACAATAACGCTACGGTCCTCTTGTACCTGGGCAATATATTTTAATACAAATATATTTCTTCCTTAACAAATACAACTCTTTCTTTTAACTGAGGTTCATAAAAATAATTATGCACATAAAGTTCATTCCAGGTTTACATATTTTCAACATTATATTTTAATTAAACTGAGCCTACATATATAACCCTAGTAAATTCAACAAAAACGTTTATGTAATTTTTGACTGAGAAAACAGAATAAGAAAATATTTCCTTTCAAGTAAAGTACACATCTGTATACAGCGATGCAAATGATCCTGAACAAAATTTTTCATATCCTACAAATGTTGTTCTAATAATAACAGAATATAAACTTTTTATAAAATCATATAATCTTGGAATCACCGGCCGAAAGACAAAATTTTAATTAAAGTTCTTTCGTAAAATTTAACATAGTGTCTCAGGATATGGCTACGTAATTTAAAAAATATAGTGGCGTATGTAAATTTCTTTATTTACCAACTTAATTACTACGTTTTCAGTAGACATACATAGCGTATTTTAATTACACTGAAATGTATCCAAATAAATTAATACAATAATTGTGAATGTACTCGTATTCAGTAAATCAAACGATATTTCGGAAAACACATTTCTCCCGGTAGAACACAATGAAAGTCCTAGTTTAATTTAATCCATTTCTATGTTAAAAAAATGTCAAACATTAATAGTGTCTAAATTTTATTTATTTACAGGTTTATCCTGTAACCTGTTCTTAATGTAACAATAAATAGATTTGTAACGCAGATACTTATCTTGAAAAGGTATCTCCCATTGAAGATAGCTTTTAAAAAATACTAAACATTGCACACAGGTTGATATAAATATTATTGTTGTTTAGGTCATCAGCCAAAAGGCTGGTTTGAACCTCTAGAAGCTTCACTAAGTGTAACGAAGAGTGAGGTGGTTTACATTTGCCTTCCTCACTGAGTGGAAAATTATGCTTATCAGCATGCCAGGCTTCAGAAAAGCATCTACTTTCCATCCTAAAAATTACATTGTCACTTCATTCACCACAAGGTCTGGCTGTACAATGAAATTCATTACTCTCAGAAGAGATAGGGTCTATCTGTGACTACAGTGTCTTTTACATCGCTACCTTTTCTGTTCTTAAATGCTTCAGTCATATGATTGGCTGACCATGTGATAAGAAAGAGAACTATTTTTGTAGCCCTGGAACTAGCAGATTGAGTGCAAATAATTTAACTCTCCACTAGCCTGGTATAGGCATATATATTATTACGATGGTAAATTTTGAAAAAAAAAACAAACAAGTAGTACAATTTATTGAAGAAATAAGTCTATCGGGTGTTTTGTTTAGCTTTCCTATTGTATCATTGTTGTCCAACAAATTTATTGCCAAATAATTTTTATGGTGTTCAAGCCGTTTTTTGTATTTTACACTAGAATTTAAAATTTTTTCTTTAACTTTTGAGATATAGAGGTATTTGTGAATGTATTTAATTGTCATGTTCCAGAGCGCAGCTGTTAGAGCTCGGAAGACCTTTGACTGAAAACGCTAAATGATTTAGATGTTTGAGTTACTGAATGTTCCCCACAACTGAATACCGAAGGTCAAGACTCCTTTAAAAACGGTTTGTAAATTAAAAGTTTGTTTCGAAGCAATAATTTTGATCTCGGTCCGAGTAGCCAAAATAGCTTGAATTTTAATTCTAGCTGTTTTCGTTTCCGCTAAATGAAACCTAATTTAGGCGTCTGTATCAATACAATCCAAAATACTTAGCTGTGTTTGTGTGTGAAATTTCTGTGTTGCTGAAATATATGAGCGGACATTTGATGTCGAAATGTGAATGTAACATGTGAGCTTCTTGCTTTGTTTGTTTTTAAACGCAATTTCTTTTGCCAGTCTTGTATAAGGTTTAGGCCATCTTGAAGTCTTGTAGTTGCTCCGACAAGGTCTTCATGCATGTGCTTCAATAATAGCTGGGTTACCAATGTTGGCTAGTGTTATATCTTAAATTTATGGTATGGCTGACGAGTATGAAGTGTACATTATGGGCGCCAACAAACTGCCTTGAGAAACTCCGGCTTGGATTTGGTTCAATCATGACTGTTTAGAACTAATTTTTATAAAAAGTGTACAGTTTGAAAGAAATCATCTTGAAGTTTGAATAAAACCAGTGAATTAACTACGTTTTAATTTTGTAGAGAAGTTTCTTATGCCAAACTTCATCGAAGGTTCGTGCATTGTCAAAGAAAGCTGCCTTTCTTTCTTTTATTTAACGGTTGATAAAAATGGGGAGAAATCTGTCACAATTAATATTTTCTAAAGGTGTTTTACAGGGAAAGTCAGCCAGTCCACTTGTTTTTTCTTTATCAGTAACATTAATCGTTATTTTGTTAGTTCGAGGATGTCCAGTATTCGCACGGTAAATAAGTTAGATATACTTATGCTCCTTTTTTGCGGAAGACATAATTATTGTGGCCGATAGCCCGTCTGATGTGAGATATAAACTAAAATGTCTAGCTGATTACTGACAAGACATGAACTTAAAAGAAAATGTTAGTGAAACGAAAATTGTCCCCTTTCATACAGATCGCGGTCGGTTGAAACAAATATTTGGCTTTCTAATATATGAAAAGGGAAATAAAAATCGTAAAGAGTTATAAATATTTAGGAGTGTAATTTAGCGTATCGAGCAGGTTTAGTAAATATTGTGAGTCACTCAATAAAAAGGCAAAGAGAATATTGGAGAATCAATAAGGATTTCAGCAAAAGCAAAGTACGAATCCATGGGTCAATAAAATGAAAATCTATGACGCAGTTATGTTGCTTTCGATTCTCTATTGTTCAAATGTATGGGAACTAAATTGTGTTGATATTATAGGAAAAGCGCAATTAAATTTTTTTAATGAATAAATACACTTCGAGCTGGTCTGTGTGTTTAGAGATGGGGTGTTTCAACTTGCACACCATATTTTTCAAAGAGATGTTAACTGGCTGATAAAAATTTTTGAAAAGGCGCCTTATAGGTACCGTAAAATGTGTTATGAATTATTGCGTCAGGCGGTGCTGACAGGTGGAGGAGAAGAAAGGCATAAACTGAATGGGTTTTCGTAGTTATAAAACATTTGGAAAATCAGATTAGAAATTTTTTGGAATGCTGATGGCTTTGTGTTGGAAAATATAAAGTTGCTTCGAATTGCGGCAGCTGAAAAGTACGCGAATGCTCTGGCAGTTGCAGTCAGAGAGAATGCAATTGGTTCATACAGTTTCCCTGAATATAAATTTCTCAACCCAAACTTTTCTCTTGGTGATCAGTTGTTAGTAAATACAACAATAATGAAATTTAGATGTATTACTCAGTTACGACTAGCAACAAATGAATATATTCACTTGTTTGTAGATAATGTAGGAAATTATGTCGATTGCCATAAAATATGTCCAATATGTAACTTACGCAAAGTGGAATCAATCGGTCACTTTTTATTAGAATATTTCATGTACAATGACATTAGGAAAAATACATGTTAAATTTTTTTAATAATATTGTCAGGGAAAGGGATAAACTGGTGGTTTTTTTAGGAAATATTACTGCTGCAAAAATAAACAGTCTTTATTTACACATGCAAAGCTTTAGAGATAAAAATAACCATGTGTAGTGTAGGATAGCCGTAGTTTAAATTAATTTGTGTTTTGGTGTACCTGCTTTTGATGGGAATAAGAAACAGCAGTACTGGTAGGCCCATTTATTCTAAAAATAAAATATTAAATATGATATTAATAATGGAAATTTATTCCGGTTAGTAGTTATTTGTTTTATTGGGGCATCCTTATCTCTTCCACCACCAACTATTAGTCTATCTATTTATCAATTTGTTTGTTTTTAGAAAATAATTATGAAACTCTTAGTAAAATTGTTATTAAAATTTCTGATCTACCTTTGTTAAAACCTGCCTGCTGCTTAAAGTCAACATTTCTGTATTTATTTTGTTACTGAGCTTGTGTTTGTTTGAGTATTACTTTAACAATGAAAAATGTATATAGCAACTCCATTATGTAACTACCACTTGGGTGATATCTGGTTACTTAACTTTAACCTGAAAATATCTTATGCATATAAACATTGACCATTACTAAAATAAGAAATAGTAACACTAATCTGCTTTATTATAAATTTCCAGTTGTTTATTGGTTTGTAATTGCGTTGCATTTAATTAATATAATTATAAAAAATTATTACGGCCTTTGGCCTTAATCTCAACTGCTCTTCAAGCTTTTACATGCAGTGAAAGTCTCTTATTCTCTACAAATCAACATTTTACTGACAATGACAAACATTCATTAAATTAATATTTTGAATGTCTTTAAACTAAACGTTCTTTATAATATTATTATAGATTCATCATTAATTTTAAAATATCTTTTAAATAATAAATTAACTCATTTCATTAAAATGTCCAAATAAAATAATGAAATATCGATATAATATAAATTGTTCTAGATGTCTGTTACAAATTGTATAGGACAAGTCCCCAAAAACAAATTAATTGATTATTATAAAACGATTATTATTTTTATTACATTATATTGTACAGCCTAATTTACATCGCACGTAACAAACTAGTCTTCTTCTTCTTCTTCTTCCTCATTTACGGATTAAGCACATTGCCTGTTTCAGCTTTTATCCATCTTCTTCGTGGTCTACCCAACGACCGCTCTCCTTGCGGACGGTATTATAAGGCCAGTAGCGGATACTAATCCTCTGGTTTGCGGCGTACATGTAACCACCTCTTCCTATATGGTTCAATTCTCTGCCTCATAGATTCCGTTCTACTTTGGTGCGGCTCGTCTCACCGATTTAAAAAAATGCATTTCAGCTACTTCCAAATTCCTACCCTCAAATTTCCTTAGGATCCATATTTCACTACCGTACAAAAGCAGAGGCAGTGCTATTACACCACCTACCCTCAAATGCGTTTCTTTCCGGGCCGTTGCTTAAATGTTCTATTTATATACCAATGTTTCTGATTTTATTATAATGACGAATGTTTCTAGGTTTCAACGTGTTTGCGGTTATATAAATAGAACAAACTCATACAAATTTGTATTTCTAAACAAAAATAACAATTTAAATTAAACATAGGAAATATGATACTTCATTAAAGAAGATGTTGGTTTGAACATTAAATTCAATAAACTATTATCAGATTATATTTTTTGAACAATTAGTAAGAATGAATTTGAACGTTCTTTCATAACGACGATGATAATATTCATTTTTTCAAATCCAGTCTATCAATTAACTTAAAATTAGGTAAATAATGAGATGTGAAATTTTCGGCACAATCAAATTGGGTTTTTAGATCATTAGGCTAGAAGTTAGTTCAAACATTTACATGTTATCTGCAATAATCAGAAAAAATATTTGGGTTACATTTTTCGGTTTATAACCGTATCACTCAGTAGAAAAGTGTTTTCAAGAGCATAGGAGGCCTTTTAAAAATCTTTCAGTTTGCATCTTGCAAATGCGCTTTTAATATTCAGTGTAAGCTCTAACTGTATAATAATCTACTGTCGTTGGAAGAAGCTCATAACAGTTTTTCTTTCACCAGTACCTCTTCTGTACTTAATATGATTTAGTTTAAATTTAACTTCTCTAGTGAAAAAAAACAGAACTATAAATGTAGCCGTAGAAGTAGCAAATGAAATTTTAAAAAATATTTAACGTTTAACTGCCTGTTATAGGCAATACTAAATTTTCCCATCATAAAAATAAATTATGAAACAAACTACCAATCAACGCGGAGAAATGTTGAAAAATATCGCCCAAAAATTGTTCATATCGTTAACCGTTTTTAATGTGAAAGTTTGTCGTCAAAACTGCACAATTTGTTTGTTGCTCGAACAAGGTATAGATCAAGTATGTTCTAAAATTCATTTTGACAATGCCGGCGATTCTACTGACGATTTTTGACAAAAAAACGGCATTGACGTCCTTATTAGAATTAACCTTAATACACAGTGACAAAATCACAAAGTGTTACGTTCGTATAGTAGTGTTTGCATGGTAGCCGACAAAATAATTTGTTAAGTTTGAGCAAGCTTGTATGTGACAACTCAATCTACTTTCTTGCTTCCTTCACATGGCTTTTTTTATTTCATACTGTAAAAAGCAGCTGTAAATATACTGCTGTTACATAAAATAATACCATAATCATTGCGAACCCGGAAGATCTCTAACAATTTTAAAATGTTCTTGGTAGGAGTTTTAATTCTGGAACCTAATACTTATATTACCAAAATATTTACTTTTAACAATAGCTGCCCTATTTTGTAAATAAGATTTGAAATCAACCATGGTTGTTAAATTAAGAATAGAACATAAGAAAGTTTGGCCATTTTCCCTTTTTTTATAATAAATAAAACTGAGAAAAATCCAGCAAATACTGGTAAGATATTTGAAAAATATAAGTTTTGTAATGGTGTTTAAGTTACAAAAAAGGTTTATAAAAATATAGAATACATAATGAAAATTTTATAAAACTGCTTTAGTTATTTTAATGCAAAGGCTACTCTGCTGTTTAAAAAAAAAACACGAAACAGACAAATAAAATAGTTAATGTTTTTACTCAAGAACATGCTTGACCAAAGGAGATCCATTTGTCCAAACCATCAATTTAACGGCCAGAACATGTTGGCAGCAGTAAATGAAAATCGACGTAATAAGGTTGATTCAGATGTAAAATTGAATAAATAGTCACATACCATTCTTTGCAGTTTTTTAAACAAGTACCTCCTTCCAATTATTGAAAATAGATGGACTCAGTAGCGTTTGCATTTTTTATTTGTTTTCGTTTTACTAGATGATGAACTATCTCATTTCTATTTTAATTCTTAAGGTTATGCACGGGGAATCGAACCCTGATAATCGTAACAATGTTCAATTCAGAAATACATAGTTCAAGTTTAATAAACACGCACAAACACTTTAAATCACTAGTAGCCCGTAAGAGTTCTCAGTTCCAGAATGCTATCAGCCAATTAACTTTCTAAAATTTAATTTGGGCATAAAAGAATTACTAATTCATTTTTTAAACATATTGCAGAATCCGAAAAGACTTTTGAAAATGAATACGGAAACTAATAAATTAAAACCGAAAAACAGACTGTTCATACATAATGAATAAAACACGATAAAATAACAACGAAACTTTTTTACCAAAAAGTATAAAACAAAAATAGGCCCGTAACATTACGCAGTCGTAATGCACGTCCTTACATTTCGACAGTTGAAACACAACTCAACTTGTAACAGGAAAGTATTTCAATAAATTCGCTAGCTCTCGGACACAACATAAAAGTAGTTAATAAATCAGCTGATAAGCAGATAATTAGAACAACCGCTGAAAAATAAAATTTAAAATCAAATAAGTAACGATCTGAAGATCAGACGTTACAAGACGTGAGTGAATTCGAAACCTTTGACTCGAGTGGATACCGATTGAGCCCCTGAATTGGTAACTCCCGAATTCATTAATATTCTGAACTTTACGTGAAGACAACCCAACTTTTCTACTTTCGTTCTTATAGTCTTAATATAAAATACGTAAGAAAATATATAGAAGTGGGTGCTTTATCTTGACAATTTAAAAAATATTTTTTTTTTTTTGAATTGTTTATAGTTGAAAACCCAGGGTGTTGGATTCAATAAACGGTTAGGTTTGGCATTTTTCATTGTTGCTCTTCACCGTTTATTTGAATGAATATTCAAAAAGGGTTAGACGTATAAAAAAAGACTGAGGGATGTAAATAATCCTACAGTATTTAAAAGAAAAATTATATCTCTATGTTTCAACTCATCCACGTTATTTTACTTATATTTTTTCTTCCGATCTCTCACATAAATAAAAGGACTCAGAGGACATACTGCAGTTATATTTATTTACTTATTTTTTTATTTACTTATTTATATACATCAGTGTCAGTAGATTATCTGTCTGCCAGTAGACGTGCAAAACTATTTAAAATATTAAAAACGGGAAAATTGTACAATTTATTGTTTTTGAAGACAAAAATCTTTTTATTTTTCAGGAAAAAAGTTCTCCAAACAAAACCCTACACTATATTCACGAAAAATTTTCTCACGTGTAATTACTATCATTATTTATGTAATGAGATACAGTACCATTTTTGTTCATCCATGGTGAGTAAAAGTAAAGTCTTTTTGTAACTTCGTTTTATCTTTTTCCTTCTTTCAAAGCCGCATCAACTCAGAAGTTATTAACAACTACATCGTGACATAATTACTTCCTTGAACAACAGTTGTATCTCTTCTATTAATCCAACCAAACCTAGAACCGCAATGTTTTCTTAAATCACCTACGTGACACATATACACGCTCCGATCCACGCCGCACGAAAGACATCCAGACAAAACAACCGGGCACCCAACCAAAAGATGGCATCTTTTCCATTCACAAAGTTTTACCTTTAATAAAAATGTTAAAAATTAAATAGTTATATCTACTTACTTTTCAAAATACATTTACAAATTACTGATAAAGAATTTACAACACAAATAATAAATTAAAATAAAGTTAGAATACTGCCTATGTCTTTTAAAACTTAAAATATTAAAATAAAAGCACACAGGACTGATTCGTTTCGTTCAAGGGAACAACAAACTGTCGGTAAAATTCTGAATCTCGCTTAGCAATAGATGACTATGCGTCATCTTTATTCATTAGTTATCTCTCCCGGTTGTTCTGTATCTGTTTGTTAACATGTCTTGAAACGGATGTATAAGCTAACAATTTTCATAATTCGTTTTATTTTATATAAAATGTAAATTACAAATATTAAAAATAGTTGTCAAAAACAGTATTGCTTTTTAAGGAAAAAATAATGTAAAGTTTTTTCGTAGAATGTTAATTCTAATTTCCCAAAAGTTAATAAAAAATGTACTATAAATGAACGAGGAAAAATATTTGATTTTAGTTCGATGTCAGATTTCAGTAGAAAAAATATAAACTATATTTGGTTGTTGTATCTTACAGCTTGAGTTAAATTGTAATATCTAGTGCTGGTTGTAAAAAATATTAACGAATGGTAACTGATATACCTTAGAAACGATGGGCTCCTGAAAAAAAACAGAGTTCATCACCTATATTAAATAAAACTTATTTTTACATAGCTCAGCTCACAGTTTTGTTAAGTGTTATAAATTTCCGCCGTAATAATCAGAAATTTCAAGGGATAACTTTGAAAGGTTAATATTAACGACTGAGCTGTCGAGGCGACAATTGTTGACTTTAGTTTAACAATTGAACATTACTGTAAATAAAATTGAAACATGATTTTATTTCCTTTACATCCATTGAAAAGCTGTAATATAACACGTCTTTGAAGCTGTATCTTCTCGTACTTAATTAATACCAACAGGATAGTAGTTTTCTGTCCTTGAACGCTATTGATTTTAAGGCTTTAATTGCATTTTGAACTTCCTTCATAACTTGCGGTTGTATCTTCTGTCTCTTAGTTACCTTCTCCGATCTCTTCAGTCACAGCACTTGTTTACTGTCCTAACATTGCTTTTGTTACACACAGCTCTGACACACATTCTCTGTTTATTTCTCGACGTTGCCATCTCAATCTGTGTTCTCTGTACAACTATACTCTACAACAAACGATCTTTGTCTAAAAATTTTATCGATTAATATTATTATTTTTATATAAAAAATATTAAATATGATATAAAATATCATATGTATCGTAACATCATAATATTTTATCATGTATATATCATATATCATATAGGTTTTAATATTTTATAAATAATATTAAATATTAAAATAATAATAATACTATATATAGTATAATTTTATATTTATATTATTTAAATATTTTTATGACTTTCATGTTATAAAGTGCGATGTGATAGTTGTTTTTTAACATAATTTTTATAACTATTGTAAATTAAGTAGGCCTTCTAAATGAGAACAGATTGACTTTGAGTACTACTCTACATAAATAGATAAATTCGCTTGTTGTGTATTTTAACGAATCATTCCCCTCATTCATCCAATTTCTTAATGTTTAATTTAAAATCCAGATTAACTGAATGGAAAATTACAACTAACAAATAGCAAAAGCCCAGAAACTTACTAAGAATACATACAACAAAAAATACCTACTTAATCAATCTAAACTGCAACACTATAAAACGGAAGTACAACCCGAAGCCACTTACTGCTACGTAACTATTTCTAATTTAAAAATTAAAATGAGAATGAGAGAAATTCTAAAAATAGAAAGAAAAATACTTAGGACTTGCGTAAATAAAAAACGGAAACTCAACAATATCTGGATCTTAATGTCTAATTCTAAACTTTACCATGAAATCGAGCCATTTACTGACACCGTGCGGAAGAAACAAATTTTCTTTCTTCGGAAATTTACTTAGAATACCGGACAAACCAATAACTAAACAACTCATTTCTATAATTAACTCGTGGAAAAATCCTCCAAGGTGGTTAAGCGAAATAAAACAAGATAAATATGCAAGAACTTAACACTGCAGAACAAGATCTTTTAAAAAAATCTGAACAGCTTAAGCTGCTTTAAGATAAAGACACAAGATTCGTCGAAACCACTCGAGCACCGTCGTCAATGATTTGTACGGATACAATCAGACAGATTAAATCCCAAAATTTGAAGAGTTATTAGCAAAAATGTAAGAATCCTAAAACGAAACCAAGAACGATTTCTAAATTTGATTCAAATGGTCCAATGGGGCCGTAAAAGCAAAGAAAGAAAAAAATCCAAATTAAATAAGTCATGAATAGACGTAAACAAATCTTTATTTAACCATGAAATTAATAATTTCCTTATGAGTTTAAAGGTGAAAGGTTAATTATGGAACTCCAAATGTTAGATTAAACCAAGAGCAGAGAAAAGTTAAACTGGTGAGAAATTTAAATTAACTAGTAAACTATCAGTAGAAATTGGGTACTGTTGACTACTGCTTTAGATATCGTATCATTGACTAAATTTCGATGCAGAAGTAAAACCTTGAAATTTGTTGAACTTTTACAGAATATAAAGTAGTTATTTTACCAATATCTCTTCTTTTAGCAGTATTGTTAGTTAACTTTAATTTATTAAACAAGCTGGTTAAAGATTGAAAGGAGCTGGCATCTTGTTTTAAATATCTGTAATTAAAAAATAACAATAAAAACAGATATCTGGTAATCATTAACAATTAATGCAAAACGTTACATTGTGATCTGGTATAAATAACGGAAGACATGGGAGTTATTAAAAAGTGGTAGAGGAAATAAATAGATAAAACTAGTTACAATGCCCGTTCTTCGAACGGTTTTCTTGGTGCTGTCTCTTGGTGTACCGAGTTCGATCCCTGTCAGGTCTGATATTCTTAAATAATTCATTGTTATCCATTCGTACCTCCTTTCAACGTCAGCGTTATTATTAATGACAAAACAAAATAGTTGGACGTAAAATAAAAGCGAGATCTAGGTGTTTTTAAATCAAGATACGTAGCGCTTTATTATTTTCAGAAGTGTAGTTAATTATTTTACATAAATAAATAAATTTACTATTTATATTAAGCAATGAAAATTGATGTTTTGAAGTTTAACTCACACAAATCTGTGTGTAATGTAACTGTAGGTAATTTAATTATTCGCTACAGGGCATTAAAAATTGAAATGAAAGGTAAATCACAATTGGAAAACTCTAAGATGGTTAACTACTAAGGTGACTGTCATTTGTTTTTGACAATGTGACCGAGAAGGGGTATGTCGTTTAAGGTTAGGTAGTGGCGGAAGGGGTAGGGTACAGAGCTTTGGAATGAATACCAGCGGCGCGTAGACCTATGTTTATTGTTCTGTTTATTTTTTTTTCTAAAATAATTCTATGTTCATTTTTATAAAATTGGTAATATCTCCGTTATTATGCATAAAAATGAAAAAATTTACATAATCAAACTTATTGTCTTTTTTCGTAATTTCGATTATATAACATTTTTTGATAGATTAACTTTTAACGGAGATATTCACAGTTTTTTGTTTACCTCTCCCTCTGAACTCCTCTATCCCTTTGTGATATTAAAACAATTTATAGCCAATTTTTATTTCAGTAGTGTCCAGAACCTATACCGGAATTCATTGAATTTGGTTCAGCGGTTCTTGCGTGATGCCGTAACATACAAACAGATAAACAGACAAAAATTCAGCTGAACCTATTTTCGGTGATTACTTAGTAGATTTGGCGTAGAAACAAAATTTGGGGCATTTTGAAAAATTGTACAGATAAAATCACAATTTTATTTATTTAGATAAAGGAATAAACATTATAAAGAAGGAAATTATTCTCTGGTATGACAGAAGGAGTTGCTTTTGTAGGGGAGTGACTGCTGCATGACGTCACTTGACCTGAATTAGGTTGTGTCCTGTTAAATAAAATCATACGACTGCAAAAAATTCCCTTCTTCTTTTTGGGCGGCGATCAAGACAACAGATAGGTTACTGATCACTACAAACAGATGCTGCTGAAAAAACCATCGGAGTAAAGACTAGAACTTCTCTCTAAAAAACAAAGAAAATTCTTTTTCCATGAAATACCAAAGGATTTTTATATGAAGTTTTCTAAAACTGACTAAAAAAACAATATTGCAACACTGTATAAACTATATCTACTAAAAAAAATTCCGCATCATTAAAAATTTACCTACCCGCCTTTGTGGCGAAGAATGCATATACAGCAGAGTGGAAGTTTCCTTGTTCAATACTCAAAGAGGGTTTGAGAACTCTTTTTAATACATCGAATTTGTGAAAAGTTCCTTACAAAGTAAAAAAAAGTGTCACTAATGTTCAAGCGTTAGTAAGACTTTAAATAATCCAAAAAGGTAACCAGTTATTTATTATAAATCCTAATCTTCGGATAAAAACCACGCATAAATACTTCGTACAACCACTGTCATACGTTTGATTTTCCTTCTACCATTCCCACAAAAATATTTTAAAATTCTTCCTACCTACAAAGATAAAAGTAATGCTTAAAATATGCAGGGTGATTCTAAATTATGGTAAAATAATTTAATACATGATTAAAGAGCTAAAAATAAGAAAAAAGTTCATATAAACATACATCCGCATACGCTTTGTTAGCGAGTTACAGCTAGCGAAAAATTTCGCCCCGATTTCAGTTCCCCTGGTTAAATACAGTGCTACTGAATTTTTGGGGCTACTTTTTGCGACAAATATGGCGGATTTATATGAAAAATTACCCAAAAAAATCGAATAAAACCAGTCTGGAAGCTGTAGTGTTAGCAGTTTTTGAGAAAAGGATGAAATATGCCAAAACTCTTAGTAGAAAAACACAGTCTTCTACGTTTGATGGCCAATAACTTTGTTAAATGACCAATAAACAAACTATTTTTCCCAATGAAAATTGTAGATAATTTAGTTCTGGAAGCAATTATGTAAGCAATTTAAACTAAATTTAAATAGAAGTTCAATAAAATGAACTCTTATGTAGTACAATACAATACCTACCGCAATACTTTGCATACTTTGCCATACTTTGCCGTATTTTTGAGAAGGGAACGAATAACTCATTAAGAAAAATAAATATTTTTGTATGAGAATTTTTATTTTTATATGAAATAAATTTATCTAAATGATATTAAAATCATACCAAGATAAGGGCTCCTCTCTCAAAACATTTAAGTAGATTATGCCCATAAGCCTTGCAAGAAAGAACAACATAACTAGATGATCTGCTAAGATTACAGCACATAAGACGCCTGAACGCGTGCGTTGTGAACAACGGAGGTTTTTGGTCATTTCAAACATCATCTTTAGACTTTTGGTACGGTTTTAATGGCATTTAGATATGTTTATTTTTTATAAAAATAAAAATTCTCATACAAAAATATTTATTTTTCTTAGTGAGTTATTCGTTCCTTTCTCAAAAAAACTGCAAAGTATTGCTGTGTAGTGTGTGTGCTACATAAGAGTCCATTTTATTAAACTTTTATTTACATTTAGTTTACATTGCTTACATAACTGCTTTCAGAATTAAATTATCTACAATTTTCATTGGGAAAAATAGTTTGTTTATTGGTCATTTAACAAAGTTAAAGGTTTTTGCGTATTTTATCCTTTTTCTCAAAAACTGCTAACACTAGCCTACAGTTTCCATACTGATTTTATTTGTTTTTTTAGGTATTTTTTTACATAAATCCACCATATTTGTCGCAAAAAGTAGCCCACAAAAATTCAGAATCACTGTATTCACCAGGGGAACTGAAATCTAAAGGGGCGAAACTTTCCGCTAGCTGTAATTCGCTAACTAAGCGTTTGCGGACATATGTTTATATGGAATTTGTTCTTATTTTTAGCTCTACTATCATGTACTAAATTATTTTACCATAATTTAAAATCACCCGTATAGCGTAGTTTCTCATAAAATGTTATCTTAAAAAATCTGATATAGTATTTCACTAAAACTAATCGGGTTGGTCTGTTGGTAAAGTCGTCAACGAGACAGCTGATGTACGGAGGTTCCTTGGTTCAAATCCTAGTAAAGGTAGTTACACGTAAAGGTAGTAAAGGTAGTTATACGGATTTGAATACTAGACAATGGTTACTGGTGTACTTTGGTATTCAATTAACTTTGATATTCAATTAACCATACTTTTATATTAATAATTCGAATAATCTCTTCAAGATCTGAAACACTGTATACTACTGAACCAATGAAGTATTTACTTTTTGTTTATGTTTTGGAACTTGATTGGTAGAAATATATGTAAATATGACAGCAATATACTTGGTACTATTCATACAGCTTATGAAGTACTGTGACATACAATAAAATATTACGAAAATTCTGAAGAATCTACGGTCTTACAAACGGCAATCTGGTTTTTAAATTCTCTCACAATCAAGTGAATACAGTTTCACTAGTATAATCTACGTACTACTATTTTGGAACGTTTTTATTTTGGAACCGTGCTAGCATACCTTTCGCTACAGCTAAGCATTGCAGCATGACTATTCACACAATTGGTTCCTAATTCAGTTAATTCCGAGTAAAATAATTCGTATAGTTTGTTAGTACGACTATGACGAAACTGCTTCGGATAAGTTTAAATTATTAATTGAAGGGCTCACGCGAAGAACAGGCTCAGTTACAATATTTGTAAAAATCGGGTTTTGCTGCCATCTGTTAGATAATTTTATGAACTATGTTATCATCTAATCGTTTTTGGTAAAAATTTGTTATGTCCAATGTAATAACAATTAAAAAATGTAGGCTGCAAGGGAACAATAGGCTCAGTCCATCTGTGTTACGGATAAACAGGCTAAGTCACAGCTAAATTATTTTATTCTAAGATTAAACTGACTTTCCTGTTTTTTTGGTTTAACGTCCAACTGTTCTGCAATTACTCCTAATGCAGATGGTGAAGGATGAAATGATTTTTTGTAACGGATGAAAATATGCCGTGCCTGAATTGGATTCGAACCCAAGACCGCATGATGAGAGGCGAGCACGTTACCAACTACGCCAATGCGGCCGGCAGATTAAACTGGCTTAAAAACGAAAAAGCAAACTGTAAACAAAACCAACAGTAAATCGAGAAAAGATTTCTAAAAGAGGTCAATAACAAAAAAACACACTTTTCTTTATTAATATTGAGCATTAAATTTTTAATAATTAGATGTTATCATAAGAAAATTTGTTACGCTAAAATTAACAAAGTTGTATTGGGTACGTAGACGTCGGTTTCACATTTTGCAATATAAATAACTTTCATACTAATCCATTAATAAATCATGACTTAATTTATTTTGGTCTGATGTACAAGAGAAAACAGACCAAGCCAAAGAACTGAGCCTATTTTACTGTGGTTTCTTTTGTAGTATGAAGTTTTATCATTATTGTAACTTCTATGTGAGTTCATTTGGTTAAAAATCAACCAAAATATTATCTCAGTATCTGTAGTTGTGTGCTTAATTATTATTACAAAGAAAAATATTAAAAATACAGTAGTCGTGTACTTGGAAATTTTATGAATCATTTCCTGAAAAAATTGTTAAATGTGATTAAGCCTGTTCTTCTCGTGAGCCCTTCAATTGTAATAGCAGAAACATTACGAGTATTTTAGAGTTTGAAAAAATATTTGGAAATATCAGGTCTTTTGATTGATTAATTGGTTTCACACTGTGAATCATAAATGTTGCAGTGTTGAAAAAGTTTGAATTTTCAATGTATTGATCTGATGAGTGCCAACTTAAAAATATAAAAACCAAACCACTATTGAACATTTAATTGATAAAAATTCGTTTCAGTTTCTATTAAGTACTTGAAATTAAGAGCGCGTTTCGTGTGAATTTATCGTCGAAATCCGTAATGTGTCTATTCACATGAAAGCAACTGAGCCCTGGTAAAAAAAATTTAAAAATAACAGTTTCAAATAAAAGTTGAAAAAATGTATGGGGATAATTTTCCACAACACAATCTTTCTTGTGATTAGCCAAATATTGAAATATTTTTGACAAAAAACATATTAAAAACTTTTTCTCGGTATTGCTAAACAATAGTTTGTTGAAAATAGTTCTAGGTCACACGACGTTTAAATCTTATTTCACATAAACATATCTACAGAACGACTTAATAGCCAACAGGTAATCAAGAATTCTATTGTGAAATTTAGAGCCTTAACCTTTGTTTCGACCAAATAAAATATACTAAAAAAAATTGTTGAAATCATGATTTTTTGAGAACTTTACTTTTCTAAATGAGAAGTATTAATGTGTGATGGGGTATAAAAAAATACAACAATAAACTGACAAACGGCAGACAACATACGAGTATTTCTTTACAGATTTATACAGTATAAATAAACGATATTTAGTTACAGTGTTTAAAACGGATAGAAAAAGCAAAAAGAGGAATACATCCAAAATTAGACACAAAATATTAGTTTTTACTTTCTCTTGCGTATATAAATATGTAGGAAGGAAATTATTGTTTTCATGTCGATTTTTCGAATTCGAGTTTTCACCGGATCTATACGTTTTCAGACCCCCTGAACCCAAAAAACATGTTTTTAGCGATTGGTGTATGTGTGTGTGTGTATGTGTGTGTGAACAGAGTATCTCAAGAACAGAACATCGCACGATCTTGAAACTTGAAACTTAAGTTAGATACCACTAGAGGACCCGACACGAACATTTTCATCAAAATCAGTCAACAGGAAGTACTTAGTAGTTTATTCGTACCATTTTTCACTTTCTAGCGATTTTCTCTAAAACGCCTCCTACAGTTTTTTTTTAAAATCGCCTCATTTACTAAATTTTTTTTGCTCTACAAGACAGGGTAGGCGCCATGTCTGCTGAATTTCTTGGGGAGGCTTCTTTTCGTAAAAAAATTGTTTTTTTTATATTGCGGTTTTAATATGCATTTTATCGAAAAAAAAAATATAGTATAATAAAAGTTGTAGAGAATTAAAATTTCTACAACTTTTATTTCAAACATTTTTTTTGTATAACGTATTATTTTGTATTTAGCGGTAATTAGCGACTTTTGTTTTTTCACGAAAAAGTTAAAAAAGTAGGTTTTTTAAAGATTCCAGCCTTAGAATGCATATGACGACAAAATTGTATATTATAAAATTTATAGCAAATTAAAAAATCTACAACTTTTATTTAGAGAATTTTTCTCTGCAGGGTGTAGGTTAGCGTGAAAGAGTGATTTTCCGTATTTTTAAGCCAAACTGAGGTCGAATTTCATTATGCGTCTTTCACTCATGATTAAAATAAGGTTATGTTTTTTGAGGTTAGTTTTTTGTTTATTTCTAATGTTTTATTACTAATGTTGGGCTATATTGTTCATGATTTACATTGGCTAGAGAAAGTTGTGTGAGTGTTTCATACCAAATTTTTTTATACTACGAGTATATTTATATTAACATAAAATCTGTTATTTAAGAATTAACACTGTTTAAATAAGAAAATTAATTTTAAAGTCTATTAATTTATAATCACAGAAAAGTACAGTTTTCTTCAAAATTTAACATTACGATTATTTATGAAAGGAATGGTTTTTCTTATTCATTGATTGTACCTTAAATCCTTCAGTTTTATGCAAAGAAAGGAATAAAATTTTTGCAAGAGAATTTCAACCGAGTTTATAAGAAGTTAAGATACATTTCAAACACAAAGGTCTCACTACCGTATACTGACTACTGCTGCTTCTGTTGCTAAACCGTTTCTACTCAGAAACATGACTGTTTCTTTTCTGTTCTTTCTTCTAGCGTTGTCGAACATCGTGAAAGAGTTATTGTCTGTGTCTAATATTTTATTTTCTTACTTCATGAATATTATTTACGTAGATATATGCGTAAGAAATAAATCTGGTGTGAAACACTCTCACAACTTTCTCTTGCCAATGCAAATAATTAACAATAAACTTAACATTAGTAATAAAACATTAGAAATAAACAAAAAAAACTAACCTCAATAAACATAACCTAATTTTCACCTGAGTGAAAGAGGCAAAATGAAATTCAACCTGTTTGGCTTAAAAATACGGAAAATCACTCTTTCACGCTAAACTAGTCTCTGTAGAGAAAAACCCTAAAAAAAGGTGTAGATATTTTAATTTCCTATAAAATTGATTACACTTTCTTGTCGTAAAATGCGTAATAAGGGTGAAATATTTAAGAAAATCGATTTTTTACACGTTTTCGTGAGAAAAAAACAGGAAATCGCTAATTACCGCTAAACTAAGCGTTATAAAAAAATGATTGAAATAAAAGTTTTAGGGTTTTAAATTCTCTAGAATTTTTATTATATATATTATTTTTGGGCTAAAATTCATAATAAAGTCGCAATCTTAAAAAAATATACGAGAAATTAACCTCACCAAGAATGTCAGCAGATAAGACGCCTATCTCTATCTTGTAAATGACCTCTATCTTGTAAAGCATAAAAAATTTAGTAAACAAGACGATTTTTAAAAAAAATTCGTAGGAGCCGTTTTTGAGAAAATCGCAAAAAATGAAAAATGACACGAATAAACTGCTACTTCCGGTTGACCGGTTTTAATGAAAATGTTCGTGTCGGGTTCTCTAGTGGTATCTAACTTAAGCTTCAAGTTTCAAGTTTATACGATATTCCGTTCTTGAGATATTCTGTTCACACACACCCTCACAGACACACACAGAGACCATTCGCTAAAAACATGTTTTGGGTTCAGGGGGTCTGAGACCTTGTAGATCCGGTGAAAACTCGATTTCGGAAAATCGGCATGAAAACAACACTTTCTTTCCTTTAAATATTCATATAGGCAAGAGAAAGTAAAAACGTGTATTAAAATTAAAATACGTTTGCTTATTTGTGTACTTGTACGTTCTTCTACGATCATTAATATTTATGCGATTCTCCTGTCTTTAGGTAATCAATTACTTGTATATTTACTTAAGACGATGTGGAGTCGTAATGTTCACTAAACAGGACGTACAACATAAGACATTCAGGGTTCAGCAACATGTAAAGAAGGCTTGTATATTTTATAATCTCAGATTGTTATAATTTATTATATAAATTTTTTATTATATTAAAGCCGCAATCTCAATAATACAATTTTTTGCGAGAAAACAACCTCCCCAAGAATTTCAGCAGACATGGCGCCTATCCTATCTTGTAGAGCATAAGAAATTTAGTAAATGAGGCGATTTTTAAAAAAATCGTAGGAGCCGTTTTTTGAGAAAATCGCAAAAAAGTGAAAAATGACACGAATAAACTACTACTTCCGGTTGACCGATTTTGATGATAATGTTCGTCTCAGGTCCTCTAGTCGTCCCTAACTTATATTTCAAGTTTCAACTTCGTACGACGTTCCGTTCTTGAGATATTTTGTTCACACACACACACACACACACACACACACGCGCGCACACACACACACACACGCACACGCACGCACGCACGCACGCACGCACACAGAGACCAATCGCTAAAAACATGTTTTTTTGGGTTCAGGGGGTCTGAAAACGTGTAGATCCGGTGGAAACTCGATTTTGAAAAATCGACATGAAAACAATATTTTCCTTCCTACATATTTATATAGGCAAGAGAAAGTAAAAAATTTTGTCTGCCAAATTTTGTCTCCAAAATATTGGATTTACGTCTACTATAACAATGCAAAGTTATACGTTAAAATTAATCTCTTCTCAAATGTACGAATATTGGAGAAATTAAATTGTTAGATTTTTCATCTATTCCAAGAACGTTTGATAACGTTCTTAAAATTGGTGAAAATTTCCCATAGTTTGCCACTACTATTTCTGGTAGCACGACTTCAATAACTCAGTGTACAAGAAAAAGCAATTTTTCAAAAACGTAGAAATCATTTGAATTTAGTTTTCCTTTCCATATTTGTATTTTTACAGTAGTTTTTTTTTTAATTTTTTTCCTCTTCACTTTTTGTTTTTAGTCACTGTTTTTAAAATTAAATTTTCAATGTTTCTTTTTAACCTTTAACCAATTATTATTCAATGATAATAATTCGCCTAATTAACCTTGTGATTGTAAAGTGTAAAGGTCATATGAAAAAAACTAAGTACTCCATTTTATTTTTCATATTTTCACATGTAGGA
The DNA here is from genome assembly GCA_035578175.1 of Catonia carolina. NCBI lineage: Eukaryota > Metazoa > Arthropoda > Insecta > Hemiptera > Achilidae > Catonia > Catonia carolina. The sequence goes on from JAQMRL010000018.1 coordinate 7,318,686, forward strand.
ATACAACATTTATATTTTCATAGACTGAAACGTGAGAATAATTAAAGCGATAACCATCTAACAAAGAATATGAGTTAAAACTGATAGTACATCTTTAAAATAGATTGTTAAAATAAATATTTGTAATCATTTCTTACATCAAAAAAACTAGGTACTGAAGTAAACTAACTTATGGATATTTCAGTACATTGATTTAAGTGACTGCTTTACACTTAGCTCCTTCATTTCACACCCCAAGTATTGTACGTAATTATTATTAGACAAAGATATCAATTTTAAAATCGGTTCAACCATTTCTTGTACGTAATTTTATTATTAGACAAAAGTATTAATTTTAAAATCGGTTTAACCATTTCCGGCTAAATAAACTTGCCGTGCAATAACGGGATCGAACTGTGATGAATAAGAATAGTTATTTTCAAGAAACAGCGAGCTATTGCTGACCACACAAACTAGGAGTGGATACAAGCTACAAAAGCCTGATTTTCGTAAAGAGAGCGCTGGGCAACACGTGCGTCTACATTAATATAGTCTTGTATGTACTGCAATAGTGCAGCGTATGTAATCAACAATGGAACAGCATGCCTACAAAATAGAATGGGTCTTGTCAATTTCCAACAACACTGACTGTACATCTAACTGCTGGTCGGAGGGATACGCTGAGTCGAAGTCAAGTATGCGCATGCGTAGCCCAGCGCTCACAGCAATTGGCTTGCCCTTTACCATTATCTTTACCGAAACATTTTTTATCTTATATAGGGGTAACGCAACCCGCATGACACAGGAAGAAAATAAATTCACTTCAAAATTGTTGGTATCTTGTTTCCAAAGAAGTAGAAACCGATTCCATTTAAATTATTACTCATTCGTTAAACTACTTAAAGGCTATTTCTATACCTGCATGATTACTTTTTACGTAGGAAAATTTTTATTGATTACCATACCAATTACAAAACAAAAACCTTGAAAAACAGTAAATTTTAATTAACAATTTTCTTTTCTCTTTCTTCGTATTTTGATGTAGTAAAGCTAGCTTGTAATTATAATATGTTATAATATGTTTATAATGTATATAATATTTTGGTATGCCAAACACTACATAGTACTTATTTTCTTCTTTTGACTGGTCCAGAACAACCGGCTTCTACGTCAGGAGTCCCGGGTCCGATTCCCGGTAAGGTTTGTCATATTTTACACCTGAATATCACCTCATATCATACCTAACACACAAGCTGAGACTTATATAGGCATCATTACTCAATAAAAAAAATAATAGCAATAAAAAGAAATTGGCTTGAATAGCTTTGGACGTACGGAATTTATAATTGTAACACTCTACTGAAATAGATAAATAAAATAAAAAATTTCGATTGATATTGGTATTGCTTATAAAATGCTTTATTATTTAATAATACCTATATTTACAATCATGTTTTATTATGCTTAAGGTTTTATTGTAATCTGTTACTAATAGTATTTAATAGCCTAGCTGTGGAAGCTACTTAAATTAATTTTTATTGTATTTGTATTTATTGTTATCAATTATTAATTATCAATTAGTCCAATAATTGTCTTTTAATGTCCTGTACTGTTATTACTGATTATTATTATTATTATTTTATTATGGTTATTGGAAATCTATTTAAAATTGTCAGCAACTCCATTTGTATAGGACATATCCAAGGAAACAAATAAATAAAAATAAAAAATTGTTTTTACTGTATCATAACCCAATAAATTTCTTATCACTGCAATAGGTTCACTCCATGTCTGTTTTGCGTACCAACTTTTCTGATGTTTTGGTGAAACTATATAAAGAAACTTTCCTGTATAAGTGAAAATAATTGTCAAATTATTTTCTCACAATTAACGAAGGTATTCATTATCCATAATATTCATGCTTTTGACAAAAAAATGTTGAAGAATTTACCTACAAGGTTACTACAAAAGACATTTGAAATGTGTATGTGTAGTTTACATTTATGAATCTATTGTGAAAAGGTTAACAAATTTTTGGTTGACCGCACTTTATGTACGTTAATTATTCGCATCAACTGAAAAAACTTTAAATATTACTTTTGGGAAATAATGTTTCCTAATTTGCATATTACGCAGAATATTCTATTTATTTGACACCACAATATTAATTGAACTTTATTAATTTTAATTATTTTAATATGTTGTTACATACATAAATGAAAATCTGGTGTGAAACACACAACTCTTGCCAATGAAAACAATGAACAATATAATCTAACATTAGTAATGCAACGGCCCCTCTATCTACATCGATAGGTTGGTAGGGGCGTTAACAAAAAAACAGGAAAGGAAGCTAATAAAACAATAAATACACTCAGGTTGTGCTGCATAAATGAATGAATACAATTTTAAAAGTGGATAAAACCAAAATAATTTAATATAATAAAATTAAATAAAAGGTGTTAATACCAATGTTGATACAATTATGGAGTCTTAAATATTAGTTAATAGTCAAAAATAATATTTAAAGATAAATTAATTAAATGACAGTAAATTTAAAATTTTATAGCCAAAATTATTTAAATTCAATCTTAATTTTCAGCTAAGCATGCCAGCTTTCTATCAAAATACAAATTAATAATCTTTAAATCAAAATGTTCCAGAAATATACATATTTAAATAGCACAATAACATTTCAGGCTCTCACTGGCCAACCTTTAAGTTACGTTGCCGGAACTCGAGAAACGTAGCCGGGACTCGAATAACTTGGCCGGGACTCGAACCCAATTTTAAATTGGGCGTAATAGAATCACATTTCGATTTAGTAGAACGAATAGCAGAAGTACCGAAAAGACTCAAAAATTTACGGAAAACCAAAATTATAAATAACGGTAAACGGACAGCAGAATACATATTAAAATATTAATAATAAAAATACTTTTTACTAAAGTAATAAATAACCAAATAGGAACGGACATTACGCGAGTGGTAAAGCCGGCCTTAAAACTTGAAAGAACAAACTCGTCTGTACAACAAGGAAAGTTTTCAATTAATTCCAGCAATGACTAAACAGAAAAAAACAGGCCACCACAGTACAAACAGCACACGCCAGGGGCGCCAGCTCTCGGACACAACATAAATGCAGATAATAAATCAGCTGATGAGTAGTAAAATTAAAACAACCGCCGCAAATATAAAATTTAAAATAAAATATGTAACGGTCTGAAGATCAGACGTTACAGTAATAAAACATAAGAAATAAATAAAAAACAACCTCAAAAAACACAACTTAATTTTAAGCATGAGTGAATGATGCGAAATGAAAACGAACCTTAGTTTGGCTTAATAATACGGAAAAATCTCTTTTTGACGCTAAACTAGGCTCTGTAGAGAAAAATGCTTATAATTAAAGTTATAGATCTTTTAACTTCCTATAAATTTAATTATATACACTTTCGTTAAATGCATACTAAGGCCAATATCGTAAAAAATCAATTTTTTTACAGATTTTCATGAAAAGAAACAGAAAATTACTTATTACCTCTCAACTAAGTATTATACAAAAAAATGTTCGAAATAAAAGTTTTAGATATTTAGATTGGTCTACAACTATTATTATGTACGCTTTTGCGCTAAATGCATATCAAGGCAGTAATCGTAAAAAAAACACATTTTTTTCTACGAGAGAACAGCCTTCCCAAGAATTTCACCAGACGTGGCGCCTAATCCTATCCTGTAGAGCATAAAAATGTAGGCGATTTCTAAAAAAATCGTAGGAGCCGTTTTTGAGAAAATCGCAAAAAGTAAAAATGACACGAATTAACTACCACTTCCGGTTGACCGATTTTAATGGTTCGTGTCGCGTTTTCTAGTGGTACCTAACTTAAGTATCAAGTTTTAACTTTGTACGATGTTCTGTTCTTGAAATACTTTGTTCATACACACACACATACACACGCACACACACACACACACACACACACACACACACACACACACCAATAACTAAAAACATGTTTTCTGGGTTTAGTGAGTCTGTAAACGTGTATATCCGGTGAAAACTCGATTTCAAAAATAAAATTTTCCTTCCTATATATTTATATGGGCAAGAGAAGGTAATAAACAATTAAATAAAAACTGTACAGTAAATTGTTTTAGAATTAATCTTTTTGGTTTATTTTGTTGGTAAAGCAGGTTTGTAATATCGGGAGATTATATTTGTCTTTAGTGTATTGTAAAAGAAAGGCTGCATCACATATTCTATCGTGCGACATGCAGCGAAAGTATGTGGGAATATTATACAACCCCTTGAGAGCTATCATGCGTCACATAAGTTGTGTCAACAGTACTAAAAGAAAACATAAAATCCCATGACAAATAATTTCACTTTCACAAAATTTTACCGTAAGTCACACAATGCGGACTGGCTCCAATTTAATGAAAAGATCTTAACTATAAATGACACAAAAGATACCTTAGAATAAAATTGTAAAATGTATGCTCCCTTTAGACACACAAAATGCTAAGTTTAGTGCTGTTTTATCTACCTCGTCTAACTTCCTATTTACCTTTGTATCTTAAAACTTTAACTGAAAATAACGATGAACTTATCAGAAATCAACTTTTTTGGTATAAACTCTGAATATTAGTTTAAAAATAAAAATACAACACCATGTAGAAATTACGAGTACATTTTTGTTTTTTTTTAAATTGTTACTTTTTTAAGAGAGTATTTTTTACTGTTAGTTTATTATTTTTGATTTGTTTAACGCAGCTGTTACAATAATTTTGAGTTTTTAATTCAATGTTTTTATTATTTTTTAGATATAAATATTTTGTTACTTTGATATTTTTTGTGGTTACGTTAGAGGTATTATTAAATTATTATTATTATTAAAATTTTATGGCCAACAAAGGACCACTTTAGTCATTTTACATTTAAAGTCTTTCAATTAAGAACAATAATCAACTTCTTGACCCAATGAGATGAGGATGATGTGTATGATGTGTAAATGAGATGTAGTTTGTACAGACTCAGGTGACCATTCCTAAAAGAGTACGGTTAATTGAACCTTAACCATCAGAGTACATCGGTAACCACTGTCTAGAATTCAAATCCGTATAAAAGCAACTACATTTACTAGGATTTGAACCAGAAACCTCTGTCTCCAAAAATCAGCTGTTAAACAACTGACTCGCGGTGATGACTTCACCACTAGACCAACCCGGTGGATTAAAATTATTATAACTGTAAATCTAATGGAAGGACGCTGAACAAAGTGACATTTTATATACATAAATAAAAAATACAAAAATATTTCTTAACACAAAATAAGCCAAGCTTGAGATTACACGTACATTCAAAACGTATGAGCTAAGCTCGAATAATTATATTTAGAGCGGACGCCAAAGTAAGCTTGCCGGTGTATCTGCGCGAACAGTTCGAATTCAGTAGGTACATTTCGGGTCTCAGCACCGAACTGCTTACTAAATGACAGGCGCTGAACGATGTAAATTATTATCTATTAGCGACGTTAAATCCATTCAATTGTAAAAATTGTATAAAACAATTTCAACGCCTCCCACATACAACATATGAAAGACTAATGTTTTCAGGTCAGCTGATATTCAACGTTGCGAGAGCGACGTGATTCTGATCACAGTTAGTACAGCACTGACCTAAACCACTCGCTGAGGGAACCGAGCGCACCATTACCAAAATAAAACTTCTGCGCACTTCAGAAAACCGTCAAGCATGTTTGGCGTCCGCTCTACTATATTTGATAATACGTAATTGCTAAATGAAAACATCTTAAAAATTAAAATAAAAGTAACAAGTTACGATTAAATTTCCATTGACTTATTGTTTATTACATAGGCTGGATTTACAAGCAGTAATAACAATAATCACTTCAACATAATTAATTGAAAAAATTTTAACAATATTTTCGCTTAATATTTCTTGTGATAAATTCTAGACTTAGTACAATAATTTTAACCTTCGACTTTTAGTTTTTCAGATTTTGTGCTAAATTTTTAATATTTTTTCTTTGAGGCGTTTGGGAAAGCCCAGTTAGTCAGCTGGTAGAAAGTCACTATTCATTTTAAAGCAACACTCTTTGGGCAAGCAACTTTATATGGTGACCGGCTGTCAGCCATTCCTGAACAAACTCCATTGTTCCTGTTCAAAAATTCATCCCGAATCACGTCAAAAATACAGCAAAAAGCAGAAATCAAATTAGGTGGTTGTCAATAAAATACAGTTTCTTATAATAAATAAAACCTAAAAAAAAAATTCTTTGAGGATTATTAATGGACTCTTCTTTAAACCATTTTACTGTCCATAACATTGACTCTTGACCATAACAGAAAGGTGGAGTGTTGAATTATTTGCACTCGATCTGCTAGTTCCAGAGCTACAAAAAATGATTCTGTTTTGTATTACATGGTTAGCCAATTTTTTGACTGAACCATTTAAAAAGAGAAGAGGTAGAGGTGTAAATGACACTTTTCAGAGCTATCTCCTCTGAGAGTAATGAATTTCATTAAACAGCCAGACCCTGCAGTGAATGAAGTGAAGTTATCATTTTCAGGGCGGAAAGTAGATGCTTTTCGGAGCACCTGGCATGCTGATAAACATAGGCTACTTTTCCACTCAGTGAGGAAGGCATGGTAAACTACCCCACTGCTCGTTTTACTTTGTAAAGCCTCTAGAGATTCAACCAGCCTTTCGGCTGATGACCTAAAGAACAACACAACATTGCCTCATTGCTTGATAATTCAACTCATATTATATAAAACAAACAAAGTTTTTTTGTCATATTAGAATTGTTCATACATTCGTATGTAAATTTTTAAAATCTTCTGATTCAAACCCTACCATCGAGTGATATATAAAATCCTACTTTCACTTGTGAAGTAAATAAATGTGCTCGAAAATTTTTTAGTTTAGTAAAGAGATCTGTAAGTTTTAAAAGGTTCTATAATAATGTAAAAAATTTTATTTGAGTAACCATTGCATTCGAATACCACACATAACTATTACATTATTCTTTAAAATTATACCAAATAATTATTTCCCACATGAATATTGAGGGAAATAAAATATAATACAATCATTACAATGTTTTAAAAAGAAAAAATATTCAAATTTTAATTAATTTTTGTAAGGTACTTACGTTAAAATATATAAATTTAAAAAGAGTACCTATTCTATGTATGAACTAAAACACATTATTCGTATCAGTGTTATTAATTACAGATTAGAGCACTGTTAATTTTAAGTGAAACAAAAAAATTAAATATGTGATTTGTTATGAAATACATGATTTATCAACTGCGTATGCTTAAATTTCCAGTAATGGATATATCATGTAAAATGATTTAGGCACAGAGAAAGTCATTATGATCAACATTAACATTCATAACATTGAGATAACATTAGACATCACTAATCACTACACAAATACAACGTTAATAATACAGTAAGTTATATCTACCTATATTAATTCAGTAATGCATGTATATAATAGAAATTAATGTAGGAAGTTGAATGATTACATAGAAATTAGTTAATGAAATATCAAAACTAATGGATTAAATTATTGATTGTTATGAAATATAAATTAATAACAATTGGAAAATATGTGAGCGAGAGAGGAAACATTTTTAGGCCAGAGATGAAAATGCTAAACAAATGTTTACGTACTTAACCGCAAATAAAAAAAAAATAACGAGTATTTCTGTCAGGTCAATTTCAATGTAAAAATGTTGTATTAAAATTAAGTTTACTGTTTTAAGATGTAGACAGTTATAAAAGACATAGCAAAATTTAACTCTTGACTACCTCACATGTTAAGAATTTATACAACTTTCAATGTGCCGTATTTAAATCAGTGTACAACAAGTTACTGTAATCGTAAATCTTTGATTTCTTTCAGGTTACGTATCTTGTACACGGTTTTTCCCGTTGTGATGTAAGTAAATTTTTCAAACCCAATCCTCTTATGCAATTTCCTGCTTAAGTATTATCGTTTAAAAAGAATTTGTGTACTTTCCACTGTTACAAACTACTTTTTAGACACTATATTACACACTTTGATAAATACATTCTGAGCTCAAATCTTTAAATGATTAGCTAGATCCTAAAAATAAATTACGAATTAAATAAATTAAATGAGTTTAACATTTAGTACAATAGACAAGCAACAATTCAGAAAAATTATTTGAGTATATTAGTTGAGAAGGTTGATTGTTTTATACAGTTTGAAAGTTTTAAACAAAGCTAATGTTCTTAAAATATGAGTATAATGTAGGAAAACCTCAAGTAAGATTTAAATAACCTCAAATTTAAGTTAACCTCAAATTTTAACAAAACGGTTGGTTAAGAACTCTTAACCAACTGTACTGTTACTGTAACTATACTGTTCGTAAATTTGCACAGAGATACAGAGTGCGACAATATACGTATTTAAAAAGTATTGCATTCAGACACTCCAAATTAGGATATTGAATAACACTATTCAACACTGATGAGACAATGTGTGTGTACCTGAAAGAATTTTTACTCTCTAAAATGTTTTAAAAAGTTGTAAAAAAAAAATATGTACAGTACGTCAATATAAAACTTAAGTTTGGAAAAACAATCACTTTCGAATTTCCTTTTACATTTAATGTGGTTACAAAATCTTCGCCTCATATGCATGGTTTTGATACAAAGTAAAGAAGCGAGGTAAACTAATTCCGAATGTGTGATAATGTGACTTTTTTCTCGAATAAAAGCTTGTCAATAGACCAACAAAATAAGTCTTAAAACACAAATCCACGTAACTTAATTTCCGGTGAAAATACAACTTCTTTACCAAAAGACGGTTTTTCAAAAAATATGATTACCTATAAGTACTACACGTACATAACTCTGGCAAAGAGCTCTGCATCACAATATTTTCACTTACTTCCTCCTCGGCGCAAAAATTTATATAATAAAAAAATGTAAAGAATTTAAAAACCTACAAGTTTTATTTCAAACATTTTTTGTATAACGCTTAGTTTAGCGGTAATTAGTGATTTTCTGTTTTTTTCTCACGAAAACGTATAAAAAATCGACTTATTTACGATTTCAGCCTTAGCATGCATTTTACGACAAAAGTCTATATTATAATCAATTTTATAGGAAATTAAAAGATCTACAACTTTTATTTAGAGCATTTTTCTGTAAAGAGCCTAGTTTAGCGTGAAAGAGTAATTTTCCGTATTTTTAAGCCAAACGTTGATTTTAATTTTGCGTCTTTCACTCATGATTAAAATTAGGTTATGTTTATTGAAGTTAATTTTTTTAAAATTATTTTTAATGTTTTATTACTAATGTTAGGTTATATTATTAACTATTTGCATTGGCAAGAGAAAGTTATGAGAGTGTTTCTTACCAGATTTTTAGATTGTGAACAGGCTTCTTTTCTTTGAAAATCTGTGACTACAGGAAACTTTTTACAAACAGCATTCGATAAATTGATGGGAATGAAATGAGGAACCACTTAGCCCTAATCGCTATATGTCTAAAACGGTTTTGTCAATGAAATACATGTTGGTGGCAAATAATTAAATAATTAATTAACTGTTATATTGTTCAACATTGTCACGAAGATTAGTACAGTAGAGTAATATAATATTTTGTAACGTCTGTTGCAGATGGAGTTGGACAAGAGGCAGTAACACGGAGGGACTGCGGAGCGCTCTGGCCCGACTGCGGCAGAGGACTACTAGCTCCCAGCCCCAGGCGACCCACGGCGACACAACACAGACCACCACTAGTCCAGGATTGTCGGTGAGTAACTGAAAATTATCTACCTACAAGCGTTTTCTCATTAACTTAACTTTTTTACTTTCGATCGTCTGTATCTTCTTCTTCAGGTGCCTTCTCCATTACGGAGGTTGGCTATCATCATGGTTAGTACTACTTTGTCTACTGCTGCTCTGAAAAGATCATGCGACGAGCAGTTAAACGCTTCTCTCAGGTTTCTTAACCAGGATATTCTTTTGCGTCCCACCGAGCGTTTATCAACGATTTTTCCTTGAATTATGAGATGCAGAATCTCGTATTTAGGCCCCCTCATGATGTGTCCAAGGTATGTCAGTTTCCTTATCTTTATGCTTCGCAGGATTTCTAGCTCTTTCCTCATTCTTTTGAGGACTTCTATATTTGTGACCCTGTCCGTCCACGGTATTCAAAGTATTCTCCGGTAGGTCCACATTTTAAACGCTTGTAGTCGGGTCTCAGATTCTTTGGTGAGTGTCCACGCCTCTACCCCATACAGGAGGATGGGAAAGACGTAGCAATTCAAGAGGCGGGTCCTGGTTTCGAGGTTCAGGTCGCGGGCCGATAGAAGAGGTCTCATTTTTAGAAATGCTGCCCTGGCTTTTTCAATTCTGATCTTTATTTCTGGCAGGTGGCTTGCACTGCAGTTGACTCAGGTTCCCAAATAGTTATAGGCTTCCACTTGTTCGATTCTGTCTTGCCCAGCAAAAAGTTGTTCTTGTGTATTGTCTCGTTTATTAATGACCATGTATTTTGTCTTCTTAGCGTTTAATGTGAGCCCATACTTACATAAATACTCTTATCGTCTGTATAAGGAGAGTTAACGTATATATATTATTAAGATGTAGCCTGTGTGAAAGGTATTGCATATTACTGGCGATTTGATTAATATTTAAATTTTACTTAATTGGATATTCTGTTATTTACAACAATACGCAAACATTGAATTGGATTCATCTTAAAATTTGAATTCTGAAGTTAGTTTTGAGAGCAAGTAGGCCTAGAATATTGAATTATCCAACCCGATTAATACACTCGTATTTCCTGCAGTTCCTTGAAATCCACACTCCATTCAACCTCGTGGCTTGCTTGAATAATTCATAGCGGCTTTAATACGACCATTACGGAAGGAAACCATTAAGAAGTTAGAATATTGTTGAGTAAACCAAAATCCGAGGATTGTACTTAATGGAATTATCATTGTATATTTATTTGTCTGTGTACAGAAATTAATAGAGTTAGTATTAGAGTAGGACAAACTCTGAATAGACTTTCCGACTACATTAATGTAAGATTTAAAAAAATTAACTTTTCTTTCAAATTCAGTAAAATATTTTACCAATAACTTATATCCTGTATTGTTTTGTTTGTTCTTACGTATCTATCATACGTTAGCCTAATAAAAAATAAACTGCTAGTGCATTGAAGATTAGATATTTTCTAATAGGTACTACTCCACCTAGGGGCCTATAGTATTTTCTTACAGAATATAAAGAACGGAGTTATCCTAATTATAAACTCTCATGTCAACCCTGATTCCTACCGTTATTTTATTGCGAAAGTAGTTAAAATTTATGCTGCATTTTAGTATAAATTCATCAAACTTAAAAGTTTACTAACTTCTTAGAGGCACATTAACAAGTACTTTTTGACTAACTCTTTCTTTAAAAATCTGCGTATTAAAAATCTATTTGGACATACGGGTTACAACGATGGATACATCTATAGTGCCCCACACGAAAGATGTCCGTTGCGTTCAAAGAGGTCTATTTCAAAAACGACCGAACGGAAAAAATTTAATTTAATTTAATTTAACTACAACAAATTAAAGTCTGCTCTTTCCTGCGTTTATTCGTTTGATTTAAATGTTTATTTAATAATTCGTAGGGTAAACAGTAATTTACTCATAACAAGTACCCAGTTTTTAGCCGGCTTTCTGTTTGTGTGTTTTTTAAACGTCTGTTACTAAAGAAACAGCCGTTTTAAAAAACACTTCAGGCTTTACATAAAAAATTGGGCTTTAAGTAGGTTAAAGATCATATTTTTCTTTACAATAAGAAAAGTATAATGTAAAAAGTAAAATTCTGTTTCGTTTTAATTTTCCGGCCATTAAAAATTGTTATTTTGGCTCCACGTAAAGATAAAAAAAAAGATTTTTCGACTGAACCATGCATTCTTACAACAATATTGTGCCAAGTGTAAACTTTTACATTTAAAATTACAAATCAAACAGAAATTCCCATTTTTTGTAATTTAAATACAAAAATTCTATTAAATTGGTTGAGCGGCAACCAATTATAACACCTTATTTTTAAGGAATAGTATTAAGGAATAGTATTAAAGTATTTACCTTATTTAAGGAATAGTTCATAACGGACTTCTTTCATCGCGTGCAATCTTTTATGTTAATGAAGACCCACTTATAGTTTCAAGACAATTAACAGATTTTTAAACTATCTTCGGACGTGGTTTGACAAATAAATTATTACAGCTAACAAGACTTAATCTGTTCACATCAACTATACGCTGCGTAAAGATGTAACTGCTCACTTAAAATAGTAAATAATAAAGTAATACCGCATAGATAAAGTACAAAATATTTGAATTTGTATCCAAAATTTAAATGATTACCTAGTATAAAATACCTAAATTACTTAATCTGCAAAGCAGTTTTAAAAGTAAATAAACATTATTTTAATGTTCGTGTTTAACAAATTTAAGTTTGTGAACAAAGTAAGTGCTTATAACTAAACATGGTATTAACAAAAATAAAACATACTTAAAAAATCTGGTGTAAAACACTCACACAACTATCACTTGCCAATGCAAATAATGACCAATATAACCTAAAATTAGTAATAAAACAGAAATAAACTAACCTCAAAAAACATTACCTTATTTTAACATAACCTAATGTTAAACCTAACATTAGTAATAAAACATTAGAAATAAACAAAAAAACTAACCTCAATAAACATAACCTAATTTTAATCATGAGTGAAAGACGAAAAATGAAAATCAACCTTAGTTTGGCTTAAAAATAAGGAAAATCAATCTATAACCATAAACTAGGCTCTGTAGAGATAAATGCTCTGAATAAAACTTGTAGATTAATTAAAATTGTAGAAAATTTAAAATCCTACAACTTTTATTTGAAAATTTTTTGTATAACGCTTAGTTTAGCGGTAATTAGCGATTTTCTGTTTTTCTCACGAAAACGTGTAAAAAAATCGATTTTTTTAAAGATTACAGATTAGTGTACATTTTACGACAAAAGTGTATATATATAGTCAAATTTATACGATATTGAAAGATCTACAAATTTTATTTAGAGCATTTTTCTCTACGAGCCTAGTTAAGCGTGAAAGAGTGATTTTCTGTATTTTTAAGCCAAACTGAGGTTGATTTTCATTTTACGTCTTTCATTCATGATAAAAATTAGGTTTCGTTTATTGAGGTTAGTTTTTTGTTTATTTCTAATGTTAGGTTATATTGTTAATTATTTGCATTGGCAAGAGAAAGCTGTGTGAGTGTTTCACACCAGATTATTTTTTTATTAGACTGAAAAGACAAAATAAATAACATTCTGGACTTAAGTACTATTGCAATTCAACCAACAGAATTAATATGCTGCTTATAATCAAAATTACTTTTTTATAATTTTAAACATATTTTAAAATGTGTTTATTATTAATTAATCATAAAAAAATTACGTATCACTGGCTTTTATTATAAAAATGTTTATACTACTCGTATTTTATCATAATTTCCTGTTGTTAATTTATCTGTCATTTTTGTTATTTTTATTATTAATTTGTTAACCAAGTTATCCGCCAACGTAATATTATATAACAAACTGTCTTTTACTCACGTGTCTTTTTGTTAATACAGTAACTTATTATTCAATATGTAGAATAGGTTGCATTGTTAATTTATAAAAAAAGAAAACATTACCACAGTTTATTAGTGATTAAATTATTGTTAGTTGATTAATCGCACCACCTTAGTAATCAACATAATATCAAAAACAATCTGGTAGTAGTGGTATTCTTGAAGCTCAGTTCTAAAATATCGGTTGACTGAAAGAGATATAAGATGAAATGGCAAAGTATAAAGTTTTTGTGTAGAGTATCTCCGGTATTGTATTTTATTTGCTAGCCGTTCCAACAATACCACAAAAACGGTATTTATGTTTTGCTGTAAATATTTACTTACACTGGGTTTACTCGTGAAAATAACTTTTGCAAATGTTTTTACAAATATCATCACTATTAAACGAAGCATCAGAGCAGACAATATTTATTGTTCATGGTAAAAATTCCTAACACGTTCATTTTCATCGAAAAACTACTATTTTATTATTTTTATAACTTTCCACTTTTCCTGAGTTTTTCCTTTCAGTGGGGCTATTCACTACGCAATTCTATTCTTATCTCCATATTTATTCCAGTTCAATCCTTTTTCGTACAAGATTGTCTTGTTTCGTGGGACACATTACGTTTCCTGTGTTAACTTGAGTATATACGCATAATGTCATGTCGTTCTTTTTTACGATCTCCCATCCGCACTCTTCCAGTGGAAAATAAATTGTCGTTAAATTTTATACAGTTTCCGACATCGTATAGATTTCAATCAGTATTGCGGCCAATGTTGAATTTCATCTCTTTCTATCCCGTAATTATGTGATAAGAGCATTGCGTAAGGACTTTCCGTTTGCAAAATAAGATATTTTCGAATTGAATATTTCGGTAAATCGGGCTGAAGTTTAATATTCCATCACTTCATGCGATATGTAGCCTACGTCCTCGCTATCAAATATGTTCTAGTATGACAATTTTTATAATTTGCTTCCAAATGTTTGAAACTGTACTTAAAATGAAATGGGTTCACAAATCGTATGGTTTTTTTCTTAAAACATATTATAATTACTTAAACCACTTAATCAGTTATAGTTATTTAAACCTGGTGATTTAATCAAACCCTAATTTCAAGTGTTAACCCTTAGTATATATTTTTCGACTTTATTTAAAAATTTGAACAGGGTCGTCTTTATTTTTCGTGTTTTTAATGATCAATTTTATACATTTTCTTAAGGAAAACATACGTAGACACTATTGGACATAGAGTACCTCCGTTCAAACTCAGCTTCATCTGCTTGCCTGAGTTTTAACCTATGGCAATATCGACAGTTACAGAAGCTGTACAGTTCCTTAGATAACATAAAAATAAAAATAAAAGAAAAACAAGATATAATGCATAATTTTATAAACACGAACGGTTGAGATAAACAGAAGTTTAATGGAATATATTAGAAGACAGTATTTTAATAATGAAAAAGATTTTTATTTCATCACCATCCATAGATATGGGATTACATTCTTTAAATTAATCTAGAAAGTTGAGAACATTCACTGTGAAAATTCTCTTACTCACCATGTTATGGAAAATCAGTGTTTTTTAGACGGATGATTGTATTCATACAATACGTATAGCTTGCGTAAATTCAATCTAGTTTTACCGGTACTTGATATCTAGTATAGCGTTAAAAAAATACTAAAGTAAATAAAACATAAAAACCTATGTTGAATATTCAATAGTTTTCATGAAAAGTTAAAAACGAGAGGAATATTCAGTAGAAATTGTTTATTGAATTGGTTATTTTATTTAATGTGTTGATTTATTTCAAGTTAATTTTATTTTATTGCCAAATTGGAATAAATTTTCTAGTAAATATTAAAATCATTAATTGCTTTCAATGGCATTAATATTATAATTAAATAATTACGTCTTTTCGACCAGTAAAATTTCATAATTGCTGTATAAAATTATATTCAGTTAGCTAGGGTATTTTATCTTTATCAACGTAATGATAAATAATTAAATATTTTTGCTCATAACATCTAATTAATTTAATTAACTAATAAAATAATTATTAGTTAAGAGTAGTATTTACGTATTTGTAGTACCTACCTTATTTACAAAATTATAATTTAATACCTTAATGCAATTAAAAATCTGGTGTGAACACTCGCACGACTCTCTTGCCAATGTAAATAATGAACAATATAACCTGACATTAGTAATAAAACATTAGAAAAAACCAAAAAACTAACCTCAAAAACATAACCTTATGTTAATCATGAGTGCAAGACGCAAAAGAAAATTAACCTCAGTTTGACTTAAAAATGCGGAAAATCACTCTATCATGCTAAACTAGGTTCTGTTGAGAAAAATGCTCTAAATAAAAGTTGTAGATCTTTTAATTTCCTATAAATTTGATTATATACACTTTTCTCGTAAAGTGCATACTAAGGCTGAAATCTTTTAAAAAAAAATTGATTTTTTACGCGTTTTCGTGAGAAAAAAAAGAAAATAAGGTAATTACCGCTAAACTAAGCATTAGTGGTACCCAACTTAAATTTCCAAGTTTTAACTTCCTACGATGTCGCGTTCTTGAGATATTTTGCACACACACATACACACACACGCACACACACACACACACAGACAAATCGCTAGAAACATGTTTTTTGAGTTCAGGGGGGTCTGAAAACGTGTTGATCCGGTGAAAACTCGATTTCGAAAAATCAACAAGAAAACAATACTTTCCTTTCTATATATTCATATTGGCAAGAGAAAGTAAAAATGCTAATAAAAATGAAAAATGAAATGTGATTGATAATAATGTTAATCTATATTATTCTCTATTTTTAAAATGTAATTCGTTGGCGGTTGAAGTGAATTCTGGAAGGTTTACATGAGATTCTTATTCGGGCTTCTAAAGTTAGGGCCTAGAGATTGCCTGATTATTTTGTTCCTATGGGCTAATAAAGGTAGTATAAATTTAATATTTTTTTACATCACCAAAGATGATGCGTAATTAATTAGAGCCAAAGTGTACGTAGCGACTAAGGCCTAATTTTAATAAGAATCTTCAGCATTCTTCATTTTATTCGGAGTGAACAGGGTCACGTTCAGGTTTAAATCAGGAACAGAAAACCTTTGAGTTCAAAGCCAGATGCTCTGCCATCGCGTTATCCCAGTATAAGAACCCAAAAAAGTACAGGCCTACTCTTAGTATTTTCATCATAATCTTGCAGCTCTATATCTCTTGATGGGCTTTGGCTTTCTCCATAATCCTCTCTGCTAGTTGCTAGAGCCCTCTATCATCCCGCATCCACCAAAATCAACTCTGTATAACTATCCATTTACCTCTTCCTTAGACGGCCTTGCCTTCTCTCGCGCAGTCTTTCCTTCTATAACCATCATTGTTGACTCCATTCTCTCAATGTGCTTCAATCATCTGAATCTTTGGGGGGCTTCTAAAACTGACTATATCTCTACCTACAAAAATATTAAATTCTTTGTTTTATTTACTCAATAGTTATTTGTTTCTAGTATCTGTCCAAAAATTCATCTTAAACTGTTTCTTTATAATTTTCTCAGTATGTTGATATCTATTTCTGACATAGTTCTTGGTTCAGTCATAGGTGACTGCTGGGTGCAACAAACACATAAAATTTTAATTTTCGGTGTTCCTGCTAGCTAATTTATTTTAAAACAATTTTATATTGGCAAAGTAGATTCTATTTCCCAGATGAATTTATTTTCGTATGGAGTCACTCATTACGTTAGAGTACTTCTATAACAATCGTTAATCCGAATTTATTTGCTGTTGTAACCAATATTGATAAAAAGTTGTCGATTGAACATGGAATTCTCCATCCACCATAGTAATATTTAGCATTTCCAAAGACACCTTCTAATTTTTAATACAATACCATCTGGACTAATAATAGTGGTAACAAAATATGAAAATGTCAATAACGCATATAAATACAAATAAAATTAACGAGATTATATTAATTTTGTTCAAAATCTTAAAAAAACTTCTGAAGTATTTACTAACTCAATGAAAAGTATTATTAATAGAAGAAGAGGATATCTTTTACATGTTCCCGGCAGAAGGAAAGAGGGGTGTAACTATAAACAATAAGCGGGCTAAATACTCTCAGTTACAGTGTACAGACAACTGGAGGATCGCCAAGGGATGGATTCAGAGATTTTAAGGAGGAAAAGAGACCTTCCTCATTAAAATTATACGTTGGCTAAGGTTTTTTGTCGTTTAGAATCACTTCAGACTATGGTACGTAACTTAAAACATTAATGGAAGCTTAATTAAGGGGGGCCTTAATTTTCAACAGTTTCTCCGCACTGTACTTTTTATATTCGTTGTTCTGTTCATTTTATATTCGTAGAGCTGTATTGCAGTTGGTAAAAACACAAATATATGCTTGGTTTGGTATGAATGTCTTCTCATTTTATTCAAATTTTTTTGCAGATCCATTTTGACTTCTTTTCATTACTTATCTGACAATATAAGTTTTATATTATTCAGCGCTCTAAAACTTTTTTTTTAACCTTTATCATCCACTCTCTAAAAATCTCCGTAGAATTTAATCTCCGTTATCTAATGGTCTCCATTAAAAGTTCGCTTTCTTGTAGAGTTATTCTCTTCCTCGTCACCTGTATTTTCTATCCTCCATTTTTGGATCCATCATTTTACCAGGATCTCTCTCTCATTTATCCACTTTTGTCTTACCTTTTTTATCTCTCCAATACATTCACTCGCGTACAGATACCCATATTTATTACTGTGTTAAAATGTTTGATTCAGCTTTCCTAATCAACGACTGCCAAGTCTTTGTCAAAAGCACATAGCTAACTTTGATCCGCCAATGTGTACTTCGTTCAGCAATCCTTTCTTGGCAAGTTCAAATTCCCATTATCTAATGGTCTCCATTAAAAGTTCGCTTTCTTGTAGAGTTATTCTCTTCCTCGTCACCTGTATTTTCTATCCTCCATTTTTGGATCCATCATTTTACCAGGATCTCTCTCTCATTTATCCACTTTTGTCTTACCTTTTTTATCTCTCCAATACATTCACTCGCGTACAGATACCCATATTTATTACTGTGTTAAAATGTTTGATTCAGCTTTCCTAATCAACGACTGCCAAGTCTTTGTCAAAAGCACATAGCTAACTTTGATCCGCCAATGTGTACTTCGTTCAGCAATCCTTTCTTGGCAAGTTCAAATTCCCATTATCTAATGGTCTCCATTAAAAGTTCGCTTTCTTGTAGAGTTATTCTCTTCCTCGTCACCTGTATTTTCTATCCTCCATTTTTGGATCCATCATTTTACCAGGATCTCTCTCTCATTTATCCACTTTTGTCTTACCTTTTTTATCTCTCCAATACATTCACTCGCGTACAGATACCCATATTTATTACTGTGTTAAAATGTTTGATTCAGCTTTCCTAATCAACGACTGCCAAGTCTTTGTCAAAAGCACATAGCTAACTTTGATCCGCCAATGTGTACTTCGTTCAGCAATCCTTTCTTGGCAAGTTCAAATTCCCATTATCTAATGGTCTCCATTAAAAGTTCGCTTTCTTGTAGAGTTATTCTCTTCCTCGTCACCTGTATTTTCTATCCTCCATTTTTGGATCCATCATTTTACCAGGATCTCTCTCTCATTTATCCACTTTTGTCTTACCTTTTTTATCTCTCCAATACATTCACTCGCGTACAGGTACCCATATTTATTACTGTGTTAAAATGTTTGATTCAGCTTTCCTAATCAACGACTGCCAAGTCTTTGTCAAAAGCACATAGCTAACTTTGATCCGCCAATGTGTACTTCGTTCAGCAATCCTTTCTTGGCAAGTTCAAATTCCCATTATCTAATGGTCTCCATTAAAAGTTCGCTTTCTTGTAGAGTTATTCTCTTCCTCGTCACCTGTATTTTCTATCCTCCATTTTTGGATCCATCATTTTACCAGGATCTCTCTCTCATTTATCCACTTTTGTCTTACCTTTTTTATCTCTCCAATACATTCACTCGCGTACAGATACCCATATTTATTACTGTGTTAAAATGTTTGATTCAGCTTTCCTAATCAACGACTGCCAAGTCTTTGTCAAAAGCACATAGCTAACTTTGATCCGCCAATGTGTACTTTGTTCAGCAATCCTTTCTTGGCAAGTTCAAATTCCCATTATTAACATACCGCCTTTAATTAACTTTAAAATAAATAATAAAACAATAATGATTTTTAAAAAAGTGTTTCACTTCACGCCAAACTATCAAACTATTAAGATTAACGACGAACTCTGATCTGTTGAAATTAACAAACTCTGATCCATTGAAATTAGTGAACTCTTTAACTCAAGCCATAATCTACTTGTTAAATTTAACGATGAACTCTCTCTATTGAAATCAATGAACTCCACTATTGAAATTAAATTAACGAACTCCTGAAAAATTACAATTGCCCTCTATATATAAACTCGGTACAACTCCCTCTAAGTATGACGTTGGACCAATGAGAACGCTTCTTTTAAGTTTCGAAGGTCTCATTTTCCGTTAAAAATTACAAGACACGTGTAAGCAATTACTACATACAATACAAATTAATATTATGGTGTAGTGATTGCTTACTTAAACATCGACACATTAATTTTACTTTTAATGGGTTATTTAGACAAGTAACGAACTTCTCCCCACACAAACATTTACCAAATTTTTGCCGACACAAACATACATAAAAATGTATCACTATTATGTCGGGAATATTAATATATATTTATGAGCTAGCGGTTACATTTAATTGATTGTTCTCTTTATTTTTATAACGAATCTTACTTTTAACGGATGTTTAAATAAACTATTTCCTTTGCTAATATAAAATACATTTATTTATCAGCAACATAATTAATGACTAATTATGTGCGATACAGTGGTTTGACAAAAACCCAAAATCTTTATTTGAAGGTTGCCTGGGAATGAACGGCAGAGGTAACCAGATCTCTGGTATTGAGAAATATATTCGTTTTAGAGTTAGACATGTCAAGAAAACTGTACAACAGACACAAAGTGAACCATTTTATCAGAAAATCTATTTTGAATATACTGAATTTGTCTTGGAAAAAATTATTACTTCTGGAATTTAAAAATGGTAAAAGCATTAATATTAAAAATCAGTTTTGTAATCAACATGATCAGACTGTATCAGTTTATTATTAAGCAGTAATATATTAAAGAAATTAACTCCCATTACACATTTTGAATAAGCTTTTTGTATGAAAGTGTTAAAGTGCCTATTTTTCCGTGGTTTACTTAATATTTGTTATTCACAGTAAAGTCACAATGGTGAACCTTCCTTTGTTGTGCGTGTCGATATTCTAAACTCTTCTTCAGTTCAACGTTGTATAGGTTGAAAAATGAAATTTACTTTACCTTGTAAACCACAGACTCATTTATTTATCGAATTTATAAGTGTCAATAAAAATATAATAATCCATCCCCAACTATTTAAAAAATTAACTACCATAAAATATTAATATAATCGAATCACCTGTTTCACTAACGTAAATATTATATTCTGCGCGTTTTTACATCATTTATTTCTGCAGTCAAAAATGTGTTCAAACTATTTATTTTAAAGAAACCATATTGCATTTAATGAAGTTTTTAATACAAGCCAGTGGGGTATATTTGGTCACTTTTGGATTACTTAATCCGAATCTTATTTTTCTTATCTAATCTCATTTAAAACCTTTGTCTAATATTATTCTTCGAAGTAATTACTTTTATTTCATAAATAATGTATTGATCAATAATACTTTTTTCCAAAATTAAAGACAATATTTTGAGAGATCAATGAAAATTTAGTCAAAATCCGTGTTTGCTGACCAGTTAAGTTTATCTGCTGTACAGAATAACGGTTACATTCCCCCTGTACGAAAGTAGTGCTTTATCTTGGCTTGCAGCTTGATATTCATGATTTTGAAGCATCATCTGCGTACAAACCGATTGGAACTGAACCGTTGTCAGAAGCTACTTTTCTACTTATTTAACCTTCGATCAAAATTAAACTTTCGTGCCAAAATTTTAGTCCATAAATCACTTTTGAGACCAATCTGGATGTACAGTATTGATCATTTTGGAGCAGCAACATAGAGTAATTTAAAGTCGATTTAAGCTTTTCAGTCGAAATTTTTGAGGCTTATTTCTATTGCTTCTTTCTATATAAGCCATAAAACCCTTTACATAATTTTGAATTCGGAAGGTAAAGTAACTAGCTGTAACATTCTATAAAAAATTCATGACCAAACAACCTTCTTCTTCAGGTGCTTTGCCCTCGGAGAACATTAGCTAACATTAAAGTCACCTGAGTTTTATCAATTGCTCGATGAACAACCACTCAAACCAATTATCCCGAGAACTAGCGACTAGAAACTATCTCTAAAGTGGAAATGTACAAAGATTTCTTTACCTGGACTACGAATAACACCGGTAGCTATTTCTAAAGAAAGTGCCGCTGAGTACCTTTCTATCTTAGCAATAAAATTTGCTTCCGCTCGTGAAATTACCTTTAATATCACACATAAAATTTGTATCGCTCACTGTACCGTACTGTACCCAAAATAAAAATATTGCGATGTATTCAAATATTTTTAACAAACATCAGTAATGTGACACTTATCTCTAAGGTCCGTTTCGGGATCTGGGTAAAATACATAATTAACAAACTATCGTTTAAAATCACAAACAAATATTTTTTATTAAGAACTATAAAACTACAGTTAACAATGTTACTTAAATCTACTAATGAATTACAATTACTACAATTAAATTACGTACTCATGATAAATAAACGACTAATTACAATAAATTGAAAACGTAACTTAAACAATTACAAGATTATTTTTCACCTTCTTATAAGTCCTACTTACAACGTTAACAACGATTATACGTGTCTACAATATACACTGGATCTCTTTGGAGACGTACGCGTACACAGTATAACTCACTTACTAAATGACAGATTAAAACTCGTCGATGGCAGATCAAAGACTCCCCAACTTCAAAACGGTGTGCTCCTTATATAGACGAAGCTATGGAAGTCACGAGAAGGACAGAGATTTTCGATATAATAATAAAAATAAAAGTTTTTACAGAACGTAAACAACTCATTATAATTGAATAGAATGGTTACAAAAAGAGCCAATTATCTAAATAGATACCCGACTCCTTCAGGTTATATTTCTGTTACTTGGAAACCCTTTTATTATTTACTACTAATTATTATTATTTACATTAACACTTTTTAAATCTCGGTCCTTCTTGAGAATTCTCGAACACACTTTCCCTTTAGATTTTATCACAATATATTTAGACACGTATTTTTTACAACTTTGTACTGTTTGATGCCGTAAAAAGTTTTTACCAGGTTCTACTTGGGTTTCCCAGTGGAGTATCGGAACAGTTTCCATTTCAATGAAGCTGCTACCTCTATTACCTGAAATTTATGATATCTTGTATGAAAATTAATTTTATTTTATGTGGTAGTAAAGATTTATGTATGTATTTAACAATAGGCTACTCTAACCTTTTCTTCGTAAAAAGGTTTTGTATAATATTTTATTTCTGACTGAAAATAAATTGTTTTGTTTTCTTTACATTTGTTTCTTTTTGATGCAATGTGGTGAAAACGTCACACTTCCTTTAACTACTTAATTTTTCTCTAATTTTCTTTTAATTGTGTTGATTGATATAATTTTTTTTCTCGTTCCTATATTTTTTTTAATTTCTGTATTTAGGTCGGTAATAATTGCGATAATAATGGAATATTTTTTGATAGATAATCTAATATTGTTTATCCTTAAAAACAAATTAGGTAATGAATAAAATTAAATATTTAGCTGTCGGATTCTATTGATTTATTAATAGGTATGATAAACTAATAACATTTTTTATGCATGATTAACAAATATTTATTAGGTATAAAGACCAAAATTTTCATCGATATAGTAATAATTCCTTTGTAAAGCAAGTTCACAACTTTTCCCTATCGACCGTACTGGTAGATTCAGACGAATTCGCTTACGGTTATTAAATTTTATTCTGCATTTTAAATAACCATAACAAAATTTAATTGAAAATGAAACGACATGTTAAACTTGACTAAATTTATACAGCCATAAAACTTCAAAGTAAAATTTCTTCGAACTGGAGTAGTGTTCCAGTTTAAGGAACATAGAATTTGTTAAAAGAAAAATATAAAATTCTTTCATCATAAATATAATACTTTCTTTGTGTTTAGCTATATATTTTGGGTATGTATCGCTTTTGGGTACAGTACTAGAAGAGAAATATTTCAGTAGTTACCGAGGAAAGAGTTGCAAATGGTTTTACTCTACATTTTTAGTTTACGTTCTTTAGAAATATCCCTTGAATACAAACATGTATTTTTCTCGTTTTACTTTAAGCAATACGTTTTACTTCATTATTGAGCGATAAAAAACAAAACTATGTTTTTATTTCGTTATTCTGCAAAAAAACTATCACAATATACGAGTAGAAAATATTTTGTACCTGCATTCTTTTCTCATCTGCATGTTTCGTGTTTCTTTAAAAACTTGTAAATATGTAGTGGTTTTGTTAAAATATTGTAGTAATTGATTATAATTGTGTAGTTATTAAGCTGTTTACAAAAGTTGTGACTTAGTAAATCACAACTAACTGTGTTTCTGTTACATTACTTTGCTATCTTATTTTACAGACCATCATAACACATTGTAAAATCATTTAGAAATTGTTTAAGTAATAGAGAGTAAGATGGTGGGAGTTATGATGTATGTTTCTTACAATAATTTAAAAAAAAATACTGAGAAAATTTACTTTGGTGTGTATTGATACGCTGTAAACTGTAACTGGTTAACATTTAAAAATAGTAAGACTCAAATATGAGTGCACTTAATACAGTAACAATTTAAAAACCTAAAAAATGTTTATTCTCTTGGGACCTGAGGTATTTTTTTGGGTTGCATATACTGAGACCCAACGCTATAGTATACTATACTTAAAGGTTGCTTTAGTTGAGGCCTGACATATCAGTAGTAATGCGCGTTGGTAGAGACCCGTAGGTATAGTATACTATACCTGTATGATGCTAGGGTTGAGTCCTGAGAAAAAATTTTCCACTTGTAGATGGAGTAGAAGCATTGCCCGCCATTTTGATAGGGATGAACAGAATACAAGGAAAACATCATTTGCAGTACAACAACGATCCAAAAGTTGGTGTGCACTGGGAAAAAGTTAAATATATTACATAATAAGTATGTGAAATGCCAGTGAAATCAAGGTATAGTATTCTATACCATTGGTATCAACCTATAATCATAAAAAAAGAAAACACGTTTTTCTTAAAACGTGATTTTTCTCATCAGGACTCAAACGGTGCAATATATCTGGCGTAGTACATTTTTTTTTTAATTTTTTTTTTTGGTTTAACGTCCGACTGTTTTGCAAATTGCTGCTAATGCAGACGGTGGCGTAGTACAATATACCATAGGTCTCAAAGCCAGGCACCATGTAAAAACCTACTGGGTCTCAGTCAATGTAACTACATGGTATAGTATACTGTACCCTCAGATCTCAAGAGGTTATTAAAACTAAATTTAGTTGAAACCTTAATAATTCAATATTAGTCGCTAGTCATTTGAATATTTTTAATAGAAGCAATGTATTTTCACTCGTAATGGTACTCGGAAAGATTTTTATGTGAAGCTAATTTATTTACTGTTGTTCAAGAACTAATATAAATTTTTTCTGTAAAAAGTGTGAGAAGATCACTCGCAAGGTAATAAAACATTTAAATAAAATACTTTGCTATGTCGGTGCTGCTTTAATACCTAGACAGTCAAAACATATAAATATGTTTGCATAAACTTCTTACATTTATCAAAGCATTACCAGAAATTAATGTGGATTTTCGAGGTAGTAGGAAGTAGTCGAGAATGTGATTGATTGAATTGCCCAAGTGGTCACGCAGGTCTATTAACTTAACTCTTAAAGATATTAATTTAGGAAAAAAATTTAATATACAATAGTATTAGAGTATATCTGATAATATTTGATTGTAGAATCAGATAAACAGTTACACAGCAAAACGTTATTGAATTTTATATCATATTACTATTATTAATCGTCAATTATATTACAAATTTATTGACTCACTATCTTGCTTGCTGAAACCTTCCACCATAGGCAGGTTTACTGAATGTTTTGATTAATTTTAGAAAATAATTTTTTAATGTAGGTACAGAACACAATTATGGCTTAAACACGGCAATTATGGCAATTATGGTAATTATTGCAATTAAAAAATTAATTATTACATGGCAATTATGATTTACACGGTGTTTTTACGGTGTTCAGTGACACCGTTTGTAGTTTGATCATTTTTAGATTGCTAAAGTATTTAGTTTAGTGAATTTTTTTATTGAAATTAATCGTTGGTAAATAGCAGTTTCTTTATCACTAATCGGATCTCATAATACTATCTCGTATGAATTTGTGCCGCAGTTTAAGATTTTCAGATATAAACAAACTATTTACAAAATTATTCAGTAAATATATCATTGAAATTAATACACTCATTCGAATTATAATTTTGTTCTTATGATTTTTGATTCAGGCGAAATAAGTGAGTAGATATTTTTATTTATAAATTGACAGGCAAGTGGTAGATAAGAAGATTTAAGTAAATACGGATATTTGTCAACGTAATCTGCTATGCCGGTATATTCCAAAAATCCGAGAGAGGTAGAAAAGAAGCAAAAAGATACGGTGAAGAATAAGATTGAGCCATACTTATTGGAGAGATAGGCTTACGAACAGAAAAGGGGAGCAAAAATCTTAAAACTGACTGATAGGATTAAAGAACAAAAGCGTCGCTGATGCAGTAATTTGAAAAGAAGAAAGGATTAATGCTTTTTTAAGAGGACAAATAAGACTAGGTGGATCAATGAAGTTTAGGGAGATAGATTATTAAAGCTAGGTGAAATAATTAAGTTAAAATACCCAAACAGGCTTATAATATTTTCACGTCAGCCTAATTAAGCACTCGTCATCGATCATGTCTTGTTCGAGAGAGAACACGCTGATCAATAGGCGCAATGTCTCACGATTCTACTCTAAAATATGAATCAACATTACTTCTTAATCGTAAATGTTTGGTCTTTCAATTCATATTCTCAACATTCATTGCAGAAGCAGTTATTATTATATTTTTAATGGTAGCTTATTTTTAGAAAATAAAATTTCTGCGATTCTTTATGCGAGAGTCATATAACTAATAAAATAAACTGCATACTATAAATATTTTTATTTAACATAACTAAAACACCTATCTAAAAACCTTTCAATGGTTTCAATCAAAACGTTTAAGATATAGTATACACTACTTATATAACATAATACAAGCTGTAAAAATGTTATTTATGAATTTTTGTAAATTTGTTTATTTTATTACTTTTATTAGGCATATGTTATTTATAAATATTAATTGTCATTAAATTTAAGTAATAAAATGAGTTCAGTTTTTTTAATATTAATTGCTTTATTATTTTGTTCTTGTTTCTATATTAAAAAATTCACGTTATAGTAAAAAACTAAGAAATTGATAGTTTCAATAACTAAAATTTTGAAACAAGGTGAAACAAGTTTTTTAAGAATCCTGTAAAAATTTAAAATTATTTTAATGTTTTTTAAATAATTTAAAAAAAACTAACTTATGAAATAAAACTATTAACCTAAAACAAATAAATAAACGTAAAAATTAACTAACACATAGTAAAATATGTTAACATCAAATTTATAACTCCGGAACTAATGGTCACTAATGACCAAACTGTTAATGCGACTTTTTTTTCTTTATTTTTAAAGCCACATAGGACTACATAAGTTCATCAAACTAAAAAAAAACTCATTTCAATTTTTGAGGTTCAATTTTTCAGTTTTTGGAGTTTTTTCCTGATGTTTCCCTCCTTGAACTTTCTCCAGTATTCCTTCAATCCATCCTTTGCTTTGATGGATGTCGATTTCGACATCCATCAAAGCTTATGGTAATGCGACTTTAAATAAATAAATAAAATAAAAACAGTACTGTAACGTTAACTTAAATTTAGAACTTTAATTTATAATTTTTTACGTGACTTTTCGTGTGCAAGAAACTATTGCGATTGCTAAAACCTATTCAAGAGATCTTCACGAGTCACAAAGCTAAAAATTGGCGTTCCCTTGGTCGTTGATGTATGACGTGTTCTCTAAAACAGAAAGACTTATTATTATTATTATGGTTTGATTATTATTTGAAAATTAAGCTCTTTTTCATTTTCCTAAGATATGTTTCAAAATTATTTAGATTGAATCAAGATAAAAAGAAGTTTACTGTTATAAAAATAAACCAAAATAAGATTATTATCTTATCGTATTAAATAGCTTATCGTATTAAATAAACTTTAAAGATTTTGATTACGCTATTCGACTAATAATTCTGTTTCTGGATAAATTTTGCTCTTCATCTTTATTTTTTTACGTGTAATTGTCATTTGGAAACAGGTACTGAATATTAACTAGTAATTTTTATTATATCTTAAAAACAACAAATTTTTCCTAATATTATGTCTTGACAGACAGATTGGTCTTTTCAGAAAATTTAAGTATTGTCACCAAAATTTTTAAAAGGAAGATTGAAAGTGACAATGTTAAGTAAAAAATAAGCAGTATTAATCTGTTTCTTGTAGATATTTTAGATTTAATCTAATACATATAAAATATGTGTTTATGGATGTTAATAAAGTTATTTTGTTTCACCAAAGTTAGCATATTATATGGATGAAATTAAAGAACTTCAAAGTAGTATTCTACCGATTTTGAAATATTCAAATTTAAAAACTCATGAAAACCTCTTTGCTTTATAAAACTCGATTAATTTTTGTTATCAGTGTACCGGCCATATAAAACGTGTTGTGAGAGTGTGTTTGTGCTTTGTTGTGTTTGTGTGATGTGACGCGCATGTTAAAGATAGAGCTGAGTGATCGATTGAGGTTATGCGGTGGAAACGATCTTTATTCCTTGTCGGTTGATAAATACACGGTTAGGGTAAAGTTATGTGCCAGAGGGGAATGAGTCGGGGAAAAGGGTGAAAATCGGGAAGGGAAGTGGTGGTGGCTTTTCAGATGTCCGTCCGCATATCACATCAGACGTGTCCATTGAACTGTAAACCATTCCCTATATTATTCTTTATTAATATCTTTACAACCCTCTTGTGTTGATGCTGATACTCACAAAAGAAGAAAACCACTATGTGAACTCCGTTCATAAAATGCATATTAAAAATAACAAAAAATAAAACAATACAAAAATAAAAGTGTATGGATAATATTAAATTAGTGTTTAGCCGGCCTAGTCCTTTATTCAGTTATCACTTGTGACACTATAAAATAATAACGATTCTTAGTACAATTAAGTTTTCATGAATTTTGTGAACTGTAGCTCTACCGCAGAATTTTGAAGATACTGTGGACGTAGAGGGTGACGAACTTGGAAGTGTTACGAAGAATCGACAGAAACTTGGAACTCAACACAATTAAACGCCTAAAACTGTCATACTTAGGCCACATTATGAGAAATGAAAAAAGATACATATTGCTTCAACAAATACTCCTGGGTAAGGTCACAGGAAGGAGACCACAAGGACGAAGAAGAATATCCTGGCTGGCAAACTTTAGGACTTGGTTTGACAAGAGTTCGGAACTGTTCAGAATTACATAAAATAAGGTGCTGATAGCGATGATGATCGCCATCATTCGAAATCGGATTAGCACCTCAAGAAAAGAAGATTTTGTAACTTTTCCATGAATCTCAGGTTGATAATAGGTTTGAGCTTACAGGTTACTTAAGGGACGGCAAGTTTGTCTCCTCTTTGCTGCGTTTTAAACAACTCTTTTGTGACAACCACCCATACTATTGCCAGCCCTACACTCTTCATGAATCCTATAATATTCTTCCGAGTTTCTCTCGGGTTCTTTTTTGTAGAGTTTACAGCCAACTAAAGAATTTATTACACCTTAAATACCTTAAGGTATTTTAGGTATTACAGGTTAAATACCTTAGTTTTGTAGAAAACCGATATTTTATGTCGTATCTAAGTTGTAAAACCTCAGTGTTAAGTATAAAAGTTGTAGCTGCATTCATTTTTTTTAATTTAATGTTAGTATGAAAATATACCATGCCTGCTGAATGGGATTCGAACCCAAGACCGTATGATGAGAGGCGAGCACCCTTAAAGTGCCCAAAAATGCAGTAAATAAAAGAAGTTTTGCCGGCCGCATTGGCGCAGTTGGTAACGTGCTCGCCTCTCATCATGCGGTCCTGGGTTCGAATCCCACTCAGGCATGGCATATTTTCATACGTTACAAAAAATCATTTCATCCTCCATTGTAAACAGTTACACCCCAACGTCGTCGCTAATGACTGTTGTAGTTGATGCGACGTTAAATAAAAAAAGAAAAAG
This sequence comes from Catonia carolina, assembly GCA_035578175.1. Taxonomy (NCBI): domain Eukaryota; kingdom Metazoa; phylum Arthropoda; class Insecta; order Hemiptera; family Achilidae; genus Catonia; species Catonia carolina. The sequence goes on from JAQMRL010000018.1 coordinate 7,348,908, forward strand.
AAAAAAAAGAAGTTTAATCAAAATCGTAAATTTTTGAAAAAATACATGTTTTTTCTTGAGTTATATTTTATGGATTTAAAAATTTGTGAAACTTCACAAATTTTAAAGAAGAGTTACACAAATTGCTTTTTTTAGCGTTGGCTAACACAATACACAGAAGTGATATGGCCACCTTAGATCTATATTTTAGATCCGTATGCTTACAAACTGGATTTTTGTTTTAGAGAATCTGATGTTAAACTCTAGACTTTAAAATTACTTATTTATGAATATGGGAAACTATAATTGGCTAGGTTAATTTCTCGCGAGTATAAATTTAGAACTAGTGATGGATATTTATATGTAAATTTAAGCAGTAGACGCCAAAATATAAGTGAATAAAATTTTGGGAAATTAATTATTGATGTTTAAGTAAACTTTAAAGAAAACGTCCCTTAAAATTCAATTACCTTCCATCTAATTGACTTAGATGGACCATGTCACGGTCGGATATTCGAAAAGTACGTTAATAGAACTGTAGCTTATTTATAATCCTACGGAACATACAGTTTATTATTATTTCTGTTAATCCCAATTTTGATCCCGATATTAAGCACTAATTGTAAGATTTCGTATATTACACAGTTGTATGATTTTTTTTTGGTTTTATATTTACACGTTATCATCAAAATTGTCCACAGATATATTTCAACAACAGACAAATTCCCCACATAGATACAGCTAAATATTTTGGATTACACTTAGACAGGCGCCTAAATTGGAGAACATACACTCAGCAGAAACAAAAACAGCCAGACTTAAAATTCAAACATAAACTTTTGGTCACTCAGACTGAAATAAAAATTATCACTACCAAAGAAACTCTTATCTAATAAACCGTTTTTAAACCAGTCTGGACCTACAGTATTCAATTACGTTGAGGTGTATCCTGTAATACAATATTCAAATTATTCAGGTTTTCAATCAAAGCTCATTCGAACTGCACTCAGTACGTGCCTCAGTGCATTCACGAAAACCTCTATATCTTAACTAAAGAAGAAATTTTAAATTTTAGTAAAATATATGAAAAACAACTTGAAGATTACAAATATATCTGGCTATCAATATTTATTCAAAAAAGTGGTACAATACGAAGGCTAAAACAGAGGTACTCAATAGTCTTATTTGATAATAACTTGTATAAGTACTATTGTACTTTCAGAACTTAGTATCATTATATTACGATAATATGTATATTAACCTGTAAAAAGTGTTTATTTTTTTTTTAATTTACCTCTACAAGGAGATACCTTTTCAAGATAATCATATGTGTAACATACCTACTAATAGGTCTAGTTCTATTAAGAACATATAAAAACCTGTACAGAAATTTTTTTATTAAACAATAAAAACAATACTGTATAGAAAAGCACATTTTAACAAAAAACTGTACAGTACGTTACTTAATGAAAAAGTAATAACAATACTGCATAGAAATACTACTGCATACAAACAAAACCATATTTTACGTATACGTAAAATATGGTTTCGTTCATTGTATTTTGCAAAATTTGTTTTTCTATACAGTATTGTTTGTATGCAGTAGTATTTCTATGCAGTATTGTTATTACTTTTTCATTAAGTAACGTACTGTACAGTTTTTTGTTAAAATGTGCTTTTCTATACAGTATTGTTTTTATTGTTTAATAAAAAAATTTCTGTACAGGTTTTTATATGTTCTTAATAGAACTAGACCTATTAGTAGGTATGTTACACATATGATTATCTTGAAAAGGTATCTCCTTGTAGAGGTAAATTAAAAAAAAATAAACACTTTTTACAGGTTAATATACATATTATCGTAATATAATGATACTAAGTTCTGAAAGTACAATAGTACTTATACAAGTTATTATCAAATAAGACTATTGAGTACCTCTGTTTTAGCCTTCGTATTGTACCACTTTTTTGAATAAATATTGATAGCCAGATATATTTGTAATCTTCAAGTTGTTTTTCATATATTTTACTAAAATTTAAAATTTCTTCTTTAGTTAAGATACAGAGGTTTTCGTGAATGCACTGAGGCACGTACTGAGTGCAGTTCGAATGAGCTTTGATTGAAAACCTGAATAATTTGAATATTGTATTACAGGATACACCTCAACGTAATTGAATACCGTAGGTCCAGACTGGTTTAAAAACGGTTTATTAGATAAGAGTTTCTTTGGTAGTGATAATTTTTATTTCAGAGTGACCAAAAGTTTATGTTTGAATTTTAAGTCTGGCTGTTTTTGTTTCTGCTGAGTGTATGTTCTCCAATTTAGGCGCCTGTCTAAGTGTAATCCAAAATATTTAGCTGTATCTATGTGGGGAATTTGTCTGTTGTTGAAATATATCTGTGGACAATTTTGATGATAACGTGTAAATATAAAACCAAAAAAAAATCATACAACTGTGTAATATACGAAATCTTACAATTAGTGCTTAATATCGGGATCAAAATTGGGATTAACAGAAATAATAATAAACTGTATGTTCCGTAGGATTATAAATAAGCTACAGTTCTATTAACGTACTTTTCGAATATCCGACCGTGACATGGTCCATCTAAGTCAATTAGATGGAAGGTAATTGAATTTTAAGGGACGTTTTCTTTAAAGTTTACTTAAACATCAATAATTAATTTCCCAAAATTTTATTCACTTATATTTTGGCGTCTACTGCTTAAATTTACATATAAATATCCATCACTAGTTCTAAATTTATACTCGCGAGAAATTAACCTAGCCAATTATGGTTTCCCATATTCATAAATAAGTAATTAAAATAAATAAAATAAAAAATAAAATAAATAATTGTTTTAAAATATAATGATTTTCCTATTTGAACGACTCTTGTTTGCACATGGTACCATGTGTATCAAAAATGTAATAGGCTACATTTCAACAGGCCTCAATATTGAAATAATCTAAACTTTTCTTTCAACAGGCCTATACGTGGCCTAAATACTCTTTATATTTTTAAGTCAGGTATATTTTTCGATACAAAGATTGAAATTCGTAAAGTGACTAAAAAACTATTACAAGATAATTTAGAAGTAAATAAAACTACATTTATGAGTATGTAAAATAAATTGCATGGCTCACAGAAATATACTACTTAATGCCTGGCTGTTAAAGAGTAGGAATTAAAATTTATATTTAGAAATCAATACCTAATCAAATACGATTCAAGTTTGATCAATACAGCTGTAATATTGAAGTCAAATTATATCAATATTATTAATTGGCAAATGTAAGGAACAACGTCCGTCGTACGAATTTCTTTCAGAATTGTATCTAATGGATGTACTCTAATTAAAAGAGATTTTGAAGGAAGTTACATAATAACAGATCAAACGTAATAAGTAAAATCCGTAAGTACGTCACAAGAAACAGCCACCTTCTCTTTCTAGACAAAGCGATAAACGCCCTCTATCAGCATCATTAAATCAATTGGATCACTTGGATCCTTCCTAAATTATATAAGCCAGCTTCCTTAAAATATAACTACCATCAAATCAAAATTAAATTAAAAAATGAAATGGAAGTTTACATGGAGTGCGAGAGGATCGAGGTCATTGATAGATTACATTCTGGTGAATGATAAGCTGAGAAGAGAGGTGCAGGATGTAAGGGTATATAGAGGATGCGATATAAACAGCGACCACTACCTGGTGGTAGGTAGGTTGAATATTCTTGCAAAATGGAAGAAAATGAGCTGCAAAGGGCGGAAGGAAAGGGAGGAAGAAGGGGTCTTCAAAGTACATCTACTGCAGGATGGGAGCATTCGGAGACTCTATGAGGACAGACTGCAGGAGGAATTAGCAAGGATGGAAACTTCTGAGGATGTAGAGAGGGAATGAAGTAATGTTAAAGCTTGCATCGAGAATGCGGCAAAGGAGGCCTTGGGTACAAAGAGAAGGGTAAAGAGGAAGAGAGGTCTGAAGATATGGAATCAAGAGATAAAAATAGCATTAGAGAGGAAACAGAAGGCCTATCTTAACTTTTTACAAATGAGGACTCAGGTAGCTTATAATGAGTACAGGATCCATCGTAATAATGCCAAGAGGTTGGTTCGGAAAGCCCACGAAGAATCATGGGAGAGGTTCGTGAGCGTAATAGAGAATGATATTCACGGCCGGCAGATATGCGCTTATAAGGTGTTAAGACTGATGAATAGGGATGAAAAGGATAACTCTGCACTGTGTGTGATTGAGGACGAAGAGTGGAGAAGACATTACATGACGTTATGGTGCGAAGACAGGGTCATGGGTCATGAAGAGGACGAGCTGGACTTTCCGAGTGGCTCTGTAGACCTAATCTCTATGGAAGAACTGCAGGTGGTGCTCAAGGAAACAGGAAATAGGAAAGCTACAGGATTAGATGGTATGAGTGCGGAGTTGGTGAAATATGGAGGCGTGCTCCTGCATTTGAGACTCCTGCATCTTATGAATGAATGCTGGAAGAGATGTGTGATTCCGGATTCCTGGAATTCGGCAGAGGTCATTTCTATTTTTAAGAAAGGCAATCGGAGGGATTGCAACAACTACCGAGGTATCTCCCTGTTGAATGTGGGATATAAGCTGTTTTCAAAAATAATTACTAATCGACTCAAGACAATAGGTGAAGCATTGCTGAGTGAAGAGCAGTGTGGTTTTAGAGTGGGCCGGACGTGTATGGACAGTGTTTTTTCGGTAAAGAGAATAATTGAGAAGCAACGGGAATTTAACCGTGAAACACACATGGCATTCATAGATTTTGAAAAAGCGTTTGGTAGGGTGGATCGCAGCAAGCTTTGGATGATTCTGGGGGAAATAGGGTGCCCACCGCATCTGATCAGGGTGATCAAGTCTCTATACAAAAACACGAGGATAACCGTTAACACAGGGGTGAAACGTTTAGAGGAATTTGTTATTAATAGGGGTGTCAGACAAGGGCTTATCACCTACATTATTTAATATGTATTTTGACTACATTTTTAAAATTTGGAAACGCAACGTTGACCCGGGTGTACGGTTAGGCAGAGACTGCTACATAAATGCAATGCTTTTTGCTGATGATCTGTGGTTGGTTCAGGAGTCGGAGGATGCACTCCAAAAATCTGTATATTTCCTGGGTAAATGACACCTGGACAGAATGCCGAATAACAGAATACCTCTCCAAGTACACCGTTATGCACCGGTTGGACGGAGAGATGTGGGACGACCTCGCAAGGCATGGATGTGAGCTGGGAGTTTCAAGTTTGTGAGTTCGGAACAGGCGATTGCCTAAACCTTGAAGAAAGAAGAAGAAGAAGAAGAAATGGAAGACTGGATTGTTGGTATTGGACGGGGCATTATAGAAGTTATGATAAGAAAAATTCCAAGTTAACTGTGAGCTCACGTTCCATAATATAACGATTTGAATTCTAAAGTTCAATTGTGTTTATCATGGCGGTGGAATTATTTATTCATAGTAACTAAAGAAATCATGGTAATCACAGTAATTTAATTATTATAGTTCGATATGTCAATCTTCTCCAACTCGGGAAAAATGGAACGAGTGAGTTAATAATTTTAAAGTTGAATATAAATTTAGTGTAATACTTTTGAAAAATTAAAAGTAATACTTTTAGAAAATTTATTGTCATTATCGCCATTAATATTAATGTCATAGAGTGTTTATTATTTTAACGGTAAGAGTAAGAGAACGGTAAGAGAATTATTATTATTAAACGGTATTATTACTTGAACGGTAATTATTATTATTATTATTGGTAAGAGAATTTTAAAGTTGAATATAAATAGTGTATATAAATTTAGTGTAATACTTTTGAAAAATTAAAAGTAATACTTTTAGAAAATTTATTGTCATTATCGGCATTAATATTAATGTCATAGAGTGTTTATTATTTTAACGGTAAGAGTTGAGTGTATATAAAGTATTTAGACTTCTATCTAATTTTTTAAATCAAGAAAACAGGGCTGAAATAATTGCAGAGGCTATAAAATGCTGAAGAAATTGTAATACCAAATAAAAAGCAGATATCATAAATATTTACTGGATATCAGAGTTTATTTTCCTTTGCGTAAGGAAAGTTAGTACAGGCAGAATAAATTATTTTCGATAAAACCGAGTGAATTTTTGAACATTTTTAAGATCAAAATATTTTATAAGCAAAGAAAGTGAAAAACTACTATTGAATATAAAACACAATATAATGTCGGGTACATATTTTTAGTAAAAAAATTTAACTACTGACATGGTAGTATATAATACTAATTTTAAGAATGATTTAGGTATCGTTTAAATTTTCCGACCTAAACTTTCGCATAGATCTATGTAAGATACCTTTAAGCGAACCTGATCCTAGTAGCCATGAATTTACCTCACCGTGTTAGAAAGTTTTCATAAAATATTCAGAAAAACGAAACATCCGTTTCCCCGAGTGACGTTCGTATATTTCCAACAACCTTATAAAAATTTAACTTTATAAACTTGAGTTTTTACCCCTGCTATAACCAAATTACAGACCGACGCTCTTTACCCGTAATGTTTTCATGAATAAACAAGATTTTTGAATTAAATTATTTAGAAAACGTGTAGCCTAAAAATGCAATACGATATAATACAGCGGTTTTTAAAAATTGCATTATCAAAATTCTTTGATGTATTATTAAACGAGCTTGTAAACAATTAAGCTATTATAATTTACCTTTCTTCTCAAAAGTTTTGTTTCAGTATGATTCAATTAAGCCATCTTGGAAACACAATGCATAAAATTATAATATAAATTAATAAATTATACGATTATGATCGAACAGGTGAAGATAAAAAAAACAAGCAGATTAAATATTTTACTGTTTCATGATTCTGTCTGCAATAAATTTTAAGTATGTGATGGTGCAAAAAGTTTTCAGATTTCAGCTAATCTTCACATTTTATGACCTCATGAAGCCAAAAACCTCCATAAAAAGCCAAACTAAAATTTGTCTAAAAAATTAGCTCAAACGATTTTCATTAAATTTTTCTCTCCTCATTTGCTAAATTTTCTGAGCAAGAGGGTAAAAAAGAAGACATAGTGAATTGTACCACTGTAAAATTCTTTGGATCTCAGCTCTCATTCGAATTTCTTTTTTTAAATTGCCGCCTTGAGGTGAGTCTGATATTTAATTTAGCGGCAGTAAGTGACTGTAGCTTTTTTTTAAAATTTGTTTACAACTTGTAAGTTCATTAAATAATTACAAAATTTGAAAAAAGAAACACAATTATTAATTTTTATCAACTTCTTGTCACTGATATTGGTGCTGCATCCGCACTAATTCTTCTGAAAATGTGTGTTTTAAATCTTATATTTGGCAACTTTTGTGGCCTAGTGGTTAGTTTGTTAGACTGTGGTGCAACACTGCATAGCGGAAAGTCCAGAGTTTGATTCCCGGCAAGGTCTGGAAAATATTATGTTAAAACCCATCGATTCTGTACCATAATCTTAGTTGTTAATACCCAAAGTAGTTGATGCGACTGTAAATAAACTAAAAACATTTTTTCTGTTGTACAATGATGCCTGCATAAGTGCGTAGGTAAAGAAGTGAGGTGATATATAGATGAAAAATGCCGAATTTGGCCGGAAATCGATCCCAGGACCCCTGGTATATAGAAACCAGTTGCATTGACCACTAGACCAACGGACCGGCCATAAAAAATTATGAGAATTCAAAAAATATATAAATTATGAGGATAGACTTATTTAAGATCTTATACAATGTCTGCCTCATTTGGTGAAAATACGCAAGTCGTGTACTGTGCTGTTGGTGATGGAAGCCTAGTAAGGCATAATATGGATATTGTGCGTGGTATCTTGTTCTGTATAGGATAAATGTGTTTTTTTGTGACAGATTAGCAGAACCCTACAGTTTTACTCTGTAAATCCAACTTGTCTTATGATTATCTTTTTTATTCTTATTTTATTATCTGAAGATAATTTTGAGTGTTTGTCTAATGATCGTTTCAGTTAATAAAAGAGTTTTTGAATCGTGTCATGTTTTTGGAACGTGTGTAAGCCTACTCCACGTCAGTCAACTGTCGAGATGTAAGCCTAGCTACAGTAATCATTGCAGTGCGGAATTTGAGCGTTATTTATTTTAGTCAACATAAAAACTGGGTTAAAACTGAATGTTTTGAAAATTATTATTATAGTATTTAATGTGACATAGGCGAATATATAAAAGTTAAAGAAAATTTACAATTTTAGTTAGAAAATTTTGCAATTTTTTTCAACAGAAAAATTTACAATCTGTTCGCCATGGAACAATAAATATATAAATTACGAATGAATTAGTAAAAACTGGTATGTTTTTACTGGTTATGTTTTATTAGTTAATATGATTTCTTATTTTCAAAAAAGGTATTTTGGTTGTTTTCATTGTAATCATCTGAGTATTTCAGTGTTGCCCAGGTGGTTTACTGCCTAAAAACTTGGATGATTTTGTGTGATATGTTGAAGGATTTTTTATATTTCGTGTTTTGCTGTTTCTATGTTTAAATTTGTGTGTAAAAATTTGTTAAGGATTTACCATAGTAGCTATCTAAAGAATTTTAGATATTGCTATCTTTGAATTACTTTAAACTTGAATTATTTTTGAAGAACAAAAGAGGTAAAGCTGTAAAAGACACTAGTCAGACTTATCTCCTCTGAGAGTAATTAGCTTCATTATGCAGCCAGACCCTGCGGTGAATGAAGTGAAGGTGTCATTTGCAGGGTGGAGAGTAGATGCTTTTCAGAGGGTCTGGCATGCTTATAATAAGCATTCTTTTCTTCTCATTGAGGAAGGCATGGTAAATCACTTTACTCCTTGTTTTACTTAGTAAAACCTCAAAAGGTTCAAACCAGTCTTTAGGGCGATAACCTAAACAACAACAGCAACAACATCTTTGAATTATTTATGCTTTATAGTGGCTGTTACCCAAAGTTTAATTTCGTAAAACCATACGGACTTCAGAATGGTTTTGTACGCGCAAGAATTTTGTTTGAAAGGTAAAGCTTCCACTTCTTTCCCAGCATCCAGTAAAGTTGTTTAAATGTAATGTTAATTTGTTTTTTTTTAAGGTGTAGGCCTAATTTTGTCCTGCATGTAAGACGTTTATCTAAAAGCATGCCAAGATGGCCGAATCAGACTTTTAAATTTAATATTTCTCGAACTATATATTTTACTTATTTTACGGGAATTCACGATTCTCTGTTAAAAACATCTTAAAATTGTTTATTCCTTTTTGAATCGTTTCACTGTGCTGAATACTTGTAGTTATAACTACTGTTATAAACTACCTCATGAAAAGCATTTGTTAAGGTTTAATTTTGTAGCAAGTGCTGTTTTGTTGTTGCATCAAAGTTACTCAAAGAATGAGTAAAATGTAGTAGGTACTTATTTAAGATTAGCGCGAAAGTAAAGGGGATTGTTTACTAATTCATTTCGTGTTATATTGTACAGTTCCCTATTCAGAAAATATTTTCTCTGAAGATTTCGTTTAAGAATGCATTTTATGAAACTAACATTACTCTGTGATCTTGATACTCAATTCCGTTTATACAATAATCCTTTAGTTATCTACGTCGTGTTAGATTACACTTGGCTCAGCACATGCGATATGGAATTCGGAATATGCACTATGAATGCAATTCACGCATCAATACTGCATTGTAATACTAAAAGTGAGATGGTACTGGTTTTAACACTCAATAAATTAATAAAACATCAACTAAAACGTTTAGGAATTTTTAAAAATTATCCAAATACCTAGATTTATTTATTGAAACGTGTGAAAACATAGAACTAACTTTTCGAAAAGAAATTACTATAATGTTTTTATTGTATGTTAAAAAATCTGGTGTGAAACACTCACACGACTTTCTTTTACCAATGCAAATAATGACCAATGTAATCTAACATTAGAAATAAAAAATTAGAAATAAAGAAAAAACTAACCTCAAAAAACGTAACCTTATTTTAATCATGAGTGAAAGATGCAAAATAAAAATCAATCCCAGTTTGGCTTAAAATACGGAAAATCACTCTTTCTCGCTAAACTAGGCTTTGTAGAGAAAAGTGCTCTAAATAAAAGTTGTAGATCTTTTAATTTCTTATAAATTTGATTATATACTACACTTTTGTCGTAAAATGCATACTAAGGCTGAAATCTTAAAAAAAGTAGTTTTTTACACGTTTTCGTGAGGAAAAGCAGAAAATCGCTAATTACCGCTAGACTAACCATTATACAAAAAAAATGTTTGAAATAAAAGTTGTAGGATTGTAAATTCTCTACATCTTTTAATATATAAATTTTTGCGCTAAAATGTATAATAAAGCCGCAATCTTAAAAAAAAACAATTTTTTTACGAGAAAACAGCTTCTCCAAGAATTTCAGCAGATATGGCGCCTACCCTATCGTGTAGAACATAAAAAATGTAGTAAATGAGGCGATTTTTAAAAAAAATTGTAGGAGCCGTTTTTGAGAAAATCGCAAAAAAGTGAAAAATGACACGAATAAATTACTACTTTCGGTTGACCGATTTTGATGAAAATGTTTGTATCGGGTCCGTTAGTAGCATCCAACTTAAGTTTTAAGTTTCAAGTTTGAACAACGTTCCGTTCTTGAGATATTTTGTTCACACCCACACACACAGACCAATCGCAAAAAACATCTATTTTTGGTTCAGGGGGTTTGAAAACGTGCAGACCCGGTGAAAACTTGATTTCAAAAATTCGAAATGAAAATAATACTTTCCTTCCTATTATTTATTCATACAGGCAAGAGGAAGTAAAAATATAATAACAAATTAAAAAGTTAATTATGAAAGAATTGTGAAACTTTTTCATTGATGAAATTCAATAGAGTTGTTTACGATAGTTGGTAGTAATGATTGTCAGTACGGTGTGACCTGAAAGAAACTACTACGTTACTCTTCTGTGTTGTGTCAGTGGTTAGACAGCTCTTCCATTCAATTTCCGTTTTATTATCAGGAATAAGATCATGTCATCTCTTTGAAAACCAAGATACTCTCGTGTTTTTCCGTTTTTCTGTGAAAAGTTTTGCGATCTACTTGAAGTGTCAGAATCTTTCTTTGTAAAGTTGTTAATACCTTTTCAGGTAGAAACTGATCTTACTTGTCACTTTTTCAATAACATACTGGATTTATTTGATCATGGATATCTAAAGTTCTTTGCACATATCAGAGTGCGTGATGACCTAACGATGATGTATGTAGTGTACCTTCAGTTTGAGCCCTAAAATAAAAAGATAAACTTTAAATTGTAAGCTATTCTGTGAGTGCTTATTAAAGATTTCGTACTTACTTACCGTACCACAATTCTCTCTTTGGTTACATCCTTCTTTATCTGAATTTAGTTATAGAATTTTGTTTTTACAAAATTAACAAAAGAGAAAAGAATTATACAGCTGAATGAATTTAGGATGTAGGCATATTTACAAAATTCTTTTTAATTTCAAATTTATGAGAATGATATTATTTAATTTATGTACGTTAAAAGAATTTTAAACAAATAGAAGTATATATACGCATTATACCAATTTACGTTGATAAACCTGTAATAGCTACTTATTTACCTTATATTATTAGAAGCAGTTGGTAATTATTGTTGCATCAGAGGCGTCCATTAAACTAGTTTACATGGCATTCTTCGGTTTTTTCAGGTTCACTTCACATTTTACTTCTTTTTACTTTCTCTTGCCTATATGAGTGTAAAATATAGGAAGAAAGGGATTTTTTCATGTCGATTTTTTTAAATCGAGTTTTCACCAGATATACACGTTTTTAGACCCCCCGAAACCAAAAATCATGTTTATAGCGATTGGTCTGTGTGTGTGTGTGTGTGTGTGTGTGTGTGTGTGTGTGTGTGTGCGCGCGCGCGCGCGCAAAATATCTCAATAGCGCAATATCGTACGAAGTTGAAACTTGGAACGTAAAGTTAGGTACCACTAGAGAACCCGACTCGAACATTTTTATCATAATCGGTCAACCGGAAGTAGTAGTTTATTCATGTAATTTTTCACTTATTTACGATTTTCTCAAAAATGACTCCTACGATTTTCTCAAAAATGGCTCCTACGATTTTTAAAAATAGCCTCATGTAATATATTTGTTTAGCTATACAAGATAGGGTAGGCACCATGGCTGCTGAAATTCTTGGGGAGGCTGTGCTTTCATAGAAAAAATGGTTGTTTTAAGATTGCAGTCTTAAAATGCATTTTAATTCAGCTGATTAAAATGATAAAATATTAATATAAAATTCAGCTGATTTTCGGAGACGAAGGTTCCTGGTTCAAATCCTAGTAAAGGTAGTTACTTTTATACGGATTTGAATACTAGGCAGTGGTTACCGGTGTACTTTGATGGTTGGGGTTTAATTAACCATACTCTCTCAGGAATGGTCGGCCTTGGTCTGTACAAGACTACACCTCAACCTCACATTTTACACGTCATACACATCATCCTCATCTCATTGGGTCATGGGGTTGCTTATTGTTCTAAATTGAACAGATTGCAACGTACACAAATTAGGAATAAAAAAAATGCATTTTAGGGCAAAAGTGTATTATAATCAAAGTTGTAGAAAAATGTAAACATTATTCTAAACTTCTAAACATTCTTCTAAACATTCTAAACTTCTTTTAAACATTTATTCTATATATTCTTTAAATAACGCTTAGTTTAGTGGTAATTAGTGTTATTCTGTTTTTTTTTTCATGAACATCTGTAAAATAACGAAGTTTTTAAGATTTCGGCCGTAGTATGCATTTTACGACGAAAATTTATATAATCTAATTTATAAAAAGTTACTAATTCTTCTAATTTTATATTAATAATTTTTCTATACAGAGCCTAGTTTAGCGTGAAAGAGTGATTTTCCGCATTATTAAGCCAAATTATGTTTGGTTTTCATATTGCATCATTCACTCATGATTAAATAAGGTAATGTTTTTCTGTTTATTTCCAATATTTTATTACTAATGTTAGGTTGTATTAGTTGTTATTTGCATTGACAAGATAATGTCGTGTCAGTGTTTCACACCAGATTTTTTTCGTTTTGTTAAAAAATATGAATGCCGATTTTATGAATACTGCTTTTCAGAAAGGTACATAATTAATACGTATTGCTTTTGTGCAGTTATAATCTTTCAACTTTTTAAGGACAAGCGGTAGGTAACAATTCGAACACCTTATTTTTTCTGGTTAGCATGTACCGAATTTAACATTTAGATTTTTAGAACTGTAGCAATTTGGGAAGGTATGCATGTAGTATGGTAATGTTTTTGTTCAATCACCTCTTTTTACCAATTTAGTCTCAAATGATCGAGATCCAAATTCTTTAATTTTTCTAGAATACCCTTTAGAAAAATTCCCTTGCTAAATTTCAGCTTTCTAGCTGATCGTTTATTTAATGGATTAGTCAAGAGCAAGTCAGATTGTTAGTGCGGACTTCAGGACTATACGTGTGTTGAGGTAATTTATAAAAATACTAATAATTAAAATAAAATTTATTTTCTGATAGACGTAAATAAAATTAAATGTAGTGAACTTTAATGATTATGCTCTTATCCTACATCACGTTAGAAAAAGGAAAGGTTAGTTGAACTGAACCATCTACTGCAACTATCAATTTAATGTCGACAGTGTCATTATTACTTTAACAGTGGCATCGTGTATTTCGTGTCATGTAATCAATCGGACGAGGTTCATTACTCTAACCCTTAGAGATGTAACGAAAATCAGAAGTTAACAAGAAGTTTTGTTTCTGTTACATCTCTGTGTGATAAGGTTTCCCCCGACTTTTCTCTTAATGTTTCTGAAGTCGCTGTGTAATAATTGTCTAATCAATTAACACCTACGTCATACAATAGAAGGTTAAAATCTTTTGTTTTTGTCAGGAAGAAAATAAATGTGAGTAATAAATTGAAAATTTACGAATAGGAAACCGTAGACATTATTACATAAAAGGTGCAATATTTAAATTTTTACTTCAATGTAATTTTTTACTTTCTTTTGCCTATAAATATATAGGAAGAAAATTATTGTTTTCATGTCGATTTTTCGAAATTGAGTTTTCACCGGATCTAACATCATTTTGAGGCCTCCGGAACCAAAAAAACATGTTTTAGCGATGTGTGTGACAAAATATCTCAAGAACGGGACATTGTACGAAGTTTAAACTTGAAACTTAAGTAAGGTAGCACTTGAGGACCCGACACGAACATTTTCATCAAAATCGGCCTCTGAAAGTAGAAGTTTATTCGTGTCATTTTTTAAATATTTATGCGATTTTATAAAAAAAACGGCTCCTACGATTTTTTTTATAATAACCTCATTTACTACATTCTTTATACTCTACACTACACGATAGGGTAGGCGCCATGTCTGCCGAAAATCTTGGGGAGGCTGTTCCTTTGAAGAAAAAATGGTTTGTTAAGATTTCAGCCTTACTATGCATTTTAGCGCAAAAGTGTATATAATAAAAGTTTTAGAAAATTAAAAACTCTACAACTTTTATTTTAAACATTCTTTGGTGTAACTCTTAGTTTAGCGGTAATTAGTAATTTTCTGTTTTTTTTTCATGAAAATGTGTAAAAATGGATTTTTCAAAATTTCGGCCGTAGTATCCATTTTACGACAAAAGTGAATGTAATCAAATTTATAGGAAATTAATAGACCTACAACTTTTATTTAAACATTTTTCTCTACAGAGCTTAGTTTAGCTTCAAAAAATGATTTTCCGTATTTTTAAACCATACTAAGGTTGGTTTTCATTTTGCATCATTCACCCATGATTAAAATTAGGTAATGTTTTTGAGGTTAGTTTTTGTTTATTTCTAATGATTTATTACTAATGTTAGGTTATATTGGGCATTATTTGCATTGGTATGAGAAAGTCGTGTAAGTGTTTCACACCAGAATTTTACTATAACATAGATTATGTTAATGAAATCGTGAGATATTGTACCATCAGTGCATGGTAATTACATTACATTGCGCTTATCCGGACGATTCCATATTATTAGAATAATTATAGCCTACATACTTTTTCTATATTTGAAGCAGTATCACGGTCTCCTCTGTGGATAAGTCGTTAGCCATTGCTAAAAACGGAAGGTACCAGGCTTGATTCCCGACTGGGGTAAAACATTTATTTCTGTATTGCTTAGTTTAGCGTCAATTAGTGATTTTCCGTATTTTAAGTCAAACAGAAGTTGATTATAATTTAGTATTATTCACTCATGATTAAAAATAGGTTGTTTTTCATTTAACGTTGTTACTCATGATTAAACAGAGGTTGTATTTTCTTATTTACATTAGCAAAAGAAAGTTGTGCGACTATTTTTTTTACTAGATTTGGTGCTTCACACTATGTGTTACTAAGATTATATTGCTCGAGCCCCAACTCTGTGTAGTTGGAAGGAATGCTGTGCGTTGTTATAGTAGTGGGAGAATGAATGAGTTAATAGTATTTCACAGCTGAAGCATTTTTGTTGTGGTAGCGTGTACTAACTAGACTAAAAAATATTATTATCATCCGGCGCATTAATTTAACAAATACCTACCGGGTTATTAACTTGATCGGAATCATAATATTTAACTTACCAATTTATATCAAAATATGTAAATAAATAAATGTAATAAATACAATAAAATGTGTTAAATACGGAAAGTTTGAAAACGAATGTTTTGTGTTACATTAATACAACAATCGTTACTCATTCATTATACCTCACCCGTACCCTTCACCCCGCAACTACACGGAGTTTGGAACCGCACAATACGTTCAATTAAATTTGGTTTCGTAGAATTTTTTCCAAAATCCTTGTAATATACGAGTAATAAATGGAGTGAAGTATGTGCTTGGTTGAAATTTATGTCGAAATTTCCTGAAAACTAAAGATAACCGAATAGACAATAAATTAAAACTAAAGAATAGTTTAGAAGTTAGTTTTCGTACAGGAACTTTGAATAACAATAATAATAATATTGCAGATACGTAAGTTTCATAATGAATTCTTGGATAGTACCTACGACAATGATATGAGCGACAACAATGACGCCTACGGGAATTTAACAATGGATGACCGCACAAGGAAAAGAGTAGGAGTCACTAAGCAAGAACGGTATGTTTGAGTACTATACTACTTCGTGGAGTGAGTTTTGATATAAAGGTTTCTAAAACAAAGAACCCATTCACACGATTTTATCACTCGGGTTATTTATAATGTCAATTCATCCTTTTTTATGTAGTAAATTGAAGTTATTAAAAGTTCGAAAATACTATATCGTAAGTTTCATATTTTTTCCTATATTTCTCCCAATTCACTGTTTTAGTATGGCTATGTTATTTAAAATATTTTCTGTAATAAACGTTTCATCAATGAAGTGGAATATTGGGAGCTATGAAAAACGTGAAAGTCGAAGATTTGTTCGAATTAGCAATGTGTAGGTGGTTTATACGATAGTAAAAAATTAATTAATTTGTAGATTTAAATGTATCTAAGTGTTATTAAAAATATATTTTATTTACTAATAAATTACAAGATAAAATGCATAGATACATGTACAAAATCAAACTAGGGTACCTCCGTAGTGTAGTGGTAGCGTGCTAGCCTACCTACCACTTAGTTCAATCCCCGGCCAGGGTCTGATAATTTTTACAAAGTAAAAAATCCACCGTTAAATATTCCACCGTAGTCTCTAATGACTGAGCTGTTGATATGACTTTAAATAAATAAACTTAAAAAAAATCAAAACTAGGGAATCAAGTTATTAGTTGATTTTAAACTATGTTTAAATAATGACTAAAGAATAATATTCTTACATAACTAAACCAGTCTTGATTCGGCCGTCACGTCGTTAAAACGCATTAAGAATCACTAAAATTTTGGTTCTTAAATGTACAAAATAAACTTCTTTCCTGTTTATAACCTGAGTTACTGCTCACCTCAGTGGTATAGTGGTTAGCTCGATTTCTTACAAAGCAGAAAGTTCCGGATTATATCCGGCTAGACTCTGTAAGTTATCACAAGTAAAAACCTACTTACTGTTCCAGTAACATAAACCACAATAGTTGCTAATGGGATCCAAACAATGGCATTTTTTAACCTTTGTTTATTAAAGTTGTTAATGCGACTTTAAATAAACTAAATAAACCACCTGAGTTATTTTGGTAATTACGTACTTTGTATCTTTATTTAAATAAACAAACCCTACCGGTCTAGTGGTAAAGTCCGAGTTAGCTGTTTGACAGCTGGTGTGCGGAGACAAAGGTTCCGTGGTTCAAATGCTAGTAAACATAAGTTACTTTTATACGGATTTGAATATTAGACAGTGGTTTCTGGCGTACTTCGTTGGTTGGGGTTCAATTTAATAATACTTTCTCAGAAATAATCAGCCTTAGTCTGTACGATACTACACCTCATTGACACTTTACATGTATCATCCTGATCTTATTGGGTTTTGGGGTTCTTTATTGTTGTAAATTGAACAGATTGCAATGTACACTCATTAGGGTTTAACAAAATTAAATAATAATAGCCTTATATCTAACAATTTCCCAAAACAGGCAGGTGGAGCGTTAAATTATTTGCACCCGATTTGCTTGTTCCAGGGCTCCAAAAAATAGTTCTGTTTCTTATCACATATTCAGCTAATGAAATTACTAAAAAAATTTAAGAACAGAAGAGGTAGAGGTGTAAAAGACGCTAATCAGAGTTATCTCCTCTGAAAGTAATGAATTTCATTATACAGCCAGACCCTGTGTTGAATGAAGTGAAGGTGTCATTGGCAGAGTGGAATATATGTGCTTTTCAGAAGGCCTGGAATGCTGATAAGCATACTTTTCAACTCAGTGAGGAAGACAATTTGTAAACCACCTAACTCCTCGTTTTACTTAGTAAACCCTCTACAGGTTCAAACCAGTCTTTCGGCTGATGACCTAAACAACTACATATCTAATGAATAAAATGTCGAGTAATCACCAACTAGTACTTAGAATAGCTATCTTAAAAGTACTTTGTTATAAAATTTCAATGGTTTTACGCTACAAAAAGCTTCTTTCTTTTCATTACAGATCTCCAGTCTTGTTAAAAAATTAAAAAAAAAACTAGCACTAATTAATAAGAATTATAATTATTATTGGTGTCAAAACTTACAATGCTATTGGTAAAAGCAAGTATGAAATATCAGCTAGGGAGACAACCAAACGGTTGAGATATTATTTAAGAAAATGTAACGAAAGTTCAATAAAGCACCCTTTCATTTTTATCATTTTAGAAAATTAATTTTTGTTGAGAGATAAATTCGGTAGTATACGATATAAATGTGCGGATAAAAATAATTAATTTTTTGATACCGAGGCCTGAGTATAGATGTAAACCACAGCCCGTCAAATATTTTATTCATTATTTAAAAAAAAAGTACTGTATGTACTGTATGTACTGTATGTCTACTGTATGGCATTAGAGCATACCGGTTACGCTGGGTTATGAAACGGAGGATCCACTGTGAACGGAGAAGCACAGATTATTCAACTACTATTATATTTCATCTGATATAAATTGAAAAAAAAAATCTGGTGTGAAACAGTCACACGAGTTTCTCTTGCAAATGCAAATAATGAACAATATAACCTAACGTAAGTAATAAAACATTAGAAATAACAAAAAACTAACCTTAAAAAACATAACATTATTTTAATCCTGAGTGAAAGTCACAAAATGAAAATCAACTTTAGTTTGGCTTAAACATACGGAAAATCACTCTTCCACGCTAAACTAGGCTCTGTACAGAAAAATTCTCAAAATAAAAGTTGTAGATCTTTTCATTTCCTATAAATTTGATTATAAACACTTTTGTCGTAAAACGCATACTAAGGCTGAAATCTTAAAAAAGTAGTTTTTTACACGTTTTCGTGAGGAAAAGCAGAAAATCGCTAATTACCGCTAGACTAACCATTATACAAAAAAAATGTTTGAAATAAAAGTTGTAGGACTTTAAATTCTCTACAACTTTTTTATACCTGCATATTTTTGCGCTAAAATGCATATTAAAGTTGCAATCTTCAAAAAAAAGTTTTTACGAGAAAACGTCTGCCTAACACTTTCAGCAGACATGGCGCCTATCCTATCTTACAGAACATAAAAGATGTAGTAAATGAGGCGATTTAAAAAGAAGTCGTAGGAGCCGTTTTTGAGAAAATCGCAAAAAGTGAAAAATGACACGAATAAACTACTACTTACGGATGACCGATTTTTTTGAAAATGTTCGTATCGGGTTCGGTAGTAGTATCTATTTTAAGTTTCAAGTTCGTTCAATGTTCCGTTTTTGAGATATTCTGTTCTCACACGCACAAGCAGACATACAGACCAATCGCTAAAAACATGTTTTTTTGGGTTCACGGGGTCTGAAAACGTGTAGATCCGGTGAAAACTCGATTTCGAAAAATCGACAAGAAAACAATACTTTCCTTCCTAAATATTCATATAGGCAAGAGAAAGTAAAATATTAGAATACAGAATTTTTAAAAATTCGTCACATAAAGCTTCTTCTATAATAAGAAGAAAACGAGGTAAGTTTTATTAAAAAAATAATGTAATTTATTTTGGCGCTGAAAAAGTTCTCCTTAAAATACCTAGAAAAATTATGTGCCTCATAACATTTTTTGTTACTGCTAACAATGGAGTGAAATAGTACTATTATATAATATATATCACTTTCTTTTCAGCGATGAGCGTGAAAAGGTATAACAGTATTTTTAAATATAATAAATGAAAGCGTTGAATTATTAACAATGCAGGTGGTTGCTTTTAAATTTGTAAGCGATGTGAAAGGAAGTTTCATGATACTTGCTAGTTGATACATGTCAGAAAGCTTTCACCAACTGAAGAAATTTCATATACAGCACAATATCCTGCCTTCCCATTACTTTATGCAGCAACCATAAACGTATTTAATAAAAATATAATATCCTGTATTAATGTTGTGTAATGTGAATCGAACAAATTCAAAAGACTTTTCGATTCATTATTTATTTTGCTGTTTGTTATTTATTTCTTTTGCTGAAGATACAGTTGGTAAGTTATCGGATCGTTTTCTACCGTTATATTCACAGTTAATTTAACTAGTGATTGACAAAATATACCGCTTCTTTTGTTAAACATATAAAAAATTATTTGAATAAAACTAATGCACTACTGCAATACGTTTACTGTTACATTATTTGATTTAGAGTCTAAAGGAAAATTGCAGTAATTGACTCTCAATCAATTATTTTTAACACATCCGTACACCATGAACTAAAATCAACTATTTTTAGAAATAATTAACTGATAAAAAACAAAAAAAAATACAGGTTAACTAAATCATTAATTTTTTATGTTTTAATGGCATACTTCCTAAATAGTATAGCGCATTACTCGAATTGTTTCAGTTTTCAGTATTTTAGATTGAGGAAGAAATCTTTTTTGTTGTTTTTATTCATTTTGATTAATTCAAAACTTGTCAAATTTTAAAAAATTTAATTTTTGTGTTAGTAAAATTGTTTTGAAATTACTAATTTTCTTGCAATCTTGCAGTGTCTGCAATTGAAGATTCTTCAAATATTACGGACTCGCCATGATTCATACCCATGGCTCATATATTGCGTGGTTCCAAGCTCCGTGTTGTTGCGGGTATAGGACACGGGTGAGGTATAATGAATGAGTGACGCATGCTGGACGAACGATTTTTGTATTACTCTGATACAAAACATTCGTTTTCAAACTTTCCGTATTTAACATATTTGTTTGTATTTACAGATTTTGATATAAATTGATAAGTTAAATATTATGAATCCGACCAAGTTAACTCGGTAGATATTTGTTAAATTAATACACCAGATGATAAGAATATTTTTTTAGTCCAGTTATTACGCGCCACTACTACAAATGCATCAGCTGTGAAACACTACTAACTCATTCATTCTTCCACTACAACAACAACGCACTGAATTCCTTCCAACTACACGGAGCTGGTACTCAAGCAATATGTAATTTTCCATGACTTACAACTAAACACTTTTATAAATGAATTATGACAACGAAATCAAAAATACTAAGAGAGACTTGATTGTCATCTAAACCGTTTGGCAATTAATCTTTTAGATAATAGTTATCAGTAGGCCTGTCACAGACTCAAAATGTTGGATTTACCACACAAGCATAAAAATAACAATCTATTTCATATAATGAATTAATATAATAATTTCACTAACCTTCTTTTTAAACTGCGTCACCTTTATTGTAATTTCTACTTACACATGTTTTGGTGGATCCACCATCATTAGAGTAAATGAAAAATTGAAACTAAAAATTTCTTTCACATTTATTTAAAATTTACAGAAGATGGTACATCTTCAGTCACTTGTATAAAACTGATTTAAAATTAATTTATTTTAATTTATCCCTTTGAACAATTTCAATATGAACATTTCAATATAATAGAACAATGTAATATAGAGAATAAAAATAAAATTGAGAAATATGAGATGTTCCATATTTATAAATATTTGAAAGAGCAAAAGCAGGACATTTTGAATGAACAAATAAAATTTAGGAATGATGAAGTGATATTGACTGCTGCTGCTATCTACAGTAAATATGAGAATGGATAAATTAAAATAAATTAATTTTAAATCAGTTTTATACAAGTGACTGAAGATGTACCATCTTCTGTAAATTTTAAATAAATGTGAAAAAATTTTTTAGTTTCAATTTTTCATTTACTCTGATGATGGTGGATCCACCGAAACACGTGTAAGTAGAAATTACAATAAAGGTGACGCAGTTTAAAAAGAAGGTTAGTGAAATTATTATATTAATTCATTATATGAAATAGAAATAATTTCAAACTGCAGGATGCATTATAAAGATTTATTTTTAAATAACAATCACTACGTACTGACGAAACATTTAAAATTTTATTTTAGTTAGGTGATAAATGAAAAAGTTTAAGGTTACAATGTAGACGAAACTAAAAATAAACCTGATCGACAAGGAAATTTGACGTTTTTAGTAGAGATATGCCAATAAACGTAAGCTCCTCTAATGCTTATTTTAAAAGTTTATTTTTTTGTTTTACGTCTGACTGTTCTGCTATTTCAGCTAATGCAGGCAGTGGATAATGATGATAATAATAAAAATGAGTGATGGAAAAATGCCAGACCTGACAGGGAACCGAACCCGGGGCCCCAGCGTAGAAGCCAGTTTCAAATGTTAAAACATTTACTCACAGTTAACTAGTTTAACTGATTGTAAATAGTCTACCTAAAAGTTAATTAAAAATTATACTTTTGGAGTAGGAGCCTATATAGTACAAAATTACACTAAATATTATTTATATTAACTTCTATTTAGAGGTGAATAAACGATATAATTTATATAATGTAATGAAATAATAAAATTGTTCTTACTATTTTGATTCTTGTGCGAGAACTTCATGAAATATTATACTTATCAGTGCTCAACAAGTAATCGAGTTTATTATCTGTTCTTTCAAAGAGACAGTAGTTCAATTTAAGCATTACGTACAAAGGAATGATATGTGCCTTTACTGTTATTATGAAACATATTTAACTACTGGGCTTAGGTACATCATAGTCGGAACATAGTTGTGGTGCTGTGGTCTGTGCTGTGGACGACGTAGATTTGTTCGATACACAGGCGGTGGACTATCTTTTGTTATCGTACGACGGAATTATCTAGCTTGCGTAATGCAAACATTACGCGTGAAGAATCTTGAATGGTTTCGTAACAGAAATAGTTAAGGCGCACAGATGTGTGAAAAGCGAAACCCGTATTAATACGGTAAGCAGTAAAGATTTCATATAAAGCGTACTTCGTTTAGTTAGCTGCGCCTTAAATGTAAATACAAATATGTGCTCACCAACATTTTTATTCAAAAGTAACTGTACAGATTATAAAATTTCCTAGCTCGTTGGGCTCTCACTTTTAAATTGTCATTGCCGAACCAGATTCCTCGAAATTACGTATCCACCTGTTTATTGCATCTGCTGATGAAACACTATCGTGACGTTCTGAATTAAAATGAAGGCGGAATTCTCTTCGTGCCGTCTCCACACTGTTCTTGTAAAAAGCTTTACTCGCCAAAGAATGTTGCGCACTCTCCAAGACAGTATCCATGATGACTTAATGCCAAGGTGTTGTGGACAGGCTGATGTAAAATATTCATTGCTAACAATCACCCACGGCTACCAACACAAATTTCAAAATTTCCCGTTTCGTTGAATCACCCAGTATATCTTACATTTTCGTACGCAAAAATAATGAGTCAAAATTTAATTTCAAGAGATTTATTTTGTTAGACATACATTAATTCTGGGTTAAGAATTCGTGACCAAAATATACAATGTGAATAACTGTTTAAGATAGGGTTTAAAACAATCATTTTGTCTAGCCAGGTGTTTCTAAAATGTTAAATGAACAACTATCTGATTACAGTTGACAATTTATAATTAAATTTTCTTAAACTGAAGAAAGGTCATGCAATATCTCAGTTATTTATTCATAACCTGTTGATAGTCTGCACAGAAACTTACCAATCATACTTAGTAAAAAAACATGTACAAAATGTTGGACGTGCACAGTATCGTAATTTATTAAGGCAGGTACTTAATCTTCTTTTGCTCAATAATAAAAAATATTTATTTTTATGTCGGGGTATTTTTAAAACTAATATTCTCTGTATAAATTGCAAGTTACGTAAAATAAATTTTGTCGTCACTTAAAAAGAGAACGACTTCTTGCCTTTAAGCATTAAACTTTACTGCATCTCTCTGCTTATTGTGTAACACGACGCTTGACGAAGGAAAATCATATTATTTAATCCGAGTTGTTTTGAAGACCTTCAGCGTTGCCACGTCCTCATATCTGTCTTTATGTTACTTGTACTCTTCTTTTTACTCTCCTGAAAAAAATGGATTCAATTTCGTACATAAAAAAATGAAAATTTTATTTCACAATTTCGCTGTAAAAAGTAATCACATAAACATTTTATGAAAAGTCAACAATGTTATTGGGAATAGATATAATAAATTGAAACGTTCAAGATGAGGAAACCAGTCCGGATGAGAGGGGTGGGTTAGAATTCATAACCCTGTTATATTATGGAGTAGATCGATATTATGAAGCGTTTGTTCAAATAAAAACGTTTCGCTCAATAGTCAACTCTGTTATTCCTCTCTTATTGTTTAAATGTTACTTTACTATGGTCTACCTACCACGTACATTTTGAAAGTTAACAATACTCAGTTTTTCAATTCATATTACGAACGTTGGTAACAAATACATACATTTTTGGCGATCAATTAACGTAACAAGCTAACTTTGAAGGACTCCACTTGTATTCGTAGAACGGTCTTAAAGGCTGTATCATTTAAATCATAACAAACGACGTTCATCATAAATATTAATATTGTAGTCAGGAAACGCAAATACCAGAAATACATTAAAGTTTCATAATCATACTAATACTGTATTAGTGAAAGTAGAATTGTAAGCGTACGTTCTACTGTGGAATTCCAATCGAAGCTCTCTTTAACAAAACTTTCTCTTAAACGAAAATATTGGCTGGTGTAACAGTCTTCTCACTTTAGTAAAATAAAATAATTAATTTTTAATTAAATAATTCTGGATGGTATTGGGTCTATGTTAACACCCAGTATGCTGTTACTTAGTTACCAAAGGTGGTACGTGTGTCCAACGAAAACCTGTGTCTGTGGATGAAAAGGATCTCTTAACACAAAATAACACAATATATATAATTAAAATATTTTATTGAAATAAAACAGCATGCAAAATTATTAATCATTAAATTTATAAAGTTCTTGGAACTGATGTCTTGTTATGTAAATTTAAATATTATTTTATTATTGATCTTACTGTATCGGAGAAAATGCGGGTATTATGTTATTCGGATATTCTGGCGGATAACTGCGTTAAAGTTCGATTTAATTCAGCATAAAAATACATTCGTTCTCAGCACACCATAATTTTATTGTCCACAACCACAAAAAAATATCAAAATAATCGGCCGGATTGACTGTTGTTCACGTCTCACACACCACACTTACTATCGCTCTCATGCACCACTCTCTAGTGCCTACGAACAACTGCCGCTGGCTGGACACTCCACTCTTCCAACCGTGTCACCATTTTTGCTCGGATTCATCCGCCCAATCCTAGTTATATTGCAACGCTCTATCTTTATGGTCCCTGGATATGTTTATAAGTTTGTACAAGATGATCTTAAACTCTCCGCTTCCTTATGCATCAGTCCCATTTATTTTAAACAAAAATCTAACTTTAAAATTTACATAATTAGTACGATATTAATATACTCGTATTAATATGTTTGAAATAAATTATCTGCTATTAAATAATTCATCCTAGAGAAATAAATACTCTAGGATCAGACCATAAAATGTCACGCTACACTGGTCCTGGTACGTTTTTATAAAAATCAAAGTATTTTACGTTTTCTTTAATACAGTACCAGTAAAAAACGAACTGATGGTGACAATTTTATACTAATGTTTTTTGTCTTTAATTTTTATTACGGTACTGTACATTGAGATGCACAACTTCCGTATACGATATTTAAATATTTAAATGGCGATGGGGAATTTCACTTTAAGGGGAAGAAATACCCAATGGTACATTCCCCGTTTAAAACTACAGGTATTGTCCGTTACTCAATTATTTATTTATTACAAACTAAAAATTACATTGATAATGAGTCTTAATTCTACGTATAAATTACAATTTTACTACAATTAACTTACAATGAATAACAAACTAATTACAATAAATTTATCACATTAAATAAAGTAAATCCTATTTACAAAGTATTTTTTTTTATTTCTAATTTGTGTACGTTGCAATCTGTTCAATTCAGAACAATTAGCAACCCCATGATCCAATGAGATGAGGATGATGTGTATGAAGTGTAAGTGAGATGTAGTCTTGTACAGACTCAGGCCGACCATTCCTGAGAGAGTATGGTTAATTAATCCCCAACCATCAAAGTACACCGGTAACCACTGTCTAGTATTCAACTCCGTATAAAAGTAACCAGGAACCTTCGTCTCCGAAAATCAGCTGTTAAACAGCTGATTTTGGCGACAAAGTCAATAACGATTATGTACATGTTTATAATTTGCTTACCTCTAATTTGTTTACCTCTTCGCAGGCGTATTCGTACACAGAATAACTCACAAACTGACAGATCAAAACCCGTCGATGGTTGTCAAAGACTAAGACTAAATAAATCGCTGCGCATAATTAGGTGAATCTATGGAAGTCACGAGAAAGACAGAGATTTTCGATAATATAATAATAAAACTACAAATTTTTATCAAACGTAAACAACTCATTATAACTGAATAGAATGGTTATAAAAAGAGCCAATTATCTAAATAGATACCGGACTCCTTTAGGTAGCCTATTCAGCAATAGGCTGACCTATACTATACATAACTATTTGCGCGTTTTATTTCTATTTCCTAGAAACGCTATTTATTATTTACTACTATTATTATTATTTACGGTAACACCTTTTAAACCTCGGTCCTTCTCGAGAATTCTTGAACACTCTTTCCTGTTAGATATTGTTACAGTATGCTTATCAGCATGCTTGGCATTCAGACCAAGAGGTATCTAATCCATTTTCGCTTTAGACGTCGCACATTTGGGAAGTTCCTTGTAGCTATATTATGGGCTAGTTGGTTTGAATGGTCATCTAGTCTTTCGTGAAATGTACTGTACAAGAACACGGCTAACTCCTTTACTCTCCAAATCTTGAAATACTCGTGGAGGTTTTTATTGCTTACATAAAAAGGAGCGCCAGAAGCAAGTCTCAAGAATTTTGATTGAAAGCCCTGGATTGACTTTAGCTTTCTGCCGCTAGTCCACAGAGCTGGACACCATAAGTCCAGATTGGTCTTAAAAAGGATTTGTATATAAAAATCTTGGAACGGAGGTTCAATCTTGAAACTTAATTTTTTGATTTGAAACATTGACATGTTTCCTACTCTTTTTAATGTTTAGATGTATTTGGTACTAAAGTTAAAACATATAGGGACTCACACAAAAATTGTTATAGAAACCTTTCTTCAAACGCATTTTAATAACACATACTGTATTTTTGCATCTAGTACAGTATAATGGTAGTGTGATGTATGTACATATTTATAATTACAAAGAAGTTATTATTACGATAGCAAACACAAACGTTCATACTTACCACCGACTGTATTTGCTTATTCTTCATAATGTCTTACGTTTATTTATGACATCATTCTGACACTGCTACTGAATTTGCAATGAATCTTATCCATTTTTGTACAGCGACGTCTCAGTCTCATAATATTTTTTATCGTTAATTGGTTATCAAATACTGTTGTTGTGTGGTTATAGTCGCGAAAAAATTATAAGAAAATGGTATTCCTGAAAATAACAGTGAGCAAAAAGATGAAAACGAAGATGTCGAATCCAAAAAGGTACCGAGCATTCAAGAAATACATAATGCAGTAAAATCGGTAACCTGGTAACCTTAGGTAAAAGTATTTTAGATTCAATAAAATCGTTACAGCTTGCTTCAATTAAAAGGGCTATTTTAAGAAATAAACTTTTAACAACTCAAGCAATGATCATAAACTTTAAAAATAGCCCAAGTTATTTTTTAAATTATTCTTTTTAGCTGTAAGAGAGACAATCTATTAAATTTATTTGTTTCCTAATTTCGTATTTTTACTTTCTCTTGCCTATATAAATATATAGGAAGGAAAATATTGTTTTCATGTCGATTTTTTGAAATCGAGTTTTCACCGGATCTACACGTTTTTAGACTCCCCTGAACCAAAAAACCAAGTTTTTAGCGATTGGTCTGTGTGTGTGTGTGTGTGTGTGTGTGTGCGCGCGCGCGCGTGTGTGAATAAAATATCTCAAGAACGGAACATCGTACGAACTTGAAACTTGAACTAAGTTAGATACTAACACCGGACTCGATACGAACATTTTTATCAAAATCGGTCAACCAGAAGTAGTAGTGTATTCGTGTCATTTTTCACTTTTTTGCGATTTTCTCAAAAGGCTTCTACGATTTTCTTTAAAAATTGCCTCATTTGCTAAATTTTTTATGCACTGCAAGATAGGGTAGGCGCCATGTCTGCTAAAATCCTTGGAGAGGCTATTTTCTCGTCAAAATTTTTTTTTAAGGTTGCGGCTGTAATATGCATTTTAGCGCAAAAATTTGTAATGAAAGTTGTTTTCATGTCGATGTATTAAATTGGTTACACTATTTTGGTAACACTATATTGGTAACTCTATTTTACAATTTATGCAGTTTTAGAGGATTAAAAATCCTACAAATTTTATTTCAAACCTATTTTATGTAACGCTTAGTTTAGCGGTAATTAGGGATTTTCTGTTTTTTTTTCACGAAAATGAGAAAAAAAATCGATTTTTCAAGATATCAGCTTAGGCTGATCAATACAAAAAGTAAAAAAATGCATATTTAGGTATGCATTTTACTACAGAATTGTTTATAATCAAATTTATAGGAAATTAAAAGATCTACAACTTTTATTTAAAATATTTTTCTCTACAGAGCCTACTTAAGCGTGAAAGAGTAATTTTCCGTATTTTAAAGCCAAACTAAGGTAGATTTTCATTTTGCGTCTTTCACTTATGATTAAAATTAGGTTATGTTTATTGCGGTTAGTTTTTTTTGTTATTTCTAATGTTTTATTACTAATGTTAGGTTATATTGTTAATTATTTGCATTGGCAAGAGAAAGTCGTGTGAGTGTTTCATACCAGATTTTTATTAATTGAAACACTTGTATTTTTACTATTTCGTTATGTTTCGAATTTCTACAGAATAATAATATAGACTACGCACTATAAGTTCCGTATGTAGGTATGTTAAATAAATGCAGTATGTGTGTACTAAATTACAGTATTTAATACAGTTTTTAAGCTTTCAGTTTTTTTACAGCAGTATTATTAATTAATGGTCACACAGCACTAACAGTAGACCAGTTGTAACAACCTTAACATCTCGGGGTGGAATGTTCCTTCTTATGCCGCAGGATATCATATAACAAGGGTATCGGCATGTCTCCCTTTCGGCGCGTTGTATCAGGGGAGCACTGTATATTCTAATTTGGCCGACTGATATAGTATTTACATTTGATTCATCTTACGGATGAAGGTCACGCCACTTCCTCACCTCACCAAAATTTATGTCCCCTCCAGTTATCTTTTGAAGGCAGTACGTGTTAGGTTGATCTAAGTAAACAAACACGCGTATTATAATAAAACGCATAAATGGCGTCACACAGACCCTAATATACAGTATTTTAGTTTTTAAGTAAAATTTTAGAGATTTATCATAATATGACCACATACTTTAATTCCGGTTTTGTGTAATTTTTACTTTCTCTTACCTATTATGAATGTGTAGGAAGAAAAGTACTTTTTCATGTCGATTTTTCGAAATCGAGTTTTCACCGGATCTACACGTTTTCAGATCCCTGAACCCTGAAACATGTTTTTAGCGATTGGTCTATGTGTCTGTGTGTGTGTGTGTGAGAACAGAATATCTCAAGAAAGGAACACCGTGCGAACTTGAAAACTGAAACTTACGTTAGATACTATTTCCGAATCCGACGTAAACATTTTCAACAAAATCGGTCAACCAGAAGTAGTAGTTTATTCGTGTCATTTTTTATTTTTTGCGATTTTTTCAAAAATGGCTCCTACAATTAAAAAAAAAAACGCCGGATTTACTACGTTTTTTATGTTCTACAAGGTAGAGTAGGCGCCATATCTGCTGAAATTGTTGGGGAGACTGTTTTCTCGTGAAAAATGATTTGTTTAAATTGCGACTTTAATATGCATTTTAGCGCAAAAATGTGTTGGTATAAAAACGTTTTAGAGAATTTGAAATCCTACAACTTTTATTTCAAACATTTTTTGTATACTGGTTAGTTTAGCGGTACCTAATTAGCAATTTTCTTTTTTTTCTCACGAAAACTTGTAAAAACTCGATTTTTTAAGATATAAGATTTAGTAGTCTATGCACTTTACGACAAAAGTGCATAAAATCAAATTTATAGGAAATGAAAAGATCTACAACTTTTATTTAGAGCATTTTTCTCTACAGAGCCTAGTTAGCGCTAAAGAGTGATTTTCCGTATTTTTAAGCCAAACTGAGGTTGATTTTCATTTTGCGTCTTTCACTAATGATTAAAATTAGCTTATGTTTATTGAGGTTAAATTGTTTTGTTTATTTCTATGTTTTACTACTAATGTTACGTTATATTATTATTTGCATTGGCAAGAGAAAATTTTGTGAGTGTTTCACACCACATTTGAAATTTTCAGTGTTGTAGTCTTTTAGGTTAAGCCTTACTTGTACAAATCTCCAAATTTGTGAAAATAATCATTTGCAATGACATCATAATAACTATAAAAATAGTAGCGTGAAAAAGAAACCCACATTTTACGTTGAATCAGTGAAATTTTTAAATTAATTTTATTTTCATTTATAAATAATGATCCGTGAAATTAATTATTTTTTAACATCAAACTGCGAGCAACCAGAAATATGAAAATATAACATAACCATAATATTTTTCTTCTTAGACATGTAATGAATCTTTTACAATCTACTTTTGTGCGCATGTTTTAAAACTTTAAAATAAAATGCCAAATAAAAAATATGATAGTAACTTTTATGTGAGTTTGAATTGTGCAATATATATGTAGTTAATATTTATCTGTAAGGTGGACTGGGACAGTTCAATTTTTTAATTTTGTTTAGTGGCGTAAAGTGGGTGTAAGGGGATTGAGGAGCAATCTTACTCAGTAGGAGAGGAGAGAGCGCGTGACTTGCACCTGCAAGATAAACTTAAACAAACTCTTTAAATATTACTTTAAAAATTAGGAAAAACTCTAGTGTGGGCACTCACACGACTTTCTCTTGCCTTACAATATAATCTAATGTTAGGAATAATACATTAAAAATAAACAAAAAACATAATCATGAGTGAATGATGCAAAATGAAAACTAACCTTAGTTTGGCAAGAAAATAATAATACAGAAAAATAATACAGTAAATCACTCTTTTATGCTTAAGTAGGCTCTGTAGAGAATGCTTATATCAAAAGTTGAAGATCTTTTAATTTTCTATGAATCTCATACACTTTTGTCTTAAAATGCATACTAAAACCGAAATCTTAAAAATCCATTGTTTTACAGATTTTCATGACAAAAAAAATCACAAATTACCGCTAAACTAAGCGTTATACAAAGAAACGTTTAAAATAAAAGTTGTAGACTTTTAAATTGTCTACAACTTTAATTAATTACTGTATATACACTTTTTCCCTAAAATGCACATTAGGGCAGCAATAAAAAACATTTTTTTCTACGAGAGAACAGCCTCCAAAAGATTTTCAGCAGAAATGGCGCCTACCCTATCTTGTAGAACATAAAAAATGTATTAAATAATGCGATATAAAAAAAATCGTAGGAGCCGTTTTTGAGAAAATCGCAAAAAATTGAAAAATGACACGAATAAACTACTACTTTCGGTTGACCGATTTTGACAAAAATGTTCGTGTCAGGTCTTCTAGTAGTACCTAACTTAAGTTTCAAGTTTCAATTTTGTATGATGCTCCATTCTTGAGATATTTTGTTCACAAACACACACACACACACACACACACACACACACACACACACATAGCTAAAACATGTTTTTTTGGGTTCAGGGAGTCTGAAAACGTGTAGATTCGGTGAAAACTCGATTTCGAAAAATCGACATGATAAAACAATACTTTCCTTCCTATATATTCATATAGGCAAGAGAAAGTAAAAATATATGGATAAATAGGCATAATATGTGAAATATTTTAAGGGTTTTTTTACTCATTTTATTGTCTGTGTTGTCGGCATGATGATGAAACTGATATTAGTACAATAATATCGTTACAATAAACAACCACATTTAGTGAGCTCGTTTATTACAGATTCATTAGGCTAGTCACACAACTGAGTACAAACAAGTACCATTTTCCTGATGTGTGTCACTTTATTATGAATTGCCAATTGGATGCTATTACCATCCTGTATCATGGTAATCTATTGGTGTTTAGTATGTTGAGCTTCTGTCTAATTAATACTGTTGCCGCAAGCAATATGTTTATTGATTGTTTCGTAACATTATTGTTGTGTGTTCTGATACATTAT
Organism: Catonia carolina; assembly: GCA_035578175.1. NCBI lineage: Eukaryota > Metazoa > Arthropoda > Insecta > Hemiptera > Achilidae > Catonia > Catonia carolina. Next base: position 7,381,277 of record JAQMRL010000018.1, read on the forward strand.
TATGTATCATGAAAGTTTCATTACGTGGTCTTAAGTGTTACATAATAATGACATTCTGTGTATTTCGAAGTGATTTTAGAATAGATATTTTCAAAAGGTAATTTGAAAATTTTCAAATAATTCAATTCAGTTATAAAAGAATGTACAACAATAATTTATTAGAATAAGAAATAAAATATAATGTCAACCCCAAAATCCCTTTAATATTGAAATATTTGTTTGCTGAAAAGCTTTTGATAACGTACAACTGAAATGTACGATATTAATTGTATAATTCTGCATTTCCGACACATCTCAGTTATATGTAATTCCCTCTGTGTCCCCAATCAGGGATTCGGTTCGTCCTAATTTCTAATTCATTGCTGAGTTTTGCTTAGGATATAATTAAATGCATATTCCGTTATTTTAGTCTTTCGTTCCGATGAAAATTCCTCACTTAAATCTTTTAACTTATTAAAATTTACATTGTTTACAAAAAATATATAAAAAAATTGTGCTGTTCTCTTTAAGTTTCAAATCTTCTAGATAATTCTATAGAAAAGCATTCAACTTATTACCCTGTTATAAAAATAATTATGTTTTAATTTCAATACATTATGATAGGCTATCTTTATTATTATTATTAAATTCATTAATACTAATAAATTCATTGTGCGAATAAATTCGCACAGTGAACACCTTAGAACAGATTTTTGCTTTGACAAACTTGATGGGCTTGTATTACCTAATTTATCCCAAATTATTCACAAAATTTTGTTCAGTCAATAAACTAATCTTTAAATGAATAATCGTAATAATACTATATAGTAATTTCTAAATATACCATCGTGGCAACAAAATAAAATACCAGCGGCATGACGGTCGTTGGTCGTGATGATGGTGCTCGCCTAAGAGGATTAAAATTGCGTAGGCCTCACGCAAAGTAAAATCGGTTCTTCAAAAAACAGCTTGTAAATAGGGTTGATAGCTGGATAAAAGTAGTCGTTTAGAAATATTTAAGTATATATAATAAGTATATAATATATATTTTATATATATATTTTATACTTATTACTCGTATATATTGATGGTTGGGGTTTAATTAACCATACTTTCTCAGGAATGGTCGGCCTGGATCTGTACGAAACTGCACCTCATTTCCACGTCATACATGTCATCTTCTCATCTCATTCGTTCATGGAGTTGCTTATTGTTTTGAATTGAATAGATTGCAACGTTCACGCAGTAGGGATTAAAAAAATGCAGGGAAGCGGATGACCTGAGGTAGATGAACGTTGTAATAATAAACAAACTATTTTAAAATGGATGCGATACTATACGATCGTTTTAAACAACAAACTAATTTAAAAGTTAAATGAAAGCCTCAAGAAAGGCCTACAATTCCTCCTTTCTACTTAATATTGTCATCTGGAATTAAAGCTATTAATATAACGTTCGCTGTAGTTTTGTTCTTCACATAGCATTTTCCGGAATTAATGATTATTTACGCTCTACGACATTTTATAAGGCTATACTGAAGTATGGTTTACAAATTGATTTATTTTTTTCACAAACGAAAATTGAAAACTTTTGGTGGGAAATAAAAGCTACAATTGTTTCAGGGTTTCTTAGCTTCTGCTGGGAGAATTGTTTAATGGTGCTTATAAAGTCTGGAATTGTTTTTACCATTTCTACTCTCTCCGAAATTAATGATTGAGTGTTGGCTAGATTTGTTTTTGAATTTAGCTTGCATTCGTATTTTAAGATAAGCTAAAATGAAAATTGTAAACTGCGCAAACAAATAACTAAATAAAAAAATGTTTATTACCTTTAATAATAATCACGAATATTGTTTCAAATCTAAATTACTATTTTACAAAATAAATTACTCTAATAAATCGGGTGACGTGAACATTTGATATCAACGAAAGAGAACTACGTAAATGATGAAACCCTTTTATTTTCATAAATAAAAATCTGGTGTGAAACACTCACACGACTTTCTCTTGCCAGTGCAAATAATTAACAATAAACCTAATATTAGTAATAAAACATTAGAAATAAACAAAAAACTAACCTCAAAAACATAACCTTATTTTAATCATGAGTGAAAGACGCATTATGTAACGGCATTGATAACGGGATGATTATGTAACGGCATTTGCAGCATTAGTAGGCCTATCATTATTAAGAAATAAAAAACTCGAATCGTTTTAATACTCAAATAAATTTGTTTCACCCAATTTTTAAGGGTATTTATTATTTTATCAGCTTTTTTAAATTATTTGAAAGTTTCCGCAGTAAAATTAAATTTTCATCATCACTATTATTTCTTAGGGTTTAAATTTTTGCTTACTAGAACTTCATGCTGTTAACTTAATTTTTACTTTGATGTTAAATGAATGTCCTTTAATATAATTACACTAAATTTATTATCACAGGTCACATTACATTGATGTGCCTTTGCTTTTACGTTTTGTAATTGAATTTTTATTAAAACGTATCCATTTATTTATCTAAAGTAGAAAAAAGTTATAAAGCAAAAAGCTTTGTACCTGTTAATTATTTTAATATAATTTTTGTTCCGAGTTCATTCATTATGTTTCAAATCCTTTTATTTTGTGTTAATAAATTACGCCTTACACTTTACTTTGCTTTTTGACTGTCGTTTAAGAGTAAATCTCATAAATCAGCGTAATGCATCTTCAGTTTCATTAGAGTACCGTAACTAAATTATAAAAGTAGTAATGAACAGTAAAGAACATGCGCGATTCCCACGGGCTCAAAATGTCGTTGACTTAAACATACCATTCCTGTAAAAATATAAAGTTTAGTAGCAATCAACAGTACCTACTATTAACCTACCTATAAAACAATCTAGCTATATTTATAATAAAATGGCTCTCCAGAAGGTTAAAACTCCCTTTTAACTCAAATCTGTAATTGTATTAATCTCTACTTCAGCCTACTTAACTTGCAATGTCAGGTACTTGGTTCCACTAAGCCTCAGTAATCGTGAAATTACAAGCTTTAATCCAAGTCCATACGCATTACTGCGGACGCACCCTGGTACATAACAAACGAAACGTTACGTAACGACTTACACATACCATACGTTAACGACATCATTTATCAATTTTACAGACGTTTAAAACGGAACATCCTGAAAACGAAAACGACTAATGCTAAAATCTACATGGCACGTGTATCCAGTAATCCCCCACTCTTCATAAAAAAATCGAGTCGAGACATTTTGTAAAAATTTACTCGTGGTTGTCTTACTACTGATTACTGTTCTCCCGTAAGTCATTCACGACATATTTTCGCCCACTATCGCACAACGCAATTCTCAAATTTACTAACTGTATGCTTATACATTTTGTAAATGACATTTAATAAAGCTAAAAAAACTTATAAAAGCTATAGGGCAGTAGAAAACATAACATATTAAAATATACATGTTACTCGTATTCTAAAGACTTAATTTTTTATAATATAATTCTATACTACGACCGGCCCATGGTGTAATGGTAAGCGCAACTGGCTTCTATACCGGAATTTAGAGTTCGATTCCCAGACAGGTCTGGTATTTTTCTACTGTATATCATCTCATATCATTACCTACGTACAAACTAAGGCTTATGTAGACATCATAACTCAATAAAACATTTAAATGAAATAACCTATTCGCTCTTGAAAAATAAATACAGTAAAAATCGATTATAACGACCTTAAAGGGACCAGTTAAATTTGTTCGCTTTAGCCGATAGTCGTTAAAGACGATATGTATCGCCCCTATAGTCTACGTATCCGTGTACCTATTGTACACGTACAGTAGTTTCAATTACTTTACTGAATATGTACCGTACTAACATTAAATTAACTTTTATTTTCATGTGATGTTCGTGGGTTTTTTTTATTCAAAAATACAATGATATTAATGATTACATATTTAAAAATATATGTGCGGAAAAATAAGTATTTAAAATAAGCGCTGGGTACTCCGTATTTCAAATTTTTTTCAGATTAAAAGAATTACTTTTCTCGAATGCTTCTTCATTTTATCCCGATTTTTCCAAATTGTTGAAACAGTTGAGTGATTCTCTGATAATTAACATAACCATATTTCTTTTGCATAAAAGATATCGGTGTTTTTCTCTCCCAACTGTTACCTCTAAATTATGTGTGCTTTTTCTTTTATAGACAGTGATTTTCTTTTAGACATTTTAAAAAACGAAAAGAAAGTAAAAAGTCCAACTCTAACCGTATAACTACAGTACGTACGTGTACGTGATACGCATACCACAACTGCTGACTGCGTAGTGGTAACAGTTTTGTTATGGTAAACAAAATAGGTGTTAGATGCAGTACAAAATTCAGAGAATCATACCAATGGATGCAGTACATGGCGCCAGATTGTCAGGAAGACGTGGCATCTTATTGGGATCATTAATTATGTTGTCATAAGCATCCACTTCGTATTTTGAAAGTGTCAACGTCGCTATAGTTAACTAAAAATTACTCAATTAGATATAAAAATAACCGTTATAGTCGGTTTCGGTAATACAACAGGTGTTGTTATAGCAGGTATTGTTTTCTGTAAATGGTATTAAATTCAATTGAAACCAAAAGGAAGCCAATTTTTTCTTCGTTAAAACCGATCCGTTGTTATAAGCAATGTAGTTATAAAAGGTTTTTGCTGTACTGCTTTTATAGCAGATATGTGACAAAAGTCTTAACTGAACTTAATAGCTTGTGAGTCACAAATAATGAAAGTGAACAATAATGTTACATGTATTAACAAATTAAATTTTCTTAAAAAATGCAATGGCTTAAAAAATGCCATTAAAGTGAAAGTTTCGTCGCCGTCCATGGATTAGGCTCCAATTGAGTGTGTTCCGGCGTCCACCTCTTCCTCGGTCTTCCCACTCTTCTTGTTCCCCATGGTTCATAGAGCCATGCAGTCAAAGATAGTCGGTTCTGTGACATTCTAAATAAATTATCTGTATAAATAATCTGATTTAAGTAAAAAATATTAGAGCAGAAAATATGGAGATAGTAATATTAAATATAATGCGATATACCTAATTCGTAGTCATTTTGTGCTCTGTTGTCGATCCACGTACTGATTGTTGGGTTTCAAATTTTACAGTATAAGAATGTCAAATCTCTTCTGTAAGAGTATGTGGTAGAGGCTATGTTGTTTAGGTCATCAGCCGAAAGCCTGGTTTGAGCCTGTATAGGCTTTACTAAGTAAAACGAGGAGTGCGGTGGTTTACCATTGCCTTCTTTACTGAGTGGAAAAATATGCTTATCAGCACGCCAGGCCTATCGAAAAGCAACTACTTTCCACCCTACAAATAACACCTTCACTACATTCACTACAGGGTCTGGCTGTATAATAAAATTCATTACTTTCAGAGTAGATAACTCTGATTAGTGTCTTTTACACCTCTGCTTCTTCTAATCTTAAATGATTCAGTCATTTAATTGGCTAACCATGTGATAAGAAGCAGAACTATTTTTTGTAGCCCTGGAACTAGCAGATCAAGTGTAAATAATTTAACACTTCACCTGCTTGTTATGGGCATAGAGTAGAGGCTAAATATACAACGATTTGGTAAAATTTAGTACACATTTCAAAATATGGTCTACAGAACCGTTATTCTTTTTCAAAAAAGTTTTAGAGTGAGCTGGTAAAATTAAATTCCTTATAAGAAAATTCTACTAAATGAACAGAAATTATTAAAATGACTGTATCGGTTTATTACTTGACTAACTAATACTTACTATGACGTAAATTTAAAAATTTCAAAAAAGTAAATATAAAATAAACATATACAAATATAGAAAGACATAAAAAAAAGGCTCATGCTCGTAATTTCTTTTCTTCGGTTTTCTGTAAGGTAAATAAAGAAGGAAAATATCAGATTGGTCACGTTTTCCGGGAACAAAATCCGTGTTCGATTACAGTCTAAGCTCTTTATTCCTGGATAATTCTTTGATGACACGTACGCGTATGTCTTATGTACATTACAGATGAAGAATGTGCATTTATTGGTTTAATGTAAGGAAATGTAAAATTAAGTCTTTTAAGAAACCATGATTTCGGTCAAGATGAATTATTAAAGTCAAAAAATATAATGTAGCAGTAATTTTTACCGTTATGTGAGGTGCATTTAAATAAAGACCGCTTAAATAGCCTACTTAGAAGTCTGCTGAATGTTTTTAAAGTACATGTTGTAAATAATGTTGTGTATTTTTAATCCTGCTGAAATAATTGTCCATTCAATTGTTCAGTTTAATATTGCAAATGTACTAGGATACAGACAAAAAAAAAACAGTTTTTCTTTTCTTGCATTGGGTTGAAAATCATCGACTGTTAATGATAGTAGTATCGTTACGAGTAATACGAAACGTAAAAAGTGCAATGAAATATTGGAAACTCAGGGAAATTGTTTTCCCATCCATGATAATATAGTAATACTTTTTTCTTCCTTCTTTTCATCCTGTTTCTAAGTTTAGACCCTAGGGCTATCCGGCTTGAAAAAGTCAAAATCAAATTTTCTTGGTCCATAAACTTTAACAGTGGGAAAAGACTGCTGTGATAATAAATTTTCAAGATTATTTCGAAACGATAAATCCATTTCCCTCGAATAAAGTAACGTAAAATAATATACTTCCGTTTTAATTTTATAACGAAACTTATTTCAAAACCGTATTTTATAAAACAGTTTTGTATTCATAAATATTTATTTATTAGTACTAACAATTTTATTATCCTTTTTTGTGAGAAATTGGTTTGGTCTGTGATTCGTTGTTAAAGAAATAGAGTATGTTATGTACTTTTGTTAAAAAAAGACAAAGGAAATTTACAAAAATACCTCCAAGCATTTAAAGTCAACAAAAGTTTTTAGAAAATAATTTTGGGAGTATCAGTTTTTTCTTTAATAGATGAAGTTTGTAATTTTTCCTTAATAAGTCTCTCTCATTTATACGCAGTTTTAAAGCTTAATTATACATTTTTAATTAGTGTAATGTTTCGCGTTACAAAAGAAATTGGCTACTCCAAATTGAAACAGTATACATACAATAAACTGATATAGAAAATTTACAGCTTTTGAAATATGCTCTTGTCATAATTATATTTTCTTAAATGGTGAACTGTTTTTCTGAATCTCAGTTTTCTGATGAGTAGAGTACAAATAAAAATTTAATACGGAATAATATATGGTATACGGTTACCTAAGAAAATTTTACTTAGTTATGAGAGGTAGAGAGCATTACAACCGCGTGTTCTACAACGTATGTTGTTTTAAGCTAAACTGTTTTCCAAAATGACCCTTACGATCTTGTGTAAACTGTAATACTGTTAACAGATGGCGCCAATTGGCCGGTTTAACGTGGGGTCTTATTTCATATAGACTTATAAAATATTTTATAGCGTTTCCTGCAAGCGAAGAAAATTAATTACGCTTACTAAAAACTATCTTTGTGGGTATAAAACTTACTTTATCACAAAGCCCATACCAATACCTGGTCTGAGCATTGAAAAGCTTCCATATTTTTCCACAACAGATAAAAACTCTCATATTAAAGCTATAAAAATTAATATACTTTTATAAATACATTTTATTTTAGTTTTATAGCTGATTTCAGAAAAAATTGTTTTATAAAATGTAAGAGCGCTGTTGTAAAACTCAGAATTATTGAAAAGAAACCAAATAAGACCTAAAAATAAATGTGAGAAATTTTGTTATTCTCTACAATAAATAACCCTGTGTATAGTATTATAAACGTTCCAAAGCAATATTGATAAACTACCTTCTTTAGAAAATTTAAAATAATATGAGTAGTTTTCTTAAACTTCTTTCTATTTATATTTTTTTAAGTTCTCGTTATAAATTACTTACTCATCCACTTACAGTCCACAATTCTTGAAATTCGTTTCCAATTAATCCGAAACTTTTCCATAATATTAGTGTAAAAGTATAGTGTTCTTTAAAATTTTTACTTTAATACTTCGGTTAGAGTAAAATTTATCTTCATGAATAAGCAACAAAGGATGAAAATATTTAGATGCAGATGTAGGGTTTAAATAGTATTTAAAAATAAATTTAAGCAATTTAAAAGAAAGCGGAGACAACCAACAATGACATACCTGTATTTCGGTATTTTTAACAGTGTTTAGCATATTATATTTAAATATAAACCTTAAATATTTGGGGCAATGTTAGCTGAAACATAGGCAAAAAAACAAGAAAGAAACTCTGATAAAATTTTATAGGGTGATGGCTGCCCCAGTCTTACTCGATGGAAGTGAGTCATAAATTAATACCAGACCACAGAAACCTCATGTCATTACTAAGTTTAATTTAATTAAAATAGGTATAAAGCAAAATGACCGTCATTATCTACTGAAAGTAAGTGTACTGATCTTAAATTTTTTTAAAGCATGTCTTACCATACCGTATCATCATCTGATATTATAAGAAAAAAGGCCGATGCAGCACAAAATTAGATTTCAAATATATAAAAACTATAAAATCTCTTTATTTTTAATATGGGAGTCCTAATAATATTAATAAAATAAATTATGCATTTTAGAGTAATGTACAATAGTTTTTATATAATCTATATTAAACAGATCCGCGTGTTAGACAGAACTGAAAAACTTAAAAATTGTTAAGTGTATTTAAATAAGAGTTTTAAGTTTTTCGTTAAGTACCTAAACATCAAACTCATTATGTTATTTAACAATTTCTAATTGAGGAGTAAATTATTTGTTCTTTTGATTAACTTAAAATAAAGCTTAAAGTAAAAGAAAAAAAGAAAAGGAACTCAGATAAAGTTTTACAAGGTGATGGCTGCCCTGGTCCTACTCTACAGAAGTGCGTCGTGGATTAGTACCAGACCACAGGAGAGTAGAGTACAGGCGGCAGATAATTTATACGATTCCAGCGAAGAAAAAAGGGTTGCAATGTTAGGGACTAATTAAGAAATGAGGACATAAGAATGTTTACAACCTGAATGGGAAGATTGCAAAATATCGAAATCGATGGAGGGAGCACATAAAAAGAATGCCTGAGGCAAGGTCCTCCTCAATGTTTTTCAATACAGACCGGAAGGGAGGAGAGATGTTGAAAGGCCACGCAAAAGATGGCAATAATTCAATAGTTTGTCGCTGTTGTGAGTCGGAGTAGGCACGTAATCCTTGACTGGAGAAGAAGAAGACCTTAAATATTTTATGGTATTTACAAATAAAATTTGATCGCTGGAGCCCAAATGTTAATTACGAAATGTTAATGCCCAAATGTTAATGTTAATTACGAAATCACGATCATCTGCATTATATTCCCGGTTACGCACGGTGCGACATTGACTACTTGTCGCTAGAAATGCGACATGCCTTTTTATACAATAAGAGTAAGAGTTATAACAAATCAAGTTTTAAAAAAACGCCTCGTTTACTAAATTTTTTACGCTTTACATGAAAGGGTAGGCGTCATGTCTGCTGATATTTTTGGAGAGCTTGTTTTCACGTAAAAAAATTGTTTTTTTTTAAGGTTGCGGCTTTAATATGCATTTTAACGCAAAAATATGTATAAAAAAAAGTTGTAGATAATTTAAAATCCTACAACTTTTATTTAAATTTTTTTGTGTGACGCTTAGTTTAGCAATAACTAGCGATTTTCTGTTTTTTTTTTCTCACAAAAACTTGTAAAAAAGTCGATTTTTAAAGATTTCAGCCTTAGCATGCATTTTACGACAAAAGTGTATAATCAAATTTATAGGAAATTAAAAGAACTGCAAATTTCTTCTACAGCATTTTTCTCTACAGAGCCTAGTTTAGCGTAAAAAGAATGAATTTTCGTATTTTTAAGCCAAACTTAGGTTGATTTTCGTTTCGCATCTTTCACTTATGATTAATATTATGTTATTTTTATTGATGTTAATTTTTTGTTTTTTTAAATGTTTTATTACTAATGTTAGGTTATATTGTTCAATATTTGCATTGGCAAGAGAAAGTTGTAAAAGTGTTTCACACAAGATTTCTTAAATACAACCCTAATTGCATAATCTGTTGTCTGTTGTCTTGTTCGTTAAAATTTTTATTGTTCAATTAGAAAATAAAAAAAACAAAGTTTCAAATAAAATATAAATTCTATAATCTGTGACAGATTATATTAAAACCAGAAAAAAAACACCTAAACCAATGCTTTGCGCTACACTAAAGAAACGTTTATTCAATTATTATTAAATTTGATACAAAACATTTTTCCTCTGTTTTTATTTTATTTATTACCGACAGGAATTTATAGAATGTTAAAAGAACTAAACTTTGTCTTTCAGATGTTAACTTTTTTACTTGAGTTTTATTAACTTAGTGACTGTACTGTACAAGTATACTGGTCCAGTATACACAAGAATGTATGTCACTGTTGTGACATACATTCTTGTGGTTAATGATTTTGTAAGCAAAAGGACAGATGTCAAATTGATACAACCTTAGTGCTGTGTAATCGCACCCACAATTCGTTGTGTGACGTACATACGTTATATCTAACGTTAATAAAGCAGAGGTTTACGGGTCGTAGCTTACCCGCTAAGTTAACCTAACTCTCCATGCATGTTGTATATGTTAACTGAACTACATCAAATATTGGTTTATCACACAAGCGGTACAATAAGCTGCATGTTAACCAGACTGGACCCGATATGGTTATATGGCCACAATACGCTCGTCCAATTCAATTAGTTTATAGAGATTGCAAAACTAAACGAACGAACGCTTCCACATTATAATCTCAAATCTCAAATTTAAATACTCTTCAGAGCTATAAACTAAATATTTGCATAAGTCTTTCAACACTAAAGCAAAAGTCAATGGTTTTTTTCTTTGTTTATTTAACGTCGCATCAACTAATGTCTGTCAATAACTTGATGGCCTCCCGCAGAGGGAAGCAATATGTAGATGGTGAAACCATTTCAGAAAACATAAATCTAATTGTTTTTAAGTTACTGAAACTTTTCGGAAATGACGTATTTAAAACAAAGTATTTCGCAGGTTTTTTATTTCATAAAACTATTTCGAAAAACACACGTTTAATGAGATAATGTATATTTAATAAAAGTTTTGTTTTTGAAGAAAAATTCGTATTTTATCAAATACATCCTTTATTGTTCAACAACTATTTCACAGAATAACATAAAATTTGGCAGGTTTGTTTTTTAATAATTATGGAAAACTTTGATGCAATAAAATTTAACATAAAATTATTAAATTTTAAGTTACGAAATATTTTCATAAATAAATTTGGTAAAATCGCAAAACGCGACAAAAAATTGTCAGCTACACATGTAGGAAACGAGCTAAAGAGAAAATTTTCAATTAATTTTTAGTGAAAGAATTATTTAGATTGGACGAACCTAATAGGAATTACAAGGATTTAAAAATGTTGTACTTTGATTGTACTGACGTAAAGTATAGGATGAAAATGGAATATTTTCGAGTGCGGCCGTGAAAAAGTTGACATCGGGAAAATTTTTCGGTCATATGAAAAAGTGCACATATATAGCGAATGAAATTATTTACAGCGCTTAAATTATATCCTATTTTGTGTAAAAAACTTATTCAAATTATAAGATTATTTTCTCATATAAGTATCTCATTAAGCGTGTTTTTCGAAATAATTAAAAAAAAACCATGCGAAATAGTTTGTTTTATAAAAATACGTCATATCTGACATTTTTTATTTACTTAAAAAAATTAGAAATGTTTTCTTTTATATTCCGCATATTGCTCCTCTCTGCTGAAGGCCATCAAGTTATAGACAGACAGTACTGTGGTCATTAGCGACGTCGTTGGGTTGTAACTGTGAAGGATGAAATTATTTTTGTAACGTATGAAAATATGCTGTGCCTGAGTGGGATTCGAACCCAAGACCGCATGATGAGAGCCGGTTTATTGATTAGTCCCCGCTATACGAGTATATTACCTTTAATTAAAGGTAGGTAACTTAGTTTTAAAACCTTGTTGCTATCTGTATATCTGTAAAAGAATTGTTAAATAATGAATAATGCAATTACAAAGACACAATTTAATCTACTGGGCTGTACGAGGGGGTACCCAAAAGTATCCGGAATAGCTCTGCTGTGGGCGGAGCTTGTGCAGTACAAATTCCCGCCACTAGGCTGCTTGTAGCGCTACTCATTGCCAGTTCAATGCCATTTTGTTCGTTGATCTAGCTTGTTCTGTTCTCGTGCAGTGATTGTTCTCGCTAGTGCTGTTTTGTGCTCGTGTCGTTTTTCATGATGGCAAGTTTTAATGAACAACGTGCGGCTGTGAAATTTTGCTTCTTGCTCGGTAAAAACGCCGCGGAAACAGTTGTAATGTTGAACACAGCTTACAAAGACGACACTATTGGAAAAACCCAAGTGTACGAGTGGTTTTTGCGCTTTAAAAATGGCGACATGTCGATTGAGAACAAACCTCGTTCTGGACGACCGTCGACTTCCCGAACAGACGAAAATGTTGTGAAAGTGAAAGAAATTGTACGAACAGACCGACGACAGACCATTGACCAAATATCACAGGTTAGTGGGTTATCTTGGAGCTCAGTCCAACGCATTTTAACAGAAGACTTGATAATGAAAAGAGTCGCTGCCAAGTTTGTGCCTCGGGTTCTGACAGACACTCAAAAGGAACGTCGAATTGAAACGTGTAGTGATTTGAAACAACAGCTTGAAACTGATCCAGATTTCATGTCAAAGATCATTACGGGTGACGAGTCTTGGTGCTATGGGTACGACCCAGAAACCAAACAACAATCCAGTCAATGGAAGACTTCATTATCACCCCGACCAAAAAAAAGTCGTCAAGTCAGATCGAACATCAAAACAATGCTGATTTGTTTTTTTTATATGAGGGGAATTGTCCATTCAGAGTTCGTTCCACCAGGCCAGACGGTAAATCAAGCTTTTTATCTTGAAGTGTTAAGAAGACTACGAAACAGCATTCGTCGTAAAAGACCTAATTTGTGGCAGACAGGGGACTGGTTTTTCCACCACGACAACGCGCCTGCACACACGGCAATCTCGGTTACCCAGTTTTTGGCGAAAAACGGCATGGTTTTGCTACCACACGCACCGTACTCACCCGATCTGGCTCCGTGTGATTTTTTCTTGTTCCCACGCATGAAAAGGGGCATGAAAGGTCTCCGATTTAACAACGTTGATGATGTCAAGAAAAAAACGACGGATGAGCTGGCAGCCATCACTGAAGATTTTAAAAGAAACAAAGAGTTTCGATATAATAATAAAAATACAAAGTTTTTCAGTCGGTTTCTAGATGTTGGTAAAGGTATTATTATTGAACAAAAGGACACATTAACAAATGATGTAATTAAGAGGGTGAATCAAATATAAAAGGGATTTTATTTAAAAAAAATCGTTAGTTGATAAACAAAAGGCACTTAGAATTTATTTTTTTACGCTTTAGAAACACATTTTTCCCAGCAGAAGGAAGGTTTTTTTGTGAAAGCATCGTTGAATGAAGCTGGTTGCATCAGGAGCCAATTGCGCACGAATCCCTCCACACATTTGTCGTCTTCAAATTGTTGCCCTCCTAGAGCTTCATTAAGCGGTCCAAACAAATGGTGTCGCAAGGCGGAAAGTCCGGGCTGTAAGGAGGATGATCAAGTAGAGTCCAGTGCATTTCCTGTAATAATTCCGGTTTCTTTTGGGTACCCCCTCGTATTTTGTTTGGAGTTTGATGAGTTCCGCAGGGAATCTGTTGGGGGCAGTGGTAATAAACCCGTGCTCAGTGCAAGCGCAGTTGGTAGTGTTTCAATAAATACCTACTATTTCTTTTTTGAATGACGGATTTATTATTTCTTGTCCTTTTTAGATCTGTTGCGCTGAAAAGTGTGTTAGTGGAACAATAGATATGACGTAACTATTACTTTACTTGACAACGCCACAATTTAAATATTAAATATGCTTCTTCATTATCCGTTTAGGTTTACTTACGTTTACTTTAACACTGAAGCACTTAATCAATAGATTGCATTCAGGTATAATTGATTCAATTTTAATGATCGCGTGCAACTGGGGTTGTAAACAAAATAGGCCGGTATTTATGTAATTCGTATTGCAACTCATATTTTATTCTTATTTTAATTAAATTTATTTTCTTAAGTTCTTTGTTACGACTTACATGTAATGTCAAGGGTGTAGTATAATTGTTACGTCATCGTAATTATCATAATACGCATAAAAGTCTTGATTATGTGTCAAAACAGTTTGTAAACGATTTATACTGTTATTAAGTTAAGTAGTTTATTGTACTTTACTAGTAGTAATTTATTGTAAGTAATCACTTTTAATAGTACATATTTGTTATAAATATAAAAGAAAAATTTGTTACTCATAAACAACCAGATCCCGAAAAACCCCGGAATAAATAATATATAATAAATACAGGTGAAAAATATGCACAGAATAGGCTAACCCTAAATTGATCTAACCTTGAACATGATGAACCATAGTTGGGTAGATTAATACTTCCCAATCACTAATGTTATTTAAGTAATTTTATATTTTAATATGTAAATAAGGTAAAATATTAAGTATGTATTTGAATAGTTTTCGCATATTTCTAGAAAGAATAAGTAAAAACGTGTGAGTTATCGTACGTAATTTTTTTCATTATATATTATCAAAAATTTTTATGAAATTACTTAACTAAAAAAATTAATGAGAAACATTATTCTTGAGCTTAATTTTGATTATAGTATATAAACGTAAACGTCATTCGACAGATCTTAACGTAACAAGAAAAAGTTATGTATCGTGATACTTATCGCTAAGGTCCGTTTTGGGATCTGGGTAAAATAAAATAATTAGTTACAAGATTATTTTTCCATTCAATTTAACTAAATATTACTCACAAACGATTAGGTATACGACGTCCACAGTATACGCCGGATCTTTTCACAGACACAACACTGTTAACTTACGCGGCGTACGCTCATTGATGACAGATAAAAAACTAAACTGAAGACCAAACCCGGCGGATGCTTATATACATGAAGCTATGAAAATTTCAAAAGAAACAAAGAGTTTCGATATAATAATAAAAATACAAAGTTTTTCAGTCGGTTTCTAGATGTTGGTAAAGGTATTATTATTGAACAAAAGGACACATTAACAAATGATGTAATTAAGAGGGTGAATCAAATATAAAAGGGATTTTATTTAAAAAAAATCGTTAGTTGATAAACAAAAGGCACTTAGAATTTATTTTTTTACGCTTTAGAAACACATTTTTCCCAGCAGAAGGAAGGTTTTTTTGTGAAAGCATCGTTGAATGAAGCTGGTTGCATCAGGAGCCAATTGCGCACGAATCCCTCCACACATTTGTCGTCTTCAAATTGTTGCCCTCCTAGAGCTTCATTAAGCGGTCCAAACAAATGGTGTCGCAAGGCGGAAAGTCCGGGCTGTAAGGAGGATGATCAAGTAGAGTCCAGTGCATTTCCTGTAGTTAGGAAATCGTTAGAAGTGCAGCATGTGGCCTGGCAAACATCTCAGCTTCTGATTTTCGGTCAAAAGACGAGGGACCCACCTGGCACACACTTTACGGAGCTATAGATCGTTTAAGATGATCGCTTGACAGTTTCCATAACTTATTCCAACCTGTTTTGTAATTTCTTATACTCGCGCCCGTCGAACGTAATCAAGAACGTCTTGAACCGCACGAATGTTTTCGTCTGTAATGCTGGTCCGAGAACGGCGAACTTGTTGATGATTTTCCACACGTTCTCATCCTTCCTTGAACTCTGTATGCCAGGCAAACACACGCATCTTTGACAATGTTTACTCACCGAACTGTGTAGTCAATCTCTCGAAAATTTCCGTCGCTTGAACTCCTTCACTAGCAAGAAATTTTATAAGTTATACTTACGCAGTGGATGGGTAAACCTGTATCTCTGACATCGTGAGCGTTACTGACAAATTGGTTGGAAATGTGACATAGCCGGCTTTTCCCACTTCTAACAGCCCCACCAAAGCATACTAGAAGCGGGTCCGGTCCTAGCAACTGTTAATGCTCAGAAACAAAAATCCCGTTTATGTTTGATTCACCCTCGTATCAAAATAGATACGCCGGCTATTTTCAGGTAGCTAGCCGCTTTAACAATAAACCAATATTATACATAGGCCCTAACCATTCGTTCACTATTATTCTAACCAATTTATTCTTAGAAATCTTATTTGTTAACGCTTATTATTTACATTGCATTTTTAAAATCTCAGTCCTACTAGAGAATTCCGGAACCAACACTTTCCTTTGAGATATTGTCATAGTATTACTAAATACTAGCATAATTGACCCGAGTAAATAAATTCGCACAATGTTCTTGGGTTTCAAATCCTTATCAATAAATAAATGATTTAAGTTAACAATAAACTTTACCATTCTTAGAAGAACGGTAAATAACGTTTAAAGCATACTAGTATGAAAGTTTCGCCCTGGAAAGAACGGTTTTAAACTAAAACTTTAAATAAAAAAAACGTTAACATAATATCTAATACCTACTGAGTGTGTTCATGTTATGAGATGAAAAGAGAGATGACACCATATCCTGTGTGCTTATGGAATATAGGTATGGAGGGGGTAAATGCGGGAGCCCACGTTACATTACGCTGTATTACTGCTACGTTATAAACGAAATTTACTCTTTCATTTCATAAAATAAAACTCATGAATTTATTGTTTAGAACTTTTGGGCAAATCAGGAAAGAATACTCTTTAAAACAGTGTAAAAATTATAAAAATCTGTTTGTTAGAACTCTGTATTTAAGAGTTAATAATCTCATTTAAAATACATTGGAAGCGATTTTGCGTTTTAAATTTATGGATTATTTCTATTTCTTAATAGCTTATCTGTGCATTACTTTTTGTTACAGAGCGTGTAGTACGAGGGGGTACCCAAAAGAAACCGGAATTATTTTTTAAAACTATTTATTTTTAACTTTTTTACAAAAGAACCTTATCCCCTTCAAAATACTCTCCATTACAACTAATACATTTGTCCCACCGGTGCTTCCACTGTTCAAAACATTTTTTGTACTCCTCTTCAGTGATGGCTGCCAGCTCATCCGTCGTTTTTTTCTTGACATCATCAACATTGTTAAATCGGAGACCTTTCATGCCCCTTTTCATGCGTGGGAACAAGAAAAAATCACACGGAGCCAGATCGGGTGAGTACGGTGCGTGTGGTAGCAAAACCATGCCGTTTTTCGCCAAAAACTGGGTAACCGAGATTGCCGTGTGTGCAGGCGCGTTGTCGTGGTGGAAAAACCAGTCCCCTGTCTGCCACAAATTAGGTCTTTTACGACGAATGCTGTTTCGTAGTCTTCTTAACACTTCAAGATAAAAAGCTTGATTTACCGTCTGGCCTGGTGGAACGAACTCTGAATGGACAATTCCCCTCACATCAAAAAAACAAATCAGCATTGTTTTGATGTTCGATCTGACTTGACGACTTTTTTTGGTCGGGGTGATAATGAAGTCTTCCATTGACTGGATTGTTGTTTGGTTTCTGGGTCGTACCCATAGCACCAAGACTCGTCACCCGTAATGATCTTTGACATGAAATCTGGATCAGTTTCAAATCACTACACGTTTCAATTCGACGTTCCTTTTGAGTGTCTGTCAGAACCCGAGGCACAAACTTGGCAGCGACTCTTTTCATTGTCAAGTCTTCTGTTAAAATGCGTTGGACTGAGCTCCAAGATAACCCACTAACCTGTGATATTTGGTCAATGGTCTGTCGTCGGTCTGTTCGTACAATTTCTTTCACTTTCACAATATTTTCGTCTGTTCGGGAAGTCGACGGTCGTCCAGAACGAGGTTTGTTCTCAATCGACAAGTCACCATTTTTAAAGCGCAAAAACCACTCGTACACTTGGGTTTTTCCAATAGCGTCGTCTTTGTAAGCTGTGTTCAACATTACAACTGTTTCCGCGGCGTTTTTACCGAGCAAGAAGCAAAATTTCACAGCCGCACGTTGTTCATTAAAACTTGCCATCATGAAAAACGACACGAGCACAAAACAGCACTAGCGAGAACAATCACTGCACGAGAACAGAACAAGCTAGATCAACGAACAAAATGGCATTGAACTGGCAATGAGTAGCGCTACAAGCAGCCTAGTGGCGGGAATTTGTACTGCACAAGCTCCGCCCACAGCAGAGCTATTCCGGATACTTTTGGGTACCCCCTCGTATACATAATCAACTGACAGGAATATGTTCGAAATCCTAATAATTATAATTTTAAATCAAATATTCTACACAATATAACGTAAACGATAATGGAGTACTAAAGTAGTTGACCTGGAATATGACAACAATGTAATATGCACATTTCAAAATATCTGTACATCCGGTTAAAAGTATTGGTTATTCATTAGCTGTAAACTGTTTCATAAACTCAATTCTGTATTTTGTAAACAATGACCGATGATAAAACTGTTTTATTTCGCAAAATTCGCTACTAAAATCTTTATTTATCTGTATCACAGTACGTTTTGTTAAGAATATTGAAGTATAAGCTACTATTCGTTACTTCGGTAGGCTGGTTTACGCTAATGGGCTATAGATGTTTATTTAACACACAATGTAGAGAGTTCTGAATTGCAAGTTATCGTTTGGTCCACAAATTTCTCGTTTTATCGTTTTCGATGCTGCATCAAAACAGGGTATTTATTTAAACTAGGGTTAATTAGCTACTTATTTGTTGTAACCTATGGTTATTACATGCTGTAATAATACAAAATCACTGATTCAGTTGTAAATAATTTTAAATTTTTTTAATAAATAAATTAATGAAACCAATAAATTAATTTATGATTTTCTAATGTAAATAATAAAGTATTCAAGTTACGTAATTTGTGTTATAAATATATTTTGTTTAAACGTTTTCCGAGATTTAAGCTGCTGATTAAGTGCGTGGATCTAAAGTATTTGTAAAAAAATAAACAGGAGAACATACTAATTTAATTTTTTTATGTTGTGCGGGATCTCTCTCTCTCTCTCTCTCTCTCTCTCAGTGGCCTCAAGACAGGGAAAGAAAAACAAAATAAGACACGACATAAAAGAAGAATAATAATATATGTAGTCAGTCATGGAATAGTGAAAAAGTAAAAAATCTTTTGTAAAGCCACAGTCGACTGTATTTCAACATCTTAATTACTGCAGCAGTGGATTCTATGAACGCTTCTTACTTTTCGTATTTTATTGTGTGTATTTTTAACTCAAAATGACAACATCCGGATACTATCTAACGTCTTAACTCTTCGACACGTGGTTTAAGGACTGCCGATATATCCTTGCGCATTTTTTATGAGAAAAGTCTTAACTGCTGTTTTCCTGTATAGTAAATACTATACACTGCTACTAGGCGGTGGTTTTAAATGAAAGAGAACTTAGAAAATTCGGGGTACACACAATTTAATTTTCGATTTTTTTTAAATACTGTTTTCTTTCTGCATTAGTTAATGTGATTGACCTAATTTTCTTGATTATTCTTATATTTCTCGTGTTCAGGTTAAGAGTTAACCATCCTACAGTGACTCATCAATCTGAACTATAAATACGTTATTGCGCGTTATTACGTTTTACGTTATTACGTGGAAGTAGGCTTAGTACTTATAACGAGAATTTTGTAGTATCTTTTTAACGTTTAGAATTAAGTAAATGGAGAAAGAATGGGTAGGATTACCTACAAAGTATTACCTGTGTAGATTGAATCCGGAAAGTTTAGAATTACCCCGTCACTAATTTTAGAGAACGTGTAGGTTTAAGATTATGTTAAGCTTTAGCCAAGCTTAACATTTTTATAATTTTTCTGTTCAAGAAAAGTATGGAATACTTGGTTCGGAGTATGAAATTTTTCGTGAATTAAAGAAATTTTTTAAAAAAATTTCGTAATAACCAATCTTATGTATATTGTTATAATTATATATTGATTAGATGATTAACGACAATCTTACTTGTATATTTAATGGTAAATAAAAGAAGAATGATTAATGAAAGTAAAGATTAATTGGAAAGTGTCAGATCTGCTATCGGATGTTTTCGCTTTCTTTTATTTGCTTTCAGTTCACTCTGAATGAAAATATTACCAATTCTACGATGTATTTAATTATTTATTTTGTTAAAATTCATCAAAAGTGATCATGGTACATACTTGTATGGTCAATAAAAAATTATTAACTTAAAGTTTCTTTCACACTTTTACAACTATATTATTATTAAATATACCAATTTTGTGTTTTTGTCTTTATTTGAGAAAAAACCCAAATACGTAATATTTTTACACAATCAGCAATCAATAGGGTCAGTAGATTTGTTAAATTGGCTTGCTGTCACTTTTGTGAGGAAGTCGCTCGTAGCAGCTCATTAACCCTTGTGCGACTGATAGGTTTTAGAATATTAACTCTTCGAACACTAATTCTGAGATCGCGCCGACAGACTTGGCTTTTTTGTCCATCTTTTATCCAAAATGATTGAAATTTTTATGAGAAATTAAGAAAACTTCGAGAGATGTTTTAAATAAACAAAAAAGAAATTCCGTTTTTTATGCCAGTTACAGGGAATTTACGAAAAATTTGTTGAAATTTATGCCAAGTCACACGTTTTTGTCAAAATTCGGCAATCAATTTTTTAAATATATTTTTTAGTCATAGAAATTTTTTTTTGTTATAGAAAAATGCCTGATGTATCAAACTTCCTCGCTTACCACATTATACGGCTATTCAAGCGTATGTAAGAGTCAAGTGAATATGGATTCTGTGGTCAAATGCAATCCGAAAATTTCCCTCTTTGAGCTGATATCATTGACCCATTCCCGCAGTTATTTATATGACATATGTTATTATATTATGAAAGCACGGAATTTGTGAACACGTGCATGTAGAAAAAAATTATAAAATATAATATTAGAACATTTTAGTTAATTGTGAAGAATGTCTGAAAATAGGCTATTCAACGAATTTCGGAGCGTTTATTACCTTTTACAGGTCATATTTAATTCAACCGAAATTTTCTTTTATTAGCAACATTGAACAATTTACCTACCTTTACCATTCAAGCTTTCAAAAGTGTTTATAACTCTATTTTTAAATGAGATACGGGCGTTACAAGGTTTTCTTAAAAAAACCGGAATTGAGTGGTATCCCAACATTCACAAATCAATAAAAAATTTCCCGGTGACCTGATTGTGTTTCTACATAGCTTATAGTCTTCCTCATACATTCAGCTACTATTTAACTATAATGTTTTTTGGTGTGCGCGCACATTGACCTTCACTATTACACAAACTGTTGAGTACCTACACACTCGTCATCTAACAACCGTATATGGGCTATCCGGCTTTAACGGTTAAGATGATTTACTGAAGGGGAATCTGTTACATTGTCTTTTCAGTTTTCAAGGTGGGTTGTATGGTAGAAGAGGATTAAACAATGATTGAATTTTTGGATTTGCGTGATAATGTAGTTTGGTGTGAAAGCATTTGTACCTGTAGTGTCTTCATTTTTTCGTGTACCGTTTCGATGCTAAGATCTCTGTGAAATGTTTTGTTACCGATGTTGTTGTTTGAATAATACACAACGATTGTTTTTTGATTGGTTGACGCGTAATGTTTTGTTAGGAAAAATCTAAATACACTTGATGTTAGATTTGTTAGTTGATCGGTAGATCACTGAACCGCAGGTTCTAATAGAAAGATGAAGTAACTTGTAACTGTTTAGTTTCTGAGTAATTATTGCAAGAGATTTATGGTGAATAATACTGTAGATATGTTTTAGTTGCGCGTTAAGCGATTGTCTTTTACGTCGGGTATGTGGGTTTCACGTCAGTCTTCTATCTAGTATATACTACTTAATTGTAATGCTCATTGAACACAATAAATTTCTTGTCATCTAAATCTTCGTTAAGCAAAATCCAGGTTATCACTAAGTACCGAAAGGAAGCGTTCAGTTCATTACAAAAAGAACTGTTTTAGAAATGCAGAATGTGTCAATGTTTATGTTTCTACTGAATACCATTTTCTAAACTTGTTTATTTTTTTAAACTTGATTGTTTTTAATATTTTGTGTTGAAAATTCTCTGAAGCATCATCTTAAATATTTCAAAGTTTTCTGTTTTGTTAAGCGTTCTACGATCCATCGATCATTGATTGACATGATTAAGGTCGATGAGGAATTTGGCAAACTACTAGGAAAAGAATAGGTCGTCTTGCGTTGTGAACATTTTTAGCGATTAACTTCCGAAACAATTAACTTATAATATTATACAATATTTTTGTTTTATTAAATGTTGTTTCTGGTAACCAGTTAATCGATAAATTTTGGTTATCAGAAAATTTATGTTATCCAAAATCGGCTCACTGGTATTATTTAATATGAAAGAATTTCTCCGTACTTATAAACGTATCAAAATTGAATGAAAATAATTATCTGAAACTTGTAATTTTACAATCTATTACGTATACACAAACTAACGAAAAGTATTTTAATTCTGTGAAATTATTTGTTAATCAATTTAAAAATAATGTTGTACACAAAATGAATATTCGTTGTAAGTGTTAAATTAATAAAGATAAACAACACATGATTTATTAAATGAAAAAAATATTACTAAAAATCCAACATATTAAAGTGCGACAGTTCATACGAATGTTACAAACAGATGCTGAAGCACGCTTCTATTTCTATGATTTTCAGTAAAAATATGACCCGATTTATAATTTTCTTAATAAACTATGTAGGACGATCCTTTACAGCCGTTGCAATGTTCACAGCGTCCCTTTAGAAACAATAAATCATGAAAAATTTTCTACGAGTATATTTACAGTAACGAATATTTCATAATTTTTAACCAAGTTGACTGGATTTGTTTTTTTTTTAATTTAATTTTAAATATGTGAATATATTTATATCATTATTTACGCATAATTAATTTCTCCTAAATAAAAAAAGTTGATAATTAATAAATATAGATCTTGTCGCACTTAATTAATGATTTATTTTAATAAAATAATTAAAAAGAATATCTCTGTATAAATCGATCTTTATTTTTATTTCAAATAACAAATTCCACCTGTCACAGTCACAATTCAAACAACAATGTGATTTTTTTAAACTAATTATTAATTTTAATAAACTTATTAGCTAGTAGGCCTAACAATACTAACAAAATCAACTGTTTAAAAACGTAATATATATAGAAATAAAAAACAGAGGTAATATTATTGAAAAATGATTGGAAGACACTACTGTGGTTCTTTTAAATAAGACGCAACCTACTTACTTAAAATTAACAGGAGTTATAAAATCTTCACTGCAATAGATCTTACCCTTTGCAGTGCGTCAGTTGCTCACCAGCTTGAATGGAGGACAACGTCCGACTTGTACAGTAGTGACCACGTTCTAATAATTATTGATATTGAATCGAGAGATACGTTTGATACGATCAAAGAAAAATGCAATTTCGGTAAAGCCGATTGGGAAAAATTCCAACACGACATATCATTGAAAATTGATGGAATATTTAAGCCCTCCTCTTATATACTAGAAGATATATTTGCCGAAGAAGATATATATTTACCGAGTGTTAAAAGTGTCAGTTGTATACGAGAACATTGTTTAAGTTAGAAAAAAGACAACCGAAATCGTGGAGTGATTATCATCTCCTCAATGACCAGTTCAAACTCTGTTGAATCGTGGAATAAAATAAAACAAAAATAAAAGGTGTTAAATGTTTTATCAATATTTCATGTCTGTAAACACAAACCGGAAATAATCGCACATCCAAATGAAATTGCCAATTTAATAGCTTTGCTCAAAGTTCGAGTGACGGTAAATGTAATTAGCAAATTTTAGAAATTAAAAATAACATTAAATTCAATATTAATGAAGTTACTGGAGATGGTGCCAACAACTTGAATTATTCTCTAAATTCTACTGTTATTTACAGAGAGATCATAATACCATTTCAAAATTATGTGAGTCAAGTCCTGGACTTGACGGTGTTTGTATATATTTTTTAAGAATTTACCTAATAATGGCATACTATTTCTGTTAGACATTTATAACAGAATCTTATCATACTGTTTCTTTCCGGTCATTTGGAGGGAAGCAATTGTAGTTTTAGTTCCTAAACCAAATAAAAATCGTAGTAAAGTTATCCACCGGTTGCATTAAATCCCACATTATGTAAACATCTAGAAAATTAGCTGATTAAATAATCGGCTAGTGGATACGGAGAATGCAAACGGTATGGTTTGGAAGTACAAAATTGTAAAAATATTGAGTGAAATTGGTATTAATGGACCAATCCTAAACGTCATTTCTAATTTTTTTTACAAAATAGGGTCATAATGGTCAAGAGAAACGGAAGAATTCGAGAAAATTTGTGGTAGAAAATGGTCTTCCCCAAGGATCCGTTTTGAGTGTAACTTTATTCTTCGTTGCTAAAAATGATTTGTAACAAATAAATGACACCGCCAGTAAAATGCTATATATTACAGATGATGAGACTTACTATTAGAGGCAAAATCGTTCAAACTACTCACCACTGTTTACAGAAAACACTGAATGTTATACAGTAATACATTGAAATCACAGTATAAAAACAAATTAATATATTTCTAATGTTCTTGATGTACTAGGAAAGTAGCAAAAAAGCACTAAGAAATATGCTTTTTAAAAATAATTATTGAAACACGAGTCTCTTTAAAGAGGTTATACTTTTGTTAAGAAATGTTTTAACAAGATTTATTTTGCAATCGGTTTTTAATGTAAATATAAACTATAAGAACCCGATAAAAATCTGAATAGTAATGTTCTTTGAAAGAAAAATAATACTCAGTTGTGTGTATCAAAAAATTAACTATAAAGAGAAACCTAAACTAACTTGACTCTAAACTGTACATAAATATTTTGAAAAATGAAGTAAATAAAGCTGAAGATGAGACTAAAACCATGGTGGAGATGGTAATGATAATGAGATAGTAGTTAAATGATTAAAAAAATCGTAAAGGTAAGTTCAATGTGTTAACATTGTCTCTAATAGTAACAGTCACATCATGTCTTTAATGTGTGCGAATATCTTTGCTGTTCTCGAAGAGAGGTTGCAAAAGGATTTTGACGTTCTTATAACTTTTATAAATGTCTTAAGCTATGTTGTTTAATTTGTTCTTTTTAAAGGCAGGTGTGAATTGGTGAGCAATATTTCATTGGTATATACCACGGAGTTGCAGTGATCAGTCTTAGGCATTTTTTTTTCAAAAGCGCTGCCGTATTTTCTATATTCGATGGACTAGTATGCCATAGGTCTAACCAAGGAATTCAGAAACTAAAATATCAAATGACCTCACAAGAACTCATTTTGTTAGTATAAAAAAGAAACTTAAATTAGTTAGTTAAATTAACTATCTATTAATAAAATACTGCATATTAATCTTAATTCCTCCTTTGAAATGGCATAAATCTTTGCGTTATGATACAAATTACAAAACTTTATAAGTTAAATTCAACTGAGGAATTAATAACAAAATAACGCAATTAACTAATTGAATGTTAAACTTTTATAACTGTTAATATTATCGATATTTTTGTTTTACAATCTAATTAGCTTTGTAGTTTAACAACATTTAGAAAAACCACGGGTTTAGTGAAGGTATTAGTATATATTTTTCAGATTCTAGATAGATGAAAATAGAAATCGAGACTTTTCCGTAAGAAGTTAATTGCAGACAAAACCGACTAAGCTGGTTAATAAGTTTTTCTTTTATGGTATATTTGATATTTTTCAATATTAGCTTTCTGTTATTTGAAATAGGTAACTTATATCAATTCAAAATAATATTTACCCAAAATTAAGTCAACAATTTATGAAATTTATATTTTTTTTATTGCAGTTTTTGATCAATAGTTTTGAAACAATAAAATTAGAAGCAAAATAAATGTTTACGCATTCTCTAAAGATACATTATTTGGTGGATTGTTAAATGACATTTTTTTTCATATAACTTTTTATTTAATGCATAATCTGTTATAAATAACAATAAATGCAACTTATCAATTAGACACAACTCATGAAAAAATTACAACCCACTGGTGTAATTAACAAAATTATAACATGAAAACATTTCATACTGTTCTTAATTAATATTTACAATCAAAATTTTATAGTGATTTTTAAATAAATAAACAAAAAATATAAATAAATAAATATAAAATAAAAAATAACCAAAACCTCCTTTAAAAAGAAAAACAAATAAGAAGTAATAAATAATAAGCACATGATTCCGAATATATGTACACCTAACTTTTCCGAAAATAATTCGAAACGTTCATTCAGTAATTTACAACATTCACACTCAAACACGACAGTCATCTACAAAACACGAACATTATATTATTTTCAACTTTAAAATCACACTATCAGAACCGCCCTGGGAGATCCAGTACTGTAGCACGTTTTAGCCTATTGACATCATTACTGTTGTCTAAGAGATTCAGTGCTAAGTGATTTACGTGGTTGTTTAGACGTTCGATGTATTTACAACTGAAACTTCGTATTTCTTCTCGTACCGTCTGCACGTCCATATCACGATGTATATCGGCATTGGTAATATACCACGGTGCATTCAGTATGGTCCGTAAAATTTTTGATTGAAACCTTTGCAGAATTTCGATGTTTGAAGTTGATGCTGTCCCCCATAACTGAATTCCGTAGGTCCAAATCGGCTTCAGCATGGATTTGTACAAAAGTAGTTTGTTGTCAATCGAAAGCTGAGAACGCCTACCAACGAGCCAATACATCTTCCTAAATGTTAAATCCAGCTGTTTCCTTTTCATCTGAATGTGTTTGCGCCAAGTCAGACCTCTATCTAAGTACATTCCTAAATACTTTACATCTTTTGCCTGTGGAATATTCTTGCCATTCAGTTGGACAGGAGGACAAGTTTCCCTTCTGGTAGTAAACGTTACATGCGTAGATTTGCCCTCGTTTACCTTGATCTTCCACTTTGTCAGCCAGACTTCCAGCTCACTTAGATACATCTGCACTCTGCGTGACGCAATAGTTGGGTCTGCATCACATGACATTATTGCTGTATCGTCAGCAAAGGTGGCAATGGTTACATTTTCAAGAACAGGCAAATCAGCTGTGAACAGAACATATAAAATTGGTCCCAGAACGCTTCCTTGCGGAACACCAGCCTTGATCTCTTTCAAACCCGTTAAGTAATTTCCAACCCGGACTTGAAACAACCGTTTGTCAAGATACGAAACCAGAACACTGTACAGATTCTCCGGAAACACAGCTTTTAATTTATGGAGTATACCAGGATGCCAGACTCTATCAAATGCTTGAACAACGTCTAACAGCACAGCCGAACAGTACTTCTTTTCCTCTAAACATTCACGGATTACGCTTGTCAATCGATGCACCTGCTCTATTGTACTATGCTGCTGCCGAAATCCAAACTGATGATCCGGAATAAGATGACGATCTTCTATAACTAGTTTCAACCGCTTTAGACATATTCTTTCAAAAACCTTTGACATCACTGGGAGTAGACTAATAGGACGATACGAGGAGACCTCATTTTCCGATTTACCTGGCTTCAATATCATAATAATCTTTGCTACTTTCCACTGGCTAGGAAAATATCCTAAGCGGAAAA
This sequence comes from Catonia carolina, assembly GCA_035578175.1. Lineage (NCBI taxonomy): Eukaryota > Metazoa > Arthropoda > Insecta > Hemiptera > Achilidae > Catonia > Catonia carolina. The sequence continues at coordinate 7,409,019 of JAQMRL010000018.1, forward strand.
CAGCATTAATTATCATAGTAAGCATTACCAGGGCTTTTCTCGGTAATTCCTGCAACATCCTCCCTGTAATAAGATCGTACCCTGGAGCTTTCTGAGGATGCAATTCAGAAATCGCACGCTTAACATCACGAACTGAAACCCGTTCCAAACGGTGCTGTCGCTGCTGCGGATCCATTACTACCGACCTTAAAATTTCTGCTTCCTGTGACGGGTCACATTGTACATCATGGGGCTGAAAACGCTGCTCCAAATGGTCTGCAAATAGAAGCGCCTTGTCACCATCACTTCTAGCCCAATCATTGTTCTCCATCTTTAACGGTGGAATAGGCCGGCAAGGCTGTTTAAATCTTTTAGTCGCCTTCCACAGGGAGTAATCTGTATCAGCCGTGGGACTTAGATTCTGAATATAATCATTAAACGTTTCTTCTTTTACATTCAGGATCATCTCCTTTAGTTCACGTGCAGCTCTGTTGAAGTTGGTTCTATCCTGTGGGTGACGAGAATACTGCCATAAACGTCTTAATCGGCGTTTCTCAACAATCATTTCCTTAATCGCTGTAGGATAATCCAAGTACTTGGTCGTAGCTTTTTCTTCAGGTGTTGACTGCCAAGAAGCGGTCTGGATGGCCTCATTAAGGATTTTTACAGAATTTTCAATATCATCTGACGTTTGTAGAGGAATATTAAATTGGATGTCTGATTGTAATAAGTTACGAAAATTACACCAGCAGTTCTCCTACTACAAAATTTAAAAGGTTTTTCAGAACATAGTACTGTTGTGCTGACCGTGACTAATATAGGCGTATGATCTGAAGACAGATCATATATATCATGACATTTAGTGTGAAATATTGAAACTAACGGTTAGTAGTGGCCTCCAAGTTTAATTACTTTAATGCGATTAAATGCACTTTATCTTAAAGTTGAATATTATTAATGTGATTAATTAATAATTAATGTGATTTGGTATAATATGATTAATATATTATTTAAATAAAACATCCCAAACCCCAAAAAAATGTTTTAGTTTATTCTGTTTGTTTTCATTGTACCTGCTAATGTAAAACCATTAAAGGAATGTGCCCTTTGATAATGTAATAATATTGCGTTGTCGTAGTTAATTGAGTTCGAAGCTAAGATCTAACGATTTTAAACAAAACTCATTACTCGTAACCTGAGAGCCATTATCGTACAAATTCAATAATGAAACTCCTAACTACGTAAATTATTTTGTAAGAGGCTTCTGTGCAACATAGGTCAAAATATTAAGATCAAGTACGATCTAGAGATTTTGAGTAATCATTACTTGTAACCATAAGCTCTTATTCAGAGTGTTTGAATGTCAAGTTGAATTCCACCTCAGGGCTGTTTTGAATAATCCATTACCTATTTACATAAAACATTACCGACATTGTTGTTAGATGAGAGAATAGAACGTGTTATTTTCATCCCTCTACAAGAACTTGAACTTCGAATTGTGTTATATTACTGTATATCTTTAATAAAATTGTTTCTCGATCCGAAAAATATAATATATCAACTAGAAAAATATTTGCTTTCGTCAGTTGAAAATACAATATTAACAATTTAAACCGAAAATAAATGTTATACATAATTTATTTACGTTATTGATTAAAATATAAATAGTACCTATTCTGTTGTTTGGTACAGAAACTCTCTTAATACATATTATAGTAGGCCTACTGTTCTTTGATTAATTTATATGGAATAGTAGTAATTAAATAGAACTTATCTCAATTTTCTGGACTTAACACATTCAATGCTGAGGAAATATGAGGTATCTCTCCCGTCGGGCTGATTACTCGTGCAGCTTGTTCTCCGCTTGCTTTATGTAAAACCTACAACTTATGTTACTAACGTTTTTAAAGATTCATTTTATTTGCGACCTATACATAGATTTATCTTTATTAATAACATAAAAGTAAACAATTCAATGTTTTTTTAGGTTTATTTTCGCCTGTTATAATAAAATGTATTTCTTGTTTGAATTTTTTCATTTACCGTTATGATTTACGCGTAATTTCTTATATAATTTTAAACTACAAATAAGATACTTTTAAAGTAAATTTAAAACTTGAAGCTATTTTGAATCGTTACCTGCAAAGATACTAAATTCACGGCTTTAATTTACACTGAAAACCCGTTAAAAAAACTAAACGAGTAAACTATACGAGGGTAGAAGATCTTATGACGAAAATTCAAAAACGAACTGCACGGTTACGAAGAAAAAACCTTTCTGAGGGCTATATAATAGCAACAAACTGATATCCGACAGGCGGTGTCCCTCCGGAATTACTTAAAATTGTAACAAAACAGAACCCGCTAGGTGAGACGGCAGGGTGGCGGTAACACCTACCCATGACCCGCTAGGCGAGGCTATAGCACTGACTGTGTTAAAGAAATATATGAATTTATCAATTGCCTAATTAATTTTTATGCCCTGAACTAGAATTGTGGATTTATTGACCAAATCTATTCTGATCTGCTTTGACTTAATTTTCATTATTTGTTATAATGCAAATTTGACTCATTGAAAACGAGACACATTACTAACTGATCCAACGTAACATACTGTTTTTGAATAGAGAAATACATTTTTTGTGTTTTTACGTATTGTTGTACAGTTATACTTAATCACCTTGAGAACAATAAATTGTTTAACAATCTGTTGTTACACATCATTTAACTATTTAACTTGAAGAACGGTTGCCGACTGGACTACGCTGAAGGAACCTTCATTTGCTGCAACCAGTAGGCCTGTTTATTTTTATTCAAAAACTGTGTTTCGTAAACCGATAGAATGTATTATGACTTATATTATTTTTAAAGTAAAAAACTCAATTTTTTAACGTTTTATGGTGAATAAATATCATCAGGGTGATATCAGGGGGTGTAGGGTAATTTCAACTGAATCAAACTGGATACATCTTGAAACCCAAGTCAACTCTTATATTCTAAATTATTAACTTCGTAAATAATGACTTCGTAATAATGCCCATAACGGGCAGGTGGAGTGATAAATCAACGATCTGTTGGTTCCAGGGCTACAAAAATTAGTTCTGCTTCTTATCTTACAGTAAGCCAATTACATGACTGAGCTACTTAAGAAGAGGCAGAGGTGTAACAGACACTAGTCAGAGTTATCTCCTCAGAGATTTATGAATTTCATTATACAGCCAGACCCTGTGGTGAATGAAGTGAAGGTGTTATTTGCAGGGTTGAAAGTGGGAGCATTTTGGAGGGCCTGGCATGCTGATAAGCATACTCTTTCAAATCAGTTAGGAAGGCAATAGTAAACCACCTCACCCTCGTTAATACTTAGTAAAACCTCTAAAGGTTCAAACTAGCCTTTCAGCTGTTGACCTAAACAAACAAAACAACTTCGTAAACGATGTGTTAAATAGGAGGTATTTGTAAAAAAGGAACCAATGATCCAATACGTTAAATCTAATAAAATAAGTTCATTTGTTGAAATTAAATTTATTTACACTCTATGTGAAAAGGAATCGCGTGAAAAGTGGTAATGGGTCTTTTAATTAAATTTAAGAGATACAATTTGAATTTAACTTATGTACACATTTTATGTACGTTTGTGAATTCCTCAATAATTGTCCTTTGTTATACAACTTCTTTAACAACTATTCCTTCGATAGAAATTTCAAATATTGCTTTCTAAAACTTTATTATTAAAACCTAAAAAGTAATATTTGGATTTTGATCACTTCTGTGGCGTGGTGGTCACTGTTCTGGATTACGTAGAAGAAGGCCTCGGGTTCGAATCCCAGCTGGGGTCTGGAAATTATTACTCGTTTAATTCCACCGTTCTATAACATACAGTAGTCGCTAATAACCAAGATGTTGAAGCGATTTAAAATAAACGAAAAAATGGATTTTGACCTAACAGATTTTTTTTGGATAGATGAATGTTATAATATTTATTTTTTTCAATGTTTCGCATTAATTCAGATGACAAAAAAACAAAAAATTTAACAAAAATATTTGAAGGAAAGTCTTATAAATAGGTAATTGAAGAAATAAATCTGGTAGAAAGTCGTTAAATTTACGAGTTTTTTTAGATAGGCTTAGTGAACACCATTGTGACCCCAATACCCGACTATGCAGTTCTCTACAACTAAACGTAAAACTCCTGAAGTACTTGAGAAGAAAGATAGGACAAAAGCTTTATTCATATATATGAGATGTTATTTATATAGCGCTTTCTGGAATCGTTTAAAAATGGACATAAAACAAACATAAAGAAAAGGTAGAAAGAAAAAATACATATATTTTTTCGTTACAGTGTTTATAAGTGTTTGTTGTCAGAGAGTAACGTTCTCTTACAAAAAATAATGATTGAATTTATAAGCTGAATTATTTCCATTTAGATAGCATTAAATTGCAATATTTCATGGTTAAATATTTTTCTGTTTTAAATTTTATTGGCGATAAAAGTGAACAAGTCAATTTAACCAGAAGCAAGAATCATAATGATTGAACAGCTAATACATCTCTCAACAAACTCACTAATACCAACAAAATAAAATGGGCCATCGGAAATAAACCTCAATATTTATTTTAGTTTTCGTTTAATGATCTGCTAACAAAGTTACAGAAAATTTATCGCCTTTATCAAGCTTTCCAATTGTTAGAATAAACGATTACAAAGTAGACCATCTTTGATCTAACTGTTTTAACTCAACACTTTATTCTATAACAAAAATTTAATAACCGGTTCGCGTACATAATACGTACTTGTACTTACATGCTAACTACCAAATTTACTTATTCCCTAATTTTTTTTTGGTTGATTTACAATCTGTTTAAAGTACACAATGAGGAAAATTTAAAGACATTGTAAGTAAAATCACTTATTTGTATGAACTTGTACTGAGATTGCTGCAGCATCCACACTAGTTTCTTTTAAGATGATCTCTCGGCTATCGGCGCTTGAATTACATTTAAAATTTTATGTAAATATAATATTAGTTGTTGAGTTGAAGATTTTGCATTGTTAGGTTTTTGCTACAGCTGTGACATATGGTAAAATGAAGTCGTTGTGGAACGAGCTCTTGGTGACTAGTAAGAAAATTGTGTTATTGTACGTATACTTGATGGCATAATTGAGACTATTGAGTAGTATTGACCATGCAATTCTTATAGGAGTTTGGAACTACAGTTGTTTTGTTGGAACGATAGTTATGACCTTTGAGAAAAAGAACGCGCGCGGGGGACAGTATTATCCACCGGCTGTAATCAAAACTAGTCAAATGACAGGGAGTGTGTCGCAGTAAACAAGAAATTGTTCGATGACTACTAGTTTTGACTATAGCCGGTGGATAATATTGTCCCCCGCGCGCGTCCTTTTTGTCGAAGGTCATAGACATCGTTCCAACAACATAACTGTAGTTCCAAACTCCTATAAGAAATGCATGGTCAATACTACTCAATAATCTCAACTATGCAATCAAGTATACGTACAATAACACAATTTTCTTACTAGTCACCAAGAGCTCGTTCCACAACGACTTCATTGCAAACCAAATCTTGGTCAAAAGATTGTTGATCATGAATTAAGAAACGACCTTTAATTGTCAATGCGTACGATCGAATTTGGAGGACTTCCAGTAGATAGTATGTGAGCGTGTGAACCAGTCGTACCAAATCCATCATCAAGTTCTAAAATACAACATGATGCCATCAATCATGTGTAGCTATACTTAAAGTTTCTTTTTAGACATAACAGATAGAATTAAGTATTTAGGATGTAAGGTTTCCTATGACAAAGATGATGACGTGAGTGAAAAACTGGCAAAATTCAGCGTGTATGCGGTTCTATTCGCAGGAGAACAGGAAAGAAAACGAGAAAGGGCACCCAAAAGAAATTTTATAGAGCAATGGCTGTACCACTCATAACATATGGGAGTGAAACATGGGTGTCATTACAGAGGAATGAATCTCGTATCCAGGCAGCTGAAATGAGATTTTTGCGGGGAGTCAAAGGTTGTACCCGGTTAGATAGAGTACGTAACAAAGCTATCCGCGCCGAGTTAAATGTTCAGTCACTGTTGAAAACGTTAAAAATATGTAAGAGAAACTGGTATAAAAATTCACTTCACATGCCAACTCACAGACTTCCTCTACGAGCATGGAAATATAAATCTAGAGGGAAGCGAGGCTTCGGAAGACCTAAAAAGAAATGGATGCCGGAAGAGGTCATTGAGCCTAATCCTTAACAAATGATGATGATGATAATAGATAAAATTGATGGTATGGGCAAATTTTTTAGGAGTAACTATAAATTCTATAAATTCTATAACTATACGACAACTGTATTGGCTTGTCGGGAGGCGATCACAGTTGTCTTTGGAAAATAAATTGACACTGTACAAGGTAATGATAAAACCAGTTTGGAGTTATGGAATTGAACTCTGGGGCACAGCAAGTACGTCTAACGTAGAAATATTACAGAGATTTCAATCGAAGTTTCTTCGCCTTATATGCTGTGCACCTTGGTATGTGCCTAATGAAGTACTCCATCATGACCTGGGCATACCTACGGTGAGAGAAGAAATTGGCAGCCGGAGTGAAAAGTATTTAACCAAGTTGGACACTCATTCTAATCATTTGGCTATAAATCTTCTCGATGACAATATTGAAAATCAAAGACTCAAGAAGGCGAGAATATTAGATCTTCCATTTCGTTTCACCTGATAAAAAATGTTTAACCATCTTTTTAAAATTAAAAACACAAAGTTATATTGCGGATGGTCAACTCTTATTTCTCAATGAACTAAACCCATAGCTCTCATTAATCTACAACTAATCATCTAATGAATTTTCAATCATCAATTACACAGATCGTCAGTATCACGTCTTCATCCACTCCTTTTCACACCTTCATTCACTTCATCCGTAAAAAAAAAATATATACGTCAGCAGGATTAAGGAGAAACCCTTCATAACTTTTAACCAAACGATCACACGGAAGCAACGCTGCTGAGTGCTGTCTTCTTCAAGTTATATTCATTATCACAATATTTACTGAAAGTTTTTGTTAAAATGTTTGTAAATAATTCTTATTGTTAAAAAAAAAAAAAAAAAAAAAAAAAAAAAAAAAAAAAACTATAAATTCTAGCCTAAGCTGAACAACTGAACGAACTGAGTGAATACTAGTTAAAAATTCATAGTTAATTTGTAAAATTGTTTCATGAACGTAAACATTATAATAAAAAGTTTAAAGTCGATGGTTTTAAGTGCATATTTTTGTTTTATAATGTTCTACTCATTAAAGAAATTCTAACCATTAAACAAAACAAATTAGGTATTAGTTAAAATATTCAATTTAAATACTTAAAGTAGTTTTAATGTGATTTTCTATTTATTCATATAGGTTTGTCACGAATGGTTATTCTGATTGACAATTAAACAATTAATCGAAGTTTACAACAGAATAATTTCATTAATTTATACTATTTTATTCTAGTAGAAGGAATACTTAAAGTATGAGAGGTTTATTCAAATTTTTAAATGGGACAGAATTAAACAAACTACCAAACATTTAAAATGACTTCCCATCATAAAATTAACAAAAATATATTAATAGTATTACATTTTTGTCTGGTATTTTGTACTTGTAAATTTAGTATTCGTATTCCATAGTTGTTTAATTTTACAATTTGATGCCCATGGTAGAGGTCTGGTTGATGGTAAGTTTGATTAAATGAGTATTGTTGAACTTGCGCAGCTTCCTTCTCTTTTCAATTCTCAGGTCGGTCAGATAATTAACAGAGAGGTATCATTCTGTCACCGCAGTAACTGTCAACAAGAGAGCAATAGAAATTCCGGTGGAAATGATAAGGGCAGTTTCGTTGTGCTTGACCTGTGTTGTTACAAACGTAAATGAATGTATTGTCTACTAAATAAATACGTGCACTACATATAAATAATAATGAATTCGGAGTTTAAAAGAAACCCTGGCGTATTTGTGTCACACTATTTTAATTAACTAAAGTAGTTACAAAAATATCAGAAAAATTATAATTGTTGTAAAAGGTTTGTACAGGTAAAATTAATTTTTTTACCAAACAAAACTATCCTGTGATAGAAAAATAAGTGATCCGTACTTATCAATGTTAACTTCAATCGTTTGATCATTCAAATGTCTGGTATAAATTACAGAATACGCTTACTTAATCAAAATTGTCATAATGAATTAATCAACATTTTCTAGTACAGTAAACTGTAATAAATCTTTTCAACTTCTTGCATATGATGTCCACAATTACACTTAAACATCTGCATTCTTAACACAAGAAATATAATCGGTTACGTTATTAATCACAAAACTAAATTCTATGAACAGAACCTTTGAAATAGTAGGTATTTGTCTACAAAAGCTAAAATAAACTTGAATGATGAAACATTTTACAGTAATGAATTTAACTTAGTCTTAACAAACTTAACAGTTATTACCTTCAAAAGTCCTGTACTCCTGAATACAGTTGACAAAAAAAAGTCCATACAGTATACCGATGAACTGGTTGATTTGTTTAACCACAGCAAGAAACGCTGAACTCATTAAACTACAAAAAATAGAAAAGGAACAGGTGAATTTTGTATTTAATAAGTTAGGTACAATAACTACTCCTTGAAATATGAGTATTTTTACGTTAGATTTAGGCTACTGTAACCGCGGCGTTAGTGATAACTGTTTCTTAACAGACTCTTGAAATGTTTTTAACACTATTAAGAGTGTTTTTTAAAAAACTTAAATTTCTGTTGTATTTAAATACATTCATTCTTACAGCACTGAAACCCATTGTGATTACGTTTTAAGTAAAAACAATATTTTTACATGTCAATTTTATAAAAATGTTATGGAATAATATTTATATGGTTTTTTAAACAAAACCATTTTAAAAAGTTTTGTTGTTTAAATTTGAAATATTGGTGAATCAAAACTGAATAACCGTACTTGTCATCACAATTGATGCAAAAAGTTTTTTTTAATCAATTGCACGAGTACGGGAACCGTTATTTATTGATATTTGGCCCAAAGGGACGCCTGCCGTATTTTAATTAGACTGGTTGCCAGTAAACAAACACAATTACTCCTAAAAACCAAAATACAAAAATATATTTGTAAAATATTGAACTGGCTAATTTTAGAAAATTTAGGCCGCTCTGACACCGGTGAAACTCGACCTCGACGCGATTAAAATGACTCAACCGGAAAACGAGTCGCGTCGTGCATGTTTGCACATCGAGGAGACTCGACCTCAACGCAACTGTTCAACCTTTTCATCGAATCCATCTACAGTTTGCAAAATGTCAAGTGATGAAGAAGTCGTTGCTTATTACTATTTAAGAAGAAAACAGAAAAAACAGCAGCTGTTGGATATCACCGTTTATAAGTAATAATCGTAATAGAGGAGCGTATGTGTGTACCCAGGAACTCTCCTGTGATGAAAACAAATTTTAGTATTTTTATCGGATGCCAAAAGAAAGGTAATGTCTCGCCTGGAATATTCTGTCAAATTAATATCGTACAGACACGGATATTTTTAAACTTCAAGGACAAATGCTACGCTGGCTGCGTCGTCTGCCATGATTATACGCGATCGGTCGAGCAGATGTTGGACAAGCTGAGTCGCATGCGATCGGTTCGATCGAGGTTGCATTGAGGTCGTACTGGCGGGAGGGCAAACATATTATAATACATTATATAATGTAAGGGTATGACTCGTATCGGACATCGAGTCGAGGTCGAGTTGCAGTCGAGTTTCACCGGTGTGAGAGCGGCCAACAAGTGGTATTTTCAATTTTTTCATTTTATTAAAAAAAAATTAACAGCTGTTTTGAAGGTTATTGAATAATTATAGGTTTTCCTTTGAATAGCTTTCATAAAAAAATTCACTCTGAACTGTCGTTTAAACTAAAGAATTGTTACCAAAGATCACTAAGTAGTAGCCTACCAATTAGGATTAGAGACTAAAATGAACAAAATTGAAACAATATTGATTGAAGGTTTGTCCTAAATTAAGTATGTAGTCTTGTTAATTGTTGGCAAAAACAGTTTGCTAAATTTACTGGATTGTTTACTTTTCTATACGTTTTAGTCGGAGTTGGTAAACAGTTTCTGATTATGATGATCAATGTGTTAATTAATTGAGTGATGTTTGTTCTCGTGCGGACGAATCGTTCTGTTAATCTTGCTTGGTTACGCAAAACAATAACATAAATGGAGATCAGTAAATCAGTGTATCTCTGTATTACACTAAAAAAACTCCCTTTGATTTCTCTTATGACTAAGAGAGCTTTAAATTTTGTCCAACTTTGTCAAAGGAAAGAAGACTATGTAATTAAATATGTATGTCGTATTATCTTAATTAATGGCTGGACATGTGGTCTAATAGTCAGCGCAACTGGCATCATGAATTCTATGCAAGGGATACCAGGTTCGATTTCTGGCAGGTCTAAAACATTTTTGTGTCAATAGTTTTTATAGATCACCATTCTCTATCTGCGTTACTATTAATGTGAAAAAAGTCGTATAAAAATTTACCGTTTATTGGTTTTATTTATACATCATATTGTACCGTTGAATTGACATTAGGATGAGGTAAATGCAGGTCATGTAGAAAATGTAATTTATTACACTCAGACCTGTAAGTCATAAAGATTAAGACTGAAGATTTGAATTGTGCCATTAACTGTTGGCCTTAATCAAAGAAAACGTGTAACGATAGATTGTCAGATAAATATATTAAGTAATCTGTAACCCAATGGTCGGTCCCGTGGTAAAGTCGTCGCCGTGAACCGTGAACTGATTGTCGGAGACGAAAGTTCCGTGTATTTTTGTATTTACTGTTAAGTATTCTTAATGTACCATAAGTGGATAAAATGTAAATTACTTTAGTTAATGCCACCAAATATAACGAAACAGTAAAAATTGCTTATAATATCCACTAGAAAAACTGGAAAATAGAAGTACCTAACACAACTGGTACCTGTTAGACACAACTGGCTTTAAATGCGTACAATTATTTGTCCAACTGGCTTCTACGCCGGGGCCCTGGGTTCGATTCCCGGTCAGGTCTGGCATTTTTTCATCACTTATTTTCATATACCATTTCCACCAATATTAGCATTAGCTGAAATTGCAAAACAGTCAGACGTAAAACAAAATAAAAAAGAAATAAGATAAATTCGATAATTGAGTTGTTTAACAGAAAGTAAGCAATGAAAATACAGTTCTTGAGTTTTGATGGTAGCTCTGACCTTGAGGACCCAGCGATTGAGTGGGTAGCAGTGCGGGCTTATTATCCTGCATTTCTACAAACATCCTACACATACATTGTCACAACAAAAATAAATCATTCAGTTGAGAAGTCGTTGTTGATTGCTTATTACATTTAAATGGTAGTTTTGTATATAGTTTATATCTGTCTTTCACAAATGTTATTTTAAATTTTTAATTTACCCAGCGAGTCCTACACATACATTGTCACAACAAAAATAAATCATTCAGTTGAGAAGTCGTTGTTGATTGCCTATTACATTTAAATGGTAGTTTTGTATATAGATTATATCTGTCTTTCACAAATGTTATTTTCAATTTTTAATTTACCTGGTGAGTGTATATTCAACAACGCAGACGATGTTTTTAGTTATACTAGTAGTAGCTGGGCTTGGCCGTGCGAGAGACACCATTTAACCTTACGCATTGTACTTGCATGATGCCACGTCTGAAAGACAGAAAATGACAATTTTTAGTTCGCTAGTAACAAAGGCCAATCCATGAAAAATGCTAGAACACAGGTGGTAATCAGTTTCTGCGCTATCTTACGTGCATATTTTTATATCTTGATAGCGCCTGAGCTGGCTTTATCTGTTGTTGAAGTACTTGTGTTGATACAAAAACCAATTGGGTGTCATTACAATTTCTTCAAAATGGTTTACGTCTTCGTTAGTATATCTGTGATCATAGAAGTAGCTTATTTTCTTTATAGTCAGATTCTTTTGAAAGGATATTTAATTTCGAATATACTAACACTTGCAACTGAGGTTAGTTACTGTAGCTCTGAGTTCAGTTGTTACAATAAATTGAGTTCAACTTCCATATAGAAATGAGTTTGGAATAAAACTCAGAAAAAAGACGAAAAATTTAACTTATAATTCGTAAAAAATACTTTTTGTGAATCCGTACTATGACGGATTTTAAACTGTGTTGGTAGAGACAAACCTTAGAATATTTTCCTATAAAGGATTTTTTATTGGATTTTGATTTTTGCGTTGAACATCAGCACGGTACCTTTGGTGATGTAATAAATGATAAAGGACTACGTTATGAAAAAATTCCACAATACCTACTTGAAAAATTAATCGATTAGTAATTAGCAAACTTTTAACAGAAGTAAGAGGATCTTCTGAAAAGTCAAAATTGAAAATAATGGATAATTCCAGTGCTAAAATCGTCATCATATATTATTTATTCTTTGAGCTTAAATGCTGAATACTGTGATGAGTCGATATTACAAGTCTCTCTCTCAGATATTAAATTGTTTTGTAATTTAAATCAATGATATGAAATTTCAAGAATGTGCTTTTGTTTTTGGTAGTGTTATTTGTTATGAATATTATAAATTATTTTCAGAAATCGGCTCAAAGGAGTTCTTTGAAAATCATTATTGTTTTAACTTTTTAAGCGAATGAAGTTAAGGGACAAATGGGAAACGACGTATATTATGAATGAAAGAAAATCAGAGAAATTTATGAGCAAAACGACTACAGGGGAAATCAGTTTAAGAGGACAAGTTAAATATTTCATATCTTTCTGAAATTTGCCGAGATTTATTTTCCATCTACTTTCACGTTGAAATTAATTAAACGTACCTGTTAATCCTTTTATTCAATAAATTTATTCAAAACGTTTACAATTTTTCATCTAGATTTTAAATATTTTTGTAATTTCATTTTAAAGTATATTTTAAAAATTGTAAGGTTTTATTTTTTCAGCCAATAAATTAACTGCAATTCGACAACATATATTTTACTTTTAGTTATGCTAATTTTTTAGAAACAAACAAAATTTTTATGGATAAGAGCCAAAAAGAGCTGAAATTTGAAATAATTTTTGTAGGAAGATTAAAATCATTACAACTTCGTCCCACCCCAATCATTAAGTCATAAGCTTGAATTTTTCTAATTGACTGATTTATACTTGAAACTTTTTTAGTTAGAAATTTAAGTGGTTACTTTTAGTGAAAATTACGTTGTCAACTCGTGAGAAATACTTTCATTTTCAATTCTCATCTTTATAATATATCTTTTAATTTTATGTAAAAGAGTAACAGTATAGAAATGTGAAAACGAATTTAACTGATCCAGAAATATTTTCAGTTCCAATTAAACCTTCGTAATAACCGATGGTAGTGCGGTATTTATAATATAGCTATAGGCTGTTTCGAATTTAGTTAAGTAAGTTAGAAAGGTTTGCTATCACCAGATCTCTTTATTTTAATTAAAGACAATTACTACGCTATTTTGTCTGCAGTTTTATAGGTTATGCTTAGATGTAATTATTTCTTCTAAAAGTGTCGAGTTGGGTTATTATTTTTCTTCTTTCATTTATTATCTATAGTCCAGTTGGTTAATTGAGTTGCAGTTTCATTTCTTTCATCCCGTTTTTTACTATATATATTATGAACTAGTAAGTCGTTACTTTTATCTGCTACCATAAGGTTGAATGTTTCTATAAAATAGGAAATACTTTTTCGATCGTTTTATTTTTTTAATTAAAAATTAATGTGTTATAATGGCAAGCTCGTGTACACCTGTGTTTTAATATATTTTACTTCAATCCTTTGGAGAATACGTGGACAGCATATTATATTAAATGTTCACAAGCCAGTAGTGATATATTTATAAAGGAACTATTCGAATGTTTAAGTAAGCTATCGACTTTGTGACGAAAAAACTTGAGTAATTGTCTCTAAATTCAGTTGTAATACCTGACTATTATGCAAAACGTTTCGGATTCGATTCACGAGATTAGGTTTCAAGTAGCCTACCTCTTCTTTATTGTATTTAAAATATATTATGAACTCACAGTAATTCCAGTGACTACCAGAGCTGCAGAATAACTCTAATGAACGCATTTTAATAATTAATTTGTCGTATAATAATTAGTACTATGATACATGTAATTAACTTAGACAGAACTGGTGAAAAAAATGTGAAAACAAAAAACAGCCAAAAATCCGTCTCATTGTTGATTTGAGCTCTCCTATAGTACTAAATGTTAGGCAAAATATTTGTTATCCATTTGTTTGGAAATCCTTTGTTCACGTTCTTAGGTTTCGGATGCTTTCGCATTCATTCTGCTCTTAATTACTTCTGTGTTTGCAGACACTGGTAGCGTGAATTTAGGAAATCAATACTTCGTAGGTTTCTGGCCTCATTTTAAACACTGAGTAGATACACACGCCTTTGTATTCATTTAATCAGTTTTAGAATATAAACTGTATGCTTTGAGCAAAATATACAATAAATTACAGTAATATTTTCAAAATATTCGTTAAGTGTTTAAATTTTAACATCTGTTTTTATTTCCATTCTGATACATAATAAATACATAATACATAATTAACAGAATAATAATACTCTGATACATAATTAATGTTAATAAACACTTTACGTTAAAAAATAGTACTAATTTTAAGTTTGGATTGTATCCGTTGTATAGAATCAACAAATTTCGCTTGAAATAGTAGTTAATACAGAAAAAATGAAAGGTAATTTTGAAATTTTGCGTCGCCATCAATAATTCTGACTTTTGTACTCCAATTGATCTTAAATAATTTCAAACTTGACATCTAAATTTTATTCTAATCATCTTGCCTGTCCTGAAGGAAAAGAGTGAAGTAGTTAACAAAATTGGCATATATTACTGATAAAATATCCAGTACATATTTAAAATAAACATATTTCGTTTATACATATAAAATTTTTTATAGTTTTATTAGGCCCGCAGGTTCTCTTAAGGCAGTTTCATTTTAATGAGTCACAGTGCGTCTTCATTGTAAAAGAAGGCAAAATTTTAATAATTACAGACGGTCAAATATAATTGATTTCAAATTCTTCTTTAAAAGGCTCTGTTTACAACGAAAATTTTTAGATTGAATACAATATGTGGTATGAAATGGTTGATTAAACAGTTGTTCGCCTTACCACTAGAAACAGTAGAACAGAATGTCATAAAGTTGTGTCTATTAATACTAGCTTCTTGCTTCTTGATACTTTGATGATTGTTGATGTAGAAAAAAGAAATTGGGAAGATGAAGTCACAGCAGGCGGTTTATCAGCTGCAGTGGACAACATCCGGCCGATTATTGGGGGATGCTCAGTATTGTCTAAGTTCTCCGACCATAGTCTCTTCAAGATCTACTTGACAAGTATTAAAGAGAAAAATAAATACAAAACATCTTCCTGACGTCATCATTGTCATCATTAGCATCATCAACATCATCAGTAACCATATTCTTTTATTAGTGATTGCGATTGGGATTTAACATAGTGCACCACCGAATACAATTTTTTAGATCCTAGCTTGGAAACAAACAGGACGTACCTTTTTGCAATTAAAAACGTACTATAAGGGAGGGGAGTTTGAAACCTTTATTAGTGCAGTTAGATATATTTAATTAAAGTATAAAAAATAGTACAAGTTTTTACTAACCTTTTATTGCTGCTTCAATTCTCTTTTTACCTATCATTCTGTTTTCCCACGTTTCAATGGATTCACCATCATCAGACTACAAAAAATGATTCACATGTTCATAGTTTAGTATGTTCGTCATCGTATATAAATCGACGACATAAAACAAATAAATAATAATAAAAAAAGATGTCTAAGACCAGTTTTTTCTAAAATATATTCTTATGCTGATTAATTTTCTTTTTACATTATTTTTTTTGGGATAGCGCGCTTTCAAAATAACTGACTCTCGATTAAAATATTGAACATTTCCTGAAAGAGTTAAGACCTTACAACATAAAATAAATGTATATCTTAAGCTGAAAATTAACCAAAATATCCCGGCCGCATTGGCGTAGTTGGTAACATACTCGCCTCTCATCATGTGTTCGTGGGTTCAAATCCTATTCAGCACGACATATTTTCATACGTTACAAAAAATCATTTCTTCCTTCATTGTACACAGTAGACGTCTTATCACAGTAGACAGTAGACTCTACGTAGACGAACGTGCCCACAGTAGTACTTAATGACATTGTGGTGCCACAGTCAAAAGATGTAAAGTACCTGGGGCTTCATCTGGGCCGCCGACTGACGTGGAAGAAACATATTTTGACGAAACGAAGACAATTAGACTTAAAATTGAGAAATTTTTTTGTTTGACTGGGAGACGCTCACAACTGTCAACTGAATCAAAACTGTTGCTATACAAGACAATATTCAAGCCGGTGTGGACGTACGGAATACAACTCTGGGGGACAACAAAAAATACCAATATTGATATTTTAGAACGTTTTCAAATAAAATTTTTACTATCATCTCTTAGGATACCATGGTACATACGAAACAAATATATCTATAACGACATACGACTTAACTCAGTAAGACAGGAAATTACATAATTTAGCGAAACATACGAACTAAGACTAAACGGACATCCAAATCATTTCGCGATAAACTTACTGGACAACAGTGACTATACGTTTACAAGACTTAACAGAAACAATGAGTTGGATTTATCGAACAGATTCGAACACAATTAACTTTTTATTTTCGATATTTTTATGTGTATGTGTATAAATATTTTTCTTTTTTAAATTTTGAATCATTTCAAAATTAATTTTTAAAATTACAAAAAGGTTCTCTGTAACAATTATTATTAATGTATAATGTTGTTGTAAATTTGTCTTTTCTATGTTAACCTTATTACTTATTGTTCTTGTCCTTTATAACAGAACAGATTGTAATTTTGCTGATTTGATAAAAAAAAATTGTACACAGTTACTCCCCAACATCATCGCTAATGACCGTTGCAGTTGATGCGGCGTTAAATAAATAAAAATTAAATATTTTAACACATTTCAAAATGTTAAATACATACTGTTATTCAAAAATATCTTAACATCCTTATCACTAAAATATGATTTTGCTGTTTCCTGTAACTTATTAATGTAAATAATTTATATTTTATATTTTTATTGAATAAAGTAGAAAACTTACAATAAATAGATGGTGGAGTAAAAGATAATTTAATTATAATACATTAATGGTATAGTAAAATTTATCTCTTAACTTTTTTATTAATAAATTTGTTAAAAATTTATTAAATGTTCATTTTGTTAATTACTTTCAAACTAATGCTTTAAATATTTAAAATGTAGGACTCATTTTCATGAAGTGGTAAGAATGTAAATGAATATTAATTAATTATTCAATAATTTCTAATGTAAAATATCCCTGTTAGTTATAAATCGTAATACATACAGTCTCTTTATGTTCGTGTAAAAATAATTTTTGTAAAGAATTATTATTTAATAAATAAAGGAACTGCAAATTACTTACCCACAATGTACCTTGATGTTACTATACTGCTTTTAAAATGGCTAATAAAATCACAGCTTTTATGTTGTGTAATAATGAAATATTTTTACCTTGTAGTAAGCAACTCACCTGGTTATGAAAATAATATTTAAAAGATTTTTCTTTTAAATTGTTACGTTGGTGTTTTATTTATTTTGTCCATATTGAAAGGGTGGTATGATAAATTAGTCTTTTAGTGATTAAACTGCAGTACCCTTTTTTGTACATTTTATTTTATAATCAGTATTTTTATTCACCGTTATTCTTTCTATTCTAAGTACTTTGCTTTGAAATGTAAAACTTTTCCATAATATTAGTTTTGTTTAATATTAACGTTGCTTTTAGTCAAAAGACATTTTATATATTTTTGTGTTATTACTAATACAGATTTTTTATATAAGGTAGTACTCAAAAAATATTTTGACCTCATTAATAGGGTGTGTAGTATTAAAACGATGGTGTTTATCTTTATTTCCTGACGATGAAAAGAGTAATGTCGCTTCTGAAGATGTTCTTATGTGTAAGCAAACATTCGAACGATGTTATTTTTGTTTGTGACTTAAAAGTAGAAAAATGTAGACGAAAGATATCTATTCGGTTTTAGAAAAATTTGATGACTGACGAAAGCGATGTAAGGAATATTTATTACAGATGAATGGCTGGCAAAACAAGCATTGAACTATAATTCGAGTAAGCAAAGAGAAGTCGTAGCCTACGTGACGAAGATGTACAAGTTCATTTATTAAGTTAAAATTTTGGAGACCCATTTTCTTTGTTTTTGGATTTTACGCCTGAGTGTTTTGCATTTTATGCAAATGATGAAGCGTGATATATGAAAATGAGGGACGAAAAATGTCAGACCTGACCAGGGATTGAACCCGGGATCACAAGCGTAGAAACCAGTTGAGCTGATTTCGCAATACGGCCAGCACAATTTCTGAATTTACATAAAGCAGCTTACATAAATTGGGTTAAGTAATTGGGTAACAAGTAATTTTGGGTTATGCGAAAAAAGTAAATAAAATCACGAAAGAGATTATAGGCTATGTGAAAAAGAGAACGAGGTATGTCACGGAAGATAATTCGTCCTACGGGTAAGTCTTGTTGCCTAAAATCAAAAGAATACAATTTTATGTAGATATTGTTGTTCTAGATAAAAATTTAAAAATATTGTCCGCTCAAAAATAAGAAAACTGAGAAAATTACGCTGGTCTCCTGGGTAGTAAAATGTTAAAGCGTGATTTGCCAATAAGTTTTATGTAACTTTTATTTAGGTATTATAAACTTTTATTTTGAAAATAAAATTATTCAAGAGCAGTGTTAAAAATTTAACGAAATTTTTTAGTATATAAGTTTTGATTGGAACCTTAACAAATGTTACGAAACATCACGTTGAACTGATAATTTAGGGTTGTAAAAGTTATAGCACCGTTTTCTCTGTATTTGATGTGCAAGAACAAAGATTGTTTATTAGTGCTTGCAAAACAAACCATGAACGCCAAAGTTTCTAAAAGAAACGCCGTAGCAACTGCCGTGAAAGGAGAGAACAGGAGTTAACATGCAAAAATAAGGGTAATACAGAGAGCACAATATAATGTTTTGACAAACTCTAATAGCGCGAGCACGCGCGCGCGCGTGTGTGTCACTTAACAGAAAGCGGATAAGTGAGAAGCTCCATATAGGCATACCTAGAGAAAGAAGGAATGATTTAGAGGAGATAAGTATAAGAAGACTTTATAACAGTATAACTGGAGGAGATGAAGGAAAGCAATTTCACATTTTACGCCGTAACGTTATTTGTTGGTACCACTTATAAGGCGTACAGCAAAAGATACGTCGTTCAAGCCTATGCAGGAAGCAGTAAAATCAGTTCATCAAAATCAAGTATATAAAATAAGAAACGTGATTGTATTCTGAGATGTAATACCGATAAAATATTTCTTAACATTTTTTGAGATCAGTAGTTTTGAAATTCGGTTATGAAAGTTTTAAGAATGTGTTCACAGGTTTGAGCCGGTTTCTACTGGCTAACTGTGCACCAGTTTAATCTCTATTTTTAGGGTACGTTAACAGGACCTAACTACTTTTAAGTTATCACAGAAAACTACGATATCACGTTTAAGTACTAAAAACATTTACTAAAATAGGTGGGGGGAAATAAACAAACACTCGTAGATTAGCGAGTAGGCCTGACCTCATAGAAAACTTTAATACGAATAATATTTAAATTATTTTCTTGGTACTGAAGACTTAAATAGCAATTTCCTTGATATTTGTCAAAAGTGTAACAAGGATTTTCTTTGCTGTAACTTTTAAAAAGTCTGGTAAATATAATTTGAAAACTACTTTTTAACATTGAGTGCCAACGTCCTGTTTTACCAGACGTTCCGAAATGTGCAAGAAATCCCAACATCCGTATCAATCGGACGTTTAAAATTGTTCAAGAAATGCCAACGTCCGGTTGCGCCGGACGCTTTGTTATTAAATCGTAAATATTCGCAAAATGTAGGTTATATTTCGGCTTTGTTTTATGTCAGTCAACTCGCACCATACTAATTGAACCTCTAGGCCATGATTGAGAATCGATTTTCGTGATTATTACACATAAAGATGGCATGCATATATACGTGTGTATAAGTATATTAAAGGTGAAATGCTGGGTGTCATGCCTAATTAATACAATAACTAGATACACTATAATATATAGTTTTTTTATCAATACTCTGGCGATCACGTATTCACACATTTTCAGATGCTCCGACGTCCACGGAAGTCTGTAAGGTTGAAAGAATAGGACACAGTATGAATAGGTGGAAAAGAGATGCTCACAGATTTCAACAGAGTGATAGTCTGACAGTTCATTTCCCAGTCCTACATTTCAGCCGATAAACGAAAAGGGCTCAAACATTAAAATTTTCTTTTTCTTCATCGAAGTTATTGAACATCGAAATTTATCGGGCATCTACTTTTATGGTCACTAGCCCTCAAATTTTTTTGTGGTTGTAAATATCAACGTTTTATACTCAGGCAGTAATGAACGATGATTTATACAGAAATACACTAAAAATGATATAAAAATTGTAATCAAATCCATAGAAAAGGTCAAATGTTCGATCGTCAAAACTTTACTGTAGCTAAGAAGCAGGTTTGTTTAATAAAGTTAAATAGTGACAGTAAAATTAAAAGTGTAAGTAATTTGTAATCAACAATACTATGTAACAAAGAGGCAATTAAAAATTGTTTGGGTGTTAAGGGAAATATTACTCAAATATTGACAGTTAAAATAAATTAGTATTAAGTTTTATAAAACTCACCGGGTTGGTCTAGAGGTAAAGTCGTCGCCAAAGTCAGCTGTTTAACAGCTGATTTTTGGAGACGAAGGTTCCTGGTTCAAATCCTAGTAAAGGTATACGGATACGATTATACGGATTATACGGTTATACGGATTTGAATGCTAGACAGTGGTTATCGGTGTACTTTGATGGTTGTGGTTCAATTAACCATACTCTCTCAGGAATGGTCGTCCTGAGTCTGTACGAGACTACATCTCATTTACAGGTCATACACATCATCCTCATCTCATTGGGTCATGGGGTTGCTTATTGTTCTGAATTGAACAGATTACAACGTACACATATTGGGATTAAAAAAAAAGTTTTATAAAATAATTTCAGAGGTTCACTGCAGTTTGTAAACGTACCGTTTGTTTTCTTTCATTGGGCAAGAATCACATGAAGTTATACATTGTTTAATTTAAGATATGTGATCTTTTAAACGAAGAAAGTAAAATTTAGGCAGGTCATTAGCAAAAGTGGTTTTCCTTAGAATTCATTTCAGCTGATGAAGACCATTTTGTCTACTTTCTAGCCGTTTTAGAATAAAAACATTACGCCTCTGTTATGCTTTGATGTTACTGAAGCGTTTGATAAAGTTCGGTTGGACAGCCTTCTATCTAAATTACGATTTTACCCCTCTACCTTCTTATTAAGTTGTATTTCAGTCCTTTCCGGAAAATGTTTACTCTACCGTATCTGAGGTACTTTTCCAAAGCAAAGTGAACGCTCCAAATAGTGTTGGCATACACATGAGATACTCCTTCGATTCCACCATTCACTGACGGAATAATTTTTTTTGTTTAATTTATTCCAAAAAAATGATCGTCTTATGACGTTCATTGAAACAGATTTGAATCGTATAAAATGATTCAGAAATATAATGTTAGTTTTTTAACCATTTTATTATTAATTCAAATGTTAAACAGATTTTGCAACTAACAATAAATTCGAACTTTCACGCAAGAACAAACCAACACTACACAAAACACTACTGCAAACAATCTGGACGTATTTAATTCAACTGTACAAAAGTGATGAGAAACTAAACCTCAACAAAATTCAGATATTCCTATCAAAGACACTACTACAAATTACTAATGCACTACCATACATACGAAATTTTACCTCACAGAATGACCTCAAAATTTCTGCTACAGTATCTTTAAAACTTTAGCATGAAACTACAGAAATACTCTAATCCAAATGCACACAACATTCAAATTTTTTATTTAACTTTCGTAAATGTTGCAGAGTCGGTAATGACACACCTGGATACTTATCACTAAATTCTTCCAGTACTTAAGCAGTATTTTTATGATGCTTCCATCACAACAAAATCATATAAACTCGTTGTTTAGTTATAAACATTTAAAAAGTACCGTTACGAAGGAAACAAAATAGTAACTACACGGAGACGTACCTCACACTAGCCACTGTTAGACAAATAATGAATGTTGTACGTGATGCTGCCAACATTACACTAATACTAACTTATCAAAATGAAATGTCCTATCTTATAGAGAAACTGACATATGGGACACCCGGTATATAATTATTGTTTTTATTACTTTGTATGTTCAATCAGAGGAAAAGTCACTGGATTTGGCTCCTCTTTATTACAACATTTCATATTAATTTTATTTACTGTAATATTCTTTCAGTTTTTGGGCAGTTTGCATAGTTCTGAATTAAAATTATAAGTTAAAAAAATTTCATCAGTTATGAATGAAACTTTGTATTTGAGTAGGCTTAGGCCTACTTATCTTCCTTGTTTATTCGTGACAAATAAAATTGACTAGATGATCACTTGTGAGTTTTCACGTAGTGTTTCAATGTAAATGTTGGAAAATTAAATTGTAACGACGTTTCCATTAAATCGAAGCACGCGAGTAGACTTATTGCATTTGATAGTCTAGCACTTGGGCGGCTTCCATCAACAATACGCCTGCCAATAAATACGAATCAAACCAGTCAAAAAGGGTTATTTTGGATGTTACTCAGTACTGTGGTTTTATAATTCCGTTCTATTAAGTTTGAAATGTTTGAAAATTATTTGTGAAAAAAATCATGAAACCAATTTTAAACTAAATACAGTATGTTTGCGGTAATCCGAACCCCCGGTACACCGAAACATCCAGTAATCTGAACGATCACTTATTATCATGTTTTTAATTATTTTTTTATAATTAATGAAAATTCTTTAAAAACGTCTAATAAATGGAGTGCGGACCACTGAAAAGAAAAACATTGAAAGTAGCAGGTAAATTTGATGCCGAGCGGGCTTTATACTCATATCATGGTTTTTGCAAGAAAGAGCAAGGCAATCTATAGTCAGTGGATACATTTTCACCCAACAGCAAAGTTTTTGAATATAGAAATGATCGGGAAAGACGACTTTCAAGCCAGTATAGGCAGGCTGGACAAATTCAAACAATGATACGGTATTAGATTGTTAACTGTTACCGGTGAAAAAATTGTAGTGATATCGACGATTTTATGGACTTTAAAACAAAAATCTAGGATTATGTAGAAAAACGGGGGTTTAACAGCAAATAAAGTTAACGATGGAGATGAGTCAGCATTGAACTGGAAAATATTTCCTGGAAAAACTAGTTTACAAGGGGGAAAAGACTGCCGCTGGGTTCAAAGTTTAAAAGATCCTATAACATTTTTCCAGTGGAGTAACAGCACTGGCAATCACAAGTTACTATTGTTTGTTTTAAAATTATATGAAAATAATACTGTAACAGATTTCAAATAAAGGTGTAATTTATAATTTTGTGTTTTCGTATTTTGCTGAATCTGTAATTTTTATCTACATACAGTATATCGGATTCTAATTTGACTGCCGAAATCTAAGATTGTAGACATCGATAATCCACACAAATCGCTTATCGACAAAGGTCGGACATCTTACGAGTTCGGATTACCGCAACAATACTGTAACTATTAATGATCTTGGATAGGCCTACATATATTTTTGTATAAAATTTTCGTTTATACCATCAGCTGCCGAGAGATTACATTAAATTTATAATCATTCTGTACAATAGTATAAAGATTATTTTCAGGAATACAATTTGAAAAAAAAAACTGAAAAATTTTATTTATTTAAAAAAAATTGAAAAATAATAAATAATTTTAAAGCGGTTTGCAAATATTTAATAGAAGTTTAAATTTTTTTTCTTATAACTTAGTAACATATTTGCGTAAAGTGAAACGGCTACATGTAATCGTACGTAGAGACTAATTTAAGAAAGGAACGAAAACAGGTTTAATGAAAGACATATTGCAACTCGTTCATCCAAAAAATACGTCTCATTTAACGAAGATAAACAAATTTTTGCGTAAACGTAGAAAAGAGTATGTGATAAAAGATATTACATACTATAAACTAAGATTAGGGCTGTTGATTATCTGAAGTGATGTTTTAGTTGAATTGTTAAGAAAATAAGGGATGTTTATTTAAACAGGTATTTGTTTTAAACCTTCTCTGTACAGTTCAGTAAACGTTTTGCGGTATTTACTGAACGTTTACTGTATTTTCTTTTCATTTATCATACAACGCTTAAGCTGAAAGGACAAATATGTTTTTCGACATTTATATTAATTATCCGGTTTTTAAAAATTAAGGTTGGGTTTTTAAAAGCAAATAAGCATTCTTTCCTCACGAAATCCATTTATGTAATAATTTTGTTAGAAAAATGTAAATATTTCATTTCCAAACCAAATTCACCGCCAAAAGTAAGTTAACAGCACAAAAAATGTTAATGAATACTTTATAAAAATGAGATCCATTCTTTTTTACAGTTTTGAATATTCTCTCTCAAGTAGGTTTCGAGGATGATTTTCCATTTTTAAATCTTAACTTTACCCATTCTCTTGTCTTCTCTTATTACTTTCTCTTGCCTATATGAATATAAAGGAAGGAAAGTATTGTTTTCATGTTGATTTTTTTCAAATCGAGTTTTCACCAGATCTTCACTTTTCAGACCCCCTGAACCCGAAAAACATGTTTTTAGCGATTGGTGGGTGTGTGTGTAAACAGAATATCTCAAGAATAGAACATCATACAAAGTTGAAAATTGAAACTTAAGTTAGATACCATTAGATGACCCGAATGAACATTTTCATCAAAATCGGTCAACCGGAAGTAGTAGTTTATTCGTGTCACTTTTTACTTTTTTGCGACTTTCTCAAAAACGGCTCCTACGATTTTTTTTAAAAATTGCCTTATTTACTACATTTTTATGCTCTACAAGATAGAGTAGACGTCATGTCTACTGAAATTCTTGGGGAGGCTGTTTTCTCGTAAAAAAATTGTTTTTCTCAGATTACGACTTAAAATAATATGCATTATAGCGCAAAAATGTATATAACAAAAGTTTCAGAGGATTTAAAATCCTACAACTTTTATCCGAAGATCAAATTTATAGGAAAGTAAAAGATCTACAACTTTTATTTAGAGCAATTTTCACTACAGAGCCTAGTTTAGCGTAAAAGAGTGATTTTCCGAATTTTTAAGCCAAACCGAGGTTTATTGTCATTTTGCGTCTTTCACTCATTATTAAAATTAGGTAATTTTTTTGAGGTAAGTTTTTTTGTTTATTTCTAATGTTTTATTACTAATGTTAGGTTATATTGTTAATTATTTGCATTGGCAAGAGAAAGTTGTGTGAGTCTTCACACCAAATTTTTGTTCTATTCTTTATCTTCTTGTTTATCATCATCGTCATCTGTTTATCGTGTTTTACGTAACAACAATTAATAATTGTTAATAATATTGTTCTTGCCTTGATCATACATTCATATTTATTAGCAACACCTCGCTTTGCTTCGCATTCATGAGTAACTTTCTTCTTACGGATGGTACACCTTTGTGCATTGAAATTTTAGAACGTTTTCTTTCATTAATATAAACTTTTACAACGTTCAGTAGTATACTAACAATTTTCCTAAAAAACCGTCTCGAGTATGCACATCATTATATCAGCTCAATGATTGAATAGATACGAAATTGATTGGACGAGCAATCAAGCTTTCTAAAAATGGTAAAACGGCAGGACCAGACGAGATGTTGAGAGGTGTATAAGTTCTTTATTAATCAAGTAGCAGTTTGGAAGATCGCAGACTTTTTCAACTTGATTTATCAAAGTATAGATACTCCATCAGACTGGCTAGTGTCAAAAATTGTTAAACTTCCCAAGAAGAATAAACAATAAACAATAAACAATAACAGATGATATAGTAAATAAATACACGGTATTTTAAATGTAAAAACTACATCAAAACTCCTTTAGTAGCTTTTCTATTATCAACCCATTGTATTACCAGCCTTTTCAGAAATCAATCATATAATCTGCAACGGTAATCCGGTACTATTCCGAACGTGAAGAATTTTTCACTTCATCATAGTTTGGCTTCAGAAGCGGATTTGGCACTAAAGAAACGTTATTAGGACTTAAAGTGTTGGTTCAGCATTACCAAAATATGTCTATTGATGTGTTTACATGTTTTGTAGATTAGAGATTAGTATTCAACAGAGTAATACATTAAAAACGAATACGTATTCTTCACACAGTGGAGATTGATGGCAGGGATACCCGTCTAGTGGTAGCAAATCTGTACTTTTTTATCCGAGGCGGTGAGAAAAACTCATGTTCACTCCCTCACGATGGAGAAAGTACTGTTGGACTCAGTTGAGGCATTCTTGTTCAGCTCCAAAGAGGGCGCAACCGCCTACCGACCAAAAACCCGCCGCCTGGCCACTTGATCCGCCACCAGCAAAAAACCCTCCACTTCCCTCGGAACTGTTAATTATAATACTACAAGGAAAATGTCGGGTTAAAAAATTTACACATAGTCAGCGGGGTGTGAAAGGAAACCGTAGCCAAATTTCCCTCTCGCTCTCACCGGCCAACAATCACTCTCATTCATCTCTTTCATCACCAGCTCAGGAAATGAGGGTGCCTACTTTATGAGATTGAGACAGGATTGATTTACGGTGGGAGAGGGTGATCTCCTGATCACCCTCTCCGCAAACTAAGGGACCAACTTCCAGCTCTCCTCATCCCGCAGCACCGCTGCCCCTACTCTCTCTGGGCTCCACAGTGCAACTTTTATCTTCTCAGATGTCTGCATTCTTTTGAGGCCAAAAATCTGTATTGGCATCAGAAATCTGCAATAAAAACAAACTTTCCAAATGGTCTGATATCAAATGTGTTGTCAGAGAGGGCTGCATCTCGTCACTGGTGTTATTTAACATACGAATATATTCGGATACTTTAGAGAAACTGTTGTAGAAATAAAGGAAGGCATCGTTGTTAATGGAGGGTATTGCATTCAGAAGGATGAGTAGGATTTTGTACAGTAGAAATCTTGGGCTTCCGGTTAGAATTAGACTGGTCCGATCTTATGTGTTCTCGGTTTTTTTGTACAGAGTGAAAGCTTAGTCGCTGCACCAGATTGAGGCACAAAGACCAGAGGCCTTTGAAATGAGGTATTGTAGGCGGTTTCTGCGTTTACCATGGACGGATAGAGTAAGGAGTTTGGATCTCTAGGTAAAACTAGGTAAAACTATGAAAGTTGTGAATACTGTAAACCGTCGAAAATTGGAGTAGTTTGGTCTTATGTTTAGAGGCGAGAAATATAGATAGCTGCAGAATGTCATACAGGGAAAGGTAAAGGGTAAGTGCGGCTAGGTAGACGAAGAACATTATGGTTGAGGAAACTAATATGTTATGAGTTCGGTTACCTATACATACTGTAAAATCGACAAAATTTACGTGGCCTTGATGGTAGCGAATGTTGTTCAAGGACGACGCACATGAAGAAGAACAATAATTTAATAGATTGGTCCAGTTTGAAAACAAAAAGATACATTTTTGTTTAACTAAGCATCTGAAAGAAATATATAAAAGGAAAACCTTTTTTATTTTCTCTACTATTGGTTTTATGTATTTTTACGTTGAAGTATGTAAATAAGAAAAAGTAAATTTTAAAGCAACTTTTTTATAGTAGCTAAATTGCCGCTGAACTAGCGTCGGATGAGAAACATTAAATACAGAAACGTTTTCAAATTATCTATTATTTTTTTAAACTTCTATTTGTTTTTTTATTGCATGCAGAGAAATAAAAATTAGAGTAAAAAGATTTTTGACAGAAAATAAGTTCATTTTTTGTTTTAAAAGTGCAAGGATTGGTACAGGTAGGTTACAAAAAAAACTGAAGAATTTTCTGAAAGCTCCTTCAATTAATGAAAGTAATATTTTATTACCAAGATATCTGTGTTTCCTGTTGTGTGTCTTCATTTAGAAAAACGATGTTTTCAACTTTCTGTTGTCTGGAATTTGTTCTGTTTATAACTCTGTGAACGAATTTGGTGTAGTAATAATATTTATTTAAAGAAGATAAAGAAGACTTTTTACAACCAAGTGTGCTGCTTTTTGTAGATTGCAAAACATAATCGATAGTAACATCTGGGGAAATATTTCTACATCAAAGTAACTTAGTTATTTTGTACATAAGTTACATAAACAATGCATTTTTTTCATTCGTAATATAAAAATGAAGCAAAAGTACCGTACATTTTAAAGATGGTTTTGAAACTTCTTATCGGGCGGTGACCAAATATTACACTATAGAATTTCAAATACTTTCTGAATTCATTTGGGTTTATACAACTAAGATGGTTGCGACATTCTTCAGAACTATTATAAACGAAACTAACCGGGGGCAAAATCAATTTTGGATGTAATGACACGAAATAGAAAAATAATATTTTCTGATATTTAGTATTAATATATTACTCAAGATGTATTTGTAGCGGAAAGGAAGAATGGTAAATTCAGACTGCAAAGTAAAAGGTTTCGTGCTCGATTTCCAGCGAGGGTCTGAAAAACGTTATACACGGTTCACACCCATTATTAGGCCTACTTCTTTCGACTACACTTCGCTTCATATTAATTAATTAATTAATTCTTTCGGGAACTTACTAATAATACAGGCGCACGAAAAGGCAGCAAACCTCCCTAAACGAATTCATAACTTCAGTACTAGAAATAAGCATTGGTTCCTTTATCACAGAGCTAAACAACGCTATTACAAAAATATTTCGGTTACTTGGCTTCCAAACTGTACAACCAGCTTTCCAAAAATTATAAAAGTATACAGTATGTAATAAAGTTAAAGCTGAGTTACAGTTCTATAAATGTCTCTTTAGTATCAGTGTACACGAAATAAAATATTACACCACTAAATCTGAGTTCACATCCTGATATTTTAATTCTGGATAACATGGTGGTTGGAAAAGAGACATTAAATTGATTTTTTTCTAGGACATGGGAACCCATGATTGGAAAGGTTAATTTACCACGGCGTGTATAAATTTAAAAGTAGAGATAACCAATGTAAGGTAGTGTAAGGTTATTCGTGTATAAAAAGTTTTGGAAAATAAATTATATTTATTAATATTATTATTAAGTGCAAACTATTACATGAAATAAGTAGATTAGTAATTCGTAATTAATTAAAGAACACGTGGCTTAAGTGCGAGTGAATAATGTACTTAGGTAGGTAAAGTTAGATTTATTTTGTTACTGATAGATACTGATGGTTTTATAAAGGGTGGGCCAGTGTACCCATACCTTAACAAACTCCCCCTGCCCAATCCTTTTACAATAAATTTACTAAGCTTTTCACTGTAGCTTAAAACCCTGCGGAGCTTATTAAATACCTTCAAATACATTACGGTGTAATAATTTACGTGAAATTTAAAGAGAAATTTTCTGCGTAGCGTAAACGCAGATATAACTAAACTAATATTATTGATACACAGATTTTTAAATATTTACAAAGTAGAACGCAAATTATTGCTTTACTTTTAAAGAAGGCAAAGGGTATTGTTTGCTCAATCGAGGCTTGATTGATTAATGTTAATTTTGATTTGGCAGTATCATTTGTTATTTTTGCAAACATCCTTCGATTACCTAAAACACTGGGTGCACAAAATTTCGCATAGCCAGTTTCTTTTATAATAATTTCGAAGTTTATAAGATTCATTTTTATTAATACAACGTGTAAAAATCTGGTGTGAAACACACATGATTTTCTCTTGCCAATGCAAATAATTAACAATATAACCTAACATTAATATGCTTTTCATGGTTGATGAGCTCTGCTATTCCACACGTTTAGATCAATCAGAACGTTTGCCAGCGTTGTCAGATTGTACCTGACAAACATTACGCGCGCATGCGTATAAGAGCCGCAATAGTTCACTCATCTTTCATCTCGTACTGAACACATCGATAATAGAGCGCGTTTGCATGCAATATAATCAGCTGATTGTATGTTTATATGTTATAATTGTTATTGAAAGACCAAAAAAATGGCTGACGAAATAAGCAAGTATTGGCAACGTTGCTGGCAAGTCATTGGCTAGCTATAAAGTGGGTAGGGGGCAATGCATACTTTCAAAGCTCATCAGCCGTGAAAAATAGTATAGTAATAAAACATTAGAAATGAACAATAAAAAAACTTCAATAAACATAACCTAATTTTAATCAGACTAAAAGACGCAAAATGAAAATCAACCAAGTTTGACTTGAAAATACGGAAAATCACTCTTTCACGCTAAACTAGACTCTGTAGAGAAAATTGCTAAAAATTAAAGTTGTAGAACTTTTAATTTCCTATAAATTTGATTATATACACTTTTGTCGTAAAATGCATACTAAGGCTGAAATCTTAAAAAAGTCGATTTTTTACGCGTTTTCGTTAGAAAAAACATAAAATCGCTAATTACCGCTAAACTAAGCGTTATACAAAAAAATGTTTTAAAAAAAAGTTATAGGATTTTAAATTTTCTACTACTTTAATTATATACATTTTAGCGCTACAATGCATACTAAAGTCGCAATCTTAAAAAACAATTTTTTTACGAGAAAACAACCTCTCTAAGAAATTTAGCAGTAATGGCGCCTACCCTATCTCGTAGAGTGTAAAAAATTTAGTAAATGAGGCGATTTTAAAAAATCTTAGGAGCCGTATTTGAGAAAATCGCAAAAAAGTGAAAATGATACGAATAAAACTACCAATTCCGGTTTACTGATTTTGATGAAAATGTTCGTGTCGGGTCCTCTAATGGTATCTAACTTAAGTTTCAAGTTCGTACGATGTTCCGTTCTTGAGATATTCTGTTCACACACACACGCGCGCGCCCGCGCGCACGCACGCACGCACGCACACACCAATCGCTAAAAACAGTTTTTTTGGGTTCAGGGAGTTTGAAAACGTGTAGATCCAGTAAAAACTCGATTTCTAAAAATAGACATGGAAAGAATTCTTTCCTTCCTAATATACATATAGGGAAGAGAAAGTAAAAAAGTGTAGAATATTGTGCAATAAGTATTTTTAACTGTTTAAATTTCAAATTTACAACCTGGTATGTACAAAATTAATTTTTATGTACTTACCTTTTTTGTTAACCGTTTTGTATCGACCTTCTTATAATTTTTGCTTATATTTTGTTCGTTGTCTGACTGTTGTCCAAACTAACGCTTATGCAGGAGGTGAAAGATTAGTAGATGGAAATGTGTGATGAGAAAATTTCACACTTTTACGGAATTCAAACCCAGGGCTTAGCATAAGGCATCTATGGACCACAGGCATTGTGGTCCTGACCATAATACCATTAAGCTGACTGAAATTTATATTTATCTGCTATAAATGTTCATACATTATACATATTGCATTTAAATTTGAACAAAGTGGTGAAAATCACGCATAACTATTATATATAATATAAATCATTTTTGAAAGAAGATCTTATCTGTTTTCAAAACAATAGTTTTGTAATATGATATCCGATAATTTTGACACGAAATCTGTTTAAAATCACTGGGGTTTGTTACACCATTCCCACGTTTTCATTGCTGGCGGCTCGCTTGAAATGGCTTTTTAAAAGTAAATAAAAAAATTAAAACAAAAGTGAGTCACGTGATTCATATATTCTCATTCGTATTATTCCACAAACTAACGCAACCGGTTTTAGAACACCTTGTTCTAGTCTAAAAATAAAAGCCTGTCTATCTCGAACAGAAAGGAATATACATTGAGAGCAAAAAAGTTATTCCAAAAAGAACTGTGCCACTACGTGCGTGGTGAATGGCAATGTGAACAATATATTACTTGAAAAATTGTCTACTTAAGAGTTTCAAGTTATTTTCGAATTGGCGTATTCAAGATGGTTACGAACTAACAATTCCCTCATTGCCTTGTCGCAGCCATCTAGGCAACTAAATATTAAAACAACTCCCAGTTACTGAAAATCTTCTGTTTACCAAACAGTTCCTTATTTTCGATTTTAAACTGCTTATTAAAATAATATAATACATATCTTATAAGTCACATTTGCGTCACCAGGTAATCCACGGTTAAAGCTCAAGCACCAATGTTTAAGAGAACTTTTCCAAAGGAGCTAGTGAAAATATTGCTGTATGAAGTACTAACAAGTTTTACAAGTTATTAATTTTACCATTGTCTTTAGATTTGTTAATTGTTATTTATTGTAGAACTTCTTTAAATACCAGAAACAAGAGTTGGAAACATTTACAATTTTAGTCGTCCTAAATGTATTTCTGCCTGACAGATTCTGTAGTCACAAATAAAATTCCTTAGCCGTAAAATGATACGGGCTAAATTTCATTTTTTAATAAAGTTCTAATTAAACATAATTCGGGTGAAATTGGGTAGTTGTTTCGGCAATTTGTGTCTAATCAATTTATTTAATTCGAAACAGTTTACAATGGTTGGTAATTGTCTAAACTACGTTTTATTTTAAAAGAGAGGTTCTCTAAAATCTGTGGCTAATGAATTGATAATGACCCACTTTTCTTTGCATAATATTTATGAATCCGTGTGCAAATACGTCTAATTGAATGCCTAATTTTAACTAACTGTATAGTTAACCTCAACAATCTCAGTTATCAGTTTAATTTTGTTATTTGTCATGAAATTTGTGTGTTCGTATTTTGTGATTCTATTTCAAATTTAGAACAGTTTTTTGAAACTTTGAATCTCAGTAATATTAAAGATAATTACATTTTTTCATGTTCTATGTTCTCTCAAAACGTTAGTAAACATAACAAAACTTTTTGTCACTTTATTGACAACTAGTCTAAAAACAAGACTCGTGTCTGCACTAGACAAATTCCGTAGGGTTTTGACCCACAACGTTTTTCTTCGACCTGCACCATATTTACCCGTTATTTTGGCGTGCAACGGATTCTAAAATTATCTATATATCTGAATTTTCATTTCGTCTAAAGTATTACAATCTCCTTTTTATAATGTTGCCTATATTTTCAAAACTTTTATCTAAATGATTGTGTGATTTAAAGTTGCACACTTTTCCAGCCAAGAATCTCCTAACATCCTTCTACAGCACCATACATATCTGAACCGCCTCAAGTCGTTTTATATAATCTCTGTTCAAAGTGAAAGCTTCAACAACGTACAACATTATTGAAAAAACATAGCAGCAAAGTAAGCAAACTCATACGGAAATTTTTAGGTTTCTACTATACGAGCTCGTTCTATCATTGACTTTATTTCCTTTCGACTGTCATTATTGTTATTTAACACACAACCAAGAAAAGGTTAATAACACCACCATAAATTTTAATTTTCTTAAATTTTTTGACAAAAAATATATTGGAATGTTCCTTTATAGTGTAGCATACACAAATTCAACTAAACCACTAGAGATAGAATGGGAGCTATTCAGTTTAAAAATAAAATGTACATAATACAACATTCTCTTCTTAGATATGTGTTTAGAAAAAACAGCATAAATCTTTTGGTAATTAATGTTTTACATGTTTATAAATTTGTTTTATTAGAGCTCTATTTACCGCAGTTGACACTTACTATATAAGTGATTCAATCAAAATAGATAAATTTAACAATAACAACTGGTAAACTTCCTCCTTTGATTAAGAGGATACCGTTAAGTAAAGGTATTCAGATAATTAGTGGTTCCAATCTT
The DNA here is from genome assembly GCA_035578175.1 of Catonia carolina. Classification (NCBI taxonomy): domain Eukaryota; kingdom Metazoa; phylum Arthropoda; class Insecta; order Hemiptera; family Achilidae; genus Catonia; species Catonia carolina. Next base: position 7,443,040 of record JAQMRL010000018.1, read on the forward strand.
GTTCGATAGCTATCTGTAATTATGATACTAATTCAAGGATGAACATCTTGCTCAATTAAAAGACAGGGCAGAATTTCAAAGAACGGATCTAAAATTTACACATATTCATCCAATCTTCATTGGTTTACGATATTTTTTACAATACTAGTTTACAATATTTCTTCTACGATACTGACAAAAATCGTTCAATTGAAAAACATAATGGCAAACTTTAAAAATCAACATTTCTTAAATCACTTAAGTTTACTTAATTTTAAATTGAGTGCGTATTAAAAACAAGTAAAATGAAAGAAATACGCAAAAAGCTTTAAAATGAATAATTCTTCGCAGATTATTTCTCACGTTTTATACTGCTGATCCTATTACGTTCCCCGCTTACTCATTTGAAAGGCTACCGGATTTTAAAAGTTTTTTAACAGTTCGTACGCAAAAAATAAATGGTCCTGCATTTTAAATAGAAAGAAAACGTTAATAAGCCTTACAATAAATATTAAATAAATTAAATATCTTGTTAGCCAAAACGGATTCATTTGCATAAAATCTATTACAGCCACTTGTAATTGTTGTTCATTAATAGCTACATCTAAATTTGAAATATTTGTTTGAAAGATAAACGTAAATTATTAATGGAATCATTTTAAAAATTGTTTAACAAATATTAATAGCAAGTTAACTAAAATTGTGCAAGTAGATGAACGGAAAATTAATTATTTACGTTGTTTTAGTAATGATAATAGTTTAATTCTTCAGCGAATTAATCATCACAGTAAATTATGAATGTAAAATTCTGACAATCCGTGCTACGATTTCTGTAAATAGCTCTTGTAGCAATAAAAAGGTCTAATGTGGAAACTACAAAAATTGTAGGTACACTCACATTCACGAGTGCACGTTCAAAAACATGATAAAATCCTATAAATACTTGTTTACGAGTTTCATTAAATCGTAGTATTATCTATTAGTGAATATTTTATTTTAGCGCCCTCAACAGTTGAAATCATACAACATAATTAAAAGTACCGGAAAATTCAGTAGATTCGTTTCTACTATTTTTGTAGAAAGGTATAAACAGTCAAGTATAGAAATAATAATAAGCTCTTTTTCCGGACGTATACACCTCTACCACTTCACTGTAAATAGGTAGAAGCGTTTAACAGCATAAAAAAACGAAAAGGAATGCGATAAAAGGTACAGTTTAGCTACATTATTAAAACTCTTAGGTCTGTACATTTAAAATGTTCTGTTGATTTGGTTTTAATTGCCAAGTCGTTTGTTATCGGTTACCAGCATCGAGAAACCTATTTGTAGGCTGTTTCTTTTCAAGTAAACGTTGTTGTGTAGGCATGTACGTCTGACACATCTCTTTGTAATTCTTCTCCTTAACTGTGGAGGAAAAGGATTAATAATATTCTTTAGTTCTTATAGAACAAACAGGAGGAACACAATGGGCTAAATTAGAGTAATGTTTCTAAATTTTCTATCTACGCTGTTTTATTCTTTTACAAAAGATGTTTCACATCTGTGTAAAGGTTTGCATATAACAATTATTTTAAAGTTAATTTTATGAATTGTGATCTAAGCTAACTTAAAACAGAGTTGTCTTACTATCAATCTTTGTATAAGTACTGTAGAGACAATTAAAAAGTTGACTATTGATAAACATTTTCACAGCTTCGTTAACAAACTTGACAATACAGAGAAGGTGTAAAATAGAGCGAAAATAATTTCTAAACTTCAACTCGTGCAAAGAATGAATGTTGTGGAAAAACATTCTTGTTGAAACTCCTAGTTAAGTTTTACTTTAAACTTTGATATGTTACTATTCATTCAGAATCTGTTAGTAAAAGGCGGTAACAAGCGATAATAAAAAGAGAGGCTAACATCCACCGACTTTTCATGTCTGTCACGTTCATAGATAGAAAAATACAGTAAAATATTTCACTAAATTATCACAGTATTTAAGTTGAAAGCCCAAGAAATTAAATCTCTTCAAACTTGAATTTTTAATTCATATATTTTGAAAAAAATATGTTTGGGTAGTTTTGATGAATTTTATCCAAATATTTCACAAAACTGATTTTTTGTTTTATTTTTTTCAAATTAGCCTCAAAATATGAATTTCCTTCAAAAGTAGGCTATAAAAGCCTGATTTTCGTAAGGAGAGCGCTGTGCAAAACGTGCGTCTGCATTAGTATAGTCTGCATTGTATGTACTGCAATAGTGCAGTGTATGTAGTCAACAATGGAACAGCATGCCTACAAAATACAATGGGTGTTGTCAATTTTAAACAACACTCTGATTGTACATCTAATTGTAGGTCGGAGGGTATTACGGGTCGAAGTCAAGTATGCGCATGCGTAACCCAGCGCTCGTAGTAATTGGCTTGGTCTTTCTTTTTAACCAGGTTATGTATGCCATTGTAACGTTTATTCCGGGTTCTTTTAAATATCTGGTTTTTAATACAATATAAAAATTTCTTTTTAAACTTACAAAAATTATTTATTAATAAATTAATTAAGTACAATAAATTATTACGGCTATAAGTATTAATTGATTACAACCACTTAATAGTAGACTAAATTGATTTCAAAATGATATTAAGAACATAAGATTTAAAGCCATTTACAATGAAATAATTAGTTTACCTAAATACAATCGCACACTATTTACGCTCGGAGAATCTATTTGACACCGTACACTCAAAACCGGTTTAGTAACTCACTGCATTTAACATTAGTGGTTTAATCAACAGTCACTTTACAATGGCGAACTAATACAAGTAATACCGCCTGTCTTCACAGCTTATTAAAACCTGACCGTCTGACAAAAGAGTAGCGGCTTGATATAATAACAAATCATCGATTGTTCTCGAAAGGTAAAGAAGAATAATCAAGAAAAATAGAATTCTACCCTTTTTAGAATCTACTAGTCACATTGTTTCTAATAGCTTCTGACTGAATTTTTTCAGTAAAAGTGTTTTCAGTAAAAGTAAAAAAATGATGTTACAATTTGTGGAAGTTCCTCAAAGTTCTATCTATTATTTCATTGTTAAATAAAACACGTTAAATTATGTGAATCGATATCTTCAAACTGTTTACTTGAATTTTTTTGTTATTTTTATTATTGTTATTATTTAGTCACGTTAATAACTTATTAAAATTTAATAAATTGTAATGTAGCGGTAAATGAAATAAAGTAGTACCTATATTATAAATATTATCAAATATTAATTTAAAATTTTTTCTTAGAATATAAAAATATTGTTATTATTATTAAGGTCATTGTTAAATATTTGTCCTGACGTCAATGATCGCCGACTTAAGCGGTATCGATGTACCTCTTCCCAGTTAAGTTTTTTTTACGTTCTAGTTCAGTTAACGTAACTACTATTCAGTCACGCTATATCGGAATACATTATATTTAGTCTATTATCGAGTAATGATATTTTTGAATAGAGTGATTATCTATACTCACTGATAATAATCATTTATGTATCTCTTATTCACGCTTACCTAATATGCATACTCAAGATAAGTAGAAAATTATTGTATTAAACATTATTTTTCCTTTGTTTGCACCACTACATATATGATTCATATTAAACAGCCAAAACAGAACTAATTAAATATAACACTCACCTCAGGGTATTACATTCATTCGAGATCTTTCGTCTTTCTTGGAGATATCCTCAGGAACAATACACTACCCATAAAACACATATAACATTTCAAACAAATATAGTCAAAGACCACTTCAATTATTTAACTATTGCACCAACCATGCCGCGCGCAGTTATTCGGCCGAATGACCCTATATTTTTTATATTACCTATATACTCGTATAGTTTTTTCTTATTTTTAGTTCTAGAACCAGTACCCGAGAAATTAGAGTGCAGTTAGGATAACCCTGTATTATATAGGTCTACCCATTTGATTTCTACTCTCTCTTGTCTATATGAATACATAGGAAGGAAAGTATTGTTTTCATGTCGTTTTTTCGTTTTTTGACCCCCTGAACCCAAAAAAACATGTTTTTAGCGATTTGTCAGTGTGTGTGTGTGTGTGTTTGTGTGTATGTGTATGTGTGTGTGTGTATGTGTGTGTGTGTGTGTGTTTGAACATAATACCTCAAGAACGGAACATCGTACGAACTTGAAATTTAAAACTTAAGTTAGATACTACTACCGAACCCGGCACGAACATTTTCATTAAAATTGGTCAACCGGAAATAGTAGTTAATTCGTGTCATTTTTCACTTTTTTTGCGATTTTCTCAAAAACGGCTCCTACGATGGTTTTTAAAATCACCTTCGTTACTAAATTTTTTATGCTCTACAAGATAGGGTAGGCGCCATGTCTACTGAAATTCTTGAAGAGGCTGTTTTCACGTAAGGAAATAGCTTTTTTAAGATTGCGGCTTTAATATGCATTTTAGCGCAAAATTGCAGTAATAATAAATTGAAAAGAATTTAAATTCCTACAAGTTTTATTTCAACAATTTTTTTTGTGTAACGCTTAGATTAGCGGTAATTAGCGATTTTCTGTTTTTTTCCTCACGAAAACGTGTTAAAAAATCTACTTTTTACGATTTCAGCTCTAGTATGCATTTTACGACAAAAGTGTAGCCTATATAATCAGATTTATAGCAAATTAAAAGATCTACAACTTTTACTTAGAACATTTTTCTTTGCAGAGCCTACTTTAGGGTAAAAGAGTGATTTTCCGTATTTTCAAGTCAAACAGGTTGATTTTCATTTTACGTTTTTCACTCATGATTAAAATTAGGTTATGTTTATTGAAGATAGTTTTTTGTTTATTTGTAATGTTTTATTACTAATGTTAGGTTATATTGGTTATTATTTGTATTGGCAAGAGAAAGTTGTGACTGTTTCACACCAGATTGTTAATGAATAAAACTATTGAAAATTATAATAATATTACTTAATCTGTAAGATCAGAAAAAAATTAATGATTACCAAGATATATTTAAATTTCTGATCTACTCTGACTATGTTTTTAGTAATGAAATTTCAAATGTACCAGAATGAAGGTAATAATCTGACAAGAAAGTTTTCTGTCGTTACTGATCTACATAAACAGACGTCTCTATCCATTACCGTTCAGAACTACGTTATCAACACAAGTTAGTTCCCTTTCAATCTAAAAGCCGTCACCATTCAAAACTTTGCTACAAGCAATTCTCGCCTAAGATTTTCAACTACTTTAGAAATAATTTTGAAGTTCTGTTCAAACTGTAAAAATGTATATTTTATAGAAGAAAACAAACTATTTATTTATAATCTAGTTATAAGAAAGTTTAACACCAGACGATCGTACTTTTTTTGCTTAGGATAACTTCTTCATTCAGTTTCTAAAAATAAACATTTTATAAGACTAAACAGTGAATGAAAACAAAAATTGTAGAGAAAATGTATTTTTACTTCCTCAATGACTCGGAGGCTTAATTGAAACTGATTAAGTATTAAGATTTCAAAGGTTCGTATTTCTGTTCATGACATTTGACCTGATAGTTCTAAATGAAAGTATTTACATACTAAAATATTCCAAACCAAATCTTTTGACTTTTGTGTTGAGGGGGAAAGACCGATTCTAAGAAATAAATGTATTAACAAAGGAAAAGTGATAGCCGATCTCAATTCGGTGGTTTCTTTTATTGATTGTGTTTCTTTTGCATATCTGTAGGTTTAGAAGGTGACATGACCATAGTAATTCTAATGATAAATAATTGTGTGGCGTAGTAGTCGTTTTTCTTTAGAACGACGTAGGAGAAAGTTATTTTGTAGATTACCATAGTTTGTATGACACGCTTTTTTTAAAATTAGTTGAAAAGTATTAGATTGTTTTAAAGGTACATTGAAATCATTACTAATTACTAAATCTGAGTATAACAAATCATACATAGTATTGGAATACTATCTGAGTTTGGAAGTAAACTATATTCTGTAATGGACAAATAGAAAATTCTTGAGAGCGAAGTTCTGACCAAAATTAAACTAGAATACATGGCTCAGAAAAGTATAAGACAGTCCTTAGTCGATTCACTTAGCTCCCGTTATGAATTGGAACAGCAAAATTCTTTTTAATCACTTACTCAAAATAATACGCCAGAAATCCAATATTAATGCGTGATCAATTATATGAATATTATCAGCTTTTAATCAACAATGGATCATAATATTTCTACATTAAAATAAAATTAATTTGTTAGTTACATTAATATTTAAGCTGATTTAGGTTAGAATCGTACAGATATTACTTTTGTTCTGTTCACTTATTAAGAATAAGTTTTTTTTTATTTGAAATAGAATTGGATTGACTGTGATTGATGGTTGAAAGAACATTCACAGTCGATTAGTTAGGCGCGGTCAGAACTGCTTTCAAAGAATTTTGCACTTTAGCTACGTCAGTTCTTTTATTTTTAATGTATAAAGCAATGCACAGGTTTATTGGAGTTAAACACCGTATTTAAATCGGCACGTCTGTTTTAAAATTAAATTTGAACCTGTGAAATCTCAATTTAGTGAAGCTTTCAAAAATTTAAATATCTGAAAAGTTTATTTAGTTTTATTTACTGACCAATTGATATTTAAAGATTTCAGTTTGGATTGAACATAAAATTTAAATTAAAAATTTTAATATTGTAGCACCCGATTCATGACGTGTTAAGCATAGCGAGAATTAATAATAATATTAATAATAATAGGCCTAATAATAATAATAATAATACTTTATTTCCAAAAAAAATATACAATAATTTTATCTGGATAAAATAATAATTTTATCATTTTATATGGACAAATCATTTTCTATTACCACTTTTATTTCAACAACCAAGGCGGTGGAAATTGAGATACCTTTATGGTTAATCACCCAAGTTCCGATAAGTAAAATAATTTAAAAATCACTAATTTTTAAACTATTCACCACAAAAATATACGGAAAGTGAGCACTTAACTTTGTATTTTACTTAGCATCACTTCCATGTTGTCCCTTCCGACATTAATTATCCATTTCTGCATTTCATTCTTAAATTTAATTTCATTCCGTTGTTATATTTTTAGGTTGCAGGTTAAGCAAATAAAAACAAACACAAAATTTATTTAAAACATAATACTTAGTCATTTAAATAGCCATTTTGAAATAATTAGTTTAAGTTACCAGTTATTAGTTATTTTATTACTTTAAATTCTTTTAAAACTACCTAAATTATAATATTTTGTAAGGTTATACTGAGCACACCGATTACGTTTGGTATTCTCTGCACAGCTCTATAGTCCAACAATCAAATTTAGAAAAAAAGATAATCTTTTTCATTACTTATATAAAAGTAAGTACTACAAGTGCAAAGTTTCGAGGTAATGAATATCCATACATTATTTTTGCCTATTTTTCCATTGTCTGATTTACCTAATTTATAATGAAAAAATAAAAATATAAAAAAATAAAAACTATTTTTAATACTTTTGAATATTTATTCTATTTTGTAAACATTTTATCATCTTAGAAAAATGTACTAGAACATCAGTTGCATTTTTAGCCACTATATTTACAGTCTAGGGCTTCCCTGCTAAACTACCGAGGTGATAAAAATAAAAATATGTTATTACGTCGTCTATTTACTGTTTTGAGACTCGTTACTCCGTCGAACTGTCTTGGATAAAGTTAAGTTACTTACTATTTTATGTATCTTTTAGTTTGTACGAAGGAATTCGAACTGTTTGGGGGTTACCGATCATAATGGGCAAGAATGAATATCATGTATGAAAATTTCTAGAATCTAATCTAGAAACGAGACGGGAACTTTCTTCAGTGCAGTCTAGTACACTACTGCTTTGCCATGGGGAGTAAATTCAAAAATTAATCACGTGTAGCTACAGCGTTGGTTTAATACAGTTCGATTTTGTTCATTTGCTGCACATTTATTCAGTTAAATTTATGTTTAATCCGAAAACCACACATTTATGCTCGGCTGATTTAATGCTCATTAACCAAACATATAATTATAGTTACAAAATTATAAGCAAGCAGATACAATACCATACACTTATTTGTAAACTAGAAAGTTTCCTAACTTAGTATACTGGATAAACTTTCACATGTTTCTCTTGCGGCCTGAAGACACCGTTCTACCATTTAACATATAAATTAGGAAACCAGTAAATCTTACGCCCATAGATTTGTTGCTTCAAGGAAATACTAAAATTTTGATTCAGTTAGCTGCCGCAAAAAATTATTATCTTTCGAGTAGAATTGTTCAAGTGATCTAATTAGTATATAACTTATAATTCTACTCCAATAACTAATTATATTAAATAAATAAAAACTGATCTAATAATAGTATTTTCTAAGAAAATTATGAAATTTTCTCGATTTATAAAATTTATTTTATATTTGTAAAAGTTTATTTATTTTTTATTTTTTGATAAGCTTATTTACACAACTATTCATATTTAATCACTGCACTACTCTGGTGTTTACTTTCTCTTGCCTACATGAATATGTAGGAAAGAAAGTTTGTTTTCATGTCAATTTTCCGAAATTGAGTTTTCACCGGATCTACACGTTTTCAGACCTTCTGAACCCAAAAACATCTTTTAGCGATTGTTCTGTGTGTGTGTGTGTGTGTGTTTGTGTGTAAACAGAATATCTCAAGAACAGAATATCGTACGAAGTTGAAACTTGAAACTTAAGTTAGATACTATTATCGGACCCACCATGAAAATTTTCCTCAAAATCGGTCAACCGGAAGTAATAGTTTATTCGTGTCATTTTTCACTATTTTGCGATTTTCTCGAAAACGGCTCCTACACTTTTTTTAAAAAATCACCTCATTTACTAACTTTTTAATGCTCTACAAGATAGGGTAGGCGCCATGTCTGCTGAAATTCTTAAAGAGGCTGTTTTATCGTAAAAAAATTGTTTTATTAAGATTGCGGCTTTAATATGCATTTTCTCTACAGAGCCTAGTTTAGAGTGAAAGTGTGATTTTTCCGTATTTTTAAGCCAAACTGAGTTCGATTTTAATTTTGCATCTTTCACTCATGATAAAATAAGGTTATGTTTTTTAGGTTAGTTTTTCATTATTTCTAATGTTTTATTACTAATGTTAGGTATATTTAATTGTTTGCATTAGCAAGAAAAAGTTGTGTAAGTGTTTCACACCAGATTTTTTTCTTGTAGTCAGCTTGTCCCAAAATAAATATCTTTGGCTTACCTAAATAGTCAGTATTTCAAAATAAGTTTTCTATTTCTTTCTAAATAGGCTCGTCAGACAGTTATGCTATATTTGATTTTGTAATTTAAATATTTTCTGAAAGTTATTGTATTATTCCATAAACTTACAAAGGCTCATGCATTATTGATATTACGGCTGATTTACTGGTATTTTGTGTAAAAATGTTAACAACAGTAGTATAATAAAACATTTTCTAGAATAATAAAAATTTTGAACTAAGGTAAAGAGTACTAGAAATTTGCGTAGACTACATATTATACAAATTTTTAATGGATGTTACTTAATAAAATTGACTCATTCAAACTTCATAGCTAATTTTAACAAGAAAACTAACATTCCTATTCCATTTTTACCTGTATTATTAAAAATTTTTATAGATGGTAGATTACAAACGAAAAGAAATATCTGAAACAAACTTTTAATAATGACTTTATTCTATAATCTTACATGAAAATTTTATATATCATATGATCAACTTCCATTCGAAATTTGCTTTCTAGATGGCGGACGAAAATTTCAAACAATGCTAAGCAGATTTTATGTGTGTTACTAATATCCAATGTGCTTTAATACTTAATATTATTGTTACGCGAAATATAAACGAATCTCTTCGTCATCCGGACTTTTGGGATACACTGTGTAATAGTCTACACAGTAACATTATAATGAACAGAAGATGGTTTAAATCCATTAGTAGGAGGATGTGACGTATTTATCTTCAATTACATGGAACACTGTTAGTGACAGGTCGTTATAACATTCATGTCTTTAGTTATAGTAAAATGATTTAAATTACTTTTTAAGTGACGTCACAAAAATGTAAAATATTTTTGATTTAAACGTATTAATATAATGAATTCCAAAATCCGTTCGGTACGTATGATAAATTTCTGGAAGTCAGTCATAAAATTTTTCAGCTAAACTAGGATGAATCTAATTTAAAAACGGCGACCGCTAGCATTATGTTGTAGCATTCTTCATTAGTATTAAATTATTTCCTCAATGTTGCTTTGATTTATTTAAAACCAAACTTCCTCTAAACAGTTCAAGTAAGTTAATTATTACTTTCCTGAAACGTTTTACATTTAACACTGATTTATGCAATGGGAATTATTAAGATGAGAAATTAACACTGAATGTGGGAAATTCTGAGTACTTTAGACATGTAAATTAAAGAAGTCAGTGATGACCAAAGGAGAGAAAGAACCAACCTGACTTTAAAAGTACTTAGAACATATATTTTATGCAATGACTAAAAGATTTTTTACCTATCATTTTGTTTTATATCGGTAATATACAAACTGTACTTGAATTCCACTTTACGAACTCTTTCTATTGATGTCTTGTGACAGATTTTGCTGTAAAGATATAAAGAAATGACGTTTGCCTTTCTCCAATTTTCCGCATTTTTAAATAGCTAAGTACAGCCGTGTGCTGAAAACAAAGCTTTTGATAGTATTACCATCAGAACTGCTTGGAAAAGTTTAAACTTCAAGAGAAAGCAAAGAAACAAACTTATTTAGATGATAAGACGAATCCTACTTTTATTTGGAGGCGCACTCGGGTACAAAAGAGGCGAGTGATCCATACGCATGATGTATATTGTGCACAGTTTTATTCATCAGATTTTTATTATTTAGTTTAAGTGTACTTATTTCAGTTAGATACCATCAAAATAAAATGTAATAGACTACCAAGATAAAAATAATAATAAAGTATAATTTTTTACGGTTGTTTATAATTTGACTAGATTCGGGTTAATATTTACACTGTTTTTAACCCTTATAGTGTGCGTACATTGCAATCTGTTCAATTTAGAACAGTACGCAACCCCATGACCCAATGAGATGAGCATTATTTATATGTGACGTGTAAATGTGATGTAGTCTTGTACAGACTCAGGCTGACCATTCTTGAAAGATTATGGTTGATTGAACCCCAACCATCAAAGTACACTGGTAACCACTGTATAGTATTCAAATTTGTGTAAAAGTACAAAATTTAATATACAAACTGTAATTGAATTCCACTTTACGAACTCTTTCTGTTGATGTCTTGTGACAGATTTTGCTGTAAAGATGTAAATGATGATTCATTTATATCTATGATTCATTATATCATGATCATTATATCGAACGAATATAATGATTATTATATATTCATTATATCGAGATTAATTACCTATGCTAGGAATGCTATTTGCTGTATGAGATAGACAGTGTTGACCATTTTGACTGAAAAAATTTATTTCCTTAGGAACGTTATTTTGTAACCTTCTACTTTTACTTTACTAGGATTTAAACCACGGAGCCTTCGTCTTCGTACTCAGCTGAAAGAAAGCTGACTCGTGGAGTCGACTTTACCACTAGACCAGTAGTTCCCACGGCACACCAACGTGCAAGTTAGAAAGAATACACAGCAATAGCAATGGAAACAGTTTTTCAACTACCTACTTGTGCGATCTGGTTTTTTCAATACAAATAAATATGAAAAAACAAGAACCGCGAGAGACTTCTCTCAGTTGAACAGGAAATGCGTGTATTCGTCTTCAATTCCACCACGAGTTGAACTTTTATGTAAGAAGCAACAACGAAAGTTTCTCATTAATAACTCTAACTAATCTTTTTCTGTAATGCGTAAGCCAATAAATCCCTCACAAAACAAGTTTACGTTCTTGAATATTAGGCCTACTCTCTTGTCATTTTTTTAAAATAAATGTTTAGTGAAATTATTTTAATGTTCTTATCACAAATATCATAAAGTCTCAGAAGTTTCGCGGCGCACCCGTTGAGACCTACTACACTAGAGTGACCCGGTGGGTTATTATACACTCTTACGTAAGAAAACAGTTTCAAAAATAGAAATATATATCTAGTTTGCCCGAATATTTCAGTCAGTAAAGTAATTGGTTGACGCCAAAGATTCACTGCTAAATTATAGCTAGATTCGAGAATACTTAGTTACATTCAAACTACATTTTAATCATTGTTCCATTACCTAACTTGGTTGGTTTAACCCTATAACCGGTAATAACATTTTTCTACACCGGCAAAGAATTTCTAGCATATGGGTCAGCGAACCATAAAGAAATCATTCAAAATTTGCTATAAATCACAAACCTTATCACGCGACGTTTCAAAATAACAAGAAAATTTAGGAAAATAGAATAAACACATTATTGAATTTTGAATCTAACAGTTAGGGATGCTGAAGGTATTTGAAAATAATTTTTAGTCAAATATTTTTTTTAAATTTCAGATGACACTACTGTTTAAAACTTTCTTATGCTCTACTTTCAAAATTCATTATATGCGAATCGTTACTTATAATGTTTATTTCAAAATAAAACAAAAAAAGATTCTATGTTGAAATTTGAAGAAAATATTAGAAAAAACATAATTATCATGTTAACCAAGAAATAACCAAATTCAGCTGTAGGAGAGCGTAGTTTGAACAGAGAAACATAGGCAGAATATGCACTAAACCTAATGTACTAAAACTCTTGTATTATACGTAAAAATTTACTTTATACATTACTAAACTATAATACAAAACAACAACGCTGACTGCAGATAAATTTAAAACTAAAACGACAACATTGCAATGCTACGAAGCAAATCCGATTTTGCAACGCGACCGGTTCAAGAAGCGGTAACATTGTCTCAAAATCGACGATTGGCGGCTCTAGGGTTAAACCACATTGGCTGCTAGGATGTTTTAAATCAAATCGATTTAAGAACTGAAAATAATAATATACAACTATATAACTATAAAGTAATTAACATCTTACTTAATTTTTTATTATTTGATTATAAGGTATGATCAAGTAATTCTCCTTTCAAATGACAGGAATTGTTACAAGGCAGATGAATTCAGTGAATAACTATTTAAATGATTTTCTCTACTCATGAGCGTAAAAAATAGTAAATTTAATGATGTCATCACACTAAAGAATTTAAGACAAAAAATAGAGTGCTATTTGCTGTATGAGATAGAAAATGTGAACAATTTTGATTGAAAAAACTTATTTCCTTTGGAACGTTATTCTGTAGAATAAACGACTCGTTTATACGCAACCTGAACCTCATAAACGGTTTTACTGGCTATTTCGGGTGCATTAACCGACCACTATGATTTAGCAAACTGGATTTTTTCAACCGGTAGAAATACTTTATCAACAACTGACTTTAAATTAATTACCTATTACATTCATGCCAGCCTTTGCTCTGTTTAGTTAAGAGATTATTTGAAAGCAATAACAGAAATATCAAACAACATCTTTTGATGTTTTTTACTGGGTAATAAAAATGTATTTTAAGGTTTCTACGTAATATGGTACATTCGTTGAAGGTCGAATTCCGTCTATGTTTTGGAAAATATTCATACGTTCGAATTTGATGTTAATATTTCCTACATACTTGATCGTTAGTACCCAGTTAACTAACGCGACTTTACACATCAATATTCGTAATCAAAAAGTAAAAATATCATTTAGCTTTGCATGAATGAGTATTATGAACAGTTGAACTGCAACATCGGTACTGATAAATTTATTTTTGGGCACCTCCGTGCAATATTAATTATGGTGCTGGACAACAACGCTGAAGGTCCCAAGTTTATAAATTCCAGTTTAGAAACTTGCTTTCATCATTGCGTTTTAATGGCGTACTTAAGAAAAACAAAATAGTCGTCTATTAGATCTTTTATTCATAGAGAAAACGTTGGTCAATTGAATCAAAGAAATAATTTGGTTAGGAATGCATATGCTATCAGCATGAAACAGCTAGGCCTATATTTGTCGTTGATAAAAGTATTAATTATTACTAATACATATAAGTGGCATATGATAAGCATTGTTTATAAAAGAGTATTTTCACCCCATACTGTTTCTCAGCGCCGGGTAAATATTAAATATTACTTCAATTATATATACAGTACTTAAGTTACTTGAGAGTTACTTGAGTTACTTGATTACGCAATTTTTTAGAATTCATTTTAATCACATCATTATCTTGGTTATTAGCGACTACTTTGGGTTGAAGAACGGTGGGTATGAACTTGTAATAACTTTTAAAACCCTGACTGGAGATCAAACGTGGGACCTCAACTTGGAGCGTAGCACGCTAACCACTGGGCCACGGAGGTGGCCTAATAATTGCGTAATTTTTAAATTAAAGATCCCCATAACAGATAGGAGGAGTTTCAAATTATTTACACTCAATCTGTTTGTTTCAGGCCTAAAATAAATAGTTCTGTTTCTTATCACATGGTCAGCCAATGAAATGACTGAATCATTTAAGAACAAAAGAGGTAAAGGTGCAAAAGACACTAATCAGAGTTTTCTCTTCTGAAAGTAATGAATTTCATTATACAGCCATACCCTGTGGTGAATAAGTAAAGGTGTCATTTGCAGAGTGGAAAATATGTGCTTTTTAGAGGGCCCGGCATGCTGATAAGCGTACTTTTCAACTCAGAGAGGAACGCAATCGTAAACCATCTCACTCCTCGTTTTACTTAGTAAAACCTTTACAGGTTCAAACTAGCCTTTCGGCTGATGACCAAAACAACACATTAAGTTAAAATCCAATTGTTAATAACTATAAACCTTCTTTTCGTTTTTTTGCAGGTAAGAACGCAGAACTACTAATGTCTTTAGTTTCTCAATGGATGTAAACGTAAGTAATATTTTAACTGGTGTATTTTTGGTGTTTTGTTTATTGGTTTCACGTTCGACTATGTTACTAATTAATGATAATGCAGACGATGAGGGGTGATAGATAAATATTAGCGATGAAAAAATGCCAGATCTGACCGCGAATCGAACTTGAGACCCCTTATGTAGAAGCCAATTGTGCAGACCACAGGCCAGCCTCTTTTCGGTGGTATAAGCCTATTAAATTATACCTAAGTAGAATAGTACGACATAATTATTAATAATAACTCACTTGTGCAGTTTCTCTGAATAGCAAATTGGAAATAATGCTTGAATAGTTGTTTTTAAAAATTACCTAACACAATTTCCGGAACACTTAGTGTGATTGTAATATGTTCTATTAAGAGGTTATTAGAAGGGAGGGGATAACTTGACTCAAGTATTTGCTAATTCAGTTTTGTTTCTTCGGGTTATGATTACAGCGGCCAGTGATTTTTTCTTAAAATTTAAATGTTTAAATGCTGATAAACATTTGTTTTAAAATAAAGTTTTGAAACTAGGCTTTATGAAATAAGTAAAATTAACGTTAAAAAAATATTTTATCTCGACGGCCTTTGCAGGGTTAGAAAAATTTTTTGGTCATGATTTATATCGGATAGTTGACTCAATGAGTATTAGAAAGGAATGACTATTACCTCTTTAATTGTTTGAGTAAAGTTTGAACTCTTCACTCTACCAGATAAAGAACCGACTTTATTATTTCAATGTTTAAGTTTATCACTATAATTATACCCCTCTAGAATTATACACCCGGCGAACTGATAAGCTTTAATTTAATTTATTTGAACGCAAATAGTTTTTGTGTTGAAAGTTTTAATGTTCCATTTCGATTTCTTGAAAATTGTTCTATTGATAGAGAATAAGTGGGCATTGAGCGAGCTCGGTTTTAAATCAGCAGCAATTTATTTAAAACGGACGGGTTTTTTGAAGCGGTCAACCACTATTTACTGCTACATTTATTCAAATTCTTAAAAATTTGAACTTGTCAATTTTAGTCTTGCAAAGAAAAACTGAAAAACAAATAAAGGCAATATTATGACCCTTAGAACTCAGAACATTATCTTTTCCGTTTAAAATATTTAAAACTAAACTATTTGAAAGTTGGATAGTGATTTTTCTCCAAAAGACAAATTTCTTTGTGTAGGGTAACCGTTTTTCCAAATTTGATTTAATTATTGATGATATTTAATCATCAATATATTCTGTACATCAACGTTTTTCTTATAATCTTAAAAGGTTATATGCTACTTACCATAGCACATGGTAAGTAGCACATGCACCACATAGCACTTGTATGTAGCAAAAAGGGAATGAGCTTACTATTTTGGTAGGCTGTTAACACTCGTTTAATTATTATAAGGAACAAATAAAAAGTATCTAACACTTATTTCTCAATTTACAGCAAAGTTCATGTGCCTGTAGGCTTAGTACTAAATTTACAAAGTTTAGTTTGTATAATTTTATTAGATAGCATTTGAAGAACTGTTTTGTTAATAGGTGGTGGTTATAACGTTAAAAATTTAATATTCCAATTGGATAATTATAAAATCATGATTGTGCAATAAGTTCTTTTGTGAAAAATCAAGGATGCATAAAAAAATCACTTTTGTGTTTCTCAATGAAAATTAAATTATAAAAATATATAATATAAAATTAATTAGCTTCTTCTTTTTATTTAAACTTCTGACGACCATATATTTTAATGCTTAGTCTCTAGAGAAAATTATTATAATACATTACAACAGACAGGAGACACAATGAGAGAAATTCAAAAGTTTATATTTTTATAAACAAATTTCAATTCTTTTTTTAATACACGACAGATATAAACTTAAATATAAAGATTTAATTATAATTCTAGTTTTGTTAAAACAACTGAAAGTTTTAATAAGCGCAAAATGAATAATACAGGTACAGACGAATGATTTTATTTTATTTTTACTTCGTTTTTTACCACAGTTTATTAAAACAATATAGTTTTTGTATAATTAATATTATTGTTCTTATTATTTTGTTGTTATTTTTATTAGTGCAGTTTTTAAATTATATGACGACTAATTGTTATGTGAGCTAAAGACAGGGTTAACAAAAAACTTGTAATTAGAAAAATGTTTCTCTAGAACGAAATAGGAAAATAATTGACATTGTGGTGCAGTTGAATAAAACAAGAGATTAAAATAAGAATAACCGACAATATCATAGTCAGTATTATTACTGAATTTTTGTAATTTAAAAAAATATTTTTTACACTTTTACAATTTCTCTGAAATTTGTTATCAGTATTTGTACAAAAGTCTTGCTAAATTTTCAGGACCAATTGATTATTATCTATCAAGATTATAAAGATTACATTGCTAAAATAAAGGACATGTACAGGGACTGATCCTGCCGGTTAGAAAATGCTCAGTGTTTTGCATAATTATTTTTTCCAATTTCTTTAATTAAAAGTGAGTAATAATGCTTTCAGTTATTTGTTGAAATAATATACTCGATAATTTATTAAATTATTTTATACTTTCAGCCCATTAAGTTTTCTGTTCTGCTGATTTCAGTTCACTAGCTTCTCAAATTGGTTGTTCAAGGTAGTGTTTCTTAGTCAGTTGTCTGCAATTTAAAATAATTTAGTCAGTTGTCTGACACTTTAAGGATGTTTCCACTGTTGCGAACAAACTATTATACAATATTCTCTCCCAAAAAGATTAAAACAACAAAATCTATTCACTAATTCCCTTAATCTCGAAATCTTCAGAACCACTAGGGCTAGAAACTTCAAATTTGATTTATGTGTTCCATTTAGATTGCAGGACCTCGCTAAGAATGGGGTTTGAAGAATTTTGTTTCTATAGGAAGAAAATGGAAATTCAGAAAATTTGTTTTTACCTCCTCTTGCCTATATGAATAAATAGAAAGGAAAGTATTGCTTTCATGTCGATTTTTCAAAATCAAGTTTTCACCGGATCTACACGTTTTCAGACCCCCCTGAACCCAAAAAACATGTTTTTAGCGATTGGTCTGTGTGTGGGTGTGGGTGTATGTGTGTGTGTGTGTGTGAACAGAATATCGCAAGAACAAAACATCGTACAAAGCTAAAACTTGAAACTTAAGTTAGATACTACCATCGGACCCGACACGAACATTTTCATCAAAATCGGTCAATCGTAAGTAGCAGTTTATACGTGTAATTTTTCACTTTTTTGCGACTTTCTCAAAAACGGCTCTTACGCTTTTTGTAAAAATCACCTAATTTACTACATTTTTTATGCTCTACAAGACAGGGTAGGCGTCACGGCTGCTGAAATTCTTGGAGAGGCTATTTCTTCGTAAAAACATTGTTTTTTTTAAAGATTTCAACTTAAATATGCATTTTGGCGCAATAATGTATAATAAACGTTGTAGAGAATTTAAAATTTTATAAAATTATACTTAATTTATACTTTAATTTCAACATTTTTTTGTATAACGCTTAATTTAGCGGTAATTAGCGATTTTCTGTTTTTTTCTCACGAAAACGTGTAAAAATTGATTTTTTTAAGATTGCAGCCTTATTATACATTTCACGACAAAAATGCATATAATTAAATTTATAGAAAATTAATAGATTTACAACTTTTATTTTAAGTATTTTTCTCTACAGACCCTAGTTTAGCGTGAAAGAGTGATTTTCCGTATTTTTAAGTCAAACTGAGGGTGATTTGCATTTTGCGTCTTTCACTCATGATTAAAATAAGGTTATGTTTTTTGAGGTTAGTTTTTTTTATTTCTGATGTTTTATTACTAATGTCAGGTTGTATTGGTAATTATTTGCATTGGCAAGATAAAGTTGTGCGAATGTTTCACACCAGATTTTTCAGAATTGCAGGTATAAGTGTACTTCACTAAACAAAGGATGGTATAAAAATTCTGTACTTCTTTGCACAAATTTGAAAACATTGAGTTGATTTTTCAGACGGCTTTGAATTCCGTCAATAAGATTCTGGCTTTAGTTCCTGGCTACGAGGTGTAAAATATTCACAAAACCAATTCCGTTTGCTGATTAACACAATGACATATCAACCTAAAATATTGATCAGGCAATACATTATAAAAATAATGAGTGATCAAATAGTTGAAGACTCAACCTGAAGACTGAAGAAAGTACACCAAACAATTAACATAGTACGAAATAATTTGCATTTAAAAGTTATTGAATCTGCCAAAATGCCTGGTACTATTAATTTTTATACTCTCCTGAATTTTAGTAATAACAAAATTTCTTAGAAATGTCGTTATATTATTTAAAATAAATTGTTAAGACTTTCGGAGAATTCGTGAAAGCAGCAATTATCTTTTGAAAGTTGGTTATTAAAAACGACGAAATTAATTTTATACAATATACATAACCTACCACATAATATAACGTTTTTTTAAATTTACACAATAAATTTTCCCAATTATATTGACCAATAATTAAGTTACAATGTTCGTCATAACCTGTAGTGATCTTTTGATTTGTTTTCCGATCATTATTTCTTTTATCCTTTGAGCGATGGTGGTTTTGTTCATGTTCTTTGACTTAATAATTGAGTTCTGATATTGTGTACTTGGAATAAAAACGAAAATAAATTTAAGATAAAAAGGAAATGAAGGGAATATCGTTAGGATGTTTTTCTTTTTTCAGTTTTTCTTCTGTTTGATGTTCTAAACTCTAATGAACAACCTTTTACCGTAAATATTTTATAAGAATGCAAAAGCTTATACATGTTCCATAACATGCACCATGATTTTATAATTCAATTTTCATTTAACTGTGTTTTAATGTTACGTGATGTTCAGTTCAAGAGGGAATTATTTACTGACATAAAATAATTTAATTAATTTTGGAACTCGTTCCCTGTAAAACAGGTTATCTTTCATTATCTGTGATTCTTTGTTTTTTTTAACGGAATGGGTATCAAATTTATTTTATTTGAATCTTCTTTACGATTCAACAAAGTGAAACAACACAAGATAAAAAAGTAATTTCAGTATTATTAAATTTCAGTGTTTAGGTAGTCAAATTTAAAAAAAACAATATTTAACAATTTAGAGTATTTATAAAAATATAAGTTACTGTTACTACACGTTTAATGCATATTATAATATACGTGAAATATGCACTCATAATAATTATACGTAATGCATAGCCTATACTAAGTTTAACGTAATGTACTGTTTGATAAAAAAATCTGGTATGAAACACTCACACAACTTTTTCTTGCCAATGCAAATAATGAACAATATAATCTAACATTAGTAATGAAACATTAGAAATAAACCAAAAACTAACCTCTATAAACATAACCTAATTTTAATTATGAGTAAAAGACGCAAAATGAAAATCTACCCCAGTTTGGCTTAAAATACGGAAAATCACTCTTTCACGATAAACTAGACTCTGTAGAGAAAAATTTGCAAATAAAAGTTGTAGATCTTTTAATTTTCTATGAATTTAATTATATTCACTTTTGTCGTAAAATGCTAAGGCTAAAATCTAAAAACATCGATTTTTTACACGTTTTCGTGAAAAAAAAACAGAAAATTACTAATTACCGCTAAACTAAGTGTAATACAAAGAAACGTTTAGAATAAAAGTTGTAGGATTTTAAATTCTCTACAATTTTTACTAGAAACATTTTTGCGCTAAAATGCATATTAAAGTCACAATCTTAGAAAAAAAAATTACAAGAAAACAGGCTCACCAAGAATTTCTGCAGACATGGCGCCTACCCTATCTTGTAGAGCATAAAAAAGTTAGTAAATGAGGCGATTTGAAAAAAAGATCGTAGGAGCCTTTGTTGAGAAAATCGCAAAATAGTGAAAAATGGCATGAATATACTATTACTTCCGGTTGACCGATTTTGATGAAAATGTTCATGTTACATCTAGTAGTAGTACCTAACTTAAGTTTCAAGTTTCAAGTTTGTACGATATTCCGCTCTTGAGATATTCTGTTCACACACACATAGACAAACACACAGACCAATCGCTAAAAACATTTTGTTTGGGTTCAGGGGGTCTGAAAACGTGTAAATCCGGTGAAAACTCTATTTAGAAAAATCGACATGAAAACAACACTTTCCTTACTGCAATAGAACAAAGAGAACCGATATAATAATTTTACATTCTATTCTTCCTTAATAATATTTCTTAATAAGAGAGAAATGGTCTGCTGATTGATATCTCCGAGCTAAATTAAATTAACATAGTCCTGAAAATAGCGGGAAAATGTAACCTTATGAAGACCTTAGATTAGAAGTCGACAGAATGTGGAAAATGAAGACTGTGATAGTACCGATGGTAATTATGGCCTATGAATGATACTAATAAACCAAAGTTGAGTCATAAATAGCATACTCGAGAGCTTGAAAAAAAAATATCCAGAAGATTGTACTCAATAGTACAGCTCATATTGTGAGCATTTTACCACGTATCTACTGATACAGCCCATATTTTCGGCAGGACACTACAATAAATGAAAAACAAGTAAGATAGTCTATGGATAGCGGGTTGAAGATTTGCCAGAAGAAATTCATGTCATCAACCAATGTCTGAATCCTTTAGTCACGGCCAGTCACTACCCTTAGCACGCAGATTGCATGCCGAGAGCCGCTGAGAATACTAAAAATCACCGGACTCGATCGGTGATTAAATAATAATTATATTATACCTTGTTGATTCTATAACATACCGTATAACATTTAGGCTTACACTAAGTCCAATTTTGAAAAACACATATTGTTACACAAAACTACGTGTGGATTGCTAAGTAGAGGTTTTGACTGTGGTTTAGGACAAGGACTGGAATATTTTCATACCGTCTTAAACCTTTGTGATCTCTCAAATCTACTCTATACTAGTCCCCAATTAATTAATTATTATTAACAGCATTAAAATGTTATAATTTTTAGTTTTCTGATTTGTTTTTATTTTCTGATTGAACCTGAAATTCTCTAGAATTTAATTTTTTTTAAATTTTATTTAGTAATTTTAATAATTCTAAACCATAATCAGAAAAGTTATAAAAATCTAATCATTTAGTTAGAAATTATTATATGGATACACAAGTAACGAAATTGGATTAAAGAAAGCCAAATAATAAAATCTTGGCGTAATTTAAATGTTTACGTCTGCGACTGATATAATAAACTGTAAACAGTCGGGAGCTTTCTCTATTTATAAAGAAGATTGACTTAGTTAAATCGGTGGTGATTGTACTATGGATAGCTTTTTCAATTTCCTTTTTATTTACTTGGTTTAATAATCCGGTAAGTAATAAAATCTATTGAAATAGATTACCAAGTTTATATTACAGTACTATGCGCTTAGCATAGCGAGTAGAAGCAAATTTCTTTGTAAGCTTCGGCGCTTAATAAAGAGGTGGTTTGATAAAAATGTCTAGTTCTAACTTTCACTTTCTCACCCTGTGTCTGCAGTATAGAAAAGGTACTAGGCTACATTGGGATAAAATTTCCTATACCCGGATTTAAAATAATGATCTTTATGATTCATTAACCCATGAAGCAAATTGAGTGGTTTATAGAAATACGTAAATAGGTGGTTAATAGAAATTTTTGCGTGAATTGGGTTGAAATTTTAAAATTGAGAATTTCTTAAGCAATCCATTTTATGAATTCAATTTTGGAGTTAATTTTAGAACCTCAACAATTCGGGTACAAAAATACAATTTTTTGTCGTTAATTTTCTATCTAAAACTATACATTAAAGAACAGTAACTAAAATGGATGAAAGTATTAGTTAGGCGTGGAAGGGGGGTCTCACGCAGCGCTGTTTCCTCCCGGATTATGTAGTCACGCTACCATGGAGACGAACTTGATGAAAAGCAATGGCAGCGCCAACGTTGAAGAGGTTGGAAAGATGGTGAGGATAATGAAATAGCAATAGAATAATATTGAAGCAGATCCTACACCAAAGACGATGAAAACGCCTGAAATTTAGAAAAATTTTAATGACCATGTGTCGAGCGAAATCGTTGGGATGATTTTGTAGTTTATTGAAGAATTTTCTGTAAAGCTGTTTTGGACGTTTTTTACGAAGTAAGGAATGGGGAGGTTTGAATGAAGTGTATTGTTTCTGATGTACCAAGGTGCTTCAGTAAGTCGAGTCTTAAATGTCTAGATTAAACACCTGGATCCTGTTTATTTTGGTTCGCGCAGCAGCGCCAAATATCTAAATTCCATACATCCACAGTGGTTTCAGCTAAGCGTTGTAAAAGTTAATTTTTACTTTAGACTAACAATTTTTTTCGAATGTCTGTCATCTATTGATTTTCATCAGCTCATTAGGATAGTATTGACTATAGGAAAATCAATATACGTTAATGGGGAAACCAATGGAGAGCTCAGCTCTCCAATTTTTTTCGGATTGTTTTTCAAACATTCGGATTTTTAAAATATACAGGTGAATTTTATGGCAAAATCATAACAAAAATTAATAATAATTAAAAATTCTACGAATTTTGTGTTAAAATTTATTCACTCTTTGGTTGACATTTTATGTTATATCGTTGTTGGCCACATGAATTTAGTAACTCTTATGAACACAGTACTAAAATAAGAAACATTAATTTTAGTATTGCATGAAGGTTAGGGAGAAAAATAGTGCGAATCATCATATTTATTTGATTTATTCAATTTATTGTCTACTTCCAAACAGGTATTTAATAAGTTTTTTTTATTAAGGTAAAATTTTAATTAGTAGTTAGTTTTGATAGTGATTAATACGTAATTAAAACAATTTTTGCGCCTGGAATTTCGTACATATGCGTAATTCAATTTTATGTAATATAAATGTATTAAAAGTTTACTGGGTTTTCATCTACATAAATAATATTGATATTTTTGTTCCAGTTTACATTTTATTGTTCAAACGATTGAACAATGATTGAAATGACGATTTGTCATTATCTTTCAATTTTATACTAAAACCGATAATTATACAACCGTAGAGATATTTTAATTCAAAAAAGTTAAATTCAATATGGCGAATCCAAAATAGGTGACAAAATTTTAATTGCAATACAAACTCGTATCTTTGGTAAAAAAAATCAACTAATATTCTTTTAGTTTACCATTTAAACTAAGTTTTATAAAATTTAACTGTTTCTATACTTTATGGACGCTCGGTATATGAACTAAAAAAATTGATGCTTGAATAAACTAAGTTACAGTAAAGTAAGTCTTTCTGTACCGATGTTTTCTCTAAGGATTTAACAGATCAGTCACTACAGTATCGATAGTAGAGTGAGAAGCCGCAAGCCGCATGTTCCCAGGTGTTTGCAGTAAATCTAATAGGAGATATATAAATCAAAATGTTTGTGTATGTGTTAGAGTGTTCACCATCTAAGAAACGATAATCCGGTCTTAACAATTCATTCACCTAATTGTTCTGAAAAATTTCATAAACGTTTATAGCGTAACCAATATTACAAAAATTGTAGAGCAAAATGATTTTATCATATGCAATGTATTTTTATTACCTTTTTTGTTTATCGGGGAAGCACAATAGTTTATCGGTTTCCTTTGGATTAATATGTTAATGGTTTGAGAACAATTTTGTCGCTTGTTCATTTGCAACAATGGTCGAGTTGGTTCCTCAAACTACGATCGGTCTCCTTTCATTAATGGGCTTTTAACAATAAGGGATTTGAGTTTGGTGACGTAAGACAGCTACATACATATTATAAAACAAGAAAAATTCATGGGATTTTGTTTTTTTACCTGTTGCACACTTAAAAACAAAAATTAATAATTTTTTAAGTATATAAAAATTATTAAAACATACTTTTTAGCGTTTTTTCGTCAAAAACGAATTAATAGGCACATTTAGTCTGTTGTTCTCTGTCCTTAATATTGCAATAATAATAATATGTCCCTAAAATATGTGATCTTCTTGAATGAATGAGTATATGAATGAAGAAAATTATTATTACACAACTCTTTTTCAGTTATTTAATTATATCAGTTTTGAAAAGTAATTAAAAGTAAATGAACTTTAAAGAAATAGTTCTGTAATTAAAAATAAATTAATTTACAAAAATCATTGAAATGGGTTTAAATTAATTGTATATAATATTTTTTTAAATATTTTGACGTTGTTGTTTAGGTCATCAGCCGAAAGACTGGTTTGAACCTGTAGAGGTTTTACTAAGTAAAGCGAGGAGTGAGGTGGTGTACCACTGCCTTCCTCACTGAATGGTAAAGTATGCTTATCAGCATGCCGGGCCCTCTGAAAAGCATATATTTTCCACTCTGCAAATGACACCTTCACTTCATTCACCACAGGGTCTGGCTGTATAATGAAATTCATTACTTTCAGACGAGATAACTCTGATTAGTGTCTTTTACACCTCTACCTCTTCTGTTCTTAAATGATTCAGTCATTTAATTGGCTGACCATGTGACAAGAAACAGAACTATTTATTTTAGCCCTGCAACTAACAGATTGAGTGTAAATAATTTGACACTCCACCTGTCTGTTATGGGCAGATATTTTGACGGTAAACATGAATAATCGAAGCTACAGTAAATGATCAAAACGGCATTTTCAGCTAAATGTAGTATGTTGTCTTTATGTGTTTGATAAATTCTTGTGGTTTCTACGGCTCTTGTACCAGTCCACAGTTATACTTCAGATGGTTGAGTTTATAAATTAAATTATGTTAGGCCTATACAAAATGGCTGAGCAACTTTGAGTGGTCACATATGAACAAACTAGTTTTGGGGGTCCTGATATTACGAAAAAATGATAAAATTGAGGAGTTATTAGTCATGGCAGTTCCCGATATTCGAAATCTAAAAGAATGTTTTCTGCAGTGTAAATAAGCATACGAATATAAGAGGGAATATTAAAATAGACGGTGCACCCCTGGAAAGAGTTAAGCAGTATACTTACCTAGGCAGCAATGTAAACGAGGATTGGGATCACTCGCAAGAAATTAAGATACGCATAGAAAAAGCCAGGGTGGCCTTCAACAATATGCGAAAAATTTTCAAAACTCACGACCTTACACTTGCTATCAAAATGCGTCTCCTTCGATGTTATGTGTTCTCTGTACTGTTCTACGGTGTGGAAGCTTGGACGCTCACTAAGGCCTCAGCCAGGAGGCTTGAAGCCTTTGAAATGTGGCTTTATCGAAGAATGTTACGCATATCATGGAGGGACAAAGTCACCAATGTAGAAATTCTTCGAAGGATGAATAAAGATAAAGAGGTTCTTGACATTGTAAAAGTGCGAAAGCTCCAATACCTGGGACACATGCGCAATGAGAACCGTTACGTGTTGCTCCAAAAGATTCTGCAAGGAAAGGTGTATGGTGCGAGAGGTCCCGGTAGAAGAAGGATTTCATGGTTGAACAATCTAAGAACGTGGTTCAACCAGTCGACGACCCAACTTTTCCAAAGCTGTTTCCAAAGTCAAAATAGCCATCATGATAGCCAACATCCGAACCGGATAGGCACCATAAGAAGAGGAAGTGTAAATAAAATTAGCAATTGGTCGCCTCTGTGACGTAATGACTATTGTGCTAGACTATAAATTGTAAGGTCTTGGGTTTGGTTCCCGGTGAGCGTTTGGAAATTTCAACGTGTTGGAACCTATTGTAACAGTTTCATAAGCCAACATAGTTAATGATCTCACTGTTCATCTTCTCTTCTTTAGCTGCTCTATCCGGTCCGGACGTAAGCGATTATCATAGCCACGCAGGCTTTGTGCTCTGCTGTTCGAAACAGTTCCAACAAGGTAACACCAAACCAGTTTCTTAGATCAGAGAGCCAGGATATTTTTCTTCTACCAGATGTTCTAATCCTCTCAATGTTACCTAGAATAGCTATTTCGGTCTGTAGTTTTATCTTTCTGACGATATGTTCGAGGTACCTTTTCACACGTATCGTACACAATGAAAATTACAACTAATGATAAAGCTATGTTAGCTATTAAAATATGTTAACGAATTCGTTGAGTAAGCATAACATCGAGCTAAAATTAGACTCCCAGTTCTAACCAAACAAGTCCAAAATAAAAGCAAAAACAAATATAATTATATGTAGTTGTCAATAATGTTCAGTTTCAGAAAACCAATACAAGGTAATAAAACAAAAAAAGTTGATCGGACTCAGTAAATGGAATTCAACAGCGTTATAAAATTATGATCAAGATAAAATTTGCATTTACCGATGCATATCGCGAATACTTTAAAAGGTTTAACGTTTTGAGAGTATTGAGTACCGCTGTGGTAGTGGGAATTTTATATTATACAATTATATTGAATATTATATTGTTTGTTTATATTATTAAACCGTTTGGGAATATTATATTGTTACTTTAAAATTCGTTTTCTTATAAATATTTCATATAATGGTACAAAGATCACAGTTAAAAATAATAAACAATATTTATTAATGTATTACATTATTAAGATCGAAAAATGTTGTCTATATAACTATCTATATTTTATGTCAATATAAAATAAAACAATTCGAAGAAATTAGTAATTTATTGGAAATTATTATACATTTACAACCAAAATGTTTATATATTTTTATAAACATTGAAACAAAGAGCAAGGGAAAATTAAATTAAATTTTGTTACTCTTATTACTAACGAATTCCTCTTGCTGAATTGCGTCAACTCAATGCTACAGGGAATTTAGGCAATCTCGGTTGTTGTCGTTGTGGTTGTTATAACAGTATTTCACAAATAACAAATTGTCAAAGATTTTCAAAACCTTATCATTTATTAAAAGATTAATCCTAGTATAAACAAAATTAAAAAAGAACATTCTAAATACAAAATAACTTAATTCGTAAAATATTTATAATTTATTTTATTAAATGAGTTTGTAACTACTAATACTTTTTTAGTACAAAACATTTATTGTAATATTCAATAATTGTAATGTTACAGTTCTATTGGGCGTGTGGAAACCGTGAAGTAAAAATAGATCCCAGGACACTCGCAAAGTAAAGACAAGAGAAAACAAATAATAAATTTCTTCAAAAGTCATTTCTCTATCTTAAGGGGCGGTTCGTCAACGTACTTCCATCCTATATGCACTGTATTATGTCACCACATCTAATGAAACATAAACTTAAATATCATATCCTATCGATACGAGCAAGAACTTGAGAAACTCTTTCAAGTTTTAAAATAACTGTTCTCTGATTATTTTTACTTTCTTCATTGCATTAGTTTTTTCTTTCTGTGCTCATTAATAAAATTAATTTTCATGAAGTAAACATATCCAGATTGTATTCTCTAAGATATATTGAAGTAAAGTAGTTTTATTTATTAAATAAAAGTTTTTCTATATTATTACAGAATGTACATAATCATAAGGTAATTTTTAAAATTTTTAATATTATTGATATTTTATATAAATTTAATGGTATTTATTATTTATATTCAATGTTTTTAACAAAAACTGTTTAACGTACTTCTTGTGCCTTTTTTAGATTTTATAATAGTATTTTTTATAGTAGTTATTAGTATTTATGAATTTTTTTGTATACTCCTATGCGCGGACAGAACTCTTCGTGAAGAAGAGTTTTTGCGTGTAAATATAGCCTATTTAGTTAAAAATATTTTTTATAACTTTGTATAGTAGGTAATAAATTGGAATTTAACTAAGTAAAATAAAGAAATAAAAAAAAAAATACCGGCCGCATTGGCGTAGTTGGTAACGTGCTCGCCGCTCATCATGTGGTCTTGGGTTTGAATCCCACTCAGGCATGGCATATTTTCATACGTTACAAAAATCATTTCATCCTTCACAGTTACAACCCAACGTCGTCGCTAATGACCACGTAGTTGATGCGACGTTAAATAAACAAAGAAAATAAATATTCCCAGAATAAAATTGGTTTTTAAAACTATTTATTTTTTGGAGATGAAGGTGCAATTGACAGTGGTTGCCAATGTACTGTGCTTTAATTGTTACGGTTGCATTAACCAAGAATTTAGTCGGCCTAAGTCTGTACACGACTACACCTCATTTACACATCATACGTATCATCCTCATCTCATTGGGTCATGGGGTTGCTTATTGTTCTAAATGAACAGATTGCAACGTTAGAGTTAAAAAAATTCTTTTTGCGGTAATTAATTGGTTACATTTTTGTTAATTCAAAACTTAACAAATAAAAATAGCGTCATTTTTTCCGATCAGTGATGTAACATTGTGAGATAGCTTCATAGGGTTTTTTTTAAATAAAGTATGTTGCAGTTATGCACTTTTCTTGAATAATTTATTTGAATCAGATATAATAGTCAACATCTAATTTACTAATATTACTAATATTACTAATAATAGTCAACATCTAATTTACTAATATTACTAATATTTATTTTACTAATATTTTCGTTTATTTATTGGATTATACATGAATAATATGTAGATACTGATATTTATTACATTGAATGAGTAATGCTTAAGTATTTATCAATTGTTAATACTTCCACAATCATATTTTTAAGGATTAACTAACATGTAATAAATCAGGACGTGAATTTATGTTATTTTAAAACTCTGGTAATTAATCGATAAAATTGCGCTCATTACACTGATAAAAATGAATAGTATTTTATCAACATGTAATAAACAACTTAAAAAATTCACTTAATTATTGGAATTTGCTATATATTTGCAATCAAATTGTTCTAATGTAATTTAACAAAGATTTATTAAAAATACATGCACGCTTTAACATATTTTATAAACAAAGTTTTATTTATTTAAATAAATAACCGGGATAAAAAGTTTTTGTAGGCCGCCTCCGTAGCGTAGTGGTTAGCGCACTAACGTACTAAGCAATCCCAGGTTCCCAGGTCCCAGGTTCGATTCCTCGCGAGAGTCTGGAAATATTAATACATATCAAAATCCTTTGTTTCATATCCCAAATTAGTAGCTAATAACCAAGATGTTGATGCGACTTAAAATGAAAAAGAACTTGAAACTTACTTGGAAAGTTTTTTTGTGATATTATATGTGATACTATTTTATTACAGTATAATAATTAAATTATATTATAATATGTACTAAATTGTACTTATGATTTGCATCTCATAAATTTTACGAGATACATAATATTCATTTGTATCTCTCGGATTAATTCCTGGTAAGGTATGGCCTTGTTTCATTTAATATATTATCATCTCATATAATTACCTATGCCCATAAAGGGCAGGTAGAGTGTTAAATTAATTGCACTTGATCTGCTGGTCCCAGGGCTACAAAAAATAGTTCTGTTTCTTATCACATAGTCAGCCAATTATACGACTGAAATATTTAAGAACAGAAGAGGCAGAGGTGTAAAAGACACTAGTCAGAGTTATCTCCTCTGGGAGTAATGAATTTCTCTATACAGCCAGACCTTGCGGTGATTGAAGTGAAGGTGTCATTTGCAGGGTGGAAATCGGGTGTTTTTCGGAGGGCCTGGTATGCTGATAAGTATACTCTTTCAACTCAGTGAGGAAGGCAGTAGTAAACAACTTCACTCCTCGTTTTTACTTAGTAAAACCTCCACAGGTTCAAAGCAGCCTTTCGGCTGTTGACCTAAACAATAACATAATTACTTATGCAAAAATAAAGGCTTATTTAGGCATCACGCAATAAACGAAATCATAACGATAATAAAATTATTATGAAATTAAGCCTAATTGTATATAAAATAATTAACGATTTGTATACTGACCGCTTTTGTTTTAGACAGGTGGCTGAGACCAAAAGGGAGTTTGGCGTTTATGGTTATTGAAGGGCTTTCTGCCTCTTATAACATAAGGGTAGGATAAGTTCACTGCACCCTCTTAAAACAGAAGAATTTGACATTTTACGGGGTCTTTCATTTGACGCCAAACCATTACCCTTGATAAAAGCCAATAAAACTCACTCTATTTATAAAGTACTAAAAATGTTGATGATTACTAAAAACTGAAATACGTAACAATACACATTATCTCCAAGGCAAATTTAAGTATTTTTTTAAAAATTACTTAGTTTTGCTACTTTTCTTAACCCATTATTAAATTACTTCAGTGAATAATTTTTTTAAGTGCACTATGTTTGTTTATTTGGTAATGTTTACTAATAATAATAATGACTAATAATTGGAAATAATCGGCTTGAAGGTCAACTTGTTTCTACACATAAATTTATAACAAAATTATTCATTGCGTACCTTTATTAATTTCTCTTGCCTATATGAATATAGATATAAGAAGGAAAGTATTGTTTTCATGTTGATTTTTATAAATCAAGTTTTCACCTGATATATATATACGTTTTCAGACCCCCTGAACCCAAAAATCATGTTTTTAGCGATTGGTCTGTGTGTGTGTGTGTGTGTGTGTGTGTGTGTGCGCGCGCGCGCGCGTATGTGTGTATGTGTGTGTGTGTGTGAACAGAATATCTCACGAACGAAACATCATACAAAGTTGAAACTTAAATTAGGTACTCCTAGAGGACCCAAAATTAACATTTAATCAAAATCGGTCAACCGGAAGTAGCAGTTTATTCCTGCAATTTTTCACTTTTTTCCTTAATCCCTCTGTGTCTAGATACACTAAAGTTTAAAATTACAAGTATTTATTACAACTAAAAGATTTACAAAAAATAATAATAAACTAATTACAATGGAGTAATACAATAAATAACTGAAATAATTTACTTAGTACTACTTACAAACAATTAAACAGAATGCACATACACAAAAATTATACACAATGCACATACACAATAAAACTGAATAACAATAGTTGACTAATACCTCGGAACCGTGGACCTGTTCAAACGAACCGATAGCACACGCCATAAACACTCGTCAAAGATCAAACGAATAATTCTCACTGACCGCACTTGGGCTCTCTTTATGTAGGTAGATCAATAAAATATTTCTAGAAAAACGGAGAGATTCGATACAAAAGTCCTTTTATTGGTTCTGGAAAAAATCTTAACTATGTAAACAAGTCACAATAGAATAAAAGGTGTTACAGGTAACCAACCGACTCTTTCACAAATAGTTTTACAACAAAGACCCTACCTTATTATACACGGCCCTTTTTAATTATCCTTTTATAACTAACCCTATTGTTACTTTGTCACTCTATTTACTAATTAACATTCTATAGATTACTAGAAATCTCTCGCACTACTCTCCTCTTCGATATCGTCACAGTATTTATAGCCAGCATATCTATTATAGGAGACATAACTATTTATTATTTCAGTAAATTAATCTACATTTACGATTATTTAAATAAGTTACTGCCATTTATCTCTGGAATCAATAAAAATTTGAATTTGTAACACTTGTTAAAATTTAATTTTTAAATTTCCTCCATTTTGATTCGATAATTAAATTTAAAATCGTAATGCTATTAAATACTGAGCTGGAAGCTAATTAATACTATAGGCTATTTTACCGCAGTGTCATTTTATGAGAGGCATAATAACATAAAGGTTATTCGAAAAAAATTAAAGTATTTATTTCTTTATAATTTACTCCTGAAATAAAACCTTAAAAGAAAATATCATTTTTCTCACAGTACCGCAAAATTCAGATAAACAGACAGACAAATTCAGATAAATTCAACAACACTGAACGAACACTTATAAAAAAAATTGCACTCTTATAAAATTGTTCTATAATTATATTGTATTATTGTATTCTCATAAAAAAAAGATTATTTTGTTTGGCTGTCTTCGTGGTTCAGTGTTTTAAAGCCCTAATTTACGCCGAACTGGGAGTCAAAGGCAGTTTTTTCTCTATAAAAACCTTGAGTCAAAAGATGCCAGGTTTAAATTGCAGCCAGGTTCTAGTTTTTACACGCTAAAATTCATCAACCACGAGTTTTCCGTAACCTAGTATACTCGCTAATGACAAAGCTGTTAATGAGAATTAAACATAGGTTTTTTTATCGATTACCTTCTTTTTATTGATTATATACCTAGAATAGATAGGACAGGAAAATCAGTATTTTTTGCTTGTTTGTTGCTGTTATTGTCTAAACTCGCTTCAACAGCTTTATCAATAGCGTAAGTTACGTTTACAGTATTATTGTGTTTTAAAGCTTTTTAATTTTTCAGACCCTGACTGGAAATCGAACCCGTGACATTCTGCTTTATAGTTAATGGAATCTAGCGCTCTTACTTCTGAAAAATGGGGGCGGGCTATATTTTCCTTCAAAATTATATAATTAAAAATAATCTGATCAGGACTATCGAACGCTGCACTATTTTATTTTGTTGATTATTTTAGTTTTAGACTAAAGATTTAATGTTTTGTTGTTTAATAAAACGTAAAACCGAGTTAAATTTTGTATTTAATTAAAGATGATTCTTGAAATACACTAAATATGTAGCAATTTGATATTATAAAACAAAAATATATCCGCCTTAAGTTACCTCAGGTAGTTCTACTAATTATTCTCAATATTTTACTACATTGCTGACACTAAATTACTTTAGTAAATTTTTAAATTAATGTAATGCAAGAACTTAATATTTTAACTGTAAAATTCCGTCTTTTGATGTTAATAAATATTTTGATTAAGTTTGTAATACTCTTTTCAAGAAGATTCCTGCGTAATTATTACCACTTGAAACATAAATCTGTACCTTTTAAAAGTAACAGCTTAAGCAAGTATAAACCAAACTGGAACTCTTGTAAAAGTGTAAGAACATCTAATGTAAACTAATGAAATATAAAAATGTAAATTAGATACATTTTAGGTACTTAACTCAACAAAACCAGTATTTTGTTGTTAAAAATTGGCAGTAATGACAATTTTCTGTTACTTTCATTAAAGCGATAAAACATTATTATGTATATTTTATTTAGTATTTTGAAAGGTTTGTTGGGAAGTTTTGGTTTTTTCTTTGCTTAGATTTTTATGAAGATGTGAAGGATCTGCATTGTTAATATTAAAAAAAAAATCATAACGTTGGATAAGTGGCGCAATATTAGATTTTAAAGAAAGGAAACTACTTGAACGAGCACTTTTATCCTCTTTCGTTTATACAGTTACTATTACGGGCATTCAAGCAAAAAATATGATTTTTCTTTAATTAACTATTGTTAGTTTGAATGTATTTTAATTCTAATGAAAATATTTTGTTGTATTAGGTACTAATCTAGAATACGTAGGCCTATGTCCTTTTGATACGTTGAATCAGAAATCTAATGAAAATTTAAAAAAAAATTAAATTTAACGTTGCATCAACATCTTGGTTGTTAGAGACTACTTTTGGGTATGAAACATTGGGTTTTGGCACGCAATAATTTTCACACTCTAGCCAGGAATCGAACTCGGGACCTTCCGTTTAGAAGGCTAGCGCGCTGACCACTACGTCACGGAGGGGGTCAATAGAAAATAATTTTTATTATTTTATTTCTCAAAAGCCACCGGCTTGGTCCAATGGTAAAGTCGTCGCCACGAGTCAGCCGTTTAACAGCTGATTTTCGGAGATGAAGTTCCACGGTTCAAATCCTAGCAAAGGTAGTTACTTTTATGGATTTGAATATTAGACAGTGGGTACCCGTGAATTTTGATGGTTGGGGTTAACACACCTTATTTACAAGTTATACATGTCACCCTCATCTCATTGAGTCGTAGGGTTGCTTATCGTTCTTAATGTGAATAGATTGCAACATAAACATATTAAGGATTAAAAAAATCTCAAATTCTACAAAAATAACACAGTAGGCTACTGATTTTTTTTTGAGGAAACTGCTTTATAACATCCCGTTTTATTTCAACGTAATGGTAACACAATAAACAGGAAATATTATCACCTTCAGTCAAATTTCCATATTGTTAACTTGGAAAATTATTTCTTCAAGATCGTTTATTGTTATGAATATTTTTTGTGATGCTTTTCTCACTGCGTTAGACCTAATACTTGTTGTTGGTGTTTAGGTCATCAGCCAAAAGGCTGGTTTGAACCTGTAGAGGTTTTACTAAGTAAAATGAGGAGTGAGGTGGTTTACAATTATTGCTTTCCTCACTGAATGGAAAAGTACGTATCACCATGCTGGGCCCTCTGAAAAGCACATATTTTCCACTCTGCAAATGACACTTTTACTTCATTCACCACAGGGTCTGGCTGTATAGTGAAATTCATTACGTTCAGAGGAAATAACTCTGATTAGTGTCTTTTACACTTCTACCTCTTCTGTTCTTAAATGATTCAGTCATTTCATTGGCTGACCATGTGATAAGAAACAGAACTATTTATTTTAGGCCTGCAACAAATAGATTGAGTGTAAATAATTTAACACTCCACCTGTCTGTTAAGGGCAGGACCTGAGACTAGTGGTCCAATTTGAAAAGAAGATATCTTTTTTTGAATATTTTTGAAAGACAAATCTCTGAAACAATTTCACAAACACTAAATAATTTATTTTTTGAAAGTTTTATGAATAATTATAATCAATCAGTACACATGTCAAATAATGTACGTTAAAGGAAAATACCCTTTATTTTATTTGGGTGGGTTTAAATTTTATGAACGAATCCATTGGCACTGAGCAAGGATGTTTATTGTAACGGTAATATGAGTTGTAAACGTTAAATAATGTAAACAATTTAATTATAATTGCTTTAGTAACGAGTTACCGAAAGATTTAACTATAACCTGCACTTAATCTATTACACAGTTTAACTTGATGCACAATTTCATTACAGCTGTAATAAATTTAATGGGTACTACCATGAGTTTCTCATTTTAAAGCAGAAAAGCTTCCGTTATTGTGCTTTCAAAACAATTTAATTTCAATTGAAATAATAGTAATGTTTACCGATAATTTTCTGTTGGACTAAAAAACGAATTTTCGTGTTTGCAATAAACGATTTTTCCCTGTAATTTGTTACGATCTTCAGTTTATGAATTTTCGTAGTTCCATTTCCCTAAGCATAAAATAATCCCACTAATTCGAAATTTCGGATAACCCGACTGATTTATACTTTTTTAGGCACGATGTTTACATGTAGTATAAGGGGTTTATAATTATAAAAACTAAGTTAATTTACTTAGTTTTTAAAATTATTGTACTGCGTACTTACTGTAGGCCTACTACTACGATAAATTTTATTAATAAGTAAAATTAGTTTTACTAATTTATTTAATTAAAAATAAATTTAAAAGGCTTCTAAACATAAAAGTAAATTTAAATAAAGATGAATAGTGTAACTGAAAGTAAAAATCAATATTATAATAAAGTTCTTAATACAAGATGCAGTTTCAATATAAATCACTTAACTTACTGGTGAAACATTTTTATTTTCGTTCATTAGCAATTACATGAAATTGTACATTTTCACTAATACCTGGCTGTATATAATCACTAATAATTGGCTGTCGTAATTCCGATAACCTTGATGATGACGAAATATTTTGCCTCACAAACAATAGATGACGTTTGTGTGCATATTGTTTATTGTACTGCTTCACGTA